>CM062806.1:563425171-564139883 GCA_031772625.1 Pinus tabuliformis
ATTATGAAATCAACACAGAAGTTGCAGTAATGAATGGTGAAGACATCATCGCTGGCGTTCAGATGGTTGACACCGGAAATAGTGAGAAGGAAAATTCTCCTATCCAGCCTGCCATAATTCTGAAAAGGGCAAGAATAAGAATTCAAGTTTTCCTTCACAGGGGAAGAAATGAGGTGAAGATACAACACTACCTCATGGCAAAGAAAGTGAAGATGAAGCCTCATCCACAAATGAACAAGTATGGGCTCTGCTGCAAGAAGACTAAAATGAAAACTCTGTTACCAAGTTTTTTCATGTTTTTAATTGTAAGCCTAGCTGAGACTAGACCAACAAGCGTATGTTATTGTTTAGTACCCTTTCTCCATTAAGGGGGAGTGTTGGAGATAATGGAGAAAGCTAAACTTAGATTACTGTTATAGTGATGATAGGATTGAGACTCTAATTTTAGATCTCAGATCCTAATATCCAGGGAGTGGTTCAAACCACCTCATTGTGTGAAAGCCTATATTTACTAGGCTGTTCTCCACATAGAAGGACAGTGTGTATGTGTGAAGTGCTTGGGCACTCTCCAGGTATCTTACTTGGAGAGCCACTTAATTAACAGAACATCAATTTTTATCACTGATTGATGGTCGCCCAGTGCCCAAGCACATACCCTCACACATGATAGATTAAATGAAAATGTTGCAATCTTACCAATCCTAAAATCTTGAAAATTGTTTAGTCTACGAATTTTGAGTGGGGTATGAAATTCTACTTTCTCCATATGAAGTCCAATAAGGTTGGAACCACTCTCAAACATCTTGAAACAATTAATGGTAATGTTAAAAATTTAACTAAAAGTCACTTTAAGAATTTAACATTACCACTGGTTGCCAACATTGCTAGGGTTGAGTTAGGTTTTTTATTTAGGTTTAGAGTTTAGGAGGGAGAGGGACCAGGGTTGGTTTTATAGCCAAGGGGTCTGTTTTGGGAGGGAAACAGCCCTTGATTTCCTCCAAAACCACCTGAAAAATCGCCACTAGGGGTCCTAAGCTCACCCACACATGTGAGATCTGACTGGCTGGTTAGGGTTGGTTTATACCGGTTAGGTACCAAATTGGCTGGCTTGGTATTTAACCAGTCCAAACCAGTCCTCCAACCGGGTTTTTCTACTGGTTGATTAGCCAGGCTTGTCTGAGTCTGACTAGCTGCTTTGACCGGTTATTGGTTTGGACCAGCTGGTTTTTAAAACTATGGTTAGGAGCTTATGAAAGCTGCACAATGTTCTTGCTGCTAGGGTGACAATATCAACATATAGAAGGATTCCGATTATTAGCCTTGTGAATTTCACCCTTCCACCTTTCCACCTCTTTCATTTGCCCATTCTTCTAATTTGTTGTTGTCGAGCCAAACATAGTTGGGGAGAGAGAGAAGCCCTGTTTCACTTAAATATTTCCCCTCCAGGTTCTGATCCTGTTATTGGCCTGCTCATAAAGCATGTGTACTGCAACCCTAGGGGCACATTCAACAACTTGAAAGAGGCATCCTACAACCCAGTATGGGGGAGATCAAGATGTGTCATGAGTGAGTGAGATTAACATTGAAGTCATTTTGAGTCCTCACATGAAAATTATAGAATACTTCAACGAGAATGAGTTTAGACCCATCTTATTAACCTTGGATCCGTCAAACATCGAGAAGGATCAAATACCTTGAGGTGCAAACCTTTCCACAAGTTTTAGCACCATCAAAAATGTTTGCACCTTGGGGGTTTTGATTATTCACAGTGCTTAATAAATCCATGGTTAAGATGGATCTAGGCTGGTTTTATAAAATGCTGAAGATCTGCTTTTGTCTTCAGTCTCCGTTGTCACTAATCTGCATGATATATATGTACCATTGAGTTTCATTTGCATTTGAACTGGATAAATGATTGGCCAACAGTGTCAATTAACAGACTACTTTGACTTCACCACAAATATAGGCAACTTTCAAGGAAATTTCTTCCTCTCACATTCTTCCACTTTCTGTTTGTGTCACACACAGGCAAATTAATGGGCTCTCATTGTTTGCCTATTTGTAGAGAAGGCAATTTGAAGCATGCGCGAGTCACTGCAACTATGCCTTGTTATTACACATGGCTGTTGTGGATTTCTTAAGACATGGAGAGAAAGTGGGCACCTAATAAGTGTGGAGTTGCACTTGAGCTGAAAATTGAGAAAAAGATCTTATCTTGAAGGTCATGTGCTTGATATTTTGTTTGCTGCCTGTTTGAGAGGTATTCCTCTTTAAACTTATGTTGTGACACTATGTCATTCTAAGAGTTAATTACAGATGTGAACACCCGGATTTACAAAAGTTAGAGCATAACAAAGTACAGGGGCAAAATTTGCTTCGCAAGCTATTATGCCAATGAAAAGTGACATATGCCATCTATCTTACAATTCAAAATTTTGTTATATGTGTATTCTGTATATTATATTATGTTATTTTATTATATGTATTTTCTATGATGTTGGCCTACTTTGTATGGCATTTTTTGAATTCTTCACAGACATATGAATGCTTGACCCTTACAATTTCTTCCCAATTAGTTCTTGGGAGGATAATTATAGGCTATGTCACTGCATTCAGCGAATTTCAAGTTTGAAATTTGAATTTCAAGGTGAGGCTAATTAATTAGAATTTCAAATTCAAACTTGATTCAAATAACTTCGAATTCGAAGTCGAAGTGATTAAATTTAGTGATTTTTTGAAGTTTGATTCTAATGAATTTTAATTTTTTAAAAGTTAAGAAACCTAATTTAATTCCATCTGGGTTTTGGCTCTCCATGCCCACGGTTTTCATCTTGTTTTGTCTGTGCCCATTGTTTTCATCTCGTTTTTGTTCGCACCCATGGTTTTCATCTTGGTTTTTGCTGTGCCCATGGTTTTCATCTTGTTTTTGTCTGCACCCATGGTTTTCATATCCATTTTATCGATGCCCATGCCTGTGCCCAAGTCCCACCTTGCTTTCTCACCACACAGCTGTAAGCCTGTAACAGTTCATTCCTGTAAGCCTGTAATAGTCCCAGTCCATCCCTCTCTGTGGACTGTGAGTTGACTAGTCACTTTGCTGCTACCCAAGTATGTTGAATTTAATGCCAAATTTTATCACGAAAATTCACTGTTGAATTTTTGTCAACCTTCAAGGTTGTCGAACTCAAATGCGAATTGAAACCACGTGACTTAGATTACAGGCATGCATCTTAAAGAAATGGAGTAATTAAATGTTGCTTTTTAAGGAAATCTTTAACAAGTTACTAGTTTGACACAATAAAAAATCATCTGAAAGTAACTTCAATGGCTGTGTGTCAAGTGAATACTGGATTTGTAACCATCAATTCTGGTGATCAATAAGTGACAGGAAAGTCATTCAAATGAATTATTTATGGAAAGTTTATAATAGGTTGTAGAATGTATGCTACTATGATTATATTGGAATTTGGATTTTATTTGAATATTTTTTCTCCTAATTTAGTTTTTAAGATTCAATTTCTTATGGAAATGCATAATTTATTTGGTTGACATTGTTGTAGATTGGTGGCGGAACCATCATTGATATGATCGTTCAACTAAACTAATATCTTTGATGATCACATTTTCTTGAGTAGTTTTTGCATACCTATTATTCTTAATTCAGAAGTTGAAGAAAAAGGCACATTAATTTAACAAATTATAACTACAAATTGTCTTTTGACCTTTTCATATGTTCCTCAGATGACTCAGAGAATTTTTTTGATGAGTTCGTATTGTTTTAACACAAAAATGTTAGCATTAAAAATAGTATTTGTGATGCTCTATAGATCAAAATGCAACTATTTGGATTGTTGATTTTTGAGTAAGTATGCTGCTTTTTACTGATGGGAATCATAGCCATGCAAGATTTGGAACTAGTAGCTTGTTGAAAGTCTCACTAGGAAATGTATCTTTGTGCAATTAGTAATCTCATGATTGTTTCTTTCAAATCTAACTGCAAGATCATGTGTAAATTGGAAATTTGTGTTGTGGGAGAATAAAATTAAGGATATGGAGAAATGTATGAAGCTCCAAAATTAATTGTATTCCAGGATAATTGCATGCCGGTATTGCTGTGATTGATAAAGTCAAGGAAAACAATGGTAACGTTCCAAATGAGAGAGATTATAAATTTGTATGAGGTCATGAAAGTGGCTAGGAATTTTCAGTAATCTAGGATGTTGCATTAACCTTGTTGTAATGGATGGCATTCCTATTTATTGCTATTATGCATATTTGGGCAAACTCTTGGGTAAATTTGAGCTTGAGTCCTAGTACATCATTTGGAAGTGTGACGCTAGAGAGATGAGTTTTTATCTTCTTTTGCCCATGGAAACATCTTAATAGCCTAGTTATTCGTTTTTTGTTATTATCCACTTCAATATGCCCAAGGTCATCTGCCCATCATCTTGTTGGCTGGCTTTTTTTCCATTCATACTTGTGGATGATGACTTTTATTTGTTCCTGAAGTTCTCAAATTGAAAAAGGGTCATCTGATTCCTTGCACCTACTCTAATATGACTGTATTTCTTGTATTATATAATTACTCACAATTTTATTTCTTGTATTATGTAATGACTCACAATTTTGCATTACAGTGGACTTTAAATATTGCTTTTGTTTATATGGACATTCATCGAAATTTCCATTTTATGACCTTTACCGAACTAATAAGAGTAGTTGGCTTATGATTGGTCCTTTTAAATGATAAAAGTCTACAGTAATATGCGTCAAACGATTTTCAGATACATTATATTTTATGAGTTTCTGTTTTTGTAACCACTATGTTGTTTTATAGATATTTTTGTGTGTTGTGCGTCTGTATTTGGAATTTTGGGTTGATGTTATTGACACTCATTTGATTGCCAGGCCAACAGGTGGCCCCACAAGGCGTTCATCTAAGGGTGGATGGACACTGGAAGAGGTTAGGTGTTACACTCAAATTTATATGTATTTTGCTGTTTGTTGAAGGTGATGAGGATAAGACATGCATCTTATATGCTTTGTTGTTTAATGTCATAATGTTTTTTCTGGCTAAAAGGCTGAAAGTTGCATCTCATCTAAATAGAGTTTAATCATATCTGTGTCCCACTTATTTTGGACTATTTTTGGACTTTTTCGTCTTTTGATATTTGAGTCTGTTTTTATTTTTAAGAATGAACACTAGTATTGAATTACATAAATCGTTTTCTGATGAATATATAGCACTTGTGAAGTTGTATTGAGTTCTTTTAGCACACAATATTTTTGTGATGGCTAAGGTATCATACATTGTAATCTAAAAAAATCAAGTTCCTCTCTGACTAGTGTTTTACTAACTGTTATGGCAGGATGAAATTTTAAGGAGAGCTGTTCAGTGCTTTAATGGAAAAAATTGGAAGAGAATAGGTTAGCCTTTATTCCTTGTATCCTTATTTTACCATCTACTAATTGTTATCAGCATTGCTTGACATTATTTTTTGGCATGGAAGAAAATATAAAATTGAAATAAGTGCAAACACAGTGGATGATCGACAAATGCTCCACGAAGTTTCCATGATGAAGGGACATGACTCATGAGAATGGGGAAATGCATCTGTGGAGACAACCCCCAAATTTTACGAAATGTCATGGGAAATGTTGTGGTCCTTGACACTATTTGAAATGTGTGTGTGTGTGTGTATGTATGTATTCCGTGATGAAGGGACATGAGAACGGGAAATGCGTCTATGGAGACAACCCCCAAATTTTACAAAATGTCATGGGAAATGTTAGGCTCCTTGACTATATTTGAAATGTGTGTGTGTGTGAGACAATTGGAAATGTTGTTATACTCCCCACCTAGGTACAGTTCCCGCATATGACATGTTGAGCTCATAATGAGTATATCCTTGTAATGGCTTCAAGCCTTGTTGTTCGATAATCCCTCCGAGTATATATATATATATATATATTATTCTATGCTTTCATTATTGATGAATGTGACTTGACATTGTTTCTTTTGTGTGTGTGTGTATGTGTATAACATGAATATTTATTTCATGCTTTTATTGTTGGTGAATGTGACTTGACATTGGCATTATCCTTATGTGGGAAACTCGTACATGGTCCCCGCCAAAAGGGGGAGTCCTTGGCGTCCCACAACAATTTTTTCCCAATGGCCTTACCAAATGTCAATTATTCAAAAAACAAAAAAAATTAAGGTTAAATAGAACATGAGTATTTATTTCGTGCTTTTATTATTGATGAATCTGACATGACATTGTTTCTCATATTTCGGAGGGGAGTCCTTGCTGTCCCCGAACAATTTTTGTCCAATGGGCTTGGCAAATGTCAATGTAAAAAAAGAAAAGAATTTTTTTTAAGGTTAAATAGAACATGAATATTTATTTCATGCTTGTTGGGGGATGCCAAGGACTCCCCCTTTTGGAGGGGGGACATGTAGGAGTTTCCCACATAAGGGAAATTCCCCCCCCCCTCCCGCCCCCCTCCCTTCCTGCATTTCCCTGAATTACTCCAAAAAAGCATGTGGGGAAACATTCCTTTTTGAGTTTTGTCACTGCCGACTCTGCGGTTTGCATCCCCGTGTAACACTGGGCAGGACATCTTGATATCTGGGTGGGAATTGGGTAATCTAAAAATTGCATTTACAATACATTATAAGCCTGAGAAAATTTTCATTCTAGACTTTATGCCACTTCTTCAAGTCAAGGTTGGTGGATCTCACATTTGGGACATCAATGGTTAAGATTTCAGCATTCAGATATCTGGGACATTAAAACAAACTGAAGAGACCTTGTAGAAGACAATGGAAAGTAGATGGTGTGTTCTAAGTTCTTAACAAAGTTTGCTTTTCCACAAGGTTGTTTTAAGGAAGTTCTCTATATGATTCTCAAGTTGCCACTGAAACTACAGTCGAGGAATCTGGGCTTGATGATAGGAAAAATTGGGCTAGCTCTTTTTAACTCAAGTATAAATGCAAAGAACAGTTGCATGGTATCCACACACTTTTTTGGGGTTGTTTTAGACCAAATTGAAGTGGAAAGTTTGCAAAGAGATATGACCAAATGAACTACTTCTAAATGAATGTAATAATTAATTTTCAAGAAGGGGCTTGGAAATCCTGAAGTAGATCATGAAAAGATTGAGGCTTCTAATGATCTAGAATATTACAATGTAGAGCATGAGGGAAGACATAATGGATCTGTCAGGTAGAGATGAGGGAAGATGCGGTGAAACAAGCAACAATGTGGACTTTTGAATAAATCTGGATGTAGGAAGAGTGGAAATGAATGATCACAATAAAATAACCATGAAAAGCTCCATCCAGTTAATCCTCTAGCAGTAAAAGAAGCTGAGTAGTTGTGTTTTTTGGCTGCTAGAGAAGTTGAACAGCTGGTTGCATGAGTGCTGATCCCTATAACTTAGGCTTAACAGTTCTTAGGTTTTTGTTCAGCTATGATATGATCCATAACATTTTTTATCTAGAGAATTTTAGTGTGAAATATGTTTGTACTTCTATCGTATTTGCAAAAACCATCTCTCTTTGTGCTTAGTATTCCAGGTTCAGGAACGAAAATCCTTCTTCATCAATGGTGCCTGTTTTCTAGGTTCAGGAATGAAAATGGGGATAAAATTTAAAAGGCGGAGGAAATTAACAACTAGGTCGGGGGTGGAAACTCAAACACATATGAAGGTACTACTTGTTAAGTTTTTGGGATATGGTAGTCAAACCTGCACTCCTACAATACCCTGGAAGACTGAAATCTAAAACTCCTATCAAACTATAAGTAAGGAACGCTAGATCTGAAAATACATTACCCTGAAAATAAAGCCAATATTGCAATAACCATGCACACCTCTGTCTATTAACTCGAAATAGTAAGATTACATGGTACACTTGTGAACTCTTCAAGACACCATTCCAGAACTCCGCCCTATTCTCTTTTATATAATAGGAGAGACCTAGGGTTTACAAAAATATAGAATCATAGATATCTAATAAAAGTGATTATGTTGACTTTTGTCAAATCCAAACCCCTCTAGAGAAGTGCACCAAGCTTTGAAGTTTGAATAGAGAACTGCCTAGAAGATATTGCCAAACTAAACTTAGAAACACATCTAGCTAGTGGACTTTGGCTAATACTAGAATCTGAAGTGAAAAAACCCTTTCTAAATTAACAAATAAAAGTAGTCATAAATTTGGAAAAGAAATTCTAAAAATAGTAGTAAAAGAAGGCTAAATTGGAAACTAAGGCTGGCACATGCATGTAAAGCCTCTATCGTGCATTAATGATTAAAGAACAAATGACAATGCAATGCAGAGCAGAAAAAATAAGTGACATATGGATCAAAAGGTCAGCAAAGTCGAGCGGCCTTTAGCCATTGCTTAGATTGGAGGAGGTACCCGAGTCGTTGAACAATATGAAATTGAAATTGAACTTTGTATTAATGTTATCTGAAGATCAAATAGGTCAAAGGGATTGGTGATCACAACCAACAAGAATTAGCCAAACAAAAGAGAGGGGGATTGCAAAACATAAGATAAATCTTAAACCCCATATAACCAAAACATCTGGCCTGCCCCCCCTGATTCCATCAAGGAATCACTTCCAAGATGAAAACATTACAAAAGGGCCTTGGAAACATCTGAGGAACATTTTCAATGTTTGAGAAGCAAGTATTGAACTTCATATCAATTTTAGTGAACTTTTATATCAATGTTATTTTCAATGTTTGAGGAGAAAGTATTGAACTTTATATCAATGTTAGTGAACTTTTGATAGAACCTTTCAGCTTTTTAATAATCCTTTTTTTGATTAAACATGTGTTTGTTTCCTTTCCAACTGTTCAGTTTGTTCTCAATTTCTTGAGCTCTGATATTGATTTTGAATATCTACAGCTCAATACTTTCCAGGCCGCACTGATGTGCAGTGTTTGCACCGGTGGCAGAAGGTTATCAACCCAAATCTTATCAAAGGTCCTTGGACAAAAGAGGTCTGTGTAATCTCAGGTTACTATTGAATCAGGATAGAGGAGATTTAGATTCTTTCATGGCATTCATTAGTATCATGTGCTAATTTTCATTTGCTTGCCTGTGTTCAACAGGAAGATGAAAAGATAGTAGAGCTTGTTAAAAAGCATGGGGCACAAAAGTGGTCTCTCATTTCACAGTCTGTGCCAGGTCGCATTGGAAAACAATGCCGTGAAAGGTATTATTTAATCCCGGTGTGCTAATTGTGGGCATTTCTATAATTGGACTATTCACGGATCTCTGTTGATAAAACATACTTGATAAGTCAGTTCAAAAAAAGCATATTATTGATATTTATGTTGCTGAAATTTTATGAATTCCAGAAATGCATTCTCCACTAATAGCTGTAAATTATCAAACAAACTCGCCTTTTTCTTTATTGCTCCTTTTTTATTTAGATAAATGATAATCTTTTTCGTTTTCTACATCCATTGGCAGTTAACTGGTTTAAAAATGTCCAGTGCCAAATGCGTTGTGAAAGATGTTATAGATTTTATTTGCTGATACATTTTCATTGGTTTTAGACAAAATATCATGCACACTACATTTAGAACTTGTTAGCAAATATATATCAAATAACTATTGAAGGTGCATTGATGCTTGGACTCTAGAGGGACTCCTTTTGTTTTCTAAATTAACATGTATTATGCAATAAGTATGATGATATCATCATTATCTTAAATCTTGATAGTTAAGTTTGTTTGATTAGCTCTTTATGGATAATATCTGCATTTTTACCTTGGGGTGTGTGTGTGTATTATTATATATATATATATATTTTTGGTTTTTTTTAATTTAATTTTATATATTGTGTAGGTAATATATCTCGAGGGAAACCTCCCAAGTACTTCCCCTCATATTGAGGATGGTACCTCATATATATATATATATATATCTTGGGAGAAACCCCCTAGGTAGTCCCTTGTATTGAGGGTGGTACCTGTATATATTAGTTTTTTTTTGCTTTGCTTTTCCAAGTAATGTATCCCACGGGGAAGCTCCTTGGTTCTTCTCCTCATATCGAGGATGGTACCTCGCTGTTGTCGCTGCTACAACACCCTCCAAAATTTTGGTCCACACCCAAATTTCGAAGCCTACCTTGATCTTGCATATTGTCGTCGCAAACATTGAGATCGCTGCTACAACACCCTCCAAAATTTTGGTCCACACCCAAATTTCGAAGCCTACCTTGATCTTGCATATTGTCGTTGCAAACATGAGACTCATTGCATGTATTTTTTCTAAGTGTTTTGCTCCCATTTGCAAGAAAATGGAAGTGTTGTCTTTTGCATGTCAAGTGTCGCACGGTGTGTATAAGTTTGTTTTGGTGGTTTCAAGGGGTTATCCTTGTGTAAATGAGTTGTTCTTACTATGTGGCATCGGTCGCACTCGTTTGTGTGTGTATTATATTATTTTGTATTTTGTATTTTTTGTTGTTGTTGTTGTTGTTTGTGTAGGTAATATATCCCAGGGGAAACCTCCCAAGTACTTCCCCTCATATTGAGGATGGTACCTCATATATATATATATATATCTTGGGAGAAACCCCCTAGGTAGTCCCTTGTATTGAGGGTGGTACCTGTATATATTAGTTTTTTTTTTTGCTTTGCTTTTCCAAGTAATGTATCCTGCGGGGGAAGCTTCTTGGTTATTCTCCTCATATCGAGGATGGTACCTTGCTGTTGTCGCTGCTACAACACCCTCCAAAATTTTGGTCCACACCCAAATTTCGAAGCCTACCTTGATCTTGCATATTGTTGTCGCAAACATTGAGATTCACTGCATGTGTTTTTTCTAAGTGTTTTGCTCCCATTTGCAAGAAAATGAAAGTGTCGTCTTTTGCATGTCAAGTGTCGCACGGTGTATATCAGTTTGTTTTGGTGGTTTCAAGGGGTTATCCTTGTGTAAATGAGTTGTTCTTACTATGTGGCATCCGTCGCACTCGTTTGTGCGTGTGTATTATATTATTTTGTATTTTTTTTTTTTGTGTAGGTAATATATCCTGGGGGAAACCTCCCAAATACTTCCCCTCATATTGAGGATGGTAACTCATATATATATATATATATATATATATATCTTGGGAGAAACCTCCTAGGTAGTCCCTTGTATTGAGGGTGGTACGTGTATATATTAGTTTTTTTTTGCTTTGCTTTTCCAAGTAATGTATCCTGTGGGGAAGCTCCTTGGTTCTTCTCCTCATATCGAGGATGGTACCTCGCTGTTGTTGTTGCTACAACACCCTCCAAAATTTTGGCCCACACCCAAATTTCGAAGCCTATCTTGATCTTGCATATTGTCGTCGCAAACATTGGGACTCATTGCATGTGTTGTTTCTAAGTGTTTTGCTCCCATTTGCAAGAAAATGAAAGTGTCGTCTTTTGCATGTCAAGTGTCGCACGGTGTATATAAGTTTGTTTTGGTGGTTTCAAGGGGTTATCCTTGTGCAAATGAGTTGTTCTTACTATGTGGCATCCGTCGCACTCGTTTGTGTGTGTGTATTATATTATTTTGTATTTTTTTTTTTGGTGTATAGGTGATATATCCTGGGGGAAACCTCCCAAGTACTTCCCCTCATATTGAGGATGGTACCTCATATATATATATATATATATCTTGGGAGAAACCCCCTAGGTAGTCCCTTGTATTGAGGCTGGTACCTGTGTATATATTAGTTTTTTTTTGCTTTGCTTTTCCAAGTAATGTATCCTGTGGGGAAGCTCCTTGGTTCTTTTCCTCATATCGAGGATGGTACCTCGCTGTTGTCGCTGCTACAACACCCTCCAAAATTTTGGCCCACACCCAAATTTTGAAGCCTACCTTGATCTTGTATATTCTCATCGCAAACATTGAGACTCATTGCGTGTGTTTTTTCTAAGTGTTTTGCTCCCATTTGTAAGAAAATTAAAGTGTCGTCTTTTGCATGTCAAGTGTTGCACGGTGTATATAAGTTTGTTTTGGTGGTTTCGAGGGGTTATCCTTGTGTAAATGAGTTGTTTTTACTATGTGGCATCTGTCGCACTCGTTTCCAACGTTTTAAGCACTGTTGCACAAGTGTTGTCACGATCGTCGCAAAGTGCATCTTTGGTGTCACACTTGTTGTCGCACTGAGGGAAGTTTGTTGTTCACGTGTTCTGGATGACCTATGTTGTGTCATCAAGTGTTAAGTGTGTGATCAAAATCAAGTCTTATCACTGTTCGCATCAACTTCATCGATCTCACACTTACCCAAATTCAGAGAAACTTTTGACCAAGCAACTTAGCCTCATCCGACACTCTTGAACTGCGCATTGTGTTGTCTCACCCCCCAAGCTGTAACCGTGCCTCTTGGCATTGCACAATGCGCAGTTCATGTCTCCCAAGACTATGCACTACGCAATCACAATGCTCAAGGTCAGCCTCTGACCCCAAAAATTGCACAATTTCTCCCTCCTGCCTAGTCAGTACTATGCATTGCGCAATCACAAGGCTCAAGCCCCAGCCCTGGGCCCTTGAACTGCGTAATCATCTAGCCTCCTCTGCCTTCTGGAACTGTGCAGTGGGCAAAATCAATGCTCAAGCCCTTAGCCTGGCTCCATGAGCTCCCCAACTACGCAATCTTCTTGCTCAGTCCAGTCTGAATTGTGCATTGTGCAGTCTTAAGGGTCAAGCCTGACCCCAAACTGTCTAAGCAGCGTAATTGCGTAGTCACTGAGCCTCTGATATCACTGAAGACTCCTCATCTTTAAGCCATATGGAGGTGGACAAAAGAACATTCTCAAGAAGACACATAGCAAGAAGCAACAAGAATGGTTTGACATTGCCATGTCATCAATGTCATGTCATGAGTCACCATGTGCCACATCACTTTTGTGGATTATGTAAATTCCTATTCAAAATGTATTGTAAAGTGGAAGTCCAAAGGACATGTATAAAATATGAAGAGTCATGTAAAGTCGAAAAGTCATAGGAAGTCAAACAGTCATGAGGGTAGTCAAAGAGTCACAAGGAAGGTGAAGCATCACCCCATTGGTTATATATACACCCTCATTGTATGAGCAAAGGACTTTTCACCTTGGCTTCTCCCATAAGGCATCAGAGAGACAGAGTCAGTACTTTTGGGGAGCAAGTCGTGGCTCCAATGCTCCACTATTGGAGCTAGTGATGTTCGTTGTATACATGTATCTTGGGACTTTTACTTAATACTTGAAGCCTGATGGCCAACACGTTTTCATGCATGGATTGTGAATATTTGTAAGACTGTTTTGTGAATGTTTATGATTCATGTTTGCTTTCACCTGTACTAAAGTAGTTGAACTATTTTGGTTATTTTAGTGCTTATCTTATTGAAAATGTGTTGTAATGGTTGTAACAATCGTCGCATCTATGTGGACTATTTTGCTTGATGTTAGGCGATTCTCTTTTCACTTGTGTGTGCCTTTACTAGGGTGGTACTATTACCTCTCTCTTAAGAGGCTCACTTCTCCTCCCTCTGTAGTAGAAGAACCTTGATACACCTGCAACCGAACATTCACCAGGCACACTTGCTTTTCGCAAAGGCACATACATACTTCTCTCTCTTGCTGACAGCTAAAGCCAAGGCAAATCTATAAGAATATATGGCAATCGGGCCGATACTCCGGATGGGGCTCTTATTCCAAATGGTGTGAGGTCTAATTGGGACTTCACATTGAAGAGACCCCCTTGGTTGACAAATTTCCAGCATTGTCAACAAATGGCGCTAGAAGGAGGGCCAATGACAAGTTGTGCTTGTTGAGTCTGTTCTGAATCTCTTATCTCAAATGGCTCATCCTGAAATCATACTCCCGAGGTGTTTTTCTAATCTATCACATGGTAAACTTTAATTCCCCAATGAGCCTCTTTATCGCTTGTGTCAATTGAGATTTGATGGTGAGGATGTGTAAGAGCCATGAACAGATGTACAGAAAACAGTAAGGGATTTAAAGCATGAACCTGTAACATTTTCAACAGAAACCTGACAAAATCAATTAACGAGACTGTTGAGGTACCTACCTGTACTCCTGCAGTTGAAGATGCCTCCGGCTACGCTGCTCCAGTTACCGAGAGACCGAATCCACCCAGCCAGACTGAGCAGAGCCTGGCTGCTCAATCCAGTAAGCTTCTTAACAGAAGCTGACTGTTCCCCCGTGCCCAGAACCTCAGAACTCTCAAGCTCTTCCAATGGCTGATTCCCTTCCCTTCCGAATTCTTCCTTCTGGTTTTTGTGTCCCCTGCTCAATCCATGTCCTGCGGTTTTTATTCTCTGGTTTGGCGGTGGCCGCCCTTCCATCTGCAGCCACCGCTCACCCTGCTGATGACAGGCCTGCGCTTACGTATCCCCTCCTGGTCTTCCTTCCAGTCGTGAATGAATACCCCTTTATGTTTTAAACCATATGGTATGTATTAATTATTCTTTTTAATATGACCATTACATTTGTATATACATGTATCATTAACATTATAACATTATATATATATATATATATATATATATAACATATTACATTGTTTTATTTATTTTTGTTTTAATATAACATTTATAAACTTTATACTTGGATCCTTTTTTAATTAATTATTTATATTAATATTTAACCTTTATTTTATTAATTTATTAATATAATTTTATCAATAATCTGGAACATATACTATATATATAGTCCTATTTTAAGATCTACCCATACATTACGCAATATTGATGAATGAGTAGAACTTCTATTCCAAGAAGTGTCATAGTATTTAGCACTTATAATCAATTTAGTATAAAATACTAGTGCGGTGTATGCGACACATGCATATGTAGCTATCATATGCATGTACCGTATACCTGCTATTATGCTTGCGTTTTTTGTAATTATAGATGGGTCATTACATACACTCCCCCTTCAGAAAACTTCGTCCCGAAGTTAGAGTTTGTATTTTATCTGATTACTTATGATAGTAATTAGTACACCTTTCTTAGGTTTGTAAACTGAGGTTAAATTTTTTTATTTTAATATAAAGAGACTATAAAATTAGTGTTTTAGGTTTATGATTTTAATGGTCATGCCTTGCCCTATCCAGGTTCCCAAGCTATTCTAAAATCATCTTATCCTTCCTAATCTCTTCTGCTCCCATCCTATCCGTCCTCTACTGGAGTATGCCATGGTGTCAGTTTTTCTGACCTAACCATTCATAAACTGTAAGGTGATAGCGTCGGTTATACCGACCTGATTCCCAGTAGGCATCCGACAGTCATCATCGCACGTCTAGGGGAGCGTGATTCGCGCAATCCTCCCATGACTCCAGGGTTCGGAGGATAAACGGTGGGAAACACCTCCACCCCTCCCAGTAGAATTAGGGCTAATACCCTATCATAGAATCACTTTGAGCTTTAATTGTTCTGAGGTTTTGTCATCACGTGGTCATCCCGGTAACTGTTTATTATTTGCAATCATACATTTATCCATGCATTCGTAAAATGTGCATCAGCATATTCAAAATAACTCATGTATTATTCACATATGTCATTATAGTATAACATATTTTGCCATATTCTATACATGTCGTTTGACTTTCATTTAAAATGTAATTATTCCTTGATTTCTATTCCATTGATTATATTGACATGTATAAATAAAACAGATTTATAATATCTTAATTTCTATCAGAAGTAAAATCATTTAACTGTCTTAAACTTTACTTTGACAATTATAATTTAGTAAGATCAACAACATATATCGTTTTGGTATCCATGTACCAGCAGAAGTTAAACATATATTATGTCACAAAATTTCACGTTTATATATAATCATTCAAAATGGTTCCGAGTCTCTGATTGCAGTGAAGTAAATATATACTAAACATAGTTTAAAGTTCTTCAAAATTGACATAGATTAGGGTATCTTTGACATATGTCCTCTGTATTTTCCCAAGTAGCTGATCTAGGACTATATTTGTCCCATTGGACCTTAACTTGGTCCACCAGGCGATTCCTGAGCTGTCGAACCCTACGTTCCAGTATACGTAATGGTTCGACCGATACGACTCCCTCGTCCGATACCTGCAATTCCTTCCATTGAAGGTTATGAGATTGATCAGCTATATAATGTCTTAATACAGAAACATGAAATACATTATGAATTCTATGCAGGTGAGGTGGCAGGGCAAGATGATAGGCAACAGGTCCAACTCTTTCCACGACTTTAAATGGTCCAATAAATCGGGGTGACAACTTTGTCCCTTTTCCGAATCGAATAGTACTTTTATTCGGTTTGATGCGGATGAAAACCTGATCCCCTACTTCATACTTCCTATCAGTTCTGTGAGCATCAACATAACTCTTTTGTCTATCCTGTGCTTCCTTTAATCGTTGTCTAATTTGTTTTACTTGTTCTTCCATTTCATGGATTAATTCTGGTCCTATTATCACTCGATCTTCTAACCTGTCCCAACTTAACGGTGTTCTGCAAGGTCTGCCGTATAATGCTTCAAATGGAGGCATTCCAATCGAACTGTGGTAACTGTTATTGTATGTGAATTCGACTAAGGGTAAATACTTTTCTCAGTGTGATTTCTGATCCATAACATACATTCGCAACATGTCTTCAAGTACTTGATTTACTCTTTCTGTTTGCCCATCAGTCTCAGGCAGTGTTTTCAAAACCGTTTTTAAAAACCGGTTACCGGTCTAACCAGCCGGTTAGCAAGGCCGCCGGTCTAAACCGGCCAAAAAACCCGGTTGGAAAGGTCATTTCGCCATTTTTTTGTGCTAACCGGTGAAAACCGGCGGGTTCTGTCCTAAATCGGCCGGTTTTAGGCACGCCCACCGTAAAGTTAAAAAAGCATATTTTTCATTGTGTTTCAACGGTTTTGGGGGGAAACTAAGGGTGTTTCAACCCTAACAATGTTGGCAATTAATGGTAATGTTAAATTCTTAAAGTAAAAGTGACATTTCCTTTAATTTTCATTTTCATCCTTTTACTTAAATTTTAACATTACCATGAAATGACTCAAGATGTTTGAGAGTGGTTTCGACCTCATTGGATTTCATATGGAGAAACTAGAATTTTAGATTTCACTCAAAATTCAGCAGACTTAATGGTTTTCAGGATTTCATGGTTTTGGGGGTAAACAATAAATGCAATCGGAGCTCCAAATGATGAGCAAAACTCCTGATCTAGATCCCATTGTGTTGGACGATATTGATCCAACATCAACATGGGTGGAGGAGACTGAAGAACTTGTGTTTGAGGCTGATTTTGATATCGACATGGCTTTAGCGGGGGATGATGCAGAGTATGTGGTGGCATCAGAACTAGGATCAATAGCGGTATCAAGGAAAGGCAAAGAAACAATGGAAGGCACTAGTCATGCAGGTTGACAAACTCGTGCTTCCATTAGGTCCACTTCTGTTGTCATTGGTGGCATTGATGCTAAGGTTGCAGATCAGGTTGAGGCATCCTCAGACTCTGAACCAGATGATGTCTATGTAGCTCATGATGATGATCCTGTGTCTAGTAGTGGCGATGAACTTGATGATTGATCATGTGTACACTGTAGACTTGTAGTAGGCCAATGGCCTCATAGCTTGCAGCATTGTTTTTGGACTTTATAGGCCATTTAGAGCCTCATTTCTTATGTATTTTGCTATTTTGTCGATGATATGTATTGTACTTGGTGCCATTTTGATATATTCACCTTTACATGGTATATAAATGAGCAAACTTTGCATATTTTGTCTCTATTGGCTTGGAATCATGGTTTTACATCTTAAAAATAGTTTTGTTTCATTAAAAATTAATTATTTAATGTATTTTTTTAAAACCGGTTCGTTTAGACCAAACCAGTGTCGGTTAGACCAGTTCCGGTTGGTAAACCGGTTCATTAGGTGGACTGGTTCGGTCACCGGTTCCGGTTTAAAAACATTGGTCTCAGGATGGTAAGAAGTGCTTAAATTTAGTTGAGTTCCTAAGGCTGTCTGCATGCAAGTCCAGAACCTAGAAGTGAATCACGAATCTCTATCGGATATAACCTTCTTAGGTACTCCATGAAATCTGATAACTTCATTTATGAATACTCGAGCTACGTCAGCAACATCGTAAGTATCTCTTACGGGAATGAAATGGGCGCTTTTTGTTAATTTATCCACTACTACCAAAATGGCATTGTGTCTTTGAGAAGTAAGAGGTAGCCCAGTGATAAAATCCATAGAAATGATCTCCCATTTAGACATAGGAATGTCGTGAGGTTGTAAGAGACCTGCTGGGTGACAATGATCTGCTTTTATTTGTTGCAAAATGTTTGGAATGTCAGCAAGTAAAAGCAGATCATTGTCACCCAGCGGGTCTCTTACAACCTCACGACATTCCTATGTCTAAATGGGAGATCATTTCTATGGATTTTATCACTGGGCTACCTCTTACTTCTCAAAGACACAATGCCATTTTGGTAGTAGTGGATAAATTAACAAAAAGCGCCCATTTCATTCCCGTAAGAGATACTTATGATGTTGCTGACGTAGCTCGAGTATTCATAAATGAAGTTATCAGATTTCATGGAGTACCTAAGAAGATTATATCCGATAGAGATTCGCGATTCACTTCTAGATTCTGGACTTGCATGCAGACAACCTTAGGAACTCAACTAAATTTAAGCACTGCTTACCATCCTGAGACTGATGGGCAAACAGAAAGAGTAAATCAAGTACTTGAAGACATGTTGCGAATGTATGTTATGGATCAACAATCACACTGGGAAAAGTATTTACCCTTAGTCGAATTCACATACAATAAAAGTTACCACAGTTCGATTGGAATGCGTCCATTTGAAGCATTATACGGCAGACCTTGCAGAACACCGTTAAGTTGGGACAGGTTAGAAGAGCGAGTGATAATAGGACCAAAATTAATCCATGAAATGGAAGAACAGATAAGACAAATTAGACAACGATTAAAGGAAGCACAGGATAGACAAAAGAGTTACGTTGATGCTCACAGAACTGATAGGAGGTATGAAGTAGGGGATCAGGTTTTCATCCGCATCAAACCGAATAAAAGTACTATTTGATTCGGAAAAGGGACAAAGTTGTCACCCCGATTTATTGGATCATTTAAAGTCGTGGAAAGAGTTGGACCTGTTGCCTATCATCTTGCCCTGCCACCTCACCTGCATAGAATTCATAATGTATTTCATGTTTCTGTATTAAGACATTATATCGCTGATCAATCTCATAACCTTCAATGGAAGGAATTGCAAGTATCGGACAAGGGAGTCGTATTGGTCGAACCATTACGTATACTGGAACGTAGGGTTCGACAACTCAGGAATTGCCTGGTGGACCAAGTTAAGGTCCAATGGGACAAATATAGTCCTGGATCAGCTACTTGGGAAAATACAGAGGACATATGTCAAAGATACTCTAATCTATGTCAATTTTGAAGAACTTTAAACTATGTTTAGTATATATTTACTTCACTGCAATCAGAGACTCAGAACCATTTTGAATGATTATATATAAACGTGAAATTTTGTGACATAATATATGTTTAACTTTTGCTGGTACATGGATACCAAAATGATATATGTTGTTGATCTTACTAAATTATAGTTGTCAAAGTAAAGTTTAAGATAGTTAAATGATTTTACTTCTGATAAAAATTAAGATATTATAAATCTGTTTTATTTATACATGTCAATATGATCAATGGAATAGAAATCAGGGAATAATTACATTTTAAATGAAAATCAAACGACATCTATAGAATATGGCAAAATATGTTATATTGTAATGACATATGTGAATAATACATGAGTTATTATGTAAGAGCCGTGAACAGATGTACAAAAAACAATAAGGGATTTAAAGCATGAACCTGTAACATTTTCAACAGAAACCTGACAAAATCAATTAACGGGACTGTTGAGGTACCTACCTGTACCCCTGCAGTTGAAGATGCCTCCGGCTACGCTACTCCAGTTACCAAGAGACCGAATCCACCCAGCGAGACTAAGCAGAGCCTGGCTGCTCAATCCAGTAAGCTTCTTAACAGAAGCTGACTGTTCCCACGTGCCCAGAACCTCAGAACTCTCAAGCTACTCCAATGGTTGATTCCCTTCCCTTCCGAATTCTTCCTTCTGGTTTTTGTGTCCCCTGCTCAATCCCTGTCCTGCGGCCTTTATTCTCTGGTTTGGCGGTGGCCGCCCTTCCATCTGCAGCCACCGCTCACCCTGCTGATGACAGACCTGCGCCCACGTATCCCGTCCAGGTCTTCCTTCAGGTCGTGAATGAATCCCTTTATGTTTTAAACCATATGGTATCTAATTATTCTTTTAGTATGACCATTACATTTGTATATACATGTATCATTAAACATTATAACGTTATATATATATATATATTTTTTTTTTTTAACATATTACATTGTTTTATTTCTTTTTGTTTTAATATAACATTTATAAACTTTATACTTGGATCCCTTTTTTAATTAATTATTTATATTAATATTTAACCTTTATTTTATTAATTTATTAATATAATTTTATCAATAATCTGGAACATATACTATATATATATAATCCTCTTTTAAGATCTACCCATACATTACGCAATATTGATGAATGAGTAGAACTTCTATTCCAAGAAGTGTCATAGTATTTAGCACTTATAATCAATTTAGTATAAAATACTAGTACGGTGTATGCGACACATGCATATGTAGCTATCATATGCATGTACCGTATACCTGCTATTATGCTTGCGTTCTTTGTAATTATAGATGGGTCGTTACAGGATGGAATATCCATAACCGAGTACATTTCTAATTTTCTTAAATTTTGTGAATATTATGAAATCAATGATGAAGATTTTGCTTATGTGGCTTCCTTCCTTACCCTTGAAGGTTGTGTTAATCGATGGTGTGATACCTTACCATCTGCATCCATCCATTCTTTTCATCATTTCCTTCAAGAGCTTTATCAAGCCTTCGACAGGTATATGATTACTGAGATGTTCTTAAAAGAATGAATCAGTTAAGAATGAAGCCTAATGAATCAGTTGAGGATTTCTCTGATTATTTCCTTCACCTTTGTTGTGAGTTTTCTGAAGAAGATACGAATTGGGATTTCTTTAAGCACAAGTTTGAGCGTCTGGTTCACATTTCTTTGCATAGTGAATTTGAACCTCTTGATGTTTCTACTTCGTCAACCCTTGTAAATCATGAGACACCCCTAATCTTAGAGAGGGAATCTGCTATTCATTTTGTTCCTTGTCCTCCTTTTCCAGTTTCAATGAGGGTGCCTCTGTGCAATGATAACAAATTTGGGAAATCTGTACATCAAATTCCTAATCCATCTTCTCATCCTCCTTCCGCTTTTCATGATTCAAATTCAATAGAGGAAATCTTGGAATGGCTCATGAAGCCTATGGTGAAAACCAATTTTTCCATTCCTTAAGATGGTATTAACACTCATAACTCTAGTCTTGAATCTGATTTGGATTTTTTTTATCCTCTATCATCTACGTGCCATGACTCTTTGTACCGTGATCCGCTTGATCAATCTGCTCCACCAGCTAGTTTTTCACACTCTCTTGATTTTCAAGTTGTTGGTCCAAATTGCGATCAGGTTCAAGGTAGTCACATTACACAGGTAGAGGAGTAGGAAGGTGAAGATTCTTTGTTTCCTCTTTTTCAAAATCCTTCGTGTGAAGATGGTGTTTCCTCATTCTTGGATGATATTGAATTTGGTAATCTTGTAAGTCAATCAAATGCGATCAATTTGCGTAATAAATCTCAAGTCTTGGGAAACAATCATTCTGATGAGGCTGACTTCGTTGATATATATGATGATGAATGCGCAAGTGCAGCCACTGATCTTTCAGTTTCTCAAGAAGATTCAGTTTCAAAAGATTTAGATCTTAAATCTATTTCGGTCAATACAGATTCGCTTATGAACACTTCTTCTTCTTCACCTCCCTATCCTTTGTGCTCTACTTTTTACAATGCATCAACTTGTGATGGAGATTCTCAATGCTCTTCAAGTTTGTTATCTCATTAGTTGAATCTTGAAACGGCACAGGATAGTGAGAATATCCATGATGAAGAAGAAAGCGATGAAACTATAAATCATCCATCCCATCCCTTATCATCTCTTGTTTTGTATGGGGGCAATTCTTCGAATTTGTGTGATCACGAGATTTCTTCGATTCATACATCGTTAGATTTGCGATGAAAAGAATATTATGACTTGAGTAATCTGTTTGTTGAAGTTGAAAAATATGATCAAACTAGTGATGTAGATAACTGCAATCGAGATAATGGTGATCCTGTTAACTCAATCGATAGTAACTGTCGACATGCAATTTGCGATTTGACTCAGTTTATAAAATGTTCTTATTTGTCTTTCCAAAGTTCTGGAACTTGTCAAAAAGTCGAGGCACTTCAACTCTCGTTGATGGTTATGTTAGGGTCTTGTGTTCTTGGTAAAATATATGAACCATGTCAGATCCAAATTTTCTCGCACAATTCTTTCATTCGTATTGTTCATTGGATGCAAACTCGTTCTTGATGGATTTTGGAATTTCTCGAGATTGAGTTTTTGATGTAAATCTCTTGTATCCAATTCTGGTTAGTGTATACCTCTCATAAATGTGCGGAATTGCAAAGATGATCAATTTGAAGATCACCTTTGGCCGAATAGTTCATATCTGTTGAGTGCTATGGTGAATAATCAACTCCTAATTTTTCATGTGAATGCCTTCATGACACCAGAAATCCTCTTGAGTGCCGACAAGCACTTGAGCTATTTTTTGAATCGGGTTCCTCTTTTTCATCCATTACATCCTGACTGGTTTCATATGTTTGTTATACTAGCATTCCTTTTCAATTCTTTCGATGATTGCGATGCTTGTATAGTTTGTCACCAATTACAGGAAAACGGTTTGTCACATTCGACATGCGAGGAAGTTGATTCTATTATTCAGAGCATTTGCAGAGCTGTTCATTTTGATTTATCTTTGTTAACTACAAATCGAGAATTTGATGTTTTAATCAATCCATCTGATCATGATTCTGGTTCTGATGATTGTCATTCAACTTACCATTTTCTCATTAGTACATTAGATGACAATTGTGCTACATCCTTTGATATTTATGGTTTAACATCTTGTTATTTAGATACTTGTGAAGTAGTTGAGGCACTTCAGCGTTCACTGATGGTCATGTAGGGGTCCTCACTGTCTTGACAAGCCGACTGAATATGATCAGATCAATTGTCTCTCACAAGATTCTCATCTTGACCCTGTGCTTCTAATTGAAAATTCATCTTTTCAAGGATTTTGGGGTTTTCAAGAGGATTATTTCGAACTTCATGTTTCAATCTATGATTGCCTGGAAATATCTTTCTCAAGAAGCCTTTTTGCTAATAACAAGTTTCAATCTTTTCTCATGCTTGTTAAGAAGGATGACACAAATGAAGGTGCATTCACAAGAAGCTGTCATGGTTTGTTTGCTTATAATGGTCATCGAAAAGGTAAGAATGTGAATTGGTTAGAAGTAGTGGCTATGGCCTATCTTTCTGTTGACAGGCAAGACCTTCTACTTGTTGTGCAACTTATTCAATCTCTTATCTTTCCTGTGGCACACTATTTTATATTTTTAATTGCTTGTATCTTTGTGAATGCAGGTCAGTAACAACTACGGTGGCTTCATTGGAAATTTCATTACACGTGACGTTGACCTTCTAGCTAGTTATGTTAGGAGTAGGTCTAGTCGCATATTAGTTTATCTAGACATTCACCCTACATCCTTTTTCTGTAGTTTGTCTTGTGTTTTCTCATTTTGGTTTCACATCATGTTTTGGTTAAGCCTCCTTCTGTTTTGCCTCCTAGTTTTGTTTCCTTGTTGCGTTTTGTGTTTTGTGTTTTGTGTTTTGCTTGAAGGGCTCGAAAGACAATGTGTGGAAAAATAGAAGAGGACTTTGTGACACTACAACATTTGGCTAACTCTCTGTCCTTCTTCTTTGTGTTGGTTACATCTTTTGGTTAATGATGTTCTCACGGAAAATATGAGCTGTCCGTAAGGAGAGTTTTGTGCCAAACCATGATACCTGTGCCTATTTTGGAAACCTTATGCCCGCACTCGGTTCCTTATGTTTAGTGTTTTCACGCTGATCTAATCAGTAGAGGAGGAAAAGAGGAAAACCCGAACGAGCAAACCTAAATTAGAGGTCTCCATACACTTCTCTAAATGAACAACCTCTCTTGCTCTCAATAAGTTGGATCCCTCTTCCACCCATAAAATGAATAAGTGCCTATGCATAGTCCTATATAAATATATAATTAAGGTGAAAGAAGAGACAAGCCTCCTGTGTAGAGAGGTGAAGAAAGCAATTCCGTCGGGATACTGTCCAGACTTGCTGACAATGGAGCAATGTTTGTGTTGCTGTAGTGACTCTACCGGGGTACTATCCAGGCCTGCTGGTAGCAGAGCAACAGCAGAGATGAAAAGCTATACTTTGAAAATCTAAAGCTCATGAATTATACTACCCTTTTTGATTCGAAACATTGTGATATAGCTGATCTTATGTTTGTGTTCAACCGAGATGGCATAGAGGGGACCATGTTTATTCACGGGGTAAGTGGGGAAGCCAAAGTGATCTGCACGATGAATCAATACTCCCTTAAGAACTGAGACCCTGCACAAAAGAGTCAACCAAGATAGAGAAGTTGAATTCTACTAGTGTGTCACCAAGTGTTGTCGCTGCTACAACACCCTCCAAAAATTTGGCCTACACCCAAATTTCGGAGCCTACCTTGATCTTGCATATTGTTGTCATAAACATTGAGACTCATTGCATGTGTTTTGTCTAAGTGTTTTGCTCCAATTTGCAAGAAAATCAAAGTGTTGTCTTTTGCATGTCAAGTGTCGCACGGTGCATATAAGTTTGTTTTGGTGCTTTCAAGGGGTTATCCTTGTGTAAATGAGTTATTCTTACTCTGTAAACATCCATCGCACTCATTTCCAAAGTTTTAAGCACTACCGCACAAGTCTCGTCACGGTCGTCGCATAGTGCATCTTTGGTGTTGCACTGAGGGAAGTTTGTTGTTCATGTGTTCTGGATGATCTATGTTGTGTCGTCAAGTGTTCTAAGTGTGTGATCACAGACAAGTCTTATCAATGTTCACATCAGCTTCATCGATCTCACACTTAGCCAAATTCGGAGAAACTTCTGACCAATCAACTTAGCCTCATCTGACCCTCCTGAACTGCGTGTTGCGCAGTCTTAGCCCTCAAGCTGTACCCCTTCTGCGCAGTCCTTGCCTCCCAGGATTGGGCGCTGCACAATCACAATGCTCAAGCTTAGCCTCTGACCCCAAAAATTGCGCAATTTCTCCCTCCTGCCCAATCAGTATTGCGCATTGCGTAATCACAAGGGTCAAGCCCCAACCCTAAGCCCTTGAACATTGCAATCATCTGGCCTCCTTTGCCTTTTGGAACTGTGTAGTGGGCAAAATCAATGCCCAAGCCCTCAACTTGGTTCCCTGAGCTCCCCAACTGTGAAATCTTCTTGCTTAGTCCAGCCTGAACTGCGCATTGTGCAGTTTCAAGGCTCAAGCCAGACCCCTGACTGCATGAGTTGAGGTAATCGCTAAGCCTCTCCCTCAGCCTGCCACCTAGTTCCGGCGCAATCACAAGGTTGAAGCCCTAGCCCCGAGCCCTTGAACTGTGCAATCATCTGGCCTCCTCTGCCTTTTGGATCTGCGTAGTGGGCAAAATCAGTGCTCAAGCCCTCAGCCTGGCTCCCTGAGCTCCCCAACTACGCAATCTTTGTGCTCAGTCTAGCCTAAACTACGCATTTTGTAGTTTCAATGCTCAAGCTTGACCCCTTACTGCCTGAGTTGAGCAATTGTGCAGTCACTGAGCCTCTCCCTTAGCCTGCCACCTAGTTCCGGCTCAATCAGTGGATTTTCATGCAACATGTTAGACTAGGGGTTTATCAGATTGATGTTGTCTTGCAATGAGTGAATTGCAAATGCAGGTACTTTATCATACCATGAATGGATGATGAAGAAGGAGATGGAGAAGGGGAACATGCAAGAAGACACCTTTGTAGCTGAATATGCAAGCGGATCAACTAGAAGAAAGAAGGGACACTAGTTTGTGACTACTGCTCAAGATCTGATATCATTGAAGACGACTCCTCTTTATGCCATATGGAGGTGGAAAGAAGAGCATTCTCAAGGAGACACACAACAAGAAGTAGTAAAAATGATTTGACATTGCCATGTCATCGTGCAATCCCTGTCATCAGTGTCATGTCATGTCATGTCATGAGTCACCACGTGTCACATCACTTTTGTGGATTATGTAAATTCCTATTCAAAATGTATTGTAAAGTGATAGTCCAAAGGACATGTACAAAATATGAAGAGTCATGTAAAGTCGAAAAGTCATAGGAAGTCAAACAGTGATGAGGGTAGTCAAAGAGTCACAAGGAAGGTGAAGCATCACCCCATTGGTTATTTATACACCCTCATTGTATGAGCAAAGGACTTTTCACCTTGGCTTCTCCCATAAGGCATCAAAGAGACAAAGTCAGTACTTTTGGGGAGCAACTCATGGTTCCAATGCTCCACTATTGGAGCTAGTGATGTTCGTTGTATGCATGTATCGTGGGACTTTTACTTAATACTTGAAGCCTGATGGGCAACACGTTTTCATGCATTGATTGTGAGTATTTTTAAGATTGTTTTGTGAATGTTTATGATTCATGTTTGCTTTCACCTGTACTAAAGTAGTTGAACTATTTCGGTTATTTTAGTGCTTATCTTATTGAAAATGTGTTGTAACGGTTGTAACAAGTGTCGCATCTATGTGGACTATTTTGCTTGATGTTAGGCGATTCTCTTTTCGTTTGTGTGTGCCTCTGTAGTAGAAGAACCTTGATACACCTGCAACTGAATATTCACCAAGCACACTCGCTTTTCGCGAAGACACATACATGCTTCTCTCTCTTGTTGACAGCTAAAGCCAAGGCAAATCTATAAGAATATATGGAAACCTGGCCGATATTTGGATGGGGCTCCTATTCCAAATGGTGTGAGGTCTAATTGGGACTTCACATTGGGGAGACCCCCTTGGTTGACGGATTTCCAACACTGTCAACACTAGGGTAAACCCTATATTTCTTGAGTTACAAGGTCAAGTCAACAATATGAATAGATCATATGTAGCTCATCAACAACTGAGTCACTAAGAGTAGCTTTGCCACAAAGTGGGATTTGAACCTTATTGGGGAAGGCAACAACTTTTCCCCACAACCACTCATGCTACATCCAATTGACAGGCACCTTGGAATATGCATTGCACTAGTCCCCCATGACCACCCTCCCTCTACATATCTTGAAAACTTACAAGGAAATCCATCAACCGAGTGTGACTTACCATTAGCCATACCTGAAAGGGATTTTTGTACCTTTTGTCAATGCAAGTTGTACTTGGATTCCTTTTAAACTTTTCACCAACTGATTCATTGGGTGTCTTAGTTCTCGTGGATTGCATGTTCTCTTTTTTGTCTTACAAATTCAATCATACAACTAGGGGATAAACAAAATAACACTGAGTGCAATCTATCTCTGAACCCAAAATACATCTCTACAAAGAAGCTCTAAATGGCCTTTGGAGTCCAAAAAAAATCTTGATACAACAAATAACTGCATATCATCAAAATCATTGCCTATATTGGGATCCTCATCATCGATATCACCCTCTAAGCATTAAAATAAGATAGAAAAGTCTTAATCTGTCAAATTGAGATTTTGTTTGAGTGATGGGTACATTTTTACTAGGTTCTTGACAATGGATTTCAACAATCACTAGCACCAATTTCGAGGTATATAGAGGGTTGGTGCTCTTGATTAAATGTTAGTTCCATACCCTCATACATGACAAATTCAAATGGAAAAATGGAAACATTGCAATCCCCCAAATATTGAAACACTAAATACAGTTACGTTTGCTAGATTTTGAGTAGGATCTAAATTCATCTTTTTCTATGTGAAAGCCGATGACGTTGAAACCACTCTCAAACATCCTAAAACAATTAAAATTTAATGGTAATGTTAAAAATTTAAGTAAAAAGATAAAAATGAAAGATAAAGGAAAATGTCACTTTTTAGACATAACATTAGTAGGGATTGGACAAATCCACTTCCCAACACTTGGAATCCCTTCAAACATTGCTTAATCGCCCTTAGTTGCACTCTAAAGCCTCTAAAAGCACCAAACCTGTAATGCCCTCTAGGAATTGAGGATGAATGAAGAACGTAATAGCCTATTGATCCCCGTAGGCTACAATCCTCAATAAAGGCGAAGACCCCAAAATATCCAATTCTGGGTGAGTTTTGGGGTAGCTGGGCAAAAGAACACAAACTTGGTTTGGAGTAAAATTTACTGTATCAATTCAACAGAAGAGACCCCTCTTGGAAATCTATAAATATAGGAGGCTTGAATTCAATTTGGATCATCACGTGTGGATCAATTCATTTGTTTCTTGAGCATTAGCTCTAAGGGTTTTAAGACCTCTTCTCCCTTGTCAATTTCAATGGTGAAAGATTCCACCCTAGTTGACACCTATCTATCCTCTTTGCATTATGTTTTGGCACTGGAATACTATCTGGAAGGGCAACAATTTCTATTGAATCTTGGATTCTTGGTTTGGAACAGTGACGTCATCTAGTAGACAAGACAACGAGGGCTTTTTCTGACACAGGTTTCCTTTTCGTTTAAGGGGCAACAAAGTCTCTCCATAATTAAATCCTGTAACTAGATTCTTGAAGCAGGACAAGTTGTTCATTTGAAGTTAAATATCTGGGCGGATCGTTGTGTTGATAGTTAACTCTTGGTGAAGCCGCTGCCATCCCTAAGTTAGCCGTCTTCTTGAAGACATCACATATCTCTCTCTGTCTGTGGTCGAAATCCCAGTGTGTCTTACCGGTGAATTGATTTGGAATCAAATCGTAGTTGAACTATGGTCCTTGTGCTGGGTACCACTTTAAATGCAAGTCACATACATAGAGCTATTTGCATAGATTGAAGTGTCACATTTGAAGAAAGGATTGAACATTCGAAATAGTGCAATATTTTTGGCAATGTTCGTGGGTTCCTATAGCAAACTGAGTATCTTTGAGGATAGAATTATCAGCCGTCACTCCCGTCATCGATACGTAAGACTCCTGGTATTCGATGCCACAAGTTTGAACTCTGAAATAAAGTGTGTAACTAAGGAGATGCAAAGTTGTAATTTGCAAATGACCAAGATTGTTGATGTGGGCAAAGGCGGATAAATGAAGCACGAGTCTGAGTATATTTACTCCTGTGTCGTATTTTATCAGTTTGTATATAAGCTAAGTCACAGGACACGTCCCCTAGGGTCCCGTGTCCCGTATTTTACGTATTGGACACGAAAACGGCCCTAATACGTGTCCAATACGATTTTTAACGTGTCATAAAAATCGAATACATATTCGATGTTTTCCATTCGTGTCATAAATTTTGAATACGCATATTTTGTCTGGAGAATACGTTGCCCTAACGTATTTCGATGTTTTGAATACGTATTGAAAAAAAAAACATGGTTTATAGCGAGATTCCGACTTACAAACTCCGGTTGGTTAGTGAGATTCGGTGAACGACTTGCTACATATGTTTCACAGGTTTTTAAATTTTTTAAATGGTTTTTCATCACAGAAATTTGAAGTTTATTCAGTTTTTCTTCAACGCTCATTAATGAGTCTAATCTCTATTCATACGACTATCAATAACCATATAATTTTTCAATAGATGCAATGTCCACTGAATATTCCTCTTCTCTTTTGCCATGAGCAAAAAGTGTTTACTCCACAAATTTCAAGCCCATCTATCTCAAATGAACTTGTAGTTGCAAGCATCCACGTGGTATGAATCATTAGAGTGCCACGTTTGTTTGCTGAGACTTCTTTTGGTTGCCGAAATGTGAACGATAAATGTAAAACCCAGTAAAGAAACAATCCTATAATTTCAATTTGGATCTTTGAGTTTGAAGCTCAATGTTCAGATTTCAAAATAGTAAAAGTTATAGCCATCAGCGCTTTGTTTGTTTGGTTCTGTGGTTCCAGTTCTCTTGCTTTTGTTGTGGATTCACTTAGGTTTTTCGTTGAATGCAGGAGTAAATTCCCTTTTGGTGTTGTCTTGGTTTGATACATTTTGATTTTGATGACTTAATGGAAAATCTGCATTTTATGGTTTTAATATCTAAGTTCTAAATTTATAATTAGTAGTAAGTACTTACTACTTAGTTTCTTATGTGCTTGTAAGTTGTAAATTTTGATTCTATTTATTTTTTTAAAGTGAACTATGAACTTTGAGAAGTAATTATATTTTAATTTGATTAGATAAGCTGCAACCTGCAATTTAATATGGATAAAAAACTATATTTCGGTATATATATATATATATATATATAATTTTTTTATTTATTAAATATATATAAAACGTGTCCCCCGTGTCCTGTTTCCAGGTCGCTGCGTTTCGTATTGAATACCTTGTATTTACGTGTCCTCCGTGTCTCGTGTCCTCGTGTCATGTGACTTAGTATATAAGTCTAGTTCTCTGTGTGTCGTATTTTATCAATTTGCATATAAGTTGGGGTTTTTGTGGTACTGTTGAGTCGGCTAGGGTTTATTTGAAATTACGTCTGTTGCATTGTTTGTATGCAAATCAAAATCTGTTGGAGCTATGTTTGTTGGATTGCTAAGTCACCTGACACGGGGATTCGGGACACGTAGGATTCGAGATTCGTGGTGTCGGATTCGGACACATTGACCCCTCGGAACAGGACACGTTATATATTATTTTATTATATATATATATATATATATATATTTAAAAAATATACATATATATTAAAATTTAGATATTATCATATTTCTCACACAAATTTTAATTAATGATACAAATTTATTGATTTCAAACATAGATCTTCATCTATAGCTATTAGCATGCATAGTACAGAGAAAATTCAAATAAATGTCAGTCGTACTGGTCACATAAATGATATATCTATTAAAAGTTTAAATCATGATTCATAATTCATAACTGAAAGACAACTTACAACTACAAGATAGTAAGATAAACACACTGACAACTGTGGTTTTCTCATTAAGTCATCAAATCAAAATGTGTTACATAGGTAGTGTTGGTGCAATGCCAATGGCAAATAGAAGTAGAAAATATAAAACAACTACAGGTATACAAGCCTCAAGGCATCAATCAGCATCAGAATCAGCATCGGATGTGTTCTAGCCACGAAATCTTGTGGAGAGGCTAGAATACAGGTGATTTCCAAAACCCATAAATTGTTTATGGAAATTCCGCCTAGAAATGACTTAATTAGATTATTAGCCAGTTTTTAAATATTTCCTTAGTCTAAACTTAGGGAATATGGTTAATTAATTAGAATTAATTAAATCAAGGTGTGAATGTTCTAGAAACTCACACGGATCGACTTCAAGTTAATCCTACCCATCGATTAAGATTTAATTTTGGCCGTTGGAGTCCCAGCAATGGATTGATTATAAGAAGAAGTCGATGGGCACTTGGAGAAGACACCTGAGTAGTTCGATTTCATGAGCAGATCGATTTCCAGAGTAGCAACAGTCGGTTGCCGGAGAGAGAGCCAGTGAGATCGAAGAAGTGAGAGAGGGGTAGAGACAGTGAAGCTGGAGGAAGGGTTCCAGATTCAGTGAGTGCATTTGCAAAGAGGCAAGTGAGCCACCGTGAGGCTGACACAATATTCTCTAAAGGCAAAGTCTATTTGCTAAGGAATATTGACGTTTTCAGTTCCATAGGCCTGGAAGGAGTCCGAGAGTGCTGCAGAAGCGTCTTGCTAATCAACAAAAGGCAAAACCACTTCATCAGAATCCAACAAAAGGCAAACCGTCTCGCTAGCTACGCAGAGCAGCGTAGATGCTGACGCAGTGTCTCAGAAGGCCAAAATTCTGAAGGCAAGTTGTGCAAGGGAATTGCCTGTGGGGTGAGGAAAATTCCTCTCTAGATTTTTGCCAGTATTTCTCTGTAGGATTTCCAGTTTTAGCATCTAGTTGTACTCATTATTTCACTGCTGCTTAATATTAGAATCCTCAGCTATTGCACCGGTTTTGCCAAGTTGGGTTTTTCCGGGGACTTTTGTCCAAAGATAACTGTGTTATTTTAGGTGTGTGCTAGCATTTCTTTCAATGTTTATTCTTCCGCAGTTTTATTTGTGTAGGTTGCAGTGTGAGTTATTCAGTGTTTGCTGTAGGAAATAGTAAATAAATTATTAAATTAAAAATAACAATTAGGAGAATAATTTACAGTTGCTGCAATAGGATTCCGGTTGTGGAATTTTCACATGCCAATTTATCAAAGATGTTGAAAAAGGGTTACTCTCACAATTATGTCAAAAATGTTTTGAAAGTTTACAAAGAAATGGTTTTTGAGGAGCAGTGTCTTGACTCCTCAATAGTGGCTTTGAGAATAAGGGTATAGTTAATGGTTTGATGCCTATGATGGAAATTGGCGTATGCCTTTGGTGGTTAAGTGACTTGGCTCAAGCAAATTCTAATAGCTTCAGATGAAGGGTGGTAGCAATAGCATAGAGTTGGGAGAAAGAATGCCACACTGTGATTGCCATGTAATTGTTTGAATCAATCTTGGTCCTCAATTTGTGTATCAGGTGAATGGTGTGGGGGATGAACCCTGTGGAAAGCTCAAGCAAATGATATTGTTAAAAAGCTTTATAATGTAATAGTATAAAAGAGATGAAATACCATGTTTGGATAAGTATGCTTGGAATTCCTTTTTGTTGATTGGTCCATTGGTGTTCAACTCCAACAAAACCTGTCCACAAGAGCTATCAGATATTAGTATAGAAGAAACAAAAAGCTTAATTGGAAGGTGCGGGGGAAGGTGGGGGGGGGGAGGGGGGGCATAATAACTCGAGGTTGCTTGGGGACATCAGAAAGTGCGGTCATAAAGGAAGTTGGGGGTCAAGGTCGATAGGGAGGCATAAGTGGCAAAGATAGATAGTGCAACATTTTTTTTGGGAGAGTGATGGAAGGCCTTGCATAATACCTATATCTTCTAAGCAATGAAGAGACATTTCTTGCCTTGAAAGAGGGAACAATGGGATCTCCGTAAGTGGGTGTAAGAGGCGAGATTATGTAGGAGTGTTAAATTATCCTAATACTAGCTATCTAAGCAAACATATTAGATTTAGTTACTTGCTGGAATTATTAACTCTTGCATCTAGTGGAAAACGAGAAAAACAACCACACTGCACAATTATTTTTTGCTCTTCTAGATCAGTTCATCATTTAAAATTATCTTCAAAAATTACAGGAGCTCCCTTATCAGGAAAATGGCTTTGAGAAATTAATCAAAGTGAACAGCAAACCTGAAAATTTCAGTCTGCATGGAAATTGAGGCAGCCTTCCCTCCAATTTGTACGGACAACTATACAGCCTGCCTTGCTGGGCTGTATGGTTGCTCTTTCCTTGCTGCTGACTGGCTGCCTGTCCTTGTTGAAGGCCAACTACCTTTTCCTTGCTGAAGTACTACTGAAATCCTCACCATTCTGATTTTCTCCCTCACTCACATGACTTGTGAAATGAATGTTCTTTGTTTGTCTTTGCCCTTTGCCCTCTCATTCTTTTATAACTTTGACATGAGCTAAAAACTAATTTTCAATGGTTAAGATCTAACTGTGAGACCAATGCCTCTCTTTTAATTAAATCATTAGGCGATCCACTTTATGTTGATTTGGGGTAGCATTGGATGTGCTCTAGCCACGAAAATTGGTGGAGAGGCTAAGGCACATGAGATCTCCAATACCCAGAAAGGGTTTGGGTAGATTCTAAATAGTTTGGGAGATATTAAAATAATTAATATTTTTAATGGAGTCCCTAAGTCTAAACTTAGGGAAAATAAAATATTAATGTGTATTAATATAAAACTGTGTTAGAATGGTCCAAAAGTCATGGATCAAGCCAGATCTAATCTTAGCCGTTGATTAGGGACTTAATCTCGGTCGTTGATTTGTCAACGAGAAAAGTATAAGAGGAGGCTTGAGGGTCACTTGGAGAACACACTGAGGGAGACCAGTCAGTTCAATTTCTGGAGCGGGGTTAGCTGAGAAATTGAACCAGTGGTTTGGAGACCAGTTAGGAGGTAGCAAGTACGAAATAGAGAGACGAGAGATCAACACAAAGGTAGAAAAGGCAGACGCACGGCCAGAGGGAGCCACACAAAGGCAACAAAGATTGTGCAGAGCCAGTAGGGCTTGCGTCATCCACGCAGAGGCTGCAGGAGTGACGCAAAAGGCTAGAGAGGTTGTGCATAGTCTCAACAGGCCTGGTGCAGAGGGTTTTAGGTCATGCAGAGGTTAGTAGGGCTGACGCTGGGTTTAGAAGAAGTGCTGGAAAATTTGTCTATCTGTGGGTAAGTCAATGTGGCACCCTGTTGTACTAGAAAATTGCTGAATAATAAAATCATCCTTTGCTGCACTGGTTTTCCCACATTGGGTTTTTCTGGGGACATTAGTCCAAAATAACTGTGTCAATGTGTTGATTCTTGTGCATATGTTTGTTTTTGTAATACGGTGTGATATTTGCAATAGTATTTATTTTAATGTTTATTGAAGTAATTTCATGAATAACTTATGGTGAAATAAGTAGGAAAAGTAAATCAGTTGCTGCAGTGATAGAATTTTCACATGGTATCAGAGAAAGTAATCAGAGACAGAAAGGGAAAATCAGTTATGGGTTGAGACCACGATTTAGAGGCATCCACCTCGGGGGACTCATGCAGATTTTCAGAAGATTGCACAAGAGAGAGATTTTGATTTCTCTATGTTGGCTTCCAGGCTGGAAGAAGAAGTGGTGTGCATGACTAGTGCTACATCATCAAAAGTATGGTATATGACGAGAATCAGGGAGTGTTTCTCAGAATATCGAGAAGAGAAGATGAACTTTCAGATCACCATGGGGAACAAGGCAAAGTGTACTCTAGTAGGGAAGGGTACCATGGTTTTCAGACAGAATTGGAAGAGCAGTTCCGTGCCACAAATGTGCTGCATGTACCAGGATTGGGGATGAACTTACTTTTCGTGTCACAACTACAAGGCAAGGGCTATGACGTCTACCTCATCAAGGAAAAGGTATACGTCAAACACCCGAGTTGGAAAAAGAAAGTGCAGATCGGAATCAAAAGTAATCGGTTGTATAGATTACAACTAGAATCACCAATGGCACTAATAGGCAGTCATGGGGACAAGGACTTGAACGAACTATGGCACAGAAGGATGGGTCACTTGCACCATGGAGCTCTGAGAATTCTCAGGAGCACTGTAACAGGAGTTTCGGATCTGAGTACGGAACGAGATGGTGTATGGAGGGGATGCGCTCTAGGAAAGTATGCCAAGGCGACATTTCCTAGGAGAAAACATAGGGCCAAGAGTGTACTAGGATTGATACACTTAGATATCTGCGGACCTTTGTCCATCAAAGCTCTCAGTGGTGCTGAGTATTTCCTTACCTTCATTGATGACCACTCAAGGAAAACTTGGATTTATTTTTTGAAAACCAAGGATGAGGTTTTCTGTTGATTCAAGGAGTTCAAGGCTCTGGTGGAGAATTTGATTGGGAAGAAAATAAAAGTTTTGCGCTTAGATAATGGTGGAGAGTATGTCGATAAGGACTTCACAGATTATTGCGCTAAGGAGGGCATCAGAAGAGAGTGGACAACTCCCTACAATTCGGAGCAGAATGGGGTGGCAGAAAGGAAAAAAAGGACTATTGTAGAAGCAGCTAGGGCCATGCTGTATGATCAGGATATGCCAAAATTCCTGTGGGCGGAAGCATGCAACATAACTGTGTACGTTCAGAACAAGACTTCTCATCGGGCATTGGGCAAGATTACTCCAGAGAAAGTCTTCACTGGGAAGACACTTGAAGTCAGTCATTTTAGGATATTTGGGAGTTTAGCATATTGCCGCATACCTAAAGAAAAGAGGAAGAAGCTGCATTAGACTGTAGAAAAGGGATATCTGGTGGGATATAGCGAGAACGCTAAGGCATACAAAATATATCTTCCAGGGAGCAGGAAGGTAGTAGTACGACGAGATGTAAAGTTCACGGAGGATAGAGCTTTTAGAAGATCTCGTGAGATGCCTTATGAGGAGCAGTGGAAAGAGGATCCATTGGTCATGCCTCTTCAACCAATAGAAGTGAAGAATTCTTCCTCAGGTCAGGAAGATTCTCAGGATGAGGAGCCAACAAAAGCACTTGCTGGCAGAGGAAGACCTTGCAGGGAACTTCATTAGATTCTGCGTGATGCAGAGAACTTCATCAAGGAGCCAAGGAACAGTAAGAGGGAGCGAAAACAGCCAGACAGATATCAGGTGTTAGTAGCTCAGGATGGAGAGCTTGCCAATTTCAAGGAGGCAGCTCAACATCAGGTCTGGCTAGATGCGATGGTAAAGGAGTATAACTCCATAATGGTGAACAATGTCTGGGAGGTGGTGTCAAGACCTCAAGACAGATATGTGGGAGTTTCAAGATGGATCTACAAGATCAAATATGTTACGGACGACAGTGTTGAGAAATACAAGGGCAGGTTTGTGGCTAAGGGGTATGCTCAAAAGGAAGGGATTGACTATGAGGAAACTTTCGCCCCGGTAGCCAAGTATACATCTATTAGGACCGTGATATCTCTTGCAGCTTAGATGGGATGGGAGATCCATCAAATGGATGTCAAGACGACATTTCTGAACGGGGTAATAGAAGAAGAGGTATACATTGAACAACCAGAGGGCTTTGAAACTCATGAGAAGAAGTCTCTTGTATGTAGACTGAAGAAATCCTTGTATGGGCTGAAGCAGGCACCGAGAGCGTGGTATGGTCGAATAGATGGCTACTTGCAGAAGATGGGGTTTGTTAAGAGTGACGCGGATCCGAATCTTTACTATTTGGTCGTAGAGAACAAGCCACTTATCTTAGTATTATATGTAAATGATCTCTTTCTGACAGGATCATCCAAACTCATTGAGGATTGCAAGAAGAATCTAGCCACAGAGTTCGATATGAAGGATCTAGGAAGAATGCACTACTTCCTAGGGTTGGAAGTTTGGCAGCAGAAAGGAGAAATTTTCCTTGGGCAAGGGAGGTATGCTACAGAAATCCTGAAAAGGTTCAGGATGGGAGACTGCAGACCTATGGCTATGCCAATGATCACCAACTGGAAGAAGATTGATGCATTAGAAGACAAGGATGTCGATCCCACCCTATACTGGCAGCTCATAGGGTCCCTGATGTATCTGTTCAATACTAGGCCAGATATTTGCTACGCTGTCAACACCCTTAGTCAGTTCATGGTGGAACCAAAGAGGGCACACTGGGCAGCAACCAAACACGTTCTCAGGTATTTACAGGGAATAGTTGATTATGGGCTCTTATACACCAAGGGGAAGGATATTAGGTTGAGTGGATTTACTGATGCAGATTGGGTAGGAAGTTTAGTGGATCGGAAAAGCACCTCTAGGTACTGTTTCAACATTGGATCAGGAATGACCTCTTAGTGCAGTAGGAAACAGAAGTCCGTGGCTTTGAGCTCATCTGAGGCAGAATATATGGCAGCAAGCACAACTTCGTGTGAGGCCATATGGCTTAGAAAACTGCCGGTGAACCTATTTAGAAGAGATATGGAGGCGACCAGGATCATGTGTGATAATCAAAGTTGCATCAAACTCTCTGAGAATCTAGTGTTTCATGATAGGTCGAAGCATATTGATATCCGGTGTCACTTTGTCAGACACTGTGCCCAACGAGGAGCTGTACAGTTGAGCTACACTCCTACAAGAGAACAGGGGGCAGATATCCTCACCAAGGCCATTGGAAAGTCAAAATTTGACTACTTCAAGGAAAAGATGGGGATGGTAAAGAACCCCTTTCAGAAGTAGAAATGAGTGTGTTAGCAACATGAATGAAGAGGGAGTTGCAACGCAGATGTAGTGTTGGGAGAAAGGACCAACAACAACATAGATGCAGAGGGAGTTGCAGTGCAGATGTAGTGTTGGGAGAAAGGACCAACAGCAACATGAATGCAGAGGAAGTTGTCGTACAGATGCAACAGTGGCAGTAATAGAGTCATGGTACAGGATGCAGCAGTGTAGAGGATGTTGGGCAGGGAGGCTTATCATCGACACAGGGACCGATGCCGGATAATCAGAGTGATACTTAGAGCACAATCCTCGCTAAGAGGGAGTGTTGATTTGTGGTAGCATCGGATGTGTTCTAGCCACGAAAATTGGTGGAGAGGCTAAGGCACATGAGATCTCCAATTCCAGAAAGGGTTTGGGCAGATTCTAAACAATTTGGGAGATATTAAAATAATTAATATTTTTAATGGAGTCCCTAAGTCTAAACGTAGGGAAAATAAAATATTAATGTGTATTAATATAAAATTGTGTTAGAATGGTCCAAAAGTCATGGACCAAGGCAGATCTAATCTTAGCCGTTGATTAGGGACTTAATCTCAGTCGTTGATTTGTCAATGAGAACACACTGAGGGAGACCAGTCAGTTCAATTTTTGGAGCGGAGTTAGCTGAGAAATTGAACCAGTGGTTTGGAGAGCAGTCAAGAGGCAGCAAGTACGGAACAGAGAAATGGGAGATCAGCACAGAGGCAGAAAAGGTAGACGCATGGCTAGAGGGAGCCACGCAGAGGCAGCAGAGACTATGCAGAGCCAACAGGGTTTGTGTCATCCACGCAGAGGCTGCAAGAGTGACGCAGAAGGCCAAAGAGGCTGCGCAAAGTCTCAACAGGCTGGCATAGAGGGTTTCAGCCTTCAGGGCACGCAGAGGTTAGTAGGGCTGACGCTGGGTTCAAAAGAAGTGCTGGAAAATTTGTCTATCTGTGGATAAGCCAGTTTGGCACCATGTTGTACTAGAAAATTGCTGAATAATAAAATCCTCCCTTGTTGCACTGTTTTTCCCACATTGGGTTTTTCTGGGGACATTAGTCCAAAATAACTGTGTCAATGTGTTGATTCTTGTGCATATGTTTGTTTTTGTATTATGGTGTGATATCTGCAACAATGTTTATTTTAATGTTTATTGACGTAATTTCATGAATAACTTATGGTGAAATAAGTAGGAAAAGTAAATCAGTTGCTGCATTTATTGAATTTTCATACTTTAGTCTTTTTATTAATTAGAAGTTGCTTCAATAAAAAATATTCACTTTATTAATTATTTAATAAAGTGAACTTCTATAAAAAAACATAGAATACATTTAGTGACAATTTCCTTAAGACACCCTCATGGAAACACTTGTGTGAGCTACAAACACTAACATTTAATATTTAAGAGTTTTTGGTCATGTCACCAACATTAACGTTACCCAGCCATAACATCGTCGCACAATACAAAATGTTTACATGTTAATATTATCTTTAATTTTTTTTTTTTTTTCTATTATTCTCTTTAACGATTTGCTTTGCTTTATTCATAATTATGTAGATAGATCTTCTCACTATCCTCAAGACAATGTAAACTTCCCTCAGAAGTTTCGGGCATTGTGATAATTCCTTGTACATATAAAAAGGGGGTAATTGTCTTATCATCACGATCACACTTGTTTAATAACGTTGGTTGTGTTTTGATAACTCTTGGTATATTTTTAGACAACTTTCATTGTTTACTACTCTTTGAACCTGAAATGCCTGTAATTATTTTGTTGGACATAGCATCCATTCTCTGTCAAGATTCTTTTAGGCATGATATTTTATGAATTGTCTCTCAAGCTGCTAGACTTTTCAATATTACCAAAATGGTTAATCTTTTGTCTTTCTTTCCATCTCTTTTGATTTCCTAAATGTACTCATTTAACTAATTGTCTTTTCAGTTCTCACACTTGTTTGAGTTCATTATTTTTTGTTTATAGATCATGATTTGGTGTGTTACTGATTCAAAAGATTGATAGTTTTGAAATCAAACTCAGTAAATCTGGTGCCTGTATCCAGAAGTGTCTTCAATAATGAAATATTTTATATGATGGTTAGATGAATGCCTCTGAAGCTAAAGCAAGGATTTTATGCATACAGATTTTGTTAATGTAACAAATTTTGAAACTAAATTACAAGAATACCAAGTTTTTATAATATTTTGATGTATGTTGTATTTTTGTCTAACATAAATTTCCATTTTATAATGAAGGTGGTACAATCATTTAAATCCTGAAATAAAGAAAGAAGCATGGACACAAGAGGAAGAGTTAGCTCTCATTCGTGCTCACCAGATATATGGGAACAAATGGGCTGAAATTGCAAAGTATTTACCTGGAAGGTATGCATTTATATAGTTTTGGTTATATACTAAGATAAGGGGGATTTCTGTAAGACAAATTATGTAAGCCCAGCAGTGAACCACTAGCTCCAGCAACAACTAGAGGAAAAGTGAAACAACTATACGTTCTGTTAGAACATTTTGCACCTTAACTTTGAAGTTATCGTTTCTTGCATTAGTTGCAGTTGATGCATATGTAAATCTTTCAAATGGGAAGGAATGTTAAGTTTGAACCAGTCTTTTTGCAGCTTCAAACCAATGCTGGAGATTTGGTTCATTGTAGGCATCAATGACAGATTATAGTGAAACTGACAATTTCCTATAAAGATAGCTAGAAAAAAGGTTGTCCAAGCAGAAAAGTAGTATTGGCATGTTGACTTGAGCTTCTATCACTTCACACATCTGGCCAGAGAGGAAAAGAAGGCCCGAAAGGAGAATGGATGTTTCAGATAAAGTTTCCATTTTATGAGGCAAAATATACCGCAGATTTACATCTGCTTGTAAGGTTCCTATTTCTGATAAATTGCTACTTCGCAAGAGCTTTGTTTAGGAACGCTGAAAGTCTGAAATAACATAGGACAAAACTGTAAAATGGCTATGCAAACGGAAGTGGGTATTTCAAAGATTGTTTGAAGGAGTAGTATCAAAAGATAGTGAAGATTAACATGCAATTTCATTATTCATTGCAAAAAATTATAAATGTTATGATGGTTTTTTTCAAAAAGAAATTAATCTCTTTGTTTATTTGTTATTTTTTATTTTCTCTCTATGTGGCTCATGGCCCCTAGAGATCGGTGATTTTCTATGTCCATGGAATATTGTTTCAGGCAGACCCACCTGAAGGGATCACTTCTCGCTGGCTAAGATAAGGCATCTATTTTGCAAAACGAAGTATAAAGTCTTAGAAGCTGCTTGTACTGCTACCATAATGCTAAGTGAAGTTGTCTTTGAGGCGTCCTTGACCTATAAAATCTAAAAGTCCATAGTCATAATTCTACCTTACTCCGATCTCCCCAAAGGATTAGGCACTGGTCCACCATAAGGTGATAACCTTGAACCTTATTTCCTCTCCTCCCTCTTATTTTCTAGGCCTAGCCCATTAGGTCTCCTAGGGCATCATTTATATCGCAAACCACCTGTTGACCACTACGTGTCAATGACCCATAGCAGTACACCCCCTTTTTTCGCAAAAGGGATAGCGCTTGATTGACGTGTCCATGCCATTCAACTATCATCATCAGCCTGATCATCATGTTATATTGTAAACCCTTTCTGCACGTGTAAATTGTAAATAATCTCAGCATATCCGTGTTGTGTATGTAATTGCCTAGGTAAACCTATTTTTCTGGTGACGATCTACATTCCGAGAGGTTTTTTGTCTCACCGATCCATTTTCGGATGGTCGACAGAGTTTTCTTTTAGACTTACTCCAAAGCCGGAATGGATTTTGTCACTGGGATCTTAGGGGAGTCCTAGTGTTCTAGATCGAACCTATGTAAAAGTGATTTGAGAATAATCCTAACTATTTGGTTAGGTTATTTTATTAAAAGTTGCTTAGTCTGCTGGATTATATTTGTGTCGCAGAAATGGGTAGTCTGTGAGGGTCTTTTTCAAATGGGTTTTCCCCCTTGAGATGTAAAAAATGTAAAAAATCATGATGTAAAGTGTATTGAAGGTTAGAAAAATAATTTATCCCCTCATAGGTTTTAGGTCCTAAGTAAATTTAAATTTTCCAGAGGCAAAATTCGTGGGTCCTTTAAACAATTAAATCTTAACAAGTCTAGGGACTGAGGTTAATTGATTATTTTGCTAAATTTTATGCCTTGGGTCCGTGGGGTTAAGTCAAAGTCAAAATTTTGAGGAAATTAATGCAAAATTTTAATTTTTGAATTTATTAAAATGCATTTAATTGAAAAATTCAAAATTTCCTCAATATTTAAAATTTCGACGGATGAGATTAAAAGAAATTTTGATCCTCATCAACGGTCGAGATCACTTGGACAAGGATCACTTGAACTAGCCGTTAGAAGATTTATCTTTAAATAGGAGGTCATTTGTTAGTCATTATCAGCTGATCTTTTGATCGTGTATTAAACGAAAAGCTCTCTTGTAATCTTTTTATGGGCAATAAAGAAAGACTTTGGGGTTAATTTCTGCTGGTGTTACTTTTCATGGAAATGCTGTAAGATGTATTATTTTCGTGCGTATTTTTTTTTTTTTTTTAGTTCCATTAATAATAGTTTCTGAAGAGCGATTTGAGTACAAGCATCTTGCTCAGTCGCTGGGGTTTGAATGATAATTTAAGTTTTGAATATAATAGCAGGTATCTCTATTAGATCTGAATTTTATTATTGTTTTCTCGTTCTATGTTGACGGCTGAATTGAGTTTTGTAGGAAAATCCTTGATTATTAGATCATCGGGCGTTCAGGGAAGTTCTCGGCTGAACCAGCCAACTCCCGATCCGTGTTTTCTGAAGAGCCCAATTTGAATTTGATCCTAGGCCTATCATAAGATATTTTTATGGGTGATGCATGAGGGTTTTGGGCTTAGTACCTCCTTTAAAAATTCAAAAAACTTAGTTTTTTTTTGGTGCTAAATCGTTAGATCTGACTGTTGAGAGCCTCAGATCATCAGATCTGGGAGCGGAGTCGGATTCACACTCCCTAGATCTGATAGATCTGCTATTTATTTATGTAGACTTGTAATTTTCTCAAGTTTTCTAACTTGGGATTTTCTGGGTTTTAGTTTTAGTGTTTTTTAGGTCATTGTGTGTATCGTTTGGGTGTTTTTTCTTGTATTGTAGCTACAGATCTGAAGCTGAAAGCTGTGCAGAGTCCAGATCTAGGCCCTAGAGGGTAAGATCTAGATCTCTGGAGGTCCATCAACACCATTTTTGGGAGGGATCTTGTCCAGATTTCACAGTCCAAGAATTTTAAATTTTAATTTATTTATTTATTTATTTTTATTATCTATTTTATTTTATTTATTTTTTGTTGGTTTTTTTGTTTGTTTGTTTGTTTTGTTTCTAATTTTTATTTATTTATTTATTCTTTGTCTAGAAATTTTATAAGGGTTTGAAAGAAATCTAAAACAGAGCGATTTAAAAAATTTAATTAAGATTTATGGAAATTTTTTTTAGAGGTTCTGGTGGAAGTTCTGGGCCACCATTGGCTGCCTGGGGTTTCTTGAACATAAAAATTTCGAATTTGTTTCTTCTGGGCTTTCTAGAAAATTTCGAAATTTTTATTGTCTGGTTTGGGTCTTTTTTTTGTTTATTATTATTATTATTCTTTGTTGTTGTTCGCCCTCTTATTTGTTTCTTCTTGGTTTTCTGGAGAATTTTTGGGTCTCTTTGCCCCTGCCTGCCTTGCTCCTTGTCCCCATCGATTGCAGATCTCCACATCAGCCCTCAACCCTTTACGCAGCTCACTTTTGCTCCATTCAACAGAGCTGCAAACCCTTCAACGATGCCATCGTATCCATCGTACCTGCAAGCAAACCCACCAACGTCAACCTCTATCCAGCACTCTTCTCCCGTTGCTCCATATGCTGCCTCCGCTGACCTGCACATAAACCGTCGGTCTCCTCACAAGCAGCCCCATCCCTGTCGCAGCATTCCTTCCCTCCTCGCTGTTGCTATCCCCTTATCACACCAGCATCCATGCTCCTCCCTTGAACCTGCAGTTGCAAAACCATAAGAACATTCGACTTCTTTTTTCATTGTATATATGCGTTAGTTCTATTTTGTATATTCGGGTTAGGGTTAGCGTTGGTTTCATATATTCTGATAACATTTCTTTTAATTTTTTAATAAGGTTCGATTTTGTTTTTGGCATTCATTTTTTTTTTGATTTCATTCCATTTAGTTTCACCCTTTTTATGGTTTTGATAATATATATATATATATATATATATATATATATATATATATATAAAGTTTCAAAATTCTAAAAATAAAAAAAAATCGATTTTGTTTTCTTTTGATTTCATTTTTTGTTTGTTTGTTTGTAAATGTTGGTTTTGATTAAAAAATATAAAAGCCTTAAAAAACATTAAAAAAGTTTTAAAAAATCCAAAAAACATTTAAAAAATATAAAATTAGAAAATTTTTAAAAAATCATTAAAATTTCTAAAAGATTAAAAAAATCTAAAATGATTTTGTGACTGAGAATAAACAAAATTAAGGGGGTTTTTTGCTTAAGTTTTAGAATTTTTAATGTGGCCTATGGCCCATTAAAAATTTTGATTTTTTGACCCTTTGATTAAATTAAGTTCTTAAGGAATAATTAAAAATTTTTAGCCTAAAGTTCCTTAGTGTTATTTGGTCATAAAATGCATTTTTTATGATGGTCAAAGAGCAATAAATGTTTTTAAATCATATTTGGCTATCGTAAAAAAGTTAATCGAATTTAGATCGGGAATTCTTTTGCATGCTACAGTGTTGGGCATTTATATGGATTATTGTCACTTTCCGTCACATATTGAAAATCGTTCTGGATAACTTGTTTTATTGATGGTTAATTCAAATATCGAAGGCACTGGTCTATAATTGTTTCTATCTTGTGGTTGTGTCTTGTTTACGTCGGCGTTTAATCTATCAATCTGGTTTAATCGTTTAGATTCATCAAGTTGTCCATCATTAAAATCTCCTAGAGCCCGTGATCGACAGGCTTTCTCATCCATTTACCTTAGGGACTACCCCCCTTGACTTGCCTAGGAGAGAGTCTAAACGGAGTGAGAGTGACAACCTTTACTCTGAGCGTTGTCGCGTTGCTTAGACACTCTGTGCGACAACACCACCCGCTCAAAAAATTCAATCTCTTGGCATCCCCTGCACCGTGTGTCTCCTAGGTGCCCTCCAATTTTGAAGAAATTCAGATGGTGGGATTTTGAGATATCTCAAGCCCTAGTCTCGAGATTGAATCTTTCCCTGAGTTTCCTTAGGCTAGAAACCTCATTGGGATCCTCACATTGTCTTGCATTGAAAATTCTTTGGTCCCTTTCTCCCTCCGAAATAGGTCAAGCATAACATTGGTTTCTAAACCCTAACCCCCTTGACCTAACACCGAGTCCACTTGGTCCGTACACTATTAAGGATAATTCTTCAAGGATCACTTGGAATCCAAGCTTTCACAAGAATTTTAAGGCCTAGAAACTTCCATTATTAGATACATAAAGCTAAACCTTGAAATTCTCCTTAAGCCCGCCCTTGAGATTGTTGAATTTTCTAAGTTTACTTAGTTTAGAAACCCTTCATGCACTTTTTCTGATTGATTCCTACCTACTTGTTATTTTTTTTTAACAAGTTATCTACAAAGTAAATACTGAAAATAAACACCAGTGCATGCTCAACATATTACAGAGTAGCAACTAAAAGAAACAAGAACAAACACACCACATGACACCATTTTTTTGGACCAATGTCCCCTGAAAAGCCCAATGCAGGAAAACTGGTGCAACTATCTGAGGGTTTTCTTATTAAGCAATATCAGAGTACAATCTGGGTGCCAAAACTGGCCTACCCAACAAAGAATTTCCTTAGTAGCTATACCTCACAGTTTGAGAGAAATCTCTTCGCTGAAACCCCGAAAAACCCTTTCGGCAGTTCCTCAGCTCAAAACTGCTCTGCAACCCTAGTGTCTGCCCAATCTGGACTGCGTCAACCACTCGTAGCCCAGTGCTAGCCCCGCATTAGCCTTCCTTGGCCCGCGTCAGCCCCAGGAGGCCCTGCGTCAGCTCTGGGAGACTCTGCGCTAGCCACGCTAGCCCCTTTGGTGCTCTGCGCACCACTTGGGTGCCACAACCTCTCCACAAAATTTCGTGGCTTGAGCACATCCGATGCTACCCCAAATCAACAAAGAGCTTTCAACTTTGCTTACCAACGCAAGCAAGTTCCATTAAAAATATTAGTTATTTTAATATCTCTTGATTTGTTTAGAATCTGCCCAAACCCTTTCTAGGTATTGGAGATCTCATGTGCCACAACCTCTCCACAAAATTTCGTGGCTTGAGCACATCCGATGCTACCCCAAATCAACAAAGAGCTTTCAACTTTGCTTACCAACGCAAGCAAACCACATATTTGAGCCTCTCTTGTGAATAGGCTTCTAGGATCACCCTCACCCTATCATTGGTCCATCCATTTCGTGATCCTTATCATAACTGGTCTTTTCCCATCAGTGAAAGTCCATAAAGAGCAGGGAGCCTTAGCTGAGGTGACAGTGGGTTATTGTTCCATTGTTGCCCTTAGCTTAGTAGTATCCCTTCAAGGATCCCCTTTTAAGACCCTTGCTAGTTTGAGCGGTAACATGTAGGTCTTCATAATTGTACTTTGTTAAATTATGCAACTAGGGTCAAATTCCGCTTTAGATAGCTCATTTGATGGAGATAATTATTGCATTAAATTCCTCTTTTTGAGAGGACAGGAATCGACCTAAAGATCACTCTAATCAGACAAGGAGATGTGTGTTTTTGAATTAAAACACACTCATGTGCAAATTATCAAGGTCGACTTCAACATCATGTAGGCTCATGAAGCCCAAACGACATGTCTTTTCACCCTCATCGATTTGTATAAATACAAGAGACCTTCATCCTCATTTGGCATTTCATTATCACACAACATATCATCTCTCTCTTCTTCCTATTTGTTTATACAACTAAGATTGGAAGGATTTCTCTCACACATGCGAAAGACAGTTGGTTGTTTTTGATTGCATCAAGTTGCAGGACAATTGCAGGGCGTTGACCAACGTTGACCAAGGTGAAGTTGACCTCATTTGACTGCGGTTTTGGGTCGAAAAGTTTGATTTCTGCAAGCCGCATTGAAGGACACACGAATTGAGGAATTTTGAGCAGTTTGATTGATGTTGAATTTCAGGATTGAACACAAAAAATTGCAGATTGTGGTGACAAACTTTCTCTATTTTGAACGGGTTTGACTGAGGTTTTGAGGATTGTTTTGACTAACATTTGAGGCCGAGTTTGACTGAAGTAGACCGAGCTCCTAAAGCACTGTGTTGACCATTGACTGCAGACTGGTTAGGGTTGACTGTGTTGTTGTTGACTTGGGCAAATTACAGGGAGATCAAATTTGACCATTGTTCACTTGATCTCTTTGTCTCTGGTTTGGATAGTTGTTTTGATATTGGATTTTGACAATGGATATTGGCTAGTCAAAGTTTGACTTTGACTCTTGGATGATGTACTTGTTAGAAAATCATAAAGGCAGAAAGATTTTATTTATATAGATAATCACTTGTGACTTTCTTATTTTATGTTGTTCTTTTATCTTTTAGTTCATTAAGCAATTACCAAAAATAATAGCACAAAGATCACAAACACCAGATATAGGCAGACAGCTAGGGAAAAACCCCTATCTAGGGGAAAACCCAATCAAGAATTCTTCCTTCAATAATTTCACGAGATAATCTAAGACTCTTGACCTAGACAAAGACTTCCTCCACACCAAGTCAACCCTTTCTTCCTTCTGCAGACGATAACTCTCCAGCAGCAACTTCGACCTAGCAACAACGACGTCAACCTGGCAACGACTGGCAACAACAACAACTTTGACTTGGCAATAAAGACTTTGATCTTCCTAGGAACTCCACTAGTGTGAGAGATAGATGGCCCAAAACTTCGTTTTTGATGTCTTCTTCCTTCTTTTGCAATTTCGTACCCTTTTCTAGCTCCTTTTCCAACTTCGCATTTTTTAGCTACCTTGGCTTGGAAATCGAACTTGTGTGTTTCAAATGAATTGCACTGCACTGTATATATAGGCTTCTAGTGAGGTCGAATTACCCTTGAAGCCAACTTGGTGTGGAGGGGACAAATAACATATTTGACTCAATATTAATTCTTTTTACATGACTCTAAAGCCCAAGAAGGGTCTCTTTAAATGGACAATGACTCAAAATAAATCCTAGAAGTCCTCAATGGGGACTTTGACCTAAAACATGATGACCCAAGCATGAAACCCATGCTTTAATAAGTCACAAGTCATAATAGTAATAATAAAAATATCTTCTTCATTCTTTTGATAAATACATTTCATTGTGACTCACATATATTTTATGAAGACCGAACCTAGTTACATTATTCAACAATACTCTCTCTTCTAAACATTTGAAGACACTCTAATAGAAGAAGATTTGCAAGGATTCCCCCCCTAGTGGGGTTTTCCCCTGGTCATTGACCAAATTTGTGTCTCGTCTCTTGGTTGTCTTTCATTGTGCATTTGTCTAAAAGTTCTATTTACTATTGTTCTACTGTCATTGGATAATTGAAGAAGTAAATTGTTAAATTGGATGCTATTGGATATTGTTGAAGTGATAGTTGCAACATAGAACAAATTGATGAAAAATTAACATGGTATCAGAGTTGAGGTGAAGACAAGCCCAATAAACATAGAGCAAGAGCATCCATTTTCTAGCAGCGGATTGAAAAAGAGAAAAATCTTTTGGTAAAAATGTCTTCCTCTTTTTTCAATGAGCATGAGAAGTTGGGCGACTCGTATAACTTTTTTGCATGGAAAGTCGGGTTGGAAATCATAGCTGACAACAATGATGTTTTGGACTTCACCTCCAGAGAATGCTTCCGCTGTTGTAAAAAACAAGCACAAGAAAGGTGAGTTAAAAGCAAAGCAAATTATAGCTGATGGTTTAGAAGATAATCTACTTGCATATGTTGGATATTTGAGAAGGTCTAAGGACATTTATGATAAAGATAGCTGGCATGTATGAAGTCAACATTTTGAATGAAATCATTTCTTTGAAAGATCAACTCAAAGACACGAAGATGAACAAAGGAGAATCTGTACAATCATACATTATGAAGATATCTCGTCTTAGAGATCAATTACAAAGAATTGGGGAAACCACACCTGACAGGGAATTGGTGATTGTAACTCTTAGAGGCCTCCTTCCCATTTGGGAAACCTTCATTACTACTATAAGCAACAACAATAACTTCCCGTCATTTGATGAGTTTGTTGGAAAGCTCACTCAAGAAGAATCAAGGATGATATCTAGAGGAATAGTTCAAGGATCAAAGGAAGGAGAGCCCATTGCGTACGTTGCTCAAGGAAAGAAAAAGAATGCAAAGAAAGGAAAGGGAAAGTCATCTACATCAAGAAGACCACCTCAATCTAATTGAGGTTCCAAGGATTCAAGAAGGCGAGATAGAGATGTTGAGTGCTACAATTGTCATCGAAAGGGTCACTATGCTCGATATTGTCCTGAAAAGAAAGGTTCTCCAAGAAGAAACTCTTCAAGGTCCTACAACAATAACCGTGGCTTTAACAACAACAAATCATATGAAATAAGAGACAATAGAAGAAGGAATGGAAGAAGAGACTCCCTCGATGATTGTGAAGATAGCTATCATTCTCCAAAGAGGTCAAGGAACTCCAGGTATGAAGGCAATGCTACTAATCAATTTGAATATATTCTTATTTCCGCATTATCTAGTTCATCTCCTCCAGATACTTGGGATAATTGGCTAGTTGATAGTGGGGCCTCTCATCACTTCTCCAGATATAAGGAGGTTATCTCTAATTTTGTAGAGAGGGAGACCAATTTGAACATTATTCTTGGTGGCAATACCACTCTTCCTGTAAAGGGATTTGGCTCCGTCAAATTTCATTTGAACTTTGGGGAATCTTTCTTGCTTCATGATGTATTATATGTACCAGGATTAAAGAAGAATTTGGTTTCGATATCTGCTTTGGAGGATAAAGGAATGAGGGTTGCATTCATTAAAAGAAAAGTACTTACTTGGCTTGCTGAATCCTACATGAGAAATGCCTTCACATTGGGATCTAGGTTTTAAGGACTCTATAGAGTCACTGGAAAACATGTTCCAGCTATGGCTCATAATACAAATCTTCAAAGCGAGTTGTGGCACCGAAGGTTGGCCCATCTACATTATGATTCTCTTCCAAAATTGAAGAAGTTGGTCTCCGGGATCCTTGATGTTCAAGCTTAACATGATTGGAGTATGCCCTGGGTGTGCTAGTGGAAAGAAGACAAGGGGACTATTCCCCTCTAGCGAAGAGAAGATGGAAGACATCCTTCATTTCATTCATTCTGATTAATGTGGTCCAATGCTCGTGCATTCACTTGGGGGTCATCTTTATTACATCACCTTCATCAACAATTTCTCAAGGAAGACATGATATATTATTTGAAGCACAAGGATGAGGCATTCGAAATATTCAAGGAGTTCAAAGCTTTGTTTGAAAATCATATGGGGAAGAAAATAAAGATCTTCAGGTCCGACAGCGATGGAGAATACATCTCAAATGATTTTATAGATTTTTGCATGAAGGAAGGAATTAAGAAGGAGACCACTGTACCCTACACTCTTGAGCAAAATGGAGTGGTTGAGAGAAAGAACAGGTCCATTGTAGAAGTTGCTCGAGCCATGCTCCATGATCATAAGCTACCAAAGTTGCTTTGGGCTGAAGCAACAAACACATTGTTATATGTTCAAAACAGGTTGCCTCATCAAGCTTTTGGACAACAAGGCACCCGAGGAAGTATTCATATGCGTCAAGCTCGATATTGGTCATCTCTGGATTTTTTGGCTGCCTCGTATACTTTTATGTGCCGAAGGACAAAAGAAACAAGCTAGAAGCTATAGGAAGGAAAGGTACGTTTGTTGGATATAGTGAAGATTCTAAAGCATTTACAATATATATTTATGGTCAAAGGAAGGTTGAAGTTAACAGGGTGTAACATTTGATGAAGACGCTGCACTTAGAAAAACAAGGGACCTGCCTCCGTCGCCTCCTCCTGAAGACAAGAGTGATGATATGGATATTCTATAAGGTCCTTCTGTGCTTGAATTTGAGAAGGATATTGTTGATGATCCCATGGAACCTATGGACCCTTTGGATCCTCCTACAAAGAAAAGTCCACTTTGGCTCAAAGACACACTACAAGATGCCGAGAAACATGTTGTTGTTCGTGGAAATTTCACGGAAAGCAAGAAGCCATGCAGGTTCCAAGCATATGTTGTAGCTATGAGCAATATGATTCAAGCTGAACCTAGTACCTTTGAAGAAACTGAGAAGGAACAAGTCTGGAAGGATGCAATGGCCGAAGATTCAAGAATATGAGTCTATTATGAAAAATGATGTATGTGATATTATGCTGAGATCGAAGGGAAGATCTGTGGTAACCTCCAAATAGCTCTATAAGATCAAGCATGGGGCTGATGGAAGCATTGAAAAATACAAGGCAAGGTTCGTAGCCCATGGATTCTCTCAAAAGGAGGGAGAAGATTACGATGATATATTTTCTCCCGTGGTCCGATATACAACCATCCATTCGATAGTAGCTCTTGCTGCAAGTCAGGGATGGACTCTCCATCAAATGGATGTGAAGACTGCTTTCTTACATGGTTTGCTGCAAGAAGAAGTGTACGTAGAACAACCTCTAGGATTTGAAGTTTATGACAGGAAGAACCATGTATGCCGATTAAAGAAAGCTCTTTATGGATTGAAGCAAGGCCCCCATACTTGGTATGCTCATATCGACAGTTACTTGATAAAGCTGGGGTTCACAAGGAGCAACGTTGATCCAAACTTGTACTTCAAAACAATCCATGGTATGCCTCTCATTTTGGTATTATATGTCAATGAATTATTCATGACAGGTGCATGCCCTCTCATTCTAGAATGTAAGAGGAAGTTGGCTTTCGAATTTGAGATGAAAGACCTCAGTTTGATGCACTAATTCCCAGGACTAGAAGTATGGCAAAAGCCAAGTGAGATTTTCCTTTCACAAGGAAAATATGTTGTGAAACTACTAGAGAGATTTTCCCTGGTTGAGTGCAAGTCCTTTTATACACCTATGGAGATGGATTTCAAGAAACTGTGTGGAGAAGCTGCTGGACTGGACCTAGCAAACCCTTCTCAATATAGACAATTGGTTGGTGCCCTGATGTTTCTTGTAAAAACTCGCTTTGACATATGTTTTGTAGTTAACACCTTGAGCCAGTTTATGACCGAGCGTCACCATGTACATTGGGTCGTTGCCAAGCATGTATTGAAATATCTACATGGGACTATTAACCTTGGATTGAGATATGCCGTTGGAAACGTTAAACTACATGGATATACAGAGGCAGATTGGGTTGGCAATGTTGCCGACAAGAAGAGTACTTCTAGATGCTATTTTAGTCTGGGATCTGCCATGATATCGTGGATGAGCAGGAAGTAGAAATCCATAACCCTTAGCATTGTTGAGGTCGAGTATATTGCAACTAGTCTTGTGAGTTGTGAAGTAGTTTGGTTGAGGAAGCTCTTTGGAGAGCTATTTGAGCAGGTTTTGGACACGACAATTATCTATTGCGACAACAAGAGTGGGATTCGTTTGTCATAGAATCCTGTTTTCCACGACAAGTCCAAGCATATAGAGATCAAATATCATTTCATCTGAGACATGGTGCAGAGAGGAGCTGTAAGACTTCTTCACATTTCGATAGATGAGCAGATAATCGATATCCTCACCAAGGCTTTGCAAAAAGGGAAGTTCTTGGTCTTCAGAGAGCAACTTGGACTGGTTGAAATCACCCTTTCGAATAAGGGTCCGGGCTGATCAAGAACATTGAGCAGTGCTCTTCCCCCCTGGTCGAGCTCCTAGGGTGTGGAATGGAGCTATAGGGCTCCTAGGGATGAGAGTGTGAAAATTCCTAAACTAGAATTCCTACTGCAACAACTGATGATATTTCTCCTACTTGTTAGATTTACATGAACAAGTTATTTGCAGTTTCCGACGACAAATATTGAAATACATACACTGCAACCTTCACTTAATTAATTTATATGTAGAAAACAAGACACTAAGCAAGAAAGAAAATACAACACAATAGCACCATTAGTTTTGGACAAATGTCCTCGGAAAAACCCAATGTGGGAAAACTGGTCAGCAGATCTGAGGGTTTCATTACTATGCAGTAGTAAATCTGAGTACAATTCTTGGATGCTCAACTAGCAATCTGATATAGAGAGAAACTAGACAAAACGAATGGTGAAGTGCTCTCACCCTGTCACTGGGAGAATCTGAGTTTGATCATGCTGAACTGGAGCTTCTGTGCAGAATTGCATCACTCCCACACAGTTATTGCGTCACTCCCACACAGTTCTTGCGTTAACCCTGCTGGGTATCACGTTGCTCCTTCTCTGGACCCTCTACTGGCTGGAAAATCCGAATCTCTGCCTCCCGGTCTAACACCCCTACTCCCGACTACTGAAACTCGATTTCCTCAGTAGGAATTCGATCTCCCTCTAAGGCCTGCTCTACTACTGCGGCAGCTTTGCATGGGCTAGCGTCTGCCTATCTCTTGACGTCGTTCTGCCCTCTCTCTACCTCGTACTCTCCTGCCTAGGAAAACTTCCTTCTTCCAGATACTCACTGCCCCCTCACTACAAAAGTGCACTTTGAATCTCTCTCTGACATCTGGTTTGCTTCATAAATTCGATCTTTTGAACTCACTCGGTGTGTCTCCAAGTGCTCATCAAGCCTTCTCTTATAATCCTCTCGTTGATCAATCAACGACCTAGATTAGATCCTAATCAATGGTTAGGATCATATTGACTTGATCTCCGCCTTCTTCTAGAAGTTTCACCCACAATTTATATTAATACCCCTTAATTATTTTAATTTCCTAAGGTTAGACTTTGGGTCCCATTAAAAATAATTAATTATTTTAATAAACTGTCTTCGTGTGGAATTTCCCAAAACGATTTCTAGGTATTGGAGAATGCATGTGTCTAAGTCTCCTTGCAAAATTTGAGACTTAGAGCACATTTGATGCTACCAGAAATCAACAGAGAGACCTCTGACTGATAAGATGTTGAGACCTGGGATCTCCCCTAGTCAGAGTATGCCCTAGTTAGCATTCTGCCCACTCTGTGGATAACCTCTCCCATCTGGCTAATGGGTTGAAGGACTTGGGATAGAGTGTGATCACCACCCCTTGCAATAGTTCTATTATCTAAGTCGTCAAGTTAAGATGGATGATCAAAGATAATAGGGTAGAGTGTGATCCTTACGTTGATCTCACCTATTGTTGGGGACTTTGGGATAGAGTGTGATCCCTACACTTGGGGTAGGTTGGTCTCACCCATTGTCTTTGGTTCCAGGTGTAGCCTTGGCTCCCCGATGACGATGATGATGATTTCATGTGGTAGTTGAGCCTCCCCGATGGTGATAGAGACAGAGTGGTAGCTAGAGCTCCCTTGTAGCATTTCTTCTTATTTAGATTCGAGAATGTTTAGCCTGAGATGGGCAGAGACAAACAGAGATGGTACATGATGACAAAAATGACATGATGATCAATGGACAAATATTGATAGGTGGAATTCTCCTTAGTTGAGAGGTAGTGTAAAATCATGCAACTAGGGTCAAATTCCACTTTAGACAACTCATTTGGTGGAGATAATTATTGCATTAAATTCCTATTTTCGAGAGGACCAAAATCAACCTAAAGATCACTCAAATCGGACAAGGATAAGTGTATTTTTGAATTAAAACCCACTCATGTGCAAATTATCAAGGTTGACTTCAACATCATGTTGGCTCATGAAGCCCAAGCGACATGTCTTTTCACCCTCATCGATTCATATAAATACAAGAGACCTTCATCTTCATTTGGTACTTCATCATCACACAATATATTTAATATTTTCTCTCTCTTCTTCCTATTGGTTCGTACAACTCACATTGGAAGGATTTCTCTCACTCACGTGAAAGACATGTGGCTGTTTTGGATTGGGTCGAGTTGCGGGACAATTGTAGGTTTGTTGCAGGGCATTGACCAGGGTGAAGTTGACCTCATTTGACTGCAGTTTTGTGGAAAAGTTTGATTTCTGCAGGCCACATTGAAGGACACACAAATCGAGTAATTCTGAGCAGTTTCATTGATGTTGACTTTCAGGATTGACTGCAGAAAATTGCTGACTGTGACAACAAACTTTCTCTCTTTTGTCTGAGTTTGACTGAGGATTTGAGAACTGTTTTGGGCAGATTTTGACTAGCATTTGAGGCCGAGTTTGACTGAAGTAGACCGAGCTCCTAAAGGACTGTGTTGACCATTGACTGTAGACTGGTTAGGGCTGACTGCGCTGCTGTTGACTGTTGTTGACTTGGGCAGATTACAGGAAGATCAGATTTGACCATTGTTGACTTCATCTCTTTGTCTTGGTTTGGATAGTTGTTTTGATATTGGATTTTGACATTGGATATTGGCTAGTCAAAGTTTGACTTTGACTCTTGTATGATGTACTCTCTCTGTTGAACATTTGAATCTAATAGAGGAAGATTTGCAAGGGTTTTCCTTGGTCATTGACCAAATTTGTTCGCTGTCTTTCATTGTGCATTTGTCTAATTGTTCTCTCTACTATTGCTCTACTGTCATTAGACAATTGAAGGAGTAATAGTTGCAACATAGAACAAATTGATGAAAAATTGACATACTTGATTCGTGTTGTAATATATTTGTCAAAAGAAAGAAAAATAAAATTTACCAAGAAAGAGAAATTATTTATTAAGCATGGGTTTCATGCTCTATTATTTTATTTCTAGGTCAACGCCTCCATTGTAGGCTTCTAGGGTTTATGTCAAGAGTGCTTGTCCTTGTCATTATGTAAAAGACCCTTCTTGGGCTTTATTAATCAAGAAAGAAATTTATTTTGATGTCAATTAGGTCATTTAGGCCTCCTTCACCAAGTCAGCCTCAACCTGGACAAGTTGGCCTCATTAGGAGACAAAAGCCACTATATAAAGGGAACAATTTGACCTCATTTGAAGCACCAACTCAAGAAGTTCAATTTGCAGTAGTTGGAGGCAGAAAAGAAGAGCGAAATTCCCAAGGAGAAGAAACCCTAGTGAAGGAGAAGGAGACACTTGTCAAGCAAGAAGCTGTTTCTCTCTCTCTTTGACTCACGTGCAAAATTCTGAAGCTGCTAGGGAGGATGAAATTTCAGATCTGCAGTAGGGCCGAAATTTTGGAAGCTGGTGGCCAAAATTTTTGTACTGTTGCTAGGTTGAAGCATGGAGGTAAAAAGAGACAACTGAAGTTTGCAAAATCATCTTAAAAGGCTGACTTGGTGGAGGAGGAAGGTCTTTTGGTCAGGTCTAAGGTCTTGGTTTGTCTCAATTTGATTTGAATCTATTAGTGGAAGAGTTTGACTGTGTTTTCCCCTATAGAGGGGTTTTAGCCTTGGCTGAGTGCCTACATCTGGTGTCGTTGATCTTCATGTTTTGATTTGATGATTGCTTGATGAAAAGAAGATAAAAGAAGAACATAAATAAAGTTAATAAGACTACAAGAATATCACAAGTAATTATCAACATAAGAGAATCTTTCTGCCTTTCTGATTTTCTAACTTGGATTCAAAGCTAAGGTAAAGGAGGAAAGAAAAAGGCAGCTTGAAGATCTATTGAAAGGGTCAAAGAAAAGAATCATATAAGAAGAGGAAGGCCTACTATCTATATCAAGAAAAGAAGACATGACAATGAAGACTAAAAATAAGCGAGATGGAGCCTCCAACTATAGGGTATGGAAGAAGAGGATAGATCTCATCTTTGCTATGCACAAAGTATTGGATTTTGTTTTAGGAAAAGTTGCAAAACCAATAGATGATGCAGGAAAATAAAAGTACAGGGAAGCAAACATTTTGGCCATGAATTTAATAATAGATGGAGTAAAGGACAATCTAAGCCCCTAAATATCCAACATAGATATTGCTAAAGGGATGTTTGAAGCTCTCTCCAAACTATTCACCATCAAGAACATTGGACAAATAACCAATGTCAAGAATGAACTAAGAACAATGAGGAAGACAAAAGATGACACTATTTCTTCATATTTTGTGAGGATCTCCCGAATAAGAGCTGAACTACAAGCCATTTATGAAGCTATACCAAAAAAGGAACTTGTGATTGCTGCACTATTAGGTCTACCAAAATCATCGAGCTCTTTTGCATAAGGTATTAGTAGTTGGAAGGACACACCATCCTTTGAACAAATGTGGAATGCTTGTAGTCGGGAAGAAGCCTGCACCCCATTAGCAAATAATAAGAAGGAAGAAGATGAGGACAACACCTCCAATGCATACTCTGCTAATTACAAGAAGAAGGAAGGATACAAGAAATTCAAAGGACCAAAGTAGAAGGTTGACCTATCAAAGATTGATCTACAAAAGTCAATGTCCTGAAAATCCAAGGAATAAAAGGAGAGAAGGAGAACATGCAAATGTTGTTGATGAAGCTCCAACAAAGGGGAATAAGGTTGAAGAATCCAAAGTTAAAGACTTATTTTCTAAAGTCTTTTAGGAATGCTATTCCTTGCATATCCTTCTATTTTAAGTTTTGCAATGTTTTCTTTTATGTTTTGATTTGTAGAGCTCGTAGATCCAATATATATTGCTAGAATCTTTTGAATTGTTTTGATAAGTTGTAGGTATCCCTCAGAAAGATTGGATTAAGAGGGAGCCTTTACCATTTTACCAAAAGGAAAGTATATTATTCTTTGTTTCCTCCTTCATGTTTGATTTCCTCCACACCTAGATTTATTTGTATTATATACTCATAATCCTTTCTTTGTATAATACTTGGTAGGAAAGCTTGTAGGATTACACAAAGTTTATGGAGGACACTTTAAGAAAAGACTCATGTCATGAAATTAGACTTATTGCTAAAAAAGACTCTATAAGGTTTGTTAAAGAACAACTGAAGGTATGTTTGATTTGATTTAACTTGTTGCAGAAAAAGGAATGAATATTTTTCTTTTTGAATTTTGCTTCAGATTACTAACTCTCTCATGTCTAGGGTTTTGAATCATAAGGATTCTTGTTTGGGTGATTAATCTTTAGATTGAATCTACCCTTATCACTTGACCTCTTGCTATTTGCTCACTTTGGTGAAACCCAAACCTTTATTGTTCACTATAAACCCTAGCCTTTCAATGCTTAAGATATGCTAATAATGAAACCCTAATCTCTTTAGGGTTTATTGATAAAGTTTAGATCTCTTGTTGAAATCCTACTCTCTTAATGTTTAGGAATGTTATGGTAAAACCCTTAGCCGTTTAGGGTTTGTTGTTGATGTCTAGAAACCCTAGTTTTTCTTAGGGTTTGGTATATTAGGGATTATGACTAAACCCTTGTAATAGTCAATATAAAATCCTAGAAATGGATTTCTGGGTATATGTGCTTCCATATTAGTGCAACCCTAGCTTGGTCAAAATTGTTGTATATCTAATTTTGGAGTTTGATGTTTGTATCTAAGGTTTACAATAAAAGCCTACTATGAGAATGATATAAGAGTCTAGGGAGAAATAATACCCTAGAGATGAATTTTTGGTATGCTAAATTATTTTTTTGAAATCTAGGGTTTGTAACAAAACCCTAGTAGAGATAGATATTATAGGGCATGATAATGAAACCCTAGAAGTATATTGTTTTTGATTATTGATATGATTTAGTTTTGATTCTAGGATTTGTGATGAAAATCTAGTAAATGTTGTTAGAATTCTAATGGATGAATCTCTTGATTTATTATAAAACCTAACTAGGTTTAGGTCTTGAATGTCTAAAATCAGATTTATTATGCTCCTATTATAATGACATGCGTCATGCTCTTGTACATATATATTTGTGTTTGGTTGTACTTGTTGTTAAGGCTTACAGGTACATAGTCTTCAAGATGATGAAGATTCTTACCTCATATTTGATGATAATTTGATGACGATGTGAAGCATGATGGTAAGAGGGGGTTGTGAGAACTTCAATGACATGATCATGTTGCCATGTGAAGGAATGAAGTTTTGGAAGGTCTAAATTCTCCGATGAATTGTTGATGCAAAAAGGAAGAGCCTATGTGACTAGAAGAATAAGATAGTTGATAAACTTGTCCTCTAATTACTTGTATAGAGGAAAGTGTATGCCCCCCTAGTTGAGAGGGATCTTGAAGAGAAGTGAACAACTTGATGAAAAGGCCATGAGGATGTTTGAAATCAAAGAATAGTTGAAGCAACACTGATGGTTATTTGTGATTGATAAAGTTATGAACAATACTTGGATGTCTTTTTGGAAGAAGAAAGTGCTAAGGCTAAGTTTGGTGATGTTGAAAAGTTGAAGAAATAAAACTTCCGAGTAGATGTGTTTGATATGATGATGATCTAAGCAACATCAGAATGATTAAAGACCCTAAAGGTTTGTGTTAAATTGAGGTTGTGTTTGTGCAGATCTCTCCATAAGAAGGTTGAATGTTTGAAGCATGCTTGGATTGGTGGATATATTTGGTTTAGTTGATAAGGAGAGATGACAAGATGCTTGGGAGGACATTTGGCCGACCTATGATGATGTCTAGGTCTCGAAGTAAGGGAGGGTGGTGTTGGTCTTAGAGCTCTGACCTTGGATACACTCTTAGATCCCTGGGTTGGTGTTAGAACAGGAGCCTGATGGTACCTATAGAGGCTAAAGCTTGGAACACACCTTAGTCCCACCCTGTTATATACCCTGGTCAGGTATCTAACTTGTAGCACTGCGTGTGCTATATGACTCTTCATAGATTATATCATTTGGAGATCTTCCATGTACTTCTGTATATATGTAATTATGACTACCTCCTTTGTCAATTGGGAGTGTTGAAGAATGTAGCTAGTGTCAATCTTCATAATTGTACTAGAGTCATGTTGTAATATATTTGTCAAAATAAAGAAAAATAAAATTTACTATGAAAGAAAAATTATTTATTAAGCATTGGTTTCATGCTTTATTATTTGATTTCTGGGTCAAAGCCTCCATTGTAGATTTCTAGGGTTTATGTCAAGAGTCCTTGTCCTTGTCATTATGTAAAAGACTCTTCTTGGGATTTATCAATCAATCAAGAAATTTATTTTGATGTAAATTAGGTCATTTAGGCCTCATTAGGAGACATAGACCACTATGTAAAGGCAACAATGCAACCTCATTTGAAGCACCAACTCAAGAAGTTTGATCTGCAGTAGCTGGAGATAGAAAAGAAGAGTGAAATTCCCAAGAAGAAGGAGAAAACCCTAGTGAAGGAGAAGGAGACACTTGTCAAGCAAGAAGACGTTGTTTTTCTCTCTTTTGTTGGGAAATCAATGTTAGTAGGATTAGGGTTAGATTTCTCTTTCTTGATAATTACTTGTGAATTACGTTGGCTTCTTTTACTTGTTTGTTATATTATCTTTCATCAAGCAAGTACCAAATTATGGGTGCATGAAGATCACAAAAACACAAGACACAAGATGTAGGTACTCTCCTAGGGCAAAACCCCTATCTAGGGGAAAACCAAGTCAAAAATCTCTTCCTTCAATAGTTTTCATTGAGACTCTTCTACCTAGACAAAGACCTCCTCCACACCAAGCCAACCTCCCCTTCTTCAATCCAACTTTCGACATAGCAACAACAATACTTTGACCCTAGAACTTCGACTTGGTAGCTTCCGACATCAGCAACAACTTCGACTTAGACAAGGAGACTTTGATCTCCTAAACCAACCCACACGAGGGAGAGAGACAGAGGTACCAAAATTTCGATTTTCTTCTTCTCCTTCACCTAGACCAAACTCGCACTCTTTTTGGACCCTTCCTTCAACTTGGCACTTCTTCCCAACTTCCAACTTCCAAATATCGAACTATGCTTGAGAGAGTGAGATCCTCAAATGAAGTCTAATTGCCTTGTATATATAGCCTTCCAATGGGGTCGAATTGCCTTCCTTGAGGCCAACTTGATCTTCATGAGGCCGACTTGGTGTGGAGGTTACATAATTTATTTTTGACTCAAAAATAATTCTTTTTACATTGTTCGAAAGCCCAAGAAGGGTCTCATAAAATATACAATGACTATGTTGATTCTTTATTAATCGTAGGATTCCTTGATGGGGACTTTGACTAATAAAATGATGATGCAAGCCTGAAACCCACGCTGTAATAAGTCATTGAACAATAATAAAAATTCTTTTGACAAATACATTTTATGAAGATCGAACCTCGTTACATTTTTCAACACTCCCTCTTAACGAGGGAGGTATTCATATGGAAGATCTCAAACTATGAACTATGAAGAGTTTAGGCACCACAATGCCATGGACTAGATTCCTGACCAGGGAACTCTATCCAAGGTCTCTCAACAATTTAGGCACCGTAATGCCATGGACTAGATTGTTGACCAGAGCAATCTATCCAAGTGGGACTAAGATGGACTAAAGCTTTCAGCCTCTCTAGGTACCATTAGGTTTACTTGCTAACCTCGACCCAATGATCTAGGTGCATATTTGAGGTCAGAGCTCCAAGACCAGTGCCACCCTCCATACTTCGGGACCTATACATCAACTCATAGTGCCTTGTGTGTCCCACGCAATGTTTCTCACACACAAGGCATCAACAAATCTCTTCCAAACTTTTATCATCATCAACAAAATCAACAATATCAACTAAAACACGCATGCTTCTAAGATATTCAAACTTCTTATTAGGAAGAGACTTTCTTAGTATATCAGCTCCCTGATCGTTTGTCGGGACATACTGTAGCTTCATGATCCCATTGTGCACCAAGTTCCTAATATAATGGAACTTATTGTTGATATGCTTTGTCATAGCATGAAACACGAGATCTCTATACATCTTGATACAACTTTGATTATCACAATTATTCACAGTAGTATCTAGAGGCTGCTCAAACAAATCTGTCAAAAGCTTCCTCAACATCTCAATATAATCTTGGCAACTATCTAGTGATCATGACGAGGCTCCAACTGGAACTGACTGAGGATGTTCACAACAAAACATATATCCGATCTAGTATTTACCAGATACATGAGAGAGCCTACCAACTGACAATAGGAGGTAGGATTCACAAGACTTGAGTCAGAGCTCCTCAACTTTTTGATATTGGTGATCATAGGAGTAGTCATGGGCTTGGAATCCATCATCCCAAATTTCTACAACAACGTGATGATGTACTTTCCTTGCCCCAAATATATCTCCCCAGAATTTTGCCGTACTTCCAGACCTAGGTAATAGTGCATCAGTCCTAGATCCTTCATGTCAAATTCGGCTGCCAATATCTTCTTACATTCTTGTATTCTTCTCTCCACACCTGTGATGAATTGATCATCTACATACAATAGAATAATGTCTGGCTCATTATTCACAACCTTGATGTAGAGGTTAGTTTCAACGAAACTCTTTACGAATCCAATTCTTAGAAGATATGCATCCATTCTTGCATACCATGCCTTAGGAGCTTGCTTCAAACAATACAGGGCCTCCTTGAGTCTACAGACATGAGTGTCCCTACTATTTTCTTCAAAGCCTTCGGGTTGCTTAATGTATACTTCCTCATTGATGGTCCAATTCATAAATGCTGTCTTCAAGTCCATTTGATGGTAGCAGCGAATGAAACCAAAGATCTAATGGTAGTATACCTTGCAGTGGGTGCAAAGGTTTCTTCATGATCTATGCCTTCCTTTTGAGAGAAACCCCTTGCAACAAATCTGGCCTTCGATTTGTCTATGCTTCCATCAACAACGTGTTTAATCTTGTAGATCCATTCGAGGTGACAACCGATTTCTCACTGGGTCTAGGAACAATTTCCCAAACCTCATTCTTCATGATGGATTGATGTTCTTCCTGCATAGCTTTCTTCCAAACTTCTGGATGAGCAACTTCTTCAAATGTAGATGGTTTTTCTTCAATTAGTCTTGTCATATATGCAACATATCTAGAATATCTCTTCGGCCTTTCGCTTTCCCTGAAGGTTCCTTTTGTAGCTTCATGCCCTTCAGCATCTTCAAGAGTGGCTTTTAACCAATTTGGCCTCTTCCTTGTGCTCGGTATGACTACAACTTGAATAGGCTCACTTGGTCCTTCTTCTTCCTCTTGAATTGTAGAAGGGTTGTGTTGAAGAATCTAGGGCAGTTAGAGTTAATGAGATTGTTCTTGTGTTATGACTATTTGTGATGTATTTAACTTTACTTCTTAGCACAATCTTCGCTTGTTATTATTATTAGAGTGTGTCTTCTTAGTTCATCAAATAGCTACCAAAAACAAAGAGACAAGAACACATGATGTTGGCTTTCTGCCAGGGCCAAAACCTCTCCCTCTTGGAGAGGAAAACCCGCACAAAATTCTTCTTATAGAGATTCCAATTGACGAATACCAAGACCATGACCCTTGACCTACTAGGCCACTCCAAGACCAAGACACCAATCCTCTTCTTACTGCTGAGATCATCATCATCATTACTGCTTTACTGAGGTCTTCACTACTGCTGCACTATCAAGGTCATTACTGAGATTGCTGCAACATCTTTATGGAGGACTTTACCATAATAACGAGATCATCATTGCTGCACCATAGTTGCTCCTTCACTTATATCCTTGCTGCACTCTCACTGAGATCATCTTCATGTCAACGAGGTCTCTATACTGTATGAGAGTTGTACCAAGATATATGATTACCACCTTACTGAAATCAGGACTGTGTCTAGTATGCCGAGAATGCATCACTGTGGGATCTTTGAGCTTCTTCTTATTATAATTATGCCGACACTGTTGAGGCATGACCATTCTCCTAATTCAAAACACTATACTGCTCCATCCGAGATTCATGTAACCCTGAACTACGCCGAGACTGCAAAGAAGTATGCGAGGAGATCATTGTAGTTGTCACCGAGATTTCAGAGGTATGCTGAGGTTCTGTCATCATCCGAAGTTGCAGACACTTGTCCGAAATTCTGTCCAATTGTGGTGACTCTAGCTACGTATATATAATTGTTAGTCTCCCATATTTGAGCCAACATGTCCACCGAAAGTTTGTGTCTCCATATGTGAGCAACTTGACATTTATATTCATTTGTAGGCGGACATGATTGTGTTTTACATTGTTTAGCTTGCTGCCTTCTTCAAGAGGATTGTGCTTGTCTTGGAGGGCTGATCTAGACTCTAGGTTGACTCATATACATTACATATATGCTCAAGAACAACTCTTTGACACTTTGACTTTCCTATAGCACTTCAACATATGCTAGACCTATGTAATGAGCAAGAAACTCATTTTATAATTTACAAAAAAATAATATTTCTTTTATTTTACTAGTACAAAGATCAAAATTACAGCAAGGCCTTGATTGACAACTCTATCTCTCATCATACCAGAGCACAATGTTGGCGAGACCAATGACTATAGACACCATCATTATCTCTCAAGGTACATACCCACCTGGGTGTTCACTAAGTATGACCTTCTAGGACTATTCTTATCTTGGGTTCCCAACCCTCAAAGAATATCGGTCCGCTTGCCTACTCTTATCTTGGATGCCCTACACATCCTTAAAGAGCATTGGACGCCAGATTATTACCCAATCCTCCATTCTTTCTTCCTAGGTGAAGACAAGAATGTTGTGTCTATCTCTCCCTCTTAACTGGGGAAGATATGCTCATTCCTGTAAAGGAATGTAGCAAAGTACCCTTTGACCAAGAACTTGCCCAAGCTCCCTCTCAATTAGGGACTTGTCAGAGCTCCCTCTTAACTAGGCTCTCTCCTTTTCATTAACAACTTCTTCTTCGTGGGTCCTTCAACTGCTTGATCAACTTCTTTCCTTGATGTCATGAAATTCAGTCAAGCTTCTTTCTTGGAGGGCATTAGCCATCCATCACTTTCCTTCTTGGTTTGTCATGTCATTCCTTTCTTCATGGAAAATGGCCTTCTTGATACATATCTGGAACCTTCATCATATGGCTACTTCTTCCTCATCATGTTTCTTTCAGGAATTTCCATCGAACACATGAATGCTAATTGTACTTGTACTTACAACTCTTGTGCCAGTAGCCCTGCATGAACTCATCCATATATTATTCAAGAAATCAAAACATAACATTAAATCAAATTGTACCTTTTGAGATGGCTCTTTATCATGACATTTTCCTGTAGGTCTCAACATCTTGCATACATGTTGACACATCTCCCAAAGATATCCATTGTCAAGGGTCTTCATCTTTTCCATCAGAGTTTTCATATCTTTCTGGGAGATTTCCTAGTCAAGTCTTCTTGGTCTTTTTGATGTTGATCGCCTTCATCAGGGTTGCATGTCTCACGATCTCTTCCTTCCTCACACGTTCCATTCCCAGGAGCTTTCAATCAGAGTTTCGTAATTGTAGTCAACCACCTCATACTTCATATGAGGACATATTATTTTGATTTCATCTAGTTTGACTTATGCCTTCCTGCATCCTTTCAGAGGAGGAGATCCTTTTCCCTTGATCATGCTTCTCAAGATAGAAGTAATGATCCATGTTACCTGCAACCATATGACATGACATTATAATATTAAATACAAGCATACATACCTCATTTTACCTTTAGGTCATCTAGGCTTCTTCCAACAACTTCCTTGATTGAAAAGATCTTCAATCACTTCATCTGCTTCATGTCATCACACCATCATCCCATGAATTCCATAAGTTGGAGTTCTTGATGAAATACTTTCTTCCTCTTTAGATTAGTTAACCCTCCGATGAGGATTCCATTAGAGAACCTTGAGGATCCTGTATATCCCCACTTAGCAGCTGTTTTCCTTTTGACTTGATGTATGATGGACCTTGTCCTGGATGACTTCTTCCTTTCCTTCAATGTTCAATGAGATTGCCAAGAGCTATATCCTTCATGTTTGACTGCCATATATTTTGTCCTCCATGATTCCCATGGTGATGTCACGAGCTCTTGTTTCTAATGATTCCATGATGCCACGATGCATCTTATTATCTTGGTCATATCTATAACACAAGATTTAGGAGCTTATAATAGGACCCTTTTGTGAGGGATACCATCTTACTCACAATAGAGATTTGTTACTCCCTCTTTCCTTGGCCCCTTTTTCTTTAGCTTCCTCCATCTTTCCAGTGATATGAGCTTCTTTTTATAATCTTTCCATAGCATTGAATCTTAGCTATACTTATTCTGTCTTGCTTGAGGACCAAACTTGCCTTTCCTTTCTGCACATGTTTGAGTTCTTTTAACCTTCAATGCTTTTGCCATCCACTTGTCTTTCTCTATTTAGCATAGCGACCATAAGTTGTCGAATGAGGCAACTTTCTTATCCCATGGCTATTTGTTACCTTGATTATCTGTTAGTGGATTGTGAATCAATGATGGTTATTTTCCTTCCTAGATCTTGTAGATGGGATCCTATGAAGATATCCTTCATCCTTTGATACCCTTTACTTTCATGTAGATCAAATTTCATTTGACCTTCTTCATTGCACCTTCAGAGAAAGAGTTTATCATATACATCTCTTTGATTTCTACAATTTTTCTATATGAGGGGCTCTTTCATAAGTATCCCTTATGATATGTTCAATGACTTCAACTACTTAGAGGACTATGTCTATCCTCCTTCATGCAAGGAATCTTTGATGACCCATCCAACCTATAGATCTCCTTGCAATCATGAAGTCATTTTATCAAATTGATTAATGAAAATACTTGAAGTGGTAGATGCATTAGAGCTTCCTCTTGAATGATCTTTCAAATGAGGAAGCCTTTCCTCAATAGAAAAGGTTGCTCCTTTTGATGAGGATGATTGGCTCCTTCCTCGGGTGATCTTCTTCTATGGCAAGGAGATAATTCTTTCTTGAAGATGACCATGCCTTATTGCCTTCAATATATTTTGCCTTCTCTTGTAGATCAGGATTGCTCCTAGACTTTCGATCTTCTCCAAGATGATGTAATATTTGTTTTTGAGGTCCTTTGAGCTACCTTACTTTGTAGACAACTTGATGAGGGTCTTGGTGGCCTTTTGGTGATGACTATGGAGATAAATGTTCTTGCTGTTGTAGACTGATTCTTGATTGCTGTTGTAGACTAATCCTTTAATCTTGACAAAGCTCTTCAACCTTGCTTTTATGCCCTTCTTGAAGACTGATCCTTGTATGTCTCTTTTTGCTTCCCTTCCTTTGACTTCAACACCTTAGCTTCGATTCCATGTTGAAGAATCTGGGGCAGTTAGAGTTAATGAGATTCTTCTTGCATGGTAACTATTTGTGATGTATTTAACTTTACTTCTTAGCACAAGCTTCACTTGTTATTATTATTAGAATGTGTCTTCTTAGTTCATCAAATTTCTACCAAAAACAAAGAGACAATAACACACAATGTTGGCTTTATGCCAGGGCCAAAACCTCTCCCTCTTGGAGAGGAAAACCCGCACAAAATTCTTCTTATAGAGATTCCAATTGACAAATACCAAGACCATGACCCTTGACCTACTAGGCCACTCTAAGACCAAGACACCAATCCTCTTCTTACTGCTGAGATCATCATCATCATTACTGCTTTACTGAGGTCTTCACTACTGCTGCACTATCAAGGTCATCACTGAGATTGCTGCAACATCTTTATGGAGGACTTTACCATTTATCATTGCTGCACCATAGCTGCTCCTTCACTTACATCCTTGTTGCACTCTCATTGAGATCATCTTCATGTCAATGAGGTCTCTATATACTGTATGAGCGCTGTACCAAGATATATGATTACCACCTTACTGAAATCAGGACTGTGTCTAGTATGCCGAGAATGCATCACTGTGGGATCTCCGAGCTTCTTCTTATTATCATTATGCTGAGACTGCTGAGACATGACCCTTCTCCTAATCCAAAACATTGTACTGCTCCTTCATCCGAGATTCCTGTAACCTTGAACTAGGCCGAGACTGCAAAGAAGTATGCGAGGAGATCATTGTAGTTGTCATCGAGATTTCAGAGGTATGCCGAGGTTCTGTCATCATCCGAAGTTGCAGACACTTGTCTGAAATTCTGTCCAACTGTGGTGACTCTAGCTATGTATATATAGTTGTTAGTCTCCCATATTTGAGCCGACATGTCCACCGAAAGGTTGTGTCTCCATATGTGAGCCAAGTTCACATTTATATTCATTTGCAGGCCGACATGATTGTGTTTTACATCGTTTAGCTTGCTGCCTTCTTCAAGAGCATTGTGTTTGTCTTGGAGGGCTGATCTAGACTCTAGGTTGACTCATATACATTACATGTATGCTCAAGAAGAGCTCTTTGACTCTTTGACTATCAACATGTGCTGGACCTATGTAATGAGCAAGAAGCTCGTTTTATAATTTACAAAAAAAATACTATTTCTTTTCTTTTACAAGTACAAAGATCAAAACTACATTTATGAAGACCGAACCTATTTACACTTTCTTCAACATGTTGTCGGGTTGTGCTTCTTCTTCTTCAAATACATGTGTAGATCTTCGTAATTGGAATCAATAGGAATATCCTTTGACTTTTTGTAGGCTTGATTCTCATCAAATATAACATCCTTGCTTACTTCAATGTGTCTCCCTTCCTTGATGTAAATTCTATATGCCTTTGAACGAAGATCCCTTTGATGCTTGTTGAATCCAACTTCTTTCACTTGTCTTTTGGAACATGGATATATGCATGACTCCCAAAGATTCAGAGATGGTCCACACTTGGCTTCTTTCCTGTGAATGCTTCTTCGGGTGTCATATTATCGAGAATTCTACAAGGACTTCTATTTTGAATATATATGGCTGTCATTGCTGCTTCTCCCCATAGAAACTTTGGCAAGTATTGATCAAGTAGCATTGTTCGTACACCTTCTTCAATTGTCCTATTCTTTCTTTCGGCCACTCCATTTTGTTCGGGATAGTAGGGAACAATAAGCTCCCTATTAATTCCTGCTTCTTTACAATATGCAATTAATTCTTTAGAAGTGTATTCCCCACCATTGTCAGATCTCAAAGTTTTTATCTTTCTTTTGGGTAGGGTTTCCACTTCACATTTGAACTCTTTGAATTTCTCAAATACTTCATCCTTTTTCTTGAGAAGATAGGGTCATGTCTTTCTAGAGTGATCATCAATAAATGTTACATAGTAAAGATGACCTCCAAGTGATTTGTCAGACATGGGCCCATACACATCGGAATGTATGAGGTCTAATATTTCTTTAGAACTTGTTTCACTATTTCAAAATGGATTTCTTGTATATTTTCCCAAAGAGCATCCCTTGCAAACTCCTTCACGACCTTCTTTGATATCAGGGATGCCATGAACTAGATGTTTAAGAGTAGGAATGACTTTGTAGTGAAGATGACCATATCTTCTATGCCATAGCTCAATAGGAGATATTTCCATATGAACTAGGGCTTGCGGAGGTGGTGTAATGACTCTATACAAACTTCCTTCACGAACTCCAATGACCCTAGCTTTATCAAGACTAGAATTTTTTCCCCAGACCAAAACCTTTCCATCAACAAAAGCAACTCTATCTCCTTTATCTTCTAAGCAAGAAATTGAAAGCAAATTCTTTTTCAAACTTGGAACATATAGTATGTTGTTGAGATGTAGTTTTGCTCCATTCTCCAGCTTCAAAGATGTAGATCCCAAGCCTCTAACAACATAGCTTTTGTTGTCTCCCAATTCCATAGCATGAGAGGATGGTTCCTTTGATAGAGTTTGAAGTTGCTTACTTTCCCTTGTCATATGCCTTGATGCTCCACTGTCAATGATCCATGCATTATCATCATTGAGAGATCTTGTAAGTGCAACTAAGAACCCTTGACTTATGACCTTGTTGAATAAGTAGTAGACAATCTTCTTGATCCATCTTCCTGTAGAAGTGAATCCCATTCTTATCATAGAGGGAGAAATCATTTCCTTTAAGCCAACGAGGTGATCTTCAATCTTCTTTGACCTTAACTCTGATACCATGTTGAGAAATCAATGCTAGTAGGATTAGGGTTATATTTTTCTTTTCTGATAATTACTTGTGAATTATGTTGGCTTCTTTTACGTGTCTGTTATATTATATTTCATGAAGCAATTACCAAATTATGTGTGCATGAAGATCACAAAAACACAAGACACAAAATGTAGGCACCCTGCCAGGAAAAACCCTTATCTAGGGTAAAACCCAGTCAAAAATCTCTTCCTTCAATAGCTTTCCTTGAGACTCTTCTACCTAGAGAGAGACAAAGACCTCCTCCACACCAAGCCAACTCTCCTTCTTTGATCCAACGTTCGAACTAGTAGCAACAACACTTCGACCCTAGAACTTCGACTTGGCAGCTTCTGGCATTAACAACAACTTCGACTTAGACAAGGAGACTTCGATCTCCTAAACCAACCCACACGAGAGAGAGAGAGGCACCAAAATTTTGATTTTCTTCTTCTCCTTCACCTAGACCAAACTCGCACTCCTTTTGGACCCTTCCTTCAACTTCACACTTCTTCCCAGCTTCCAGCTTCCAACTTCCAAAGATCGAACTATGCTTGAGAGAGTGAGATGCTCAAATGAAGTTGAACTGCCTTGTATATATAACCTTCTAATGGGGTCGAATTGCCTTCCTTGAGGCCGACTTGGTGTGGAGGTTACATAATTTATTTTTGACTAAAAAATAATTCTTTTTACATTGTTCAAAATCCCAAGAAGGGCTCATAAATATACAATGACTCTGTTGACTCTTTATTAATCATAGGAGTCCTCAATGGGGACTTTGACTAATAAAATGATGACCCAAGCATGCAACCCATGCTTTAATAAGTCATTGTAACACTAATAAAAAATCTTTTGACAAATACATTTTATGAAGACCAAACCTAGTTACATTTTTCAACATCTGTGACTTACACGTGCGAAATTTTGATGCTGTTGGGGAGGCCAAAATTTTAGATCTGCAGTAGGGCCGAAATTCTGGAAGTTGGGGGTCGAAAATTTTGTTATGTTGCTAGGTTGAAGCTGGGAGGCAGCAAGAGACTAATGAAGTTTGCAGAATCATCTTAAAAGGCTAACATGGGAGAGGAGGATTTGAATCTATTAGTGGAAGAGTTTGACTGGGTTTTTCGCTATAGAGGGGTTTTAGCCTTGGTTGAGTGCCTACATCTGGTGTTGTCGATCTTCATGTTTTGATTTGATGATTGCTTGATGAAAAGAAGATAAAAGAAGAACGTAAAGAAAGTTAATAAGATTACAAGAATATCACAAGTAATTGTCAACATAAGAGAATTCTTCTGCCTTTTTTATTTTCTAACAGATTTTGCATAGAATATCCTTTTTAGGATTCATTTAAGGATTCATATTCATCACTATTGATAGGTCTCCAAAATTTTGAAAAAGTTGTGACTGCTCATTTCCAATATTTTTGATTATGATGCATGAGTTTCTGAAATAAAGGGGATAGAGGGATGTGGGATCATGTGCCCATAATGGTTGGAAGAATTAGAAAAATCTGAGGTTAAAAATGGGCCTCAAAATAAGAATGTGCTATCAACATCAACTTTAAAAGAACATGTATGATTCAAGATGATCATGTCAACTACAATGGTAAATAGTTTTGGAGGGAAAATAAGAAGTACCTTTGTATCATGTTTTTGATTCATCTCCATACATGCTACTCAAATTTCAAGTGTATTAACTCGTTCAATGTGAAATTAAACGACATCCAACATGTACCACACTGCATGCTGTTAATAAACCCACATTGAGATAAATTGAGAATGCATGTGGGAAATGTTTCTTTTCATTTCTTCCTACATTATTTCAATGTGATCTTTGCATGTATTCATAGTAGGCAATGGTTTGCATGGAACATATGCTTCCATATACATGCTAATTGGAAAATCACAACATGAAACTATACAAGCTTCTTGATAGGTTGAGAATGCTTCTACGCTCTGCTCCTTATGAGGAGTGTCAAAATGCTCCTTAATAGGTGGGAAGTCCGAACACCACACTGATGTTTTCGTAATTGGATGATGTTGACGGGGCAAAATGCACCGCCATAGTTAGGGGGGACTCCCCGTGTGAAGTCCCAATCAGACCTCTTACATCATTTGGGATAGGAGCCCCATTCGGTATGTGGGCCCGATTGCCACCATGTGCGTGTTACTCTTCGGTGTCAAATGAAGAGAGGTTGGTGTGAAAGCAAGAGTAAAATGCCTAGAGTATGAGGATGAAATAAACCTTCCATTGACAAACTTGCAGAACAATATACAAGAACATATTAGTAAAATAATAAGAACAATATGCCTCATGAAGAATCAATTAGCTAATACCATCTTAAAACATACAGACAAGAGAATGCTAGTGGCTAATTGCAAATTAGTTCACAATTAATTCCTAGCAACTACATGAAATAAGATAAAAGAGATTCAAAAGCAAACATATTAGACATACGCCACAAATTAGTTCATAAACATATACCTAATATATAAGCACGCACGCGCTCGTGCATTGAGTAGTGGTTAGCCATTACAACCAACAAAGAAATACATGGGAATCAATGCAAAGATGGAAAATCTTCTCACTAAAATTCTGATAAATTCAAGTACGTGCACTGCAAGTTCCTCAAAATCCAATAGTGGAATGAGGGTTGTTCATATAATCTCTTAACCCTAGCCGCACCAATGTTGCACGAAGCGGGGACGAAACGGGGACGTTTTTTGGAAGCGGGGACGCGGAAGCGTCATTTTCCAAAAATCTAGGAAGCGAAGCGTCTGCTATATATATATATTTATATTTTTTTGCATTTATACTCAAAACAAACATCCCAAATACCAAATTAGTTGTAGAAGACATGAAAACATGCATATTTTTGCATAAATCAAGATAGATATAGCATCCATTGTACATTAATGATTAATTATTCGAGCATCAACCATCTAGAATCTAGATTCTTCTCCTCTTGTCTAGCCTTTGCCTCTACCTCGATTGTCTAGGGATATTAGTCAACATTGCCCAATTTTGATCAAACTACCTAATTCAAGACTTAAAATATGGTAGACAAAGTTTAACATGCTTGATCGATGATTTTGACTTGATTGAAAGGTAATTTTTTGCTAAGGGCGTGACAAAGGAGTTCAACAATTAACACCACCAACACTAGGGTACATATAGGGCTTGGTGCTCTTGATTAAATGCTAATCGCATACCTTCATACTTGATATAATCTAATGAAATGCCACAATCCCATTGATCCTGAATTCCTGAAAACTGTTAAGTCTGCTAAATTTTGAATAGGATATGAAATTCTATTTTCTCCATATGAAGTCCAATGAGGCTGGAACCACTCTCAAACATCTTGAGTCATTTCATGGTAATGTTAAAAATTTAAGTAAAAGGATGAAAATGAAAAATAAAGGAGAATCTCACTTTTACTTTAAGAATTTAACATTACCATGAGGGAGCATCTGCTATATTTTTTTTTTTTGCCTTCATTCCTCACCCTAACCCAAGGTGGATCCACCCCCAACAAGTAAACTCACAAAAAAAAAAATCGATTTTCTTAGGCCGCGCGGCGCACTTTCCGGAAGCGTGTACGGAACCGTACGATTTGCCCTCCAAAGCGTGCGCTTCGTATGGCCGAAGTGCCGTACGAAACGCGTTTCGGAGGGACGCTTTCGGAATTTTCAGGAAGTGTCCATATTAGTCTGAAATGCATTTCGGAATTTCAGAACCGCGCTTCCGGGGACGCTTCCTGGATGCATCCGCATGGTACGCGCTTCGGGCATTAGATCCGGCGGGGGGCGGGGGGACATTTCTTGCAACATTGAGCCGCACAATCACTTAGTGTAGAAGCTACCAAGAGCAAATGCATTCAAAACTTTGAATGCTATAGATATGCTACAAGATTCAAATTCCAAAGCCCCCTTTGAATGAGGTATGAGGATGTATATATATAAAAGGGTCATGACTCTTCACCTTCTCCCATGACCTTTCAATTACTTCATGATCCATTTGACTTCCTCATTGTGATGTTGGTGTTTCTCTCTTTACAAAATAATATTTATTATATGCTAAGAGAAATTATAATGATTCAGTCTTTTATGGTTTGTCTTCGTGGATGATGAGTGAAGTTGAGGTTGCGCTTGTTTGACTTTTTGCTGAATCATGACCAATCAGACTATTGCCTTAGCTCTTGTTGGCATTGCTTAACACGTTGACGTAAACCTAATGTGAGTATTTGATATAGTTGTTGGCATTGTAAGCTCATAGACCACCAACCATCCAAGCAACTTTAACCCACAATCTCACAACCAATAGTCAGGATGTCAAATTAAAACATTCTACATGCACTCATCCATTTACTATGAGTAAGATTTCTCCTTTGCTAGTTGGTTGAAACTTGAAACCCTTTCAATTAGGATTCTTCCAACTATATTTCAATTCTATAATGCATATAATCAGTGGCCAAAGATTTAAAAGAGCTTAAGGGTGTATATTATACCTAGTCTACTTCATGGTTATGTGATCGAGAAAAAATAGCTAATGAGGAAGTCATGTCGTATTCTTACAAATTCCAAACTGTTTTGTTTCTTGGATCCTTACTCCTCGAATTGCATGGGATGTAGCATGTCTTACAATGTATGTTCATTGCTATTTCAATTTCTCCAATGTGTACAATTTCAAGAAAGGCGTGTTCAATATACTAGTCATCATCTTTTTTAAGTCCTGTATTTAGCCTAGGTTACATTGCCTTCCTTAAATTGTACCCATACCCATCAACTCTATTGATAATGCAATCTCAAATCCTTCAAGTGGATTGACAAAGGTCTGAAGTAATGAACTTCAAATTTTATTTGCATTGTCCATCCTGTTCATGATTTTTAGTCATGGAAGTTCATTTATTCTGAATTCACAAGCACCATGGCATCATAAATAATCTATTCATCATAAATAATCTATCCATCATCTGTAGTACTCACACCTGAACAAAGCAAGGGTCCATCCAAATTTTCTAAGATAGCTTGGCATATAGCATCATAAGGCATTCGAGCGCCAACACATTTTCGAGAGACATGTTTAGCCTTAGAAGTCCCAGATTTCACACTTTGTTTCAACAATTCTTTACTTGTTACCCTCCAATTATATGCATTTTTAAATGGATTATTTAGGGTATCTTTGGAAGTAGTCAAAAGTGAACCCACCTCCTCGATATAGTGGTCTTTCCGCGAATTTCAGTAATCTTTTTGTAGTTGAGAAGCTTTATAATGGTGAGGTCAAAGCAGTTGACTATTAGATTATTTATATTTTTTACTAGCCTTGTCCATCAGAAGTTGAGGAGGTATTCAACTCCTTCTTAGCTGGGCTTCCTCTCTACACATGATAATTATTTATTGATTGTTGTCTCGTGCTCATTATAGTATTTTCGCACCATCTAGACGGAGATAGGGGCATTAAAGATCCAGTTATCTGTGTCATCCTACAACAAGAAGAAATATCATTAATTGTATTGCCAATTAGAGTTATAGAGAAATATAGGACTTGTTTTTTAAGCATCGACCTTTTAAAATATGTAGGTATTATTTGTCCATTGTGATGCTTCATTATCTTAGTGTTTTAGCGCAAGATAGTTTCCTTACATTTTAGCACTTAGTAGACTCAGCTTCCTCCTTTGTATTGAGTCACAATCTATGCTTGCGTGCGCATAAATGGTAGTGAGAAATGCAATAATAGAAGAGGTGAAACCTGTTGCTCTACACTGCACCAATGCGATTGCGCTTTTGCAATTAACTCTCATCTTACTCTGGCTACATAGTGGTTGAGCGTGACCTGCTTTCTCTCCCATCGCATATCATTTTCATAGCCTTTCATCACATCACACACTTATAATATTCATCACATCACATTATCATAGTTTTCATCGCATTACTTTGACATAGTCTCCAACCTAGCGTAACTTTTAATATAATCTCCAACACAACGCTTCATCATAGTCTTTACCACATGCTGAAAATAGACTTTGTCTCTCACCACATCTCATTACATTAACATAATCGTTATGCGCTAACATGGTCTTTATCACAGTCTTTTGTTGTTGTTTTTCAACTCAAAGCTTCATTGTATCACATCATATTAACATAACCTTGAACACTGCGCTTTAACATATCCTTATCGCCTTACGTTGCATGCATTATTATAATTGTCCGTCGCAGTGCTTTATTGTTATCTCATACTCTTGCATTGTAACGCATTATCATTCTTATAGCCTTGCATTGTAGCGCATTATCATTCTTGTAGCCTTGCATTGTAGCGCATCATTGCATTATATGGTCTTTATCAAATGAGCGACAAAATAACTCTTTTGCTTGGAAAACAAGCCAACCAACCAACCAACCAACTTATGTGACAAATATATCTCATGGATGTATCAACTCTAAGAAAAACAAGCATTTGATCATGTGACGAACATTTCTAGAACAACACCTCCCATCGATGATCCATATTTTGTTGTATGTAATTGTTAGTGCATTGTTGCGAGTCTAAAAGAATCGTGCATATGCTCGTCACAACTTCTTTCTCTTGACCCTTCCGTGTTCAATCTAAATCTCGTGGAACTTTCAGACCTAACTCTTTACCAAGTGATTCAAGGAAGTCAACAACAATCAAGTGATTCAAATTTGCATTAGCACCTTGCACACTCTTCTCTCATGTGTCCAACTTCCTCATGACTCAAATTGTTGTTTAGCCATCTAATCTATAGGTAGCAAAAATTTCAAGCTGACAAACTGGGGGGGGGTTGGGCACGCTATATTTTATTAAACTTGTTCCACATGCAAAGGCACAAGCCCTCTGTTCACAACAATGTTTTTAAACCTGGCCGGCTTGGAACTGACTCGGCCGAGTTGGTCCAAGTCGGCCAAAAAAATTTCAACTTGGTGGTTGAATAGGTTCGGCCGACCGAGTTAATACCGAGCCGACCGAGTCCATATCAACCTGGTCGGGTCAAGGAAAGTGGCCAATGAACCCCCAAAAATGCAAATTTTTTGATTTTTTTTTATGTTTTCTCTGAGTGTGGGGGACTCCAAATGGTTTTATTAATTGGTTTGTTGGTCTTTGGGGTCCATTCCCCTCTCCTAGTATTGATATGCTATTCATGGTAATGTTAAATTCTTAAAGTAAAAGTGACATTCTCTTTAATCTTCATTTTCATCATTTTACTTAAATTTTTAACATACCATGAAATGACTCAGGATGTTTGAGAGTGGTTCTGACCTCATTGGATTTCATATGGAGAAAGTAGAATTTTAGATTTCATTCAAAATCCAGCAGACTTATCAGTTTTTCAGGATTTCAGGATTGGGGGATTGCAATGTTTCCATTGAATTTTGTCATGTATTAGGGTATGGAACTTGTATTTAATCAAGAGCACCAATCCCTCTATGTACCTTGATGTTAGTGACATTGGTTGTCGAACTCCTCTGTTTTCGCTCTAGCTCCCCGCTTTCGCTCCCGCTCCCAAGTAACACTGAGCCAGATGATGTTGGCAACTCTAGCAGTAACCAGTAGTACTGGTCACAGAGTTTTGTTGTAGAGGCCATTTATAGCCTCCTTGGTTATGTGTTTTTGTTTTGATCTCTATATCATCATCGTGTATGTATTGGACAATGCATTGGGTGCCATTTTGTTATAATGGATATATTCATGAGCCTATTTTGATCATATGTTGTCTTCTATCTATATTCTAATGTTGTGTGTTTGGAAACATGAATGAAAATCTTTAAAATTATGTGTTTTTATAAAAAATAAATATTTAATGTATTTTTTACAACGACCGAGTCGATATCGAGTCGGAGTCGGAGTTGGAGTTTTAAAACATTGGTTCACACTTTGCTATAGTATGGCAAACATATATGCACAAATATACACTTGTCATTGTGGCATGTAGCACTATGTCAAAGTGGTATGGAGCTAAGTTCATAGCATAAAATTTTAATTTAAAGTGTTATGACTTTCACCAAGCTAATCCAACATTCCAATATGTTCCCGTATACTCTCTTGTCTTGCCAATGTGTCGACGAGCCCAAACGTGATGCATTGTTTGAAAGACTTTGTTTATAAAGATCTCCATTGCTTCATAAGATCTTGACCATCTCTCTCGACACTTTTGACGTGACAGGAGTCTTGCTACCACGTTGGTCCAAATAACATACAAAGTGGTCTTTTAGTCTTTCCTATCACAACTTGGTTCCTTTTGAAGAATCCAACATTTGGTGCAATCACAAAACACAAGCCTTCATCACCAACACTATAATCTTTATAACATGCATTCTCATAGTGGTCTTTTATTCTTTCCTGTCACAACTTGGTTCCTTTTGAAGAGTCCAATCTTTGGTGTAATCACAAAACACAAGGCTTCATCACCAACAATCTCCAATATAATCTTTATAACATGAATTCTCATATACTCTTCATCGCACGTGTAACCTTTTATAGTCTACATTTTAGCACATTATCGTAACCTTTTCTTTGCATTCCTTAATGTAACCTTTAATGCATTATTGGTCTTTATCACATCCTATTCTTATATCACACTCTCATATTCTTCATTACATGCGTAACCTCAACGCTCTAACACAGTGTTCTTGCGATTGACTTGTTTCTTATTGCAAGTTCATAGTCTTTATCAGAATGCATTGACATAGTTCATCTTGACGCCGTGACATAATCTTCTTCGCATGTTTTCAACACTAAAGCTTCATTGCATCGCATCATCATAACACTTTATGACAACGCAGGGCATTATCACATTCTTGCAATGGACATTGTCTCTTATCGCATCGCATTCTTGCAATGGACATTGTCTCTTATCGCATCGCATTGTTAAAACTTGAGTGGGCCTAATGGTTAAGAGCATGTGTTTTCTCCGAAGAGGTCACAGGTTCAAAACCAGAGGGGGGGTAGAGTATGTATGCCTTCGTAGACTTAGCAGTCAAATCGCTGCGTGGAGGTGAGTCCCTTGTCCCGCAAACAAGGGGGTCTCATACACCAATTTGGTGTCTGGCCTGGCCGTGACCTTAAAATTGGATAATAGTAATAATAACAACCTTCATTGCATTGTATTAATATAGCTTTCATCACGATCTTTACCATAGTTGCGATTGGCTTTAGACCAACACTGTAAATTATGTATGCATTCATAGACTTAGCAGTCAAATCGTTGCGCGGAGGTGGGTCCCTTGTCCCACAAATAAGGGGGTCTCATACACCAATTTGGTGTCTGGCTTGGCTGTGACCTTAAAATTGGATAATAATAATAATAATAACAACCTTCATCACATTGTATTAATATAGCCTTCATCATGGTTTTTACAATAGTTGCGATTGGCTTCAGACCAACACTGTAAATTAATTTAGTTTGCTCCAAGCCAGTAGTGAACTTCCTAATGGCATCCTTATGGTCTCCCAATTCATATTTAAGCAAATCAAGCAAACAATATGCATTTATAAACCTATTCCTAATGGATAATGCTCTTTGTAAGGATTCCACAACTGTCTTAGAAATTTGCTAGGACTTGATATAACTGTGCCATAACACCATCCCTCCAAAGTCTTGTTAAATGGCGAAACTTATTGCGCATATAAAAATTCTGAAAGATTACCTTGCATGCCCAAAACGTAAGATGAATTAGTAAAATTATGAGCCTTCCAATGCTTGATGCAAGAGACTTAAGATGAGGTTTTACAAATATGAAATGATGAAACTTTGAATGCGTATAACAAATGAAGGAGTCTGTAAGCATAAGCGGATTGAGATGTTTCACATATCTTTGAGGACAAGTTCAAGGCATGATGTGAAAAGTTTGAAGGTCTTAACTAGAATTCATGACAATGCACATCCAAGCTCTCTTCTCTACTCAAAATCAAGAAGACCTATGACAACTTAAATCTTGCATTGCTATTAAATCCCTTTAAGACAAAATGATATCCAATAGCCAAGGTAGTGGAAGCTGCATTAACTTGGCAAAAGAAACTCAAGCTTGAAAACCAATTCAATACTCAAGCATAGCTTAATGACTAAAGTGGTATTGATGTAGAATGCAATGACAATGCGACCACTGTTATTGAAATTGGCATAAAAATTTAAGCTAAAAGATGCACCTTAGAAGGCGAGAACCAAGGTAGAGCATGGATGTTATTTTTATACCTGCCGAAGGCAGATATATTGTAATTGGTTTAGAGTCAAATATCTTTGACTTTCAATTAGTTTACTTTAATACAAAAGTTTTGCTAAATTTTTTCAACGATTTTGAAATATATTTGTATTAATTGAAATATTTGAAAATAAATTTCTAATTTTTAAAATATCATATTCTAATTATTTGATTTGAAAACGACACTGAAAATATAACCTATTCCCTCAATTGAAGTTAAACCAGATTCAACAATTGGTTAATATCAAACTATATCGATATCCTCACAGTATTGGAAGGAGATGAATATAGATATTCAAAAGTTTGTCGATGAATGTGACATATGTCAAAGAAATAAAAATGAGAATATCATGACTTTGGGGTTGCTTCTCCTATTACACATTCTTAACAAAAATATTAGAATAATGCTATTTAGTGTTTAATGCTCATTCTTATTAGCTGTTTCTATTTTTATCTTTTTAGCAGTTTCTTAGAAGAAACTGGCTGTTTCTATTTCCTAATAGAAACTTGATGTTTCTATTTCTGTAAATATCTCTGTATTACTTATTTGAGCTTCATTTGCTCATGTAATTGAATTCATTGATTATGGTATCAGAGCACGGGTATTTTTTTCGAAATAATTTTTCATTGCTTGAAAAATTCTGTGCTTCATTTTGAAGTTGCTCTCTTGGAATCTGAATTTTTTTTTGGGCGTCATGTTTTTTCTTTGGACGTCGTTGTTTACTTTGCGCTTGCGGGTTCTGACTACTCCGTCAAGTTCAAAGTCGGGTTTTCGAAACCCTCGGGACCGTATTCAGTAAAAACCTGGAGAGTTACGGGAGAGTTACAACAAAACTCCCTGTTTGTTGTCGTGCTGTATACGCTTTGAGATTTCACTCGCGCACGCACTACTCGTGTCTTTAGAAAACATAAAGAATGGTCAACTCTTTGGCTTTTGCGGTGACGTCGATGGGAGGCATTGGAGCCTCGAGATTAGTTACTGTGTTTGCTGTTTGCGTTTGTGAGCATGAGCAACAATTTTTTTTTTTTTTTACTGTGCATTGCATCGAAACGGAGACTGATCAACGGAAGAGGTTACGCTGCTTCCTGAACCGAATAATTATCTTCACGCATCTCACCGTTTCATGCTGTTGGCAATGCACGGGTTCTAGGCACACTCGCAGTTTTGCTTCATATCGATCGCCAGTGCGCAACGTCTGTATAGTGGGCGGACGTGCCTGCGTTGACTGGTTGACAAAGGTATTGTTGGACAGATAACGCGACCTCTGCAGGAGAGAGCGTTTGGACTAGCGATTCTCCACGGCGTGCCCAGAAACGGAAGAACCGTGCCAGATCCACCAAAATATCCGGTGATTGCTGGCCGACGGGCAGAGCCAAACCTCCGTCTCCTTTACCGGTACGGTCTGGATTTTTTTTTTTTTTTTTTGTTTGTTTGCTTTGCGGCTATCGTTTTCGGCATCTCTGCAGACGAGGTATGATAGCAGCGAGGACGTTATGACGCCGAAAGTATAAGCAATTGCAGCCAAGGTTGCGGGCACTATATAAATCCTCCTCTGCCCGTTGCCGGTGTTAAATGGTGGCAGAATTTTCTCAAAAGCTCTACAGTGGGCTCCACATGGATCTTTTCTTCCCGCACACCATCCCTCCAATACAGTCTCTAGTCCAACGTTGCTTCTTCGTGGCTTGTTTTTATCGACCAAGAATTTTCTGGGTGCATCGTTTTCCGTGCATAGATTTTCAAGTCAACGGATTTGAATCTTGTTTCCAGCACCTGTCAGATTTTGTTCGGATCAGCCGACATCTGCATTGAAATCTGTGCCAGACACTTTTGTTGTTTTTTTGTGTCTTGGGAAACGTGCAGATGGCCTCTCTAACCAATCTGATGTTGGAACGCAATCAACACTTTAATGGCACCAATTATAACATCTGGAAACAGAGAATGTTGACCATTTTTGAATATAGGAATCTTGACCAGCTTGTTCTGAACAAAGAGCTCTGTCCTGGTACAGCTGGTACTGATCAGGATAAGTTTGATGATCGAAATCGAGAGGCTGTTATGCTTCTCAAACTTTTTGTGACTGATGATCAGTTACCGCAGATTCCTTCCGGCAAAACAACTGCTGAAATTTGGCAACATCTGAAGGAATTGCACCAGACGTCCGACAAGAGCAGAGCTTTCTTTCTCAAGAATCAGTTGTTCTCCATCATGATGGATGAACATATGTCTTTACAGGAACATCTTAACAACATTAAAGACATTCGAGATCAGCTTGAAGCCATTGGTTGGACCATGGAGGAAGAAGATATGGTAGTCATCACTCTGAATGTCTACCAAAATCTTATGAGCACTGCATAGGAACACTCAACATTACCTCCACTAATGTTGATATGAAGTTTTCGGAGCTATGCAACAAACTCATGTAGCAGGATCGTCGAAAGCAACAGTTTGGTAGCGGTGCCTCATGAGCCTCCTCAGAAAATGTTTTTGCTGCCAAATATCAGTCCTCTCAGTCCTTTCAGCAGAAAGGTTCTTCTCAGCCTTTTGATCCTACTAGGAAGAAAAATGTGTAGTGTAATTACTGTCACAAATTCGACCACATGAAGAAAGATTGCCGACAGAGGATTGCTTCTGAACAGAAGAAACAGGGAGGGCCCCATTAGATAGCGAATGTTGCAGAATATTCCGAGTAGAGAGAATCTGCCTTTTACGCCTTTATGGCTAAAAGGTCTTCAGATCATGTGCCGTCTTCGGCCTGGTACATTGACTCTAATGCATCACGCCATTTCTCTCACAGGCGTGACTGGTTTATCGACTTCTCACCTTTTAGTGATTCAATAGTATTTGGCGGAGGTGAAGAGTATACAGTGGTTGGCAAAGGTACAGTTCAGGTCCAGTCTGGTGGGCGCACACTCATCTTCTTGAATGTGTACTATGTTCCTGGTATGGAAATTAATCTGTTGTCTGTCAGCCAGATTATGAGGAACTCTCCTCAACTTGATGTAGTGTTCAGTGCGCACAAGTGCTCCATTATCGATAGGGATACTAGTCTTACGGTTGCTGTTGGCCTAGAGGATCATGGTCTATATAGGCTTCTTGACACTGGAGATTCTCCAGAAGTAGCTCTAGCAGCTTGTGTTTCTCCCATCAACACTCTATGGCATCAGCGATATGGGCATCTAAACATGTAGTATCTCTCTCAGCTCTCTCGGGAGGGACTTGTGTCAGGGTTACTTGATATTCAGACTCAGCAGTTGGGAGTATGCGGTGCCTGTCAAGCTGGCAAGCAACATCGGTCTTCATTCAAGGATGGAGAATCTTGGTGCGCATCTAAGGTACTCCAGTTAATTCACACTAATATTTGTGGTCCTATGCATACATCTTCTATTACTGGTTGCAAATATTTTTTGCTTATTGTAGATGATTTCAATAGAAAGATGTGGGTGTATTTTCTAAAATATAAATCTGATGTATTTAGTATCTTTCAGAAGTTTAAATCCTTAGTTGAAAAAGAGTCTGGCTGTAATTTCATAACTCTTAGGACAAATAACGGGGGGGAATTTTGTTCTTCTGCTTTCTCCAACTTTTGTGATACTCATGGCATCAAACGTCAATTAACTACACCCTACACACCTCAACAGAACAGTGTTGTTGAATGTCGCAACCGTACGGTTGTTGAAATGGCTCGTTCGATGTTACAACACAGGAATGTTCCGAACAAATTCTGGGCTGAAGCAGTATTTACTGCTGTCTATCTTCTTAACCGATCACTTACTCAGGCTGTTAAGGGGAAGACTCCCAAAGAGGTTTGGTCTGATCGTAAGCCTAAGAACAGTGACCTCAAAGTATTTGGCTCAGTTTCATATGTTTGGATTCCAGCTGCTAAGCGCTCTAAGTTGGATTCCAAAAGCCAAAAGCTCATGTTGACAGGGTACAATGATCATCACAAGGCTTACAGGTTGATAGACATAGCCACTCGTTGTCTTAGCTTCAGTCGTGATGTAGTATTTGATGAAGACAGAGGATTCTCTCAGTCTCCTCCTTTTGAGTAGTGTTCAGAGGATTAGCCTCACAGTGTTCTTGTTCCTGTAGGTCCACCTGATGGGAGGGATGATGTAGCATCAGTATTTGATGATGCACTACCTGAGCTTCCTTCGTAAAATAACCCTCCACTTGCTGCTCCTATTGTTCCTGAGCCTTCTCCATCTCCTCTTGATATTGGTTCCTCTACTCTCCGGCCTAAATGGTGGGCTGAAACCATTGGTGATCTCCGGGATAATGAGCTTCTTGAAGGTAGAACTTCTAGACATAAGAGCAAACAACAGTCTATAGTAAATTTTGCTCTTATGGCTAACCTGCACAGTATTTTTGAGCCTCAAACCTATTCAGAGGCTAAGGGTACACCTGAGTGGGAACAGGCTATGGAAGCTGAATTCCAGAGTCTTCAGAAGAATCACTCGTGGACCCTTTCTGATCTTCCTGCAGGGAAAAAGCCCATTAGCTGCAAGTGGGTGTATAAAGTGAAATACAAAGCACACAGAACCCTAGACAAGTATAAAGCTCGTCTTGTTGCTTGAGAGTTCTCACAGAAGGAAGGCATTGAATACGAGGAGACCTTTGCTCCTACAACCAAGATGAGTACCATACAGCTTGTCCTTGCCTTAGCAGCTCAGTTCAATTGGAAAGTCCATCAGATGGATGTAAAGAGTGCTTTCATGAATGGTGACTTACAGGAAGAAGTCTACATGACGCAGCCTCCAGGATTCAAGGTTGCCGGTCAAGAACAGAAAGTCTGTAGATTAGTCAAAGCACTCTATGGTATGAAACAAGCTCCTCGGGCTTGGTACATGAAAATTGATCAGTACCTCACAGATCATGGTTTTCAGCAGAGTCCATCTGATGCAAACCTGTATATCAAGCATACTGGTGATGATATTCTGTTTGTGGTTGTCTATGTGGATGACCTTATCATTACTGGCAGCTCAACACATTTGATCCATGGGATCAAACAGGATTTGTGCAACACTTTTGATATGACAGATTTAGGACTTCTTCATTACTGTTTGGGGGTTGAAGTCTAGTAGACTGAGAACAACATCTTTCTCTCTCAGTCCAAGTATGCCAGAAATCTTGTGGACAGATTCAGAATGCAGGATTGCAAACCTGCCACGACTCCTATGGAACCAGGGCTCAAACATTCAACTCAGCCATCCTCACCACTTGTGGATGAAACTTTATTCAGGCAATTAGTGGGTAGCCTCATCTACCTTACTGCCACTAGACCTGACATCAGTTTTGTAGTGAGCTACATTTCCCGCTTCATGTGAGCTCCTAAGGCTGATCATTGGATAACAGTGAAGCGTGTGCTGCGTTATGTGCATGGAACTCCTGATTATGGACTTCTGTACACTCGAAGTTCCGATCCTATACTTAGTGGTTACACAGATTCAAACTGGGCCGTTTCGGTTGATGACCGTAAATCTACAGCTGGGTATGTGTTTAGTCTAGGATCCGGTGCTGTCAGCTGGACTAGTAAAAAGCAGCAGGCAGTGGCTCTCTCCTCAACAAAAGCAGAGTATCGAGGAGCAATTAAGGCATCTTGTGAGGCAGTTTGGCTACGACGTATGCTTGCGGATATGCATGTTTTCCAGACAGATCCTACTCCCTTGTTCTGTGATAATCAGGGAGTGCTCAAACTTGCCAAGAATCCAGTCTTTAATGAATGAACAAAGCATGTAGAAACCCGTTGTCACTACATTCACCAGCTTGTTGAAGATGGATCTGTTCAGTTGCGATATGTTCCCACCACGGAGCAGCCCGCCGACTTCTTCACTAAGCCACTTGGTCCTGATATGTTTGTAAAATTCAGAGGGTCTATCGGTGTTGTAAATAGATTGAGCATTAAGGGAGGGTATTAGAATAATGCTATTTAGTGTTTAATGCTCATTCTTATTAGCTGTTTCTATTTTTATCTTTTTAGCAGTTTCTTAGAAGAAACTGGTTGTTTCTATTTCCTAGTAGAAACTTGATGTTTCTATTTCTGTAAATATCTCTGTATTACTTATTTGAGCTTCATTTGCTCATGTAATTCAATCCATTGATTAAAAAAATGGGAAGTGATAGCAATGGATTTCATCGAAAGATTGCCCATGCCTGATGGACAAGATAATATTTTTGTTGTGATTGATAGATTAATTAAATATGCACATTTTGTGGCAATAAAAGAAACAGATTCTACAAATCAAATTGCTCAAATTGCTGATAATTTCTGTAATTTTTTTTTAAAGTGCATGGTTTTCAATGGTCATTGGGAGTGATAGTAATCCAAAATTTAAGGAAAATTTTGGAAAGAATTTTGCAAACAAACTAGAGTATCACTTAATATGAGGTTACTTACCATTTGCAAACAGATGGACAAACAAAAATTGTTAATAAATGTTTGGAAACTTACCACTATTGTTTTATGACAGATAAAGTGGTACTAATGGTTGCATTTAGCTGAATGGTGGTATAATTCTACTTACCACACATCTGCCAAAATGGCTCATTTCCAAGCCTTATATGGTTATGAACCTCCAAAATGGAAAGAATTTGCACTAATTGACACCAAGGTTCATGCAGTGAAGAATCATCTTGAGGAGGAGCAAAAGATCATCAAAATATTAAAAGAAAATTTAGCTATAGCTCATAATAGAATGAAACAATGAGCAAACCAACATAGATCAGAAAGAAGGTTCAAAGAAGGCGATTGGGTGTTTGTAAGACTCCAACCTTACAAGCAGTTATCACTTAAACAACAAGGGGAAAACAAATCGGCTCCAAAATTTAATGGGCCTTTTCAAATAACAAAAAAGTTAGTGAAGTAACTTATGGGTTGAAGTTACTGGACAACTGTCACATCCATAATGTCTTCCATGTGTCTTGCCTTAAGAAGGTGTTGGGATAGGCTCAACTTGTTCAAACAAAGATTCCCAACTTTGACGATGAAGGGAGAATTATTTTTCAACCAAAAAGAATTCTTGCAACTAAGGAAAAAGTGTTATTTTCCAAAGCCATCAAGGAATAACTTGTTAAATGTAACCTTTCAAAAGAAGATGCATCATGGGAAACAATTTTTTTTGCCAATAATACCTTTCATTACCCTTGCTTTGACAACAAAGCAATTTTAAAGAAGGTGGCAATGTTATGACCATAATGCATAATAATTAATTAATTAAATTTGAATAGTCAAGGGGCACATACCTTTCCACATCATGACCAGTCAATGCTATATAACAAATCGTCATGAGGGTTAATAATGATAATACCATCAATTTCATATTCTTATTTAATAATGATAATAATGTATTATCCACAAGTTTCCTTGTAACAAGGTTCTAGAGAAACATCATACGATCCCTCAAGGGATGGCAACTATATCTGGGAGCAAAGATCTAACAACACACTCACAAAATCAAGTGAGATCAACATCAAGGTGCACAATCCATAAGAGTATCCGAGTGGGCCATTATTAGTATTAAAGGCATCAAAGTACTCACACAAGCATCATCTTCAAATGACTTCCTAGCTTCTCATTTGTAAACAAGTTACCTTGCTTAGGTATGGGAGGGTTATTAGAAGGCCTTATTAGGTGCTTCCAACCTTAAGGGGGGGATAATTCTTAGGTTGAATCATCAATTCGTAGGTGTAAGTTATTATTGACATGATATGAGGATGCCATTGTCTTGTACTGGCTAAATTCCAATATCCTTGAGAATTATGAGATGAAAAGGAAGCAATTATGGGACTTGAGTTACCTTTTTCTTCCACATATTTTTACCACCCTCCTATGCACCCTTTTCATCATTATTTATTAATTATTTTTACATATATGGCTTGAATTTCATGCTTTCATTGATTCATTATGGACCCCTTAAAAGATGAAGCATTTCCTTGCTCAACGGGGTTGGGATATTCAAAGTTCATTGTTATTTAAATAGGTCATGCATTAGCCAAGAACTAGGTGAGGGCTAATGAGGGTAGACCTCATGCTAGGCTTTTGTTTGTGCGCTTACATTTATTCCTTCCAATCTTTTGCATTTTAACATACGACTCATGCGTTTTCTTTCTTTCCACTGTATTGACCTCTTAGGGAAAAGTTTCTAGGCCCCTACTCAAGGTTGAGGAAAACATGGAACTAATATTGGTGATAGTTAACAATCAACCCAAAGATGGTATGTGGACATGGGGTGGGTGGAAGGTGTTAAGTATGGATTTCCATGGACAGATAACATCAATCAAAGCCTCCTGTATGTGCCCCTCCTAGATAGTGAAAGAAAGGCATGAAGGAAGGTCACACTGGACTAAGGGCAAGTGATAACCACCAAAGAGAAGAAAAGGAATAAATGTCCAAGTAGAAGTGGTCTATCATCTAGTTGAACATGTGATTCATACTAGAATGCTCTTAAACGTTAAATGAAAGGAAGGTCACACTGGACTAAGGGCAAGTGATAACCACCAAAGAGAGGAAAAGGAATAAATGTCCAAGTAGAAGTGGTCTATCATCTAGTTGAACATGTGATTCATACTAGAATGCTCTTAAACGTTAAATGAAAGCATTTGAATATCCAAATGGTTAATGTACCTCATATAGATGACCTCCTTTTGTGAAAAATCGATAAAAAAATCGCTTATTGCAATTTATCATTAATTATCCAATGTATTTAATTATGAGCAAAACGATTTGATTGCAAATGCTAAATAAACACACGATTGCAATATTCACCAAAAATAAACTGCAGAAAACACGATTGCAATATTCACCAATAATAAATTGCGGAAACTTTGATAAAAACCAACCACAAAATGGACAAATATTTTTGGACAAGTCGGTTCTTCAAATATAAGGGTTTAATTAATCTTCAACAAATTCTACAATTGATAAATATTAAAACACTGCCTGCCAAACCTTGACAAAGCTCTGACAAAATATTTCTTCACCTCCACAAGTAAATCTAATCGCTAGAAGGCTTATGGCCCCCTTTGCAACCTGATACATCCTTTCCTACAATTCGCTTTGCAACTAGAAATCTCGATATGCTAAACCGATAACTCGTACGACCTCTCTTGGCAATCTCATATGACCTCTCTGTCTGCAGAATAAATCTAGGGGAATTCCTCCTCTGGATCTCGAAAACTGGAAGAATACCGATGAAAGAAAACTCCGGAAATATTTACTACTTCAACAATTTTTGAAACACTTGCTGGTGTGAAAGCCCACACTATCATTATGCTCTCTTCACTGCAATGAAATAATCTTCAAGACTGCCCATCGATTTCCTTTATAATCTTTGGCTGAGAGATCAGTGACCATGATCTGGATCTGAAATGATCCAATTGATGGCTATGATCACTTAGAAACTTTACTAGAAGTCTCTAGAGGAAAATCGATCATGTCTCAATTATTACTAATTAATTAATATATTTCCCTAAGTTAAAACTTAGGAAAATAATCAAAATTGATTAATTAATTTAGTTAAGACATTTACATTCAAAAGAATTAATTGGGCTTGGAGATATTTTTTGCTCTTGTGTTCCTAGCCTCATTGACACCATCTGAGGCTAGAAAACTTGTCCAGCTACATCAACCAACACTCGCTCTTAGCAAGGAAGGTGTTCTATGTTGTACACCATCGTGCTTTGTGCTTGCATCTGAACACCTGTCACCTTGAGTACCCCATGGTCCATTCCACTCTGCGATAGCTCTCCTAGACAACTGGTGCAAGCGATGAATGCAAACTCATCCTCCATACGACTAGAAAGCTCATTTGTGTCTGCGACTACAACTGCATGTTTCTTGCCCTTCTTGTCACCTTTCTTCTTGTGCTGGCAATTGTTGCGGTAATGGCCAAACTCTTGAAAACCATAACACTTGGTTTTGACACGTCCTTCTTCTTTTCCTCCTTGGAGTTGGACCCTTTACTGTATCCCTTCTTCGCGTTGCCCTTGCTCACTAGAGCAACATTCTCGTTGTCATCTCCCTTTTGCTTGGAATCGCCGCTAGTACCACTATGACCTTTGACAAGGCTCAGTTGAAGCTCCTTTTGTGTGAGGTCATTCCACAAGAGTTTGCCAATTATGAAAATTAGATCTTCCACTAACCACTTGCATGAAAACATCCCATTGCTTTTGAAAACCATTCAGGGATGTTCTCACAAGTTCTTTGTCATCGATCTTCTCTCCAATGGCTGCTAACTCATCTCTGATTGTCTTGATGTGAGTGAGATAACCGACAATGTTCTCTTCCTTATTTTGTCTGGTGCTTCTCAACTTATCTCTTAGGATCATTTTCCGATTCATATTTTTATCTTGGAAACATTTGTTGATAACATCCCACATCTTCTTGGCCATATCTTCTTTCGCTAAATGTGGAATTATGTGGTCCTTGACTGCATCTAGAATAATAGGCTTGGCCTTGGCACCATCTTTACGGTACTCATGCAACATGATAGGATCTGTTGGTACAACAGTATGTGCCGTTGCAAACTCTTTCACCCGATGCAGATTTTCCAGACACCAAAGTTAGATGCGCCATCCAACCTATCTTGATCCCTCAATCTTGTTGAAGCCATTACTGAATCCCTAAAGAGAAAATAAAAATAGATAATTCTTCTACCAGCTAACAAAAGTACCTGGAAAACTTCACAGTCTTCCTCTGCAAGTGATCTCAGCGTCTACTGGGCAACTTACACTTCCTTTGTGAACTCACACTGCCCATTGGAACTATGTGCTGGCCCTCCCAAAAACTTGCACTGCCTCTGGCAAATCACTCTGACGAATTTCTTTGCCTCCAACGATTAGAGAAACCCCCTTGCATTGCCTCTAGAAAATCGATTTGGCAATTGGCAAACGAAACTGTGTCTCCGCCAACATGCACTGGTAAATTGGGAATTCACACTGGTTAATTCGGACTCCGCCTTGCAGAAAATAACAATGGTAAAACTTCTCCAAGTAATTTTGAAAATCAATCTGGCTTCCTTTCTAAACCCGTGTGCTAACCTATTTCGGTAAACCTCTGCGTTTCAGATTTGATATGATACCATGTGAAAAATCGACAAAATATTGCTTATTGCAATCAACCAGTAATTATTCAATGTATTTAATTTCGAGCAAAATTATTTTACAACCTACACTAAATAAAAACACGATTGCAACATTCAACAAAAACAAATTGGGGAAACTCTGATAAAAACCAATCACAATATGGGCACAAATATTTTTGAACAAAACGTCCTTGGAAAAACCTCGAAGGGAAAACCAATTCTTCAGATCTGAGCGTTTTATTAATCTTCGACAAATTTTGCAATTGATAAATATTACAATACTACTTTCCAAACCCCAACAAAGCTATGGCAAAATATTTCTTCACCTCCACAGGTCGATTTAACCAATGGAAGTCTTACGACCTCCCTCGGTAACTTGACACTACCTTTCATGCAATTTGCATTGTGAATTTCTGCAATGCCCCTTTCTTGCAATTTCATTGATTTCCCGCAATTTGCTTTGCAGCTGGAAATATCGATATGCTAAATTGGCAACTCATACGACCTCTCCTAGTAATCTTGTACGACTTCTTTGTCTGTAGAATAACTCTAGTGTTAGTTTTTGTAGCACTGGACATATATTCTAGTCTTGATTTGTGTCAGAGAGGCTAAGAACACAAGATCTTCAAATCGTAGAAAAGGTTTTGCGAGATAAGCTAGTGAAACGCCTTAATTAAATTATTTAGCCATCATTTAAGTTTTTCCTAAGTCTAACTTAGGAAAACTGGTTAATTAATAGGAATTAATTAAGGAAAGGTGAGATAGCTCTAGAAACTCACACAGATTGAGGTTGAGATGATCTTAGTCGTTGATGAGGATCTAATCATGGCCGTTGGTGAGCCAAAGAGAGATTATAAGTGCAAGATGATGGTGATGGAGATAGACACATCAAGTGAAATGAAGAGCGAGTTACTTGGGCATATCGAGCTAGCCAGTTGCCATGATTCAATGCAAGAAGAAGAGTTCGAGCCAGGGGAAGCAACAGAGATTGAGGAGAAGCAACAAAGAGATCTCAGAGGAGCTTTCCAGTTCTGAAGAGGCAACAACAGAGAGGCCGAGTTATTCCACTCAGAGGCTGCAGAGACAAAGGAGAAGAAACAAAGAGACTTCGAAGGAGCTTTCCAGTTTTGAAGAGGCAACAACAGAGAGGTTGAGTTATTCCACTCAAGGCAGCACATGGGTTGCGTAGAAGCCTTAAGGAGGCAGTTCAATTCAACTAAGGAGAAGGGTGATTCAGTGGTTGGTGGACAGGATTTTCACTAGAAGGCCAATCGAGCCTCTTCTAGAGGTAGAGTCCCAAGACATCAGATTCTGAGCAATTCCAGGGGGAGTGCGAGTAGGGCTTGCACAGGAACTGCGCAGAGGTTCACATAGGTATTTCGAGTGGCTCAGTAGAGCCAGTTCAGGAGTCAAATTAGGTGTGGAAGTGAGACAAATTCTCATATTTTTTGGCCAAATTATTTTGCTGGAGGATTGCCAATTTGGCATCTAGATTATTGTACTTAAATTTTCGCTGTTTCATAATAAAATAAACCCTCGTCTACTGCACTGGTTTTTCCCAATTGGATTTTTTCGGGGACTTTTGTCCAAATATATTGGTGTCAATTTTATTGTGTGTGTGTGTGCATCTATTTTCGTAGTTTCTAGTTTATTTTCTGCAACATAATTTTGTTCTGAAGAATTGTACTGTGATTTATTCGTTATTTGCCAAAACAAATAAACAACATAATTAATTAGTTAAAAGAATAAATTTCAAGTTGCTGCATTTCAAGGAATTTTAACATGGTATTAGAGCATTGAAGATCAGATCAGAGGCTTAGTACTGAGAGGGAGAAATTTCTGTAGGTTCGGAGGGAGTTTTGAGCAAAATTTCTCAAGATCTAAGCAGACCACCAGGAAGTGTGAATTACAGAGATAAAGGGCTCAATTTTGAGTAGCAGGTGGCAGAAAAGTCAATCAGCCTCAATTGCAGAGAATTGCAAGTGTGGATTTGCCAGAAAGACTGTTCTGTTGAGTAGATCAGTCAGTTCGATTTGGCGCAGTTGGTTTACATCTAGTTTAGATGTAGCAGATCAATGGTGGGTGGAAGAGAAAAGAACACAAAGAGGAATTTCCAGAATTTCTCAGAGGGTTTCTATATCCAATTTTTAAGAGGAAATTTGACATTTCCAGTTGCAACAAGGCGTAGCAGTTTTGCTAGTCAGCCAGTGCTAGCTTCAGGAGCAGTAGATTGTGTGGCAGATTTTAGAGGACTTTCAGAAGGTTGAGGTAGTTGCCCAATTGAGGTAGCAAGCAATGTGAGTACCAAAGAAGGACATCCAAAGGCAGACAAAATGTAGATCCGTGCATTCCACTAGGGAGTGCGAGTAGCAGAGAGAGAGGTTGGGAAAGAAAGGGAATATATTCTTGTTTATTTTCCAATTTTGTAGTTTCGCTGAGCTGGACGCAATAGGTCTCAGGGATCAGGATAGACTTGACGGAGCCTCAAACTTTGGCATCTGGAATGCTAGGATGCTATTCCTGTTGGATGAGCATCGCCTGAAAGTGACATCAGTCATAGTTGTATTGGCAGATCTGATTCAATTCCATGAGTATAGGGAAGATTAGGCAAAAGCCGTGAGGATGGTCTTGGATGGAGTCCGAGATCATATCGTTCCACACATTGCAGAGAAGAATACAACAAAGGAAATGTGGGATGTCGTCGTGAAGTTGTACCAGGATCTATCAGAGAACAATTAAATGGTTCTCAAGAAGTTGAGGGCGACGAAGATGATGAAGGGTGAGGGTGTACCTTCATATCTCACCAAGATTCAAGATGTATGAGATGAGCTTGCAACTATAGGTGAGAAACCGGAGGAATGTGAACTTGTGTGAATAACACTAAATGGGTTTACCCTAGAGTGGGCCACATTTGTTCAGGGAATCATTGGATGAGAAAGAATGCCTGACTGGAAATGCCTATGGAGTGACTTCCCAGAAGAGGAGCTAAGGCTCAGTTTCGTTAAGGGTACTGGTAGCGATAGAGCAACAAAGGGCCGAAGGTTGAGGAGGAGGAGAATGTAGCCCTTGCCAGCAAAGGGAAGGTGAAGAAAGGTCCTAGTTAGGGACAAGGCTCAAAGGGAGGAGAGAAGAAGAAGAAATATTTGTCGAAGATCAAATGCTTCAGTTGTGGTGAGTTTGGTCACTGCAACATTCAATGTCCTAAGAAAAAGAAGGACAAGAAGGTGGAGTGACAGACCGCAACTTCGACAAACATAGATGAGTTAACCTCCAAGATGGAGGAGTGTAGTGCTTCAGAGCTGCAGGATTGGGCAGGATTCAAGGAGGACAACATCATACAGGTGTTTCCTCATGGATCATTACCATTGCTACTGGGGTCCACAATTTTCAGCAGCAGGACTAGTGTTAGAGGTTGCAGTCAGATCTTGTGAGGCAGTTGCAGAGACTAGTTGCAGTTAGTTATTGAGTGGTGCACAACTAGTCAGGGCGCAAACAATTACTCAGTAGACAGTGCAGATACTAGTTGCAATTAATGACTTAGGAGACAGTTGCAAAGCCAATATGGAGACACAATGGATTTGTATTTTGGTTTTCAGTTGCAGCAACAGTGGTAGCATGAGATTAGATGCAACGCAGGGCAGAGTTGGGGGCAACATAGATGTGGGGTGGTTCAACTACAACGTTAGGAGATGAATCAGACTATGCACAATAGCTTGGTGGACAATGACAGTATGTCACAAATATCAAACATCAACAACGTGAGGGAAGATGTTACGAGAGAAGATAGTAGAACACCTTCCTCGCTAAGAGGGAGTGTTAGCTTTTGTAGCATCAGACAGGTGTTCTAGTCTCAATTTGTGTTAGAGAGGTTAAGAACGCAAGATCTTGAAAACCCAGAAAAGGTTTCACGAGATAAGCTGGTGAAATGCCTTAATTAATTAGTTAGCCCTCATTTAAATTTTTCCTAAGTCTAACTTAGGAAAACTTGTTAATTAGTAGGAATTAATTAAGGAAAGGTGAGATAGCTCTAGAAACTCACATGAATTGAGTTTGAGATGATCTTAGCTGTTGATGAGGATTTAATCATGGTTGTTGGTGAGCCAACGAGAGATTATAAGAGTAGGGTGATGGGGATAGAGATAGATACATTGAGCTAAAGGAAGAGCGAGTTCCTTTGGCAGATCGAGCTATCCAATTGTTGTGATTCATTATAGCAAGAAGAGTTCAAGCCAAAGGAAGGTAGTAGAGATTGACGAGAAGTAACAAAGAGATTCTAGAGGAGCTTTCTAGTTCCAAAGAAGCAGTAATAGAGAAGCCGAGTTATTCCACTCAGAATCTGCATAGGGGTTGTGCAAAATCGTCAAGGAGACAATTCGTTTTAGTTGAGGAGAAGGGTGATTCGGTAGTTGGTGGCTGAGATTTTCACCAGCAGGTCAAGCGAGTCACTTCTATAGGTAGAGTTAGCCAAGATGTCATATTTAGGCAGTTCCAGGAGGAGTGGGAGTAGGGCTTGTGCAAGCACTGTGCAAAGTCTCACACAGGGGTATTTTGAGTGGCCCGGTAGAGCCAGTTTCTAGAGCCGGATCAAGTGTGGAGTGAGGCCAATTGTCTCACAGATATTTTGGACAGATTATTTGCTGGAGCATTGCCAGTTTTGGCATCTAGATTTTCGTTGCTGCATAATAAAATAAACCCTCATTTGCTGCACCCTGTTTTCCCAATTGGGTTTTCTGGGGACTGTTGTCCAAAAATACTAGTGTCATTTTTATTGTGTGTGCGCATCTATTTTTTCAATTTCCAGTGTATTTTCCGGAATGTAATTTTATTGTGAAGAATTGTAGTGTTATTTATTCGTTATTTGCAGAAACAAATAAACTGCGTAATTAATCAGTTAAAAGAATAAATTTCCAGTTGTTGTGAATTTTCACATCTAGGAGAATTCCTCCTCGAGATCTTGGAAACTGGAAGAATACTGATGAAAGAAAACTATGGAAATATTTACTACTTCAACCACTACTGAAACCCTCGTTGGTGTCAAAGTCTATGCTATCACTGCGCCCTCTTCACTACGATGAGATGATCTCTAAGACTGCCCATTGATTTCCTTTATAATCTCTTGTTGATAAATCAATGACTAAAGATCGAAATGATCTAGTTGATGACTAAGATCACTTAGAAACTTTACTAGGAGTCTCTAGAGGAAAATTGATCATGCCTCAATTATTACTAATTATTACTAATAATTAATTAATCCATTTCCCTAAGTCAAAGCTTAGGAAAATAATTAAAATTGATTAATTAATTTAATTAAAACATTTACATTCAAAATAATAACTTGGGGTTGTAGATATCTTCTACTCGTGTTTCTAGCTTCACTAACACCACCTAAGGCTAGAACACCTATTTGAGCTGCATCAACCAACACCTTCATTTGATGAGCACACTAGATGAAAGGAAGCATTGACCAGAGCATGTATGAGAGGCATCTGAGGATAGCTATTTGTGGATCATGATAAGGATGCTGACTAGCAAGATGAACAATAGGAATTTTCTTTCATATGGGCCAGCCACATGGGTGGGTAATCGGGATCCTAAGTGAGCATTCAATGTCTTTATGTTATCGAGGGTGAACAATGATCCACATAGTAAATTGTCTTTGAGCCTAGCTCTTGGGGTAGTAACCATGATGGACAATCTACGGATATCCTCACTAATAGCTTGATTCAATTCTCATTAGTTGACAAGATGTGGCTTGGCATGTCTAGACTCTAAACAATACATGGATGGGTATAGACAATAAGGAGAGATGGTTGATATGAACATAAATATATAAAATAATATAATTAAATAATAATTAGTATAATGAAGGACATGCCTTAGAGGACATGCCCTCTTTGTATTCCATCATATCAATTCTCATAAATTTATTCAATACATATTTGTGTATCCTAAATGGATACTTTTATTTTCCAAGTATTTTGGTTTCTCTATTTGTGAGATAGGTTTGATTGTCACATTTGGTATTTGAGCCTCATTGTTTGGTCTTGGCCTTTGGCTAGACCCTCATCAGAGCAAGTTTGATCCATCCATTGGCCACATTTAATTCAAGGCCTTGTTTAATTTGGCATTTTGCCACACAAACTATCATAGTTCTCTGATTCTTGGTCATTGAGCATGTCACACCCTTGACCACATATAATTCATAATTCCATGAAAGAGAATTCTGCCTAGGTATATATATGGGGCCCTCATTGTATTCCATCATATCGATTTTCATACATTTATTCAATATATATTTATTTGTTCTAAATGGTTACTTTTACATTTCAACTATTTTGGTTATTCTATTCCTGAGTCAGGTTTGGTTGTCACAATGGCCATCAGTTGGAGACACTGATAAGCCTTTGAGAACTAGAAGCCTATGCTTGAGAAGCAAGTTTTGGGTGAGGTGTGGTTTGGATGAGATATTCTGAAACTGTTTTTGAAAACACTACCACTTGATGGTGAGGGAGCCATGCCCCTTATTGAATCAGGGTTTGAAGGCCTGATACATACTAGGATGGGGCACCACAAATGTGATCCCCAAATAGATGTATGCTGTTTTATCTCAATTTATTCTCCCTGGAATCAGAAATGTAGGTTGGAGAAGAGATGTGTGAGAAGGAAAAATTGCCCTGGGCATTAGTTTGTAACTGTTTCTCTGTATCATCTCAGATGAGGAGGCCAATGAGATGAAGTCATCAGCAAAGAGTAGGGATATCAATGCCTGATGTAGGACGTATGCATCTTTGTTTTGAATGTGCTTATGGAGGAATAGTCCCAGCTTGTCAAATTTTATCCCAAAGGTTGGTGAGAGGGGTGAATATAATACTTGATAAATGGAGAAGATCACCACAAGGGAAGGAGTCCTGTATAGGGAATCTGTCCATTCTCTCTGGTGTGAAGCTTGGGTCCATTCTTTTGGTGGTTCAAGTATATTTACTAGCTTTAGTATTTATTCATGAAAACGCTATTCTTGAGTGATGTCTTCAACAGTTTGTCTACAAGGGTGTCTGACAAAAGGAACCCCCTTTCTTTTTGTTAATGTTCATATTCTACTCAAAATTCTCTGAAATAATAATGTTTTGAGAAGGAGAATTCGATAAAGATTGATCGAGAGAGTTCCAGCGGTTCTTTTCTTGCATGAACTCCCTCAATTTATCTAAATGTAGTAATTTATATTCTCATTATTGACAGTTTGTGAATCGTAAACATTCCCTTCCAGTGGTTTAAAAATGGAAAACTGTGTATTATTAGTGGAATCAATATGATACATTAAATACTTATGGAGTAAAAATCATGGAATGGTGATTGAATGTGCATGGGCAATGTTAACTTCATACGTGAAAGCTTGTTGGATGCATTTTTAAATTTCATTGGCAATTATGTTGGATGCGCCTTAATAATTTAAGGCCAACTTTGGTGGTTCTCTTTTGTGGAAAGTCCAGAATCTCCTTAAATGCAGTTCATGTGAATAAGGAAATTAGGTGTCTTCCTTGAGGAATCATGCTTAGAGAGTAGAGATATTTTTTTTATGGGGAATCTTTATCGCCAAAAAAGTAATTCTTGCATTTACTTTGTGTGCAGCAGAGTGTTTTTGGTTGGTCTTTGATATTGAAATTCTATGGCAGGTACAGTAGAATACAATTTTCTGCCTGTTAATTACTTTCTAATGATTTTCAAATAATATCTTTTATGCCACTGCTATCAATGAATAAGTATACTCCGAAAATCTCGATGGTAAATGCAGCAGAAACAATAAATATCAGAGAAAGCCAGTGATGCACAATCTCTGTTTTAAGAATTGGCCGGCTAGTCCGAGTCAAGGCCTCACCGGGTCGACTTGGCCATCTAACTGGTTCGGACGGCCGGGTTATTACTGAGCCGGCTCAGCTGAGTCCGAACCTACTCGACTGGCTCGTTGATAGTGGCCCGTAAACTCAAAAAAATGATTTTTGTTTTTTTTTTTGTTTTTGCTTTTTTGGGGACCCCAACTAGATTTGTAATTTGTCTATAGCTTATTTGAGGTCCATTCCCCTCTCCTACACCCTATAAAACCCACCCAACCCCTCTCATTTCCTCAGAGCCATCTCATTGCATTTGAGTGAGAGTTTGTGAGGAGTTGTGGAGTTTGTTTTTGGAGTAGCAGTGAGGAGTCTTGGGCAAGCATTGTAGCAGGAGTGAGGAACTTCTTGGGCAGCCATTTGGAGCAGCATTGAGGAGTCACTTTGCTGGAGCAACCTTGAGGAGGCAGTTTGTGCCTGGAGGCATTTTTTTTTCACTTGTAAAACTCTGCTTTTGCTTATTAATTTTCATGTGCAAATCTGGAAATTGAAAAGAGTGTTTTTTGTGAAAGAAATGAACATTGAAGCAATGCTATTTTTTTTGTTTTCATTTTCAGATTTTTTGTTTTTATTTTCAAGTCAAAAAATGGCACCTAGAGTGAGAGATGCTGCTTGGGCATCTGTTGAAATGGTTGATAGTCAAATGCATTGCAAATTTTGCCATAGAAAAATTAAGGGAGGTCCTGGGGGCACTAATAGGCTGAAACAACACTTGGCAGGGTTTAGAGGCCAAATTACTCCATGTGAATCAGATGAAATTGGGGAGATTAGGAAGGAATTGTTAGCCAACTTTGAGAAGTTGAAAGAAGAAAAGGCTAGGCAAAAAGAGTTAGAGGCTGAAATTGGGAGGAAGAAGAAAAGGCTAGGCAAAGAGAGTTAGAGGCTGAAAGGAATATACAAAAAATGCTGGCTACCAACCCCCATTTTGATTTTGTGGGTTCTTCCTCTATCCCTTGTACTGATGTATCCAACCCCCTCCGATATGTTCCTCCCTCTTTGGAGTCTATTCAAGAAAAGGGTAAGGGTAAAATGAAAAAGAAGGGTGATATGAATATCAAAAGTTATTTCACTGTCACACCCTCTCCATCAGATGCACATGGTCCTCAAGCTAGTAGAACTTTGCAGCCCACTTTAGATGACCATTGGAAGAAAGAATTGAGGGAGACTGCTTGTGATTACATATGTAGATGGTAGTATGATGCTGATATCCCCTTCACTGCTTCCTGTTCACCATATTATGAGCCTATGTTTGATACCATACATGCTGTTGGAAAAGGCTTCAAAAGCCCTACTATGCATGAGATTAGAGGGTATTGTTTGAACTTTGTAGAAGGAAATTGCCTCCATTAATGAGTATTTGAAAGATTTCAAAAACTCATGGGCAAGAACAGGATGTACCATCATGTCAGATGGATGGACTGATCAAAGAAACCGTACCATCATAAACTTTCTTATCTTCTGCCCACAGGGAATCATGTTTCTAAAATCAGTTAATGCATCTGATAAGGTAAAAGATGGACAATTGTTGTTTCAGCTATTGGATGAGGTTGTTGAGGAGGTGGGGGTGGATAATGTTGTTCAAGTCATCACAAATAATGCCTCTAACTATGTTCTTGCTAGTAAACCGTCAGAGGAAAAACACAGAACCATCTTTTGGACCCCATGTGCTACACATTGCATAGACCTCATACTTGAGAATATTGGTAAATTAGATTGGGTCAAAAACACTGTAGATCATGCCAAAAGCATAACAAAATTTATCTACAATCATTCATGGATTTTGAGCCTAATGAGGAAGCACGCAGGGGGTAGGGATATTATTAGGCCTGACATCACTAGATTTGCTATTCATTTTTTGACATTGCAATCTATGCTTTCACAACATAGAAACTTGCAAAAGATATTTTCCAGTTAAGAATGGAATCAAAGCTAGTGGTCTCACAAACACGAAGGCAAAGAATTGAAAAAGAAAGTTAATGAAGAAATATTTTGGAGAAAGGCAACAGAGATTGTGAAGCTTGTTGAGCCATTGGTTAAGGTGTTGTGATTGGTGGATGGGGAAAGATTGGCTATGGGCTTGATTTATGAGGCTATGGATCAAGCAAAGGAGCAAATAAAGAGGGCATACAAGGATAAAGTGGCTAAGTATGGGCCCATTTGGGCAATCATTGATGAAAGATGGAACAATCAACTCCATCACCCTATAAATGCAACTGGGTATTTTTTGAACCCACGATATCATTATAAAGCTAAGGAGACAGGAGCTTTGAAGGGGGAGGTTAGAGATGGATTGATTGACTGCATTGATCGCATGATCCCATTGGAGTGTGATCAGCTGGAGATACATCGATAGGCCACAACCTTCAGCAATGCCTCAGGTACCTTTGGGAAGAACCTAGCAAAGATTGCAAGGGAAGTAGATGAGCCAGGTAAACAAAAATTTTCAATTTTCAAATTCTTAATACTTATTTTGTTAAATCGTTTATAATTTGAAAGTTGGATATAATTTGTAATTTTGTTGAGCTAACTCATTACACTCCTGTGTTTTTTGCAACACAATGGTGGGAGGCTCTTGGTAGCCATTGTCCTGAATTGCAAAAGTTTGCAATTCATATTTTGAGTCAAACTTGTAGTGCTACTGGGTGTGAGCGCAATTGGTTTGTCTTTGAGACGATTCACATGAAGAAGAGAAACTGTTTGGATAAAAAATGGTTAAATGATCTAGTCTATGTCCAATACAACCTTCGACTCAGACGCAACCAATTGCTGAACAAAAGACCGGATTTAGATCCCATTGTGTTGGAAGACATTGATCCAACATTAGATTGGTTAGTGGAGAGTCATCTAGCAGAGTTTGATTCTGATGAGGATCTTGATTTGGATTTATAGGTGGAGGCATCACTCGAACATAATGTTCAGTTGAATGCAGATCCTGATCCAGTTGTACCAAGCTCAGCCTCAGGGCTAGCAAGTCCTCCAATTGCAGGTGCTTCCTCTACTCAGCCACGACAGAAGCGCATATCTCGTCTATCTCAGCTTGTAGTTGCTGCACAGTCTGCTAATGCTACCACTTCTACAGTTGCAGTTGGAGATGATGATGAGGAGGAGCCATGGGCCCCCCTGTCTGACTCTGATCCAGAGGTTGATCTAGATGATCTTGGCTCCTCTAGCAGTAGCCAGTAGTACTGGTCACAATTTACTTTTGTTGTAGAGGCCATTTCTAGCCTCCTTGGTTATGTGTTTTTGTTTTGATCTCTATATCATCATCATGTATGTATTGGACAATGCACTGGGTGCCATTTTGATATAATGGATATATTCATGAGCCTACTTTGATCATATGTTGTCTTCTGTCTATATTCTAATGTTGTGTGTTTGGAAAGATGAATGAAAATCTTTAAAATTATGTTTTTTTATAAAAAAATAAATATTTAATGTATTTTTTTACGATCAAGTCATTGAAATCGAGCCGACCGAGTCGATACTGAGTCGGAGTCGGAGTTAGAGTCGACACTCAGCTGAGTCGGATTTAGAGTTGGAGTTTTAAAACATCAACACAATAGACAATATTTTTCACCTGGGAAACCTAACGTTGGGAGAAAACCCACCAATCTTTTCTCGAGGAGAAATTGTCTTTCAGCATGGTTTACAAATTAGAAATTTGTCTAGAAATCTGTGCCAATATACAAGTCAAAATTCTAGTCAAACTTGGTCAAACAACTGTTGGTCTAACTAGTCAAAATCAAAAGTCAATGTTAGTTAACAACCCGGTCAAACTGCTTTGTGGTCAAACTTTGGCCTTGCAGTCAACTCTTGACCCCGGTCAAAGCCTGTGGTCAATAGTTTGCAGTCAAATTGTGGTTGGTCAACCCCCTGCATGTGCGGCCTTCCTGTGGTCAACTCTTGGTCAAGTAGATGTGGTCAACATCAGTCAACTTTTCTCACATGTGCGACTGGTCAAACTTGTCCTTTTCTCACACTTGCGGCCTCCAAGAGAGATCGAAAGATAAAGAACAAATTTGCAATTCCGCTGAAATTTCTTCTTTGTTAGAAAAGATCAGTGAGCTTGCTATATTGATAGTTTGTAACTTTGTCTCTCACGTGCTTGTCTATTTATATAATGCTTTAATGTTTAGTGGAGACCCATTAAGGTGGCTTCTCATCACAAGAAACCCCAACACTAATGGAACCTGTTATCACTCAGAATTTTCTCTAGAAGTTATGAGAAGAAAGAAAATCACTGAGGTAACCACAAACCAACTTTTAAGCATAGGCTCTAGCCAACCTATGGCTCAGAGAGGGATTTCTCTATATGATTTAGCTTTATTTGCTGGGATTTTAGGCTAGTTCTAAATGTTCAGGGGGTTTTGATTTGTATTGAAGATTGGATGGTGGAATCCTTAAAACAAATGGATAGAATGATGTCTTTAGACCATTGGGCTATGGAATCAATAGAAGGGCAGCAGAACTAGAATTAACTCCATAAATGGAGTGTTCAAAGGGCAAGCTAGCAGAGTAAAGTGCAAGACTTTGGGCCAGAGGGGTGAAATGGTCTTAACCATGGTGAGAGAGAAATTAAGAATTCTCAGACCGAGATTAAAACAAGGAATAGAGGATATTCAGAAACAAAGGGCAATTATGAATCCTTTGTTATAGATTACAGAGAGACAACCTAAACTAAGGAGCAATTAAGAATTCCTTAACTTAGATATCAGTAGAAAATATTTATACGCCTAACAGTTAAAATAGAGTGCAATTAAGCAAATTCTGAGATATCATTCTATGTTATAGCATTCAGATTCATATATGCATTGTGGAAAAACTTTAAGAAAGATAAAAACAACGTGAGAAAATACTTGTCTGCACTTCACTCTACACATGAATCCTGTGAAATATTTTGTCTTTATTCATCAATTCAGCTTGCTGGTCCAATCAGTGATACAATAGCTTTACAGTCTTTTGATCAAGAAGTCTATAGAAATGTCTAAGAATCCACCCCTACATACTTCGAATTGTGAAGTATTTATACAAAAATTATTACAAAATATCTCAAACTAACTTGAGATTTAATCTAGGAGATACAAATATCTTCTTGCAAGAAGATAGAGATAGCTATTGAATTGCTTTCATGCTGTCCCATTATTTTGGTGCTGCTGGCCTTTATGGTTTGGTTTGTAGCCCTTTATGCTCTTTGTTGTTTTAACTTTTACGCTGGAGGCTTTAGTTACTTTTGGCTTTCATTTGATACTCTTTGGCACTGATACTCTTTAACCATGCTGACTTGCCTTTACCTTTTACCTTGCTGACTGTACATTAACCTTTTTACTACATTTTACTCTAGTAAATCAGTCAATTTTTCCCATAATTCAACATTAGGTAGCTTGATTTTCAACATCCTCCTATATATCTCATCCGCCTCGGTGTACTTAGCAAAAGTAGACCCAGTGATGAATAGGTGTTTCACCTCATGCTGAAGGAAAAACAGGTTTTCAAATGTCTGGTAAAGAACTTTGCCTGTTGGCAATGCCTTCATCGATGATGTACTGGCCTGTTCTTTAGCTAGCTCTTTGATTTTGTTGTCATAATCTAGTTATGTCATGAGTTTGTCATTTATGACCAAGGGACTGGGTAACCCTTTCTCTCTCAAACTTTGAAACTTGGCCATAAATCTATCAACTGCTACCTGCATATTTTGACACTTGTCCTCCAAGTTTAACATTAAGTTTCTCTTGGAAAGGACATTTCTTACCTCCAAAATTGTTTCTGCCCTATCCTCTATATCCAACTCTTGAAGTTCATATTTGTTTTTACTATTGAGGAAGTGGATAAGTCTAGTTGCATCTTCAGGCATGTCTCCTAGTTCTTCCTTGACTTTTTGGATAACTTTTGTAGCTATCTTTATCAGGTCTATTTGTTCAAAATTCACTTTAATGGATGGCCAAATATCATTGACAGAGTCAATGATATTGGCCCACAATAATTCCTTGGCTTGCCCTAGGGGTTCCTTTAGTGTTAGATCTTTCTCCATGGCTTTTAATCTTTCATTCATTCTGGCAGCTTTCTGCACTTCTTCCTTGTGCATGATCTTGGCAAGCTTGCAATCTGTTTCCAAGCTTGTCACCTTTTCTTTCAGTTTGTTCATTTCTATAGCCTGAATAGACATTTCTTCCATGGCTTTGACCAACTCTGCTATTGATGTAGACTCTGTTGAAACTGGTTGTGCTGTAGGCATGAGAGCTGTGGGAGCCAATGAGGCTGCCAACGTTGAAGGGATTGTTGTTGAGACCGTTGGGATGACATTTGTAGATGTAGTGGCAATATCACTTTGCTTCAATTGAATTAAAGTGTCCAATTCTTTTTCTGTCTCCTTCAACTGATCATTAAGTTTTAGGACGAAGTCCATTAACTCTTCATGTCTGGTTTGGCTCTCTAAGACCTCCTGTGTTTGGGGATGTTGGACCTGAGGTATCTTCAATTGTTTTTTCAGTGCTGTAATGTCGTCCTTCTTTCTCTTAATTAGCTGTTCAGTGGCTTTGACATCTTTGGGATCATGTCCCAATTCAATCGCTAAGTCTTCCAAACGCTTGATTCTAGTATCCTTGGCCTGTGAGGAGGCCTTCTCTAACTGATATTGAGCCGAGATATTGCTCAATGAATTCTGTAACTCATGAGCAGCTATGGCTTTACCTGTGAGGGTGGAGTATATCATCTCTCCCCCTTATTTGTGAAACTCAATTTGGTATATGGGATGAATATCCCTTGCCAATACCTCAAAATCAATTCTCTTGTAATCTGTTGATGTCCTTGGCTGTTGTGCAGGTGTTTTCATGATGGACATTTGTAATTTTCCCTCCTTAATGTCAACAGCTGACATCAACCTTGTCTGATTGGTAGGTGTGAGTTTGAGATACTGAGCATCAATTTGGGCCTTTAGTTTCTCATTTTTCATCTTGATATCTATCTTTTATATCCTTTTCCTTATCAGCAGGCCTACTGAATGAGGATACTTCTACACTTAGCTGCCTTTCCAAGATATGGGTCTGTGATGTGGATGGCCCATGTGTTTCTTCAGATAGAGCTGTGCTTTTACTTCTGTCCAACTCAGTATTAGTTATTTCTACTAAGCTTTCTGTGTCTTCCTGCTCTGAAATAGGATTTAGCCTAGGTCTTTTGCTCTGACTGGTCTCATATTGTATATTTGATGTGCCCATTCCTGAACTTGAGGGTTCCTCCCTGGTCCTTTTGGGGTTCTTTTCCTCATTCTGAGGAGTCTGCATGATAGGGAGAGTGCTCATGGCTGGTTCTTGTTGTTTAGGTACCTGCAGAAACGAGCTCTCATCAAATTGTCTTTCTAAGTCACATAAGGCATTCTCTACATCTACCTTTGTACTGTCTCTGTCTACAAGAGTGTTTTCCACCCACTCAGATTGATTTGCATATCTTTCTATCTCTAGTATGGGGTGGTGAATATAAGGTCCCAACTTGGCCTTCTTTCTCAATCTGGTCATAAATTCTTGAGGGTCATACCTCCACATAAAACTCTTTTGGAACTTCATTTGCTGCAAAATTTGGTCTACTTCCTCCTCTGCCTCTCTAGAATTGCAGATGAAGGGGCCTAACTGGCTTTTTACTTTGAATTGTGATCTTTTCTTGGCCGAGACAAAATTTATCTCATCAGAGTTCATTATTTGTCTATAGTACTCTAGAGCAAATAATCTCATGGGAAGGCATTTGGGTAGTTTATATGGTGCAAGCTGGCAACCATAAATTTTTATCTCTGTGTGATTTTGGTAAAGGTACCAATCTCCCACTTTGCTTTGTTTAGACAATTGAAGGACCCTTTTGATCTCTAGACTTATCCTGGGTGGAGGGCTTCCTTTTAGCATAGTCATCACTGGATGAACAAAAGAATCTATGAAATCTGAATAGGTATATGGTGACTCAAATTTATGGAACAGTGGGGGTCCAAAAAATGACAAACTTGGGCTGACCTTTGGTATCCAACTTCTGGAGGGGAAAAAGAAATCTGTCTAGCTGATAATATAGGAACATATGGTAGAGGACAAATGAGTATTTGAACACACTTTCATTGTGCATCCTGGTGAACTATTCATGCATTCTCTCAGCTATGAACTCAGCATAATTGTACAAAACAACAAGAGGCTGTCCTAGGGTATAAATTGACATGAAGGCTAGGACAAGTTCATCAACAAATTCATCAGTGGAGCAGCCTAGGACACATGATATCATGGTGGTGATTTATTTGCCCCTTTCAAAGAACATGGCATAAACATATGGGGGGGGATTTTAGGAATGTGTTGCTCTTCAACAATGAAATCTTGGAACAATTGGGCCACTCTAGAGGGACTTAACTGGGAATATTGGTCTAACAAATCTCCAATTGAGAGTGAGGTCAGGTTTGGTCCTGGTTGGAGTTGCAACATTTCATTTATGGATTCAGCTGTAATGGTGAATATAATCTTTTGGTTAGGTGACATAATAGTTCTCAGGCTGGGAATGTAACAGGCATGGCACTGGTGGACAATTTCAGGGAAAACATGTACCTGTGGAAACTGGTATTTGGGCAAATTTGACTCCCAAAGGCTAATATCATCACAACGTGGCTGAGGTATCTGTCCCTACTTGAACAATGGATTTTAAGCAAGAGGTTCTGGGTAGATGTATCCTTTATTTGGAAATCCCTGTCAGCCAAGGGAAGGTGGTTGAGGTCCAAATGGGGAGTTGTGATAGGTCTAACGTCCAAGGCAACAGGGGCAGCCATAATTTAGTTATTGTGGATTTAAATTTGGCTTTACAGGTTTTTTTCAGAAGTTTTTCACGACAACTGGGATTTTTCAAAGGATTCGGCTGTGGGTTTTTAATTTTAAAGTACTATTCAATTAGTTTTACTTAATTGAAACACTGTACAAGGCTGAGCATTTCCGAATTTGAAATGGCGAGTGGTAATTTGTGGTGAAATACCTGGAATTGGGTGAAAAAATTGCAAATTTTGGAGTTCAAAGCGGCTGCAGAGGTCCGAATGATTCTGTTACGGACTGAGAGGTCGACTGGGGTTTCTGCTACTTTTGATGGATGCGATATCTAAAATACAGCTTGCTGTGTGATGGTGTAATGTTTTTCTCAATGTAACATGGGTGTGTGTGTACCCAAAGATGGATTTGATGTCTAGAATACAGCTTGCTTTGTGACGGTCAATTTTTTTTCTCAATGTAACATGGGTGTGCATACCAGGGATGCCGAGTATGTATTGGGCACAGCCCATGAGTACCTGGCACATCAGGAACTTTAACGTTCTTCTGCGAAACTCTTCCTGATGATGGGCTGTGTTACGTAGCCGGAAACATCGAATTATAAATATTCTCATGCAGGATTCCAACTCTTTAAGGTATGCCAGTGGGTACTCCAAAGCACCCAAAGTCAGCATCCCCTTGCATTTGGAGATGCACAGAGGTACCCTGTGCCCTTCAGTGATGTTTAGAAATACCACCTGTGGCACTTTTTTTTTTGCGGATAAAAAAAGGCCTGGAAACCTAGTATTGAGTTTCTTGTCCTTTCTTACTCGGTCCCCGACCACCATTCCTGCGCTCGCTAAACCTTGAACAAACACAAGAAATTGAAGTGATCAATTGCTAGTGTCGGGCCATTGTTTTGTTGTTTCTGGCTGGTCATTTGATAGCTGAAACTCGTAACAGCAGTAGATTCTAAGCACACTTCCATTGGGTTTGACACTGAACAGTTATCGGTAGTATCATTATTCATGTATGTATCAAATATGTATTATTAATGATTATTTTTAACATTTTAAAAGTTTAAACATTAATATATTTCAAGCTCCCCTGTGTCCTAACCCTCACGTATCCTGTTGTCCCATGAAATTTGCTGTGGTGTCTTTATGGTTGCAGACTGCATTCTATCTGTTGATTGCTAAAGTTAAATTCAGCTTAACCCTGTGCAATTATTTGAATCTTACAGGACAGACAATGCGATAAAGAATCATTGGAACAGCTCAGCTAAAAGGAAGGTTGCTTCATATTTGGCTTCAGGCTTACTTACAGAGCTTCCTGATTTGCCTGTTTTCCATTCATCCACAGAGTTGGAAAGAGTGGATGAGAGATTTTCTGAGCTACCTGTTCCTGTACCGATTATGGAACAGTTATCAGGTTGCAATTTAGAATCACCGTCTAGTGGTGCAAATCTGTTAGGTTCAGGGAATGCGACTAGAGCTACAATGCAGCCTGGATATGGAAGCCTAAGCATGAATCAAACTGCTGATTCTTGGAAACTTGTGAGTAAGTTAGAAGGTTTGTTCAAAACTTCTGTTCCATCCAGCACCGAGACAGACTGTAATGCATTATTGACACCAGAGAAGATGCTTAGACCTACAACTCGTCCTGTTACTGAAATAGCAGTCTCTGCATCATCTTTCCAGAATAAGGATGTTCCAGAGAGTGGGAATGTCAAAACAGCAAATGGTTGTTATGTTAACAGTTCCAAAAAGTGCACTAATTCTGTTAAAATATATGATTGCGCAGCAGAAACATCTGGTGCAGAACACAGGATGTCACCTGTATATGCATGCCAACCTTTGAGATCAATTGAGCCAGCAGCAATTTCCCCTACTATTTGTGCAACAGCTTTTAATGCTTCTGTGTCTCCAGGTTCTGTTGTCTCAGATGTCCCACTAAGTAGTTCACTTTCAATAAAAGAAGCATGTTTCTCATCAGAAAAGCGTAATAAAATTAGTGGCCACCTTCAGTGTTCTTCTGGGGCCCGGAAACATGACCAACCAACTCCGGTGTACCAGCCTACCATTCAAGGTTTGCAAATTGATGTGCAGGGTGAGAGAAAAGCAGCAAGCCGTCCTTTGGTAACATCTCCTGTAAATGGAATGGTTGCATTGGATATGGAGGCTTCCTGTCCTTCTGGTCAAATAGGAACTCTATATTCTAATTCTATTTTTTATGGGCCACAACTCCAAAATGAGGTTGTATCATTTCAGAATACTGATGCTACAAGCTCACAAGACTGTAGTCAGCATGCTTATAGCTCATTTGGTGTTAAGCAGATAACAATGGCATCATCCAGCTGCGCAAGTCCTCGCTATTCTGTGGGTTCTCTTAATGTTCAAGGACCAGAAGCTGTTTTGAGGAATGCTGCAAAGAGCTTCACAAGTACTCCTTCCATTTTGAGGAAACGGCCACGCTACTCATCCCCTCTGCAATCAAATAGTAATGATAAAAGGGTGGAGCATGTGACTGAGAACGAAAGCTTTTGCTCATCTGAGAGCTTGTCATGCTCTCCAGATGCTCATCTGAAAAATTGCACCAGTAAAGGTAATGTCAATGTTGCTTTGTCATTTTCAAATGAAAAGATGAGTCTTGTCTCCTCACCAAATATTGCAGACAAAGAGAGTTCACCAATCTTCAAATCAAAGGAAAAGAAGCTAAGTTGTACTTTTGAATCATCAAAGCACATTGAAAATACTGAAAATTATAGTGGTCTAGGTCTTGGAAAAGATGGTTTCATCTCTGAAGGTGATAGTAGACATACTATCAGAGGTTTAGATCATTCTAGGGAGCAAGCACATAGGGAAGCTGTGGGAGAGGATGAAACAAAAGAGTTTGCACTGGTGGGCACTGACAAAGTACAACAGATGAAGAATGCAGCACAATTGCAAAATGTCAGTAATCTCTTTCACATTTCTTTCCCGCTTTCTGCTCTTTGTTTTTGCTTCTATCTGCCCTTTTTATATTCTGGCAACCACATAGTATGAGATACTAAGCAGTAGATGGTATCAAGATGACTTTCTTCAGGCATGATGTTTGTGATGGGCTGTTTTGTCTTTTTCATTCAGAAGATTTTTGTATGTTATATTGTTATTTTTCAAAAATCTTACCTTGGAGCATTGTTTCATGCATAAATAAGCAACAAGTATGTCTTCAATCTCTATGTTGTTGACTTTTCTCAGTGTTACTGCTATTGAAAACTTTTCTCAGGGAAAGTTGATTATGGCATTTAATGGGGATCTTTCCATATAACTTGTGCATACAAAATGTTTGTGCCCATATGACTTTCTCCTTATGATAGTTGCAGTTCTGTGTATGTGAGCTTTATATGTTTGGAAGCTTCTTCTAAATTCGAGCGACTTCTCTGCTTTTGCAGATGCAAAGCTCTGGTGTCCTTGAGCAGAACTTGAATGGTCAGCAATATTTCCCTACAACTAGGGACAATTCTTTGAGAATTGGCAGTTCAAGTGACTCGACAATGAATGCGAGTCCCCTATCTGGCAGAGGTGTGGAGATGTCTAATAATTTAGGAGATATTGAAGGTGATTTTGATTGTATACCATGCACTGTAGCATCGAATTTGTCCGAATATGAGAATCATGAATCAGTTAGGGAGATATCCATCCACCAAAGTTCTATGGTTACAACTTCTTCGAGTCGTGTTCATCATGTTTTTGATAGTTATGCACAAAATGACATCTCCAACCTTGAGAATTGTAGCATGTATGTACTGTGCTTGAGCCTTGATCATGTTGTTTGAGTATATTTGTAGTAATTTAGGCAACATCTTTTACTGTTATGATACATTAGTTTTCTTATGGTTGTGTGTTAAGAATCATTGATTAATGAAGAATATTCTGCTGTATTGCTTTCTACTGATTGCCATACACCGATGCATGTAGTTGCATTCTAGTTGTCAAACATACCCATCCTTTACAATTGCCAATGGTTATGTGGAATTTAGTTCTAGTTAAGCTGCCGAGTTTTCCAGGAGTCATGCAATAATATGATTAATATGCCACTTCTCCACCCTTCATATAATCAATAAATCCCTCCACCTTTTTGTTCCTCAATGAATTTCCCCAAGGCATTGCATGCTTGTTTTGAAATTGCCATGATGTAGAATGTAAATCCATTTTTTCCTCAATTTTGTTTCCATGGTAAAAAAAATCGGTGCCCAACTGAAAGTAGAGTACTTGGATGGAGGAGTTCTATTCTTTTGTAGCTATTGTTGCTCATCATTAACAAAGTTTTGTGAACGAATTTGGTTAGGAAACCCTAATAGTTCCTCTTTTCTGCTGCTCACAAGTGGTAAGTGCACAATGAACAGAAATACGGGTTTTGGATAGAAATAACAGGATCAACAGTGATGCCCTAGCCTTTCCTGATGTGCCCCACATGAGTTTTGAGAAAGGGTCTGTTTTTTAAATCCGTTTTTCTAATTCTTAAAGTTTTGGGAGAACATCTTGAGTCCCCACTTGATTTTGGGCATCCCGGGTAGCTGGGGATGTTTCTGTCTCTCTGGTTGACACATCTCAAAGAGCAGGGGATGTGACCCCCTGCAACACAGGTTTCTAGACAGGATCCATTTTCAAAGCATGAAAACATGCTCTTAGCATTGGTTTTCTATTTTGTATTTCAGGAAGTGGCTATTTTCCCCATGCATTGTTTAGCTGATGTGACAATCTTGCAAATATAGGATACAGATGATGTCACAGAGTTGTTGAAAATGAATCAGAATGCTGATCAGTAAAATTATTTTTGCATTCAAAGTTTTGGAGGGGTATGTTTAGAAGATATTACGTACTGACACTTCATTTCGTATTGGGTATGAGATATTGTGGGATACACGTATTCTCAGCTCTATATAATAGGAAGTTCAGTCTCTTGTCAAGGGAGGACTTTGCTTCTATAAGTGTCTACTAGGAAGGTCCTTGAGTGGCCCAAGGAGATATTTAACAATTCATTGTCTAACGTTTAGGAGTCTTCCAAAAGACACTGGTCATGATATCCATGATTTTCTAACATCATCGCTTGCAGACCTTCCTTGATCATTTTTTCATTGGCCACTTTCAGACTTTGATAGTAGCAGTGATCTAAAAGCTTATGCTATTGTAGATGCAAAGTTTAAGCCTTAACTGGAAACCATATAACTAGTATCATGCAGAGTAATGTCTAGCAAAAAAAGTTGCTAGAACTATTTTAGTGAGTTTCCTGTTGGAAATACTAAGGAAGTTAACCTCAGAGAAGGAAGGTCGAAAGTGCTCTAATAATTAACATTAGATCAAAACATAAATCAGCAACAACATTCAACAATTCACAACATCAAAGATACTAAACAAGAGATTTTTAGGTGCAAATTCTTCTGGGAGAAAAGCCACCGAATGCTTTTAATATAGGTCTTTAATGATTACATCAACATGAAGCTCCAACTTCCAAGGTTCTCCAACAACAAATGGAATAATCAACGAATGAATTGAATGGATTTACATGAGCAAATGAAGCTCAATAAGTAATACAGAGATATTTACAGAAATAGAAACATCAAGTTTCTATTAGGAAATAGAAACAACTAGTTTCTTCTAAGAAACTGCTAAAAAGATAAAAATAGAAACAACTAATAAGAATGAGCATTAATCACTAAATAGCATTATTCTAATACCCTCCCTTAATGCTCAATCTATAGACGCTCTGAATTTTACAAACTTATCAGGACCAAGAGACTTAGTGAAGACGTTGGCGGGCTGCTCCGTTGTGGGAACATATCGCAACTGAACGGATCCGTCTTCAACAAGCTGGCAAATGGTAGTGACAATGGGTTTCTACATGCTTTGTTCGTTCATTAAAGACTAGATTCTTGGCAAGTTTGAGCACTCCCTGATTATCACAGAACAAGGGAGTAGGACCTGTCTGGAAAACATGCATATCCGCAAGCATACGTCGAAGCCAAATTGCCTCACAAGATGCCTTAATTGCTCTCCGATACTCTGCTTCTGTTGAGGAAAGAGCCACTGCCTGTTGCTTCTTACTAGTCCAGGTGACAACATCGGATCCTAGACTAAACACATATCAGCTGTAGATTTACGGTCATCAACCGAACCGACCCAGTCAGAATTTGTGTAACCATTAAGTATAGGATCGGAACTTCGAGTGTACATAAGTCATAATTAGGAGTGCCACACACATAACGCAGCACACGCTTCGTTGCTATCCAATGATTAGCCTTAGTAGCTAACATGAAGCGGGAAATGTAGCTCACTGCAAAACTGATGTTAGGTCTAGTGGCAGTAAGGTAGATGAGGCTGCCCACTAATTCCCTGAATAAAGTTTCATCCACAAGGGGTGAGGATGACTGAGTTGAAAGTTTGAGCCTTGGTTCCATAGGAGTCGTGGCAGGTTTGCAATCCTGCATTCGAAATCTGTCCACAAGATTTTTGGCATGCTTGCACTGAGAGAGAAAGATGTTGTTCTCAGTCTGCTAGACTTCAATCCCCAAACAATAATGAAGAAGTACTAAATCTGTCATATTAAAAGTGTTGCACAAATCCTGTTTGATCCCATGGATCAAATGTGTTGAGCTGCCAGTAATGATAAGGTCATCCACATAGACAACCACAAACAGAATATCATCACCAGTGCTTTTATATACAGGTTTGCATCAGATGGACTCCGCCGAAAACCATGATCTATGAGGTACTGATCAATTTTCATGTACCAAGCCCGAGGAGCTTGTTTTAGACCATAGAGTGCTTTGACTCATCTACGGACTTTCTGTTCTTGACCGACAACCTTGAATCTTGGAGGTTGCGTCATGTAGACTTCTTCCTGTAAGTCACCATTCAGAAAAGCACTCTTTACATCCATTTGATGGACTTTACAATTGAACTGAGCTGCTAATGCAAGGACAAGCCATATGGCACTCATCTTGGCTGTAGGAGCAAAGGTCTCCTCGTAGTCAATGCCTTCCTTTTGTGAGAACCCTCAAGCAACAAGGCGAGCTTTATACTTGTCTAGGGTTCCGTCTGCTTTGTATTTCACTTTATACACCCATTTGCAGCTAATGGGCTTTTTCCCTGGAGGAATATCAGAAAGGGTCCAAGTGTGATTCTTTTGAAGACTCTGGAATTCAGCTTCCATAGCTCGTTCCCATTCAGGTGTACCCTTAGCCTCTGAATAGGTTTGAGGCTCAAAAATACTGTGCAGGTTAGCCATAAGAGCAAAATTTATTGTAGACTGTTGTTTGCTCTTATGTCTAGACGTTATACCTTCAAGGAGCTCATTATCCCGAAGATCACTAATGGTTTTAGCCCACCATTTAGGCCGGAGAGTAGAGGAACCAATATCAGGAGGAGATGGAGAAGGCTCAGGAACAATAGGAGCAGCAAGAGGAGGGTTATTTTCCAGAGGAAGCTCAGGTAGTGCATCATCAAATACTGATGCTGCATCATCCCTCCCATCAGGTGGACCTACTGGAAGAAGAACACTGTGAGGCTGATCCTCAGAACACTACTCAGAAGGAGGAGACTGAAAGAATCCTCTGTCTTCATCAAATACTACATCATGACTGAAGCTAAGACGACCAGTGGCTATATCTATCAACCTATAGGCCTTGTGATGATCACTGTACCCTGTCATCATGAGTTTCTGGCTTTTGGAATCCAACTTAGAGCACTTAGCAACTGGAATCCAAACATATGCAACTGAGCCAAATACTTTGAGGTGACTGATCTTAGGCTTACGATCAAACCAAACCTCTTCGAAAGTCTTCCCCTTAACAACCTGAGTAGGTGATCGGTTAAGAAGATAGACAATAGTAAATACTGCTTCAGCCAAGCATTTGTTCGGAACATTCCTGTGTTGTAACATGGAACGAGCCATTTCAACAGCCGTACAGTTGCGGCGTTCGACAACACTGTTCTATTGAGGAGTGTAGGGTGTAGTTAACTGACGTTTGATGCCATGAGTATCACAGAAGTTGGAAAAGCAGAAGAACAAAATTCCCCCCCGTTATTTGTCCTAAGAGTTATAATATCACAGCCAGACTCTTTTTCAACTAAGGATTTAAACTTTTGAAAGATACTAAATACATCAGATTTATATTTTAGAAAATACACCCACATCTTTCTACTGAAATCATCTACAATAAGCAAAAAATATTTGCAACTAGTAATAGAAGATCTATGCATAGGACCACAAATATCAGCATGAATTAACTGGAGTACCTTAGATGTGCGCCAAGATTCTCCATCCTTGAATGAAGACCGATGTTGCTTGCCAGCTTGAGAGGCACCGCATACTCCCAACTGCTGAGTCTGAATTTCAGGTAACCCTGACACAAGTCCCTCCCGAGAGAGCTAAGAGAGATACTACATGTTTAGATGCCCATATCGCTGATGCCATAGAGTGCTGATGGGAGAAACACAATCTACTAGAGCTACTTTTGGAGAATCTCCAGTGTCAAGAAGCCTGTATAGACCATGATCTTCTAGGCCAACAACAACTGTAAGACTAGTGTCCCTGTCAATAATGGAGCACTTGTGCGCATTGAACATTACATCAAGCTGAGGAGAGTTCCTCATAATCTCGCTGACAGACAGCAGATTAATTTACATACCAGGAACATAGTACACATTCAGGAAGATGAGTGTGCGCCCACCAGATTGGATCTGAACTGTACCTTTGCCAACCACTGTGTACTCTTCACCTCCGCCGAATACTACTGAATCATTGAAAGGTGAGAAGTCAATAAACCAGTCATGCCTATGAGAGAAATGGCATGATGCACTAGAGTCAATGTACCAGGCCGAAGACGGGACATGATCTGAAGACCTTGTAGCCATAAAATCGTAAAAGGCAGATTCTGTCTGCTCGGAATGTTCTGCAACATTCGCTGTCTGATGGGGCCCTCCCTGTTTCTTCTGTTCAGAAGCAATCCTCTGTCGGCAATCTTTCTTCATGTGGCCGAATTTGTGACAGTAATTACACTGCACATTTTTCTTCCTAGTAGGATCAAAAAACTGAGAAGAACCTTTATGCTGAAAGGACTGAGAGGACTGATATTTGGCAGCAAAAGCATTTTTTGAGGACGCTGATGAAGCACCACTACCAAACTGTTGTTTCCAACGATCCTGCTGCATGAGTTTGGTGCATAACTCCGGAAACTTCAGATCAACATTAGTGGAGGTAATGTTGAGTGTTTCTATGAAGTGCTCATAAGATTTTGGTAGACTTTTCAGAGTGACTACCATATCTTCTTCCTCCATGGTCTGACCAATGGCTTCGAGCTGATCTCGAATGTCTTTAATCCTGTTAAGATGTCCCTGTAAAGACATATGTTCATCCATCATGATGGAGAACAACTGATTCTTGAGAAAGAAATCTCTGCTCTTGTCATATGTCTCGTGCAATTCCTTCAAATGTTGCCAGATTTCGACAACTGTCTTGCCGGAAGGAATCTGTGGTAACTGATCATCAGTCACAGAGAGTTTGAGAAGCATAACAACCTCTCGATTTCGATCATCAAACTTATCTTGATCAGTAACAGCTGTACGAGGTCAGAGCTCTTTGCCCAGAATAAGCTGGTCAAGACGCCTATATTAAAAAATGGTCAACATTCTCTGTTTCCAGATGTTATAATTGGTGCCATTAAAGTGTTGACTGCCTTCCAACATCAAATTTGTTAGTGAGGTCATCTGCACGTTTCTCAAGACACAAAAAAACAACAAAGAAGGCCTACCCGGATTTTAATGCAGATGCCGAAAGAAAAATTATGCAGTCAATAATTAATTTAAGAAATGACGTTCAACAGAGAAGACACGCTCAGCCAACAATAAAAGATACACTGAATACACTGTATAAGAGTGCTGATAAATACATCAAATAATAGGTCTTGGAAGCTGAGTGTATATATGTCCAGTACCCTACGCTGAGAGCACCTGTAGATGAGAACGCTCTTGCCATATTTCTTCACGGCAATCTCTTTATGGCAGTAACGTCTTTCTTTGCGGCTCAATATGTTTGCATGTGCTGGCAGCTGATTAAAACAAAAAAAAAACGACTGCATTTGATTGGATTCCTCCAATGGCAGCGGCATCATAGACAACGACAGTGACAACAACGGCGGGAATGAACAAGGTGGGAACGTTGATTTCAGAAATTTTGCAGATTCGAGCGCACACCTGACCACCACGTTGTGCCTTGTTAGAGAATTCGAAAATGACAAATTGGTTGGCATACTTATTGAAAAACATTGTTTATATAATAGTCTTTATGTTGGATAACATAGCGGATGATGACGATGAGGGCAAAAGCGGTCCTCTCGCACACAAAAAAAACTTTCACTTAGAGAGCCAAGCGGGAGTCGACCTGACAGGATCACGCGAGATATGTTCAACTTGATGCCAAGCACGGTGCCGCCGAGACGTTTAACTGCTGCTTGTCTGATCTTTGTATTTCTCACCACCTTTCAATCCGGGCTGTATTCCCCTTATATCGTAGAGGTTTTGCAGGGTTCAGTGATATTTGCGAAGACTATTATAGGAAAGACCGATCACTTTCGATGTAACGATACGATGATAATGTGAAGAGTAAAACCAACAACTATCTCGTAAGCTATCCCTCCAGATCAACAACGATTAATATTTGCGAGGAAACAACTAGAAGATGGGCACACTCTTGCGGAAAAAAAAATCGAGATTTGATATGGAACCCAATCATACAATTGAGCGAATTAAGCAGCGAGTTGAGGGAAAAAGAAGGAATACCGCCTATGCAGCAATCAATGAAGCTCCCAAGTTCGATCCCCACGACTTATCCTTCAGGCACTGGAGATAGGAGTGCAAAAATCCTTCGATTACTGCGCTAATTAGAATGAAACCTCTTGCAACGTAGAAATTATGAATCCCAGAAAAAAATTCCAGATTCCTAGAGAGCTATTTCGAAATGAAGCAAAATTTTTCAGAAAATGAAAAATTATTTTGAAAAATACCCAAGCTCTGATACCATAACCAATGAATGAATTGAATTGATTTACATGAGCAAATGAAGCTCAATAAGTAATACAAAGATATTTACAGAAATAGAAACATCAAGTTTCTATTAGGAAATAGAAACAACCAGTTTCTTCTAAGAAACTGATAAAAAGATAAAAATAGAAACAGCTAATAAGAATGAGCATTAATCACTAAATAGCATTATTCTAATACGGAAGGAAGCTCAAACCCCCCGATTTATCAGCTCCGATTGAAATATCAGCTCCGATTGAAAGGACACTCCACGCCTTGATTTACCAGCTACAACTGGAAGGACGTTCCAATGCCTTGGTTTTATCAGCTCCGACTGAAAGGATGCTCCAACACCCTGCATAGGCTCCAACTTGCCTTAGCACCAACCTGCCACCCTGAAGTGTTCTCAGGCTCCAACTTGAAGCAGACTAAAATCTCTGCCTCGCTCCACCCTGCCACCCTACTCAATAAGCCACCACTTGCTCTGATGGATCCAACCTTCAATTCACCACTGTGGACCATGTTTCATATATTTTCAGACTGGATCCACCTGTGCTCAATATCAACATAAAAATATTAACCAGCTCTCTCTGCTTACCAGAAAAATAAAATCCTAGCAGCAAATCCCACTTTGACCAGCAGCAACAAGATTAACCCTGCTCAATAGCTTTCTCTATTCAACATACACATTCAACAGCAATTCTGCTAAACACCAGTATCGAACCCTGGGCAACAACCTTGTTCAACAATATTCTCATTAGCAATGGTCAACAACATATGAATGAAACCCTAGCAGCTTCTTGACAACAGTGTGACCAACAATGACACAAAAATACTCCAACTGCTCAATACTTCATCAATTCCTGAACGTTGGCGTTAGAAGAATTACACTGTATAGCCAAACAATCTCTGATCAGTGGGATGTCAATAAGATAACTTCACTACACATATGTTCAATCAATCATCATGCAAATACAAGACAATTTTACAAGGTAAGCCCTCTGGAATGCTTCAGCAACAAGTGGTCATTATTTCGGCTATAGAATTATCAAAAACACTTTGGTTCTCTCCCTGCTCATACTGTTTGTTCCTTGTATACTTCTTCTAAAAAATTCTTGCCTCAACTACTTGAAAATAACGTGTGTCATACCTCAAGATGCTTGACATGAAGAGTGACACTAACTGCCAAGTGTTGTGCCCTTGAAGATGATCTCTATTTCACTGACTTAGAGATGTCTCATTTTTTCCTTTTCTTTCTGTCACTGATGTCTCTCTGATTTGCAACCTCTGAAATGTCACAGATGCGTTCAACCAAACTACACCCCTACTTCAATAAGTTCAATAAATTGTTCCGTAATTATGACCTTGAGATATATTTGCAATCACCCCAAATCTGTCTTGAAGAAATACAATTATGTCTCTAGGCAGCACTTTTGACCTTCCTTCAGACTCTGGATAATGCTTCAACACTGTCTTCAATTAGATTAAATAAACTTCATAGAGTTGGTCTCAGATTGACCTTCAAATATGATCTAACAATTAGCTATCTCATCAGGAGTCTTAGGTCTAGCATAGTACAGAAAATGGTCTGTCAATGAATTCTTCAGAATTGTCCTGAATCCACCTCTACAAGCTTCAGATCAAACCACAGAATTAATGATTCGAGCCTCAGAAAGATTATGGCAGTGTAATCAAACCGAGAAAATCCCCCTTAGAAGGGCTGAGAGCTGGCCTTAGAATAACCTTGTAAATAATGTAAAAAGGCTTGTCACAGAAAGCCCTCAAACCACACTTTGGGTCAGCCATTGTATTAATTTACTCAGCCATCAAGGATAGCTCTAGACGAGTTTTGAACTTTTAACAAAAACTAATCTCTAGATCCGCTTCTGAATAATATAGGGTCTTAAGGTTATATGCCTTGTGGAAACTTTAAACTTTGCTATAGACAATCCTGATTTTAAGCCTTCGGAAACCAAAATTACTTCAGAAAATTTCAAATTAGGCTCAGATTCACGAACAAATGTTGTCTCAGAACTCGAATTAGGACTTGGGATCAACACAAATGTTGCTTTAGAAATGCAATATCAAACCCTAAGCAGAGATGAATTATCCAACACAATCTGCCTTCAGAAAATTTCAAAATAGTGAAAGACACTAACAAATGAAAAACAATGATGCCCTAATTGATGACAGATGATCCGTAAGCTGCTGTGGATATTCCACTAGACAGTTTGTCACAACAGATCTGATAATAATATATTAAAATACTGAAATTTTACATTATTACAGTTTATTAAACTTTAAGATCTATGGATTTAATTGTAATTAGTGCATGAATGCAAATATAAATTATGCAGAAAAATAGAGAACGACAAAATAAGCTCACACACACATAAGACACAAGATATGCTCTCTGGGAAACATTTTCAGGGGAAAACCAAGCTGGAAGGTGAGGCCGCTTCGCTCTCTTTCTCTGTTTGGAAATATGGCTGCAGGTACAAAGAACTAATGCCTGTGGCTTGTGAGTTGCTACAGTGCACAAATCCTCTCCGTGTGCTCTACCTCTTATCTCTCCTGGCTATCTTTGCCTAGCTATGGAACAAAATGCTCTCGAAAGAGTGGAATGCCTCTTCCTTCTAGTGGCCTGGTTATAACACAACTCGATAGCCTACTAGTGGTTAAGTTTGACTACATCAACTCTTAACTAGAGTTACAAAATAAACTCTTTTAAAGTTTTTTACGTCACAAACACGTGGCTAGCCCCTTTTCCATGAATGATGAGGCTGATGCGGCATCCTCCCGAACTATAGGTGTGAAAATAGGAAGGTCAACTTCTGAGTGGCATAAATTTTGCATATAGACTCCGATTAATGCACTTCTTGCGCCGTTGGAAAGGTCTTTATGTGTAGAATAGCATAAAAAGGTGCAACTCTAAAGCGACAAAGTTTCACCCACAAAAAAATTCGTTTGATCCTCAAAACGTTTGTGCAAGGTTGCAGAACCCGTTTTGCCAAACTGGGTCCCACTGGTAAAAATGGCCCCATGAGCTGATTCCTCCACTTTTTCCACTCCAAATGCATTGAGATGGATGACAAACAATATAATGATCCAATTCGGATCAATTGATGTGCCAACGAGTTTAGCCACAAAAGAAACTCAGAATAGTGTGAAAAAGCCACTGAAGGATAACCTATAGTCTGTGTTCATAAGCTCCTAATCAAGGCTGAAAATACCAGAGATAAGCTTCTGAATAGGCCTCAGGAGGGCAAATCTGGGATAGAGATAGGTCAGTGAATAGGCCTCATGATAGTGCTAGTCCGAGCCTCAGGTAGGTCGAGAATGGCCTCAGGAATGCCACCAAGATCTTGTCATAAATTTAGTCATAAACCGTTAAGACAAGCCTCAATAATCGCTGAAGTTTCCTCAGAGAGGCCAATGAAAGTACTCCCAGAACTACCTCAGAAAGGCCACATGGCCTTCATAAGGTGCTCAATTGCCCAACGAAGAACCCAACAAGGATTTTTTTTTTTTTTTAATGCCCAAAACTTTCTGAACTGCGGCCCCTTGCTTCAGATTGATGTGTAAGCCCTTGGCCTTAGAATGAAGGATAATATTAAGAATATTTTTCGATGTGCTTTAGGAGGAAACCAAGCTTATATCAATCTGAAGTTGGGGGGGGGTTCAAATGGAGTCAACCTGGCCTTATTGCAAGGGGGACCAAATTTACGAAATTAAGATTTGAATTTGCAAAATTTAGAAATTTGGAGCCAGTACTTGAATATCTTTCAAGGCCGTCTTGAACTTTAATTTTCATAATTAAGAATACCCTTGACACAACTTCCTTTTCAAGTTGAAATGGGCTAGGATAGCCTGATTTGGAGGGATGATAAATTTAAGCAAATTTTCTTGAGAAAAAATGCCATCATTTAACCAATCAAGAAGCTGCCATTAACATCACAGTTTGGGGCCCCTTGACCAAATTTAGGGCTTCAACTTTGAATAACGATATCTCCTCAATTGTGAAGAGTTATGTGTCGTGGCGCCTGCCATTGGAATTGGCACAGTGAGGATGGTCTTGCCTGCAAATTTACTGATCCTCACATCCAAATTATTCATCAAATGCCATCGGGGGAGCTTGCTTCTTTCCAGATATTGGAGTTTCCAATCAATGCAATCCATAGGTGAATATTAAGAGCATTCAAAGACCGGTGTTGGCATCAATGACAACACCATTCAACATTTCCAAATTGATAGTTAGAATGATGATCCAAATTAAAGTTATTAATGTCATAAATTTTTTGTTTCCAAGGAAAACCTTGTGGGGAAACCCAATGGATGCTTCTTGACATTTGCATCCCTGGTAAACTTGTTGGTGTAGGCTACTACATTAATCAAAGAGGATTTGAATCGGGCACCAAATTGAGGTTGCAATACCTACAATAACAATATTTATTATTTTTACTTGCTTTTGTATTTTCTATTGCGAGTGATTTACATTATTGAATTTGTAATTTCAGAGTGCACCCACATATATTTATCAACACAAGATTAGTGGCCCTTCCATTCTTGTTTTTTGTTTTGTTTTTGTTTGAAAATAGTTTTCATTAAATAAGTAGTAATTATGACACTTTTGAATCAAAAGAGAGACGCTTAAAAGCAAGCCAACAATTGTACCAAATAGTCATATTTTTTGAATTTAATGTTGAAATCTGCTACCAATCAATTCAAGCTTGATGCTATTAATGACACATAAACATATCAATAATTATAATTATGAAAAGAAAAGGTCACATGACCACCATAACATGTAATCCAAGAGCACAAGCATGTGCCACAAATACGTAGGGTACACAACTTGTCAACTTTCTTTTAGACCCTACTTAGTTAGTGGTTCTTGGTCTTTTTTGTTGGAACCACAACCATATTTATTATAAATTTTGGGGACATTGGCTTATCTCTCCTTTTTCTGTTCTAGCCTACCATAAGATGACCATTTTAATAGTAGGGACTTATTCTATCAAGGTGTTTATGTTGGCCAAGTCTCAATGGTCCTATCATTTCCTTCTAGGTTGCCAAAGTTATTGAATGCACCTCATCACATGGTTTTCCACATGAGGTGTTGCATGATTAGTCGTAATACTCATCATGCTTGTTTTTAACCCCAATTTAGGGTTAAATTGGCTCAATGTGCAAAGTTTATTGCCCTAATGACATAATGTTATATAAGCATTTGAGTTTCATTGGACTTTTTGAGCTTGAAATTAAATTTACATGGTACAACTTAGAACAATGGTGAAACAATTAGTAAATGAAAAATACTTTTGACTTGAGGAGTGTATATAGCTTGTTTGCATTCTCTCATTACAAAATCTAATGTGTCAACAAGCTTCAACAAAACAAGTTAGAAAATCATATTCTTAATAGGAGGGCCTGATCATCCATTTGGATGTTACTATTGGAAATAAATGCATAGAAGTTGTGGAGCAATTCCAAGACTAGTACCCCGCTACCATTTGCTTGTGTATGCTATTTTGAGCTTGAAATTAAGAGTTTCAATGTCCAAAACAACCTTTTCTAAGTTTTCTTAAGACAAGTTTGTTTCTTAACTCGGGTCATCAATTCTAAAATCTCATAGGGAGATTATTTAAATCATTAATGCTCCTAATCCCCATTGGAAAATGTCTTATGTATTATACCAGTGATTATACTTATTAAAAGAAAAGGTCATGTGACCACCATAACATGTAATCCAAGAGCACAAGCACGTGCCATTAATACCTAGGGTACACAACTTGTCAACTTTCTTTTAGACCCAAATTAGTTGATGGTTCTTGGTCATTATTGTTGGAACCAAAACCATATTTATTTTAAATTTTGGGGACATTGGCTTATCTCTCCATTTACTGTTCTAGCCTACCATGTATTAAGATGACCATTTAATAGTAGGGACTTATTCTATCAAGGTGTTTATGTTGGCCAAGTGCCAATGGTCTTGTCATTGAATGATTAGTTGCAATACTTATGCTTGTTTTTCAAGCCCACTTTAGGGATAAATTGGCTCAGTGGGCAAAGTTTGCTGCCCTAATGACATAATGTTGTATAAGCATTTGAATTTCATTGGATTTTTGAGCTTGAAATTAAATTTATGTGGTAAAGCTGGGAACAATGGTGAAACAATCAAGAAATGCAAAATACTTTTGACTAGAGGAGTGTATATAGCTTGTTTACATTCTCTCACATGTAATCCAAGAGCACAAGCACGTGCCATTAATACCTAGGGTACACAACTTGTCAACTTTCTTTTAAACCCAAATTAGTTGATGGTTCTTGGTCATTATTGTTGGAACCGAAACCATATTTATTATAAATTTTGGGAACATTGGCTTATCTCTCCATTTACTGTTCTAGCCTACCATGTATTAAGATGACCATTTAATATTAGGGACTTATTCTATCAAGGTGTTTATGTTGGCTCAGTGTGCAAAGTTTGCTGCCCTAATGACATAATGTTGTATAAGCATTTGAATTTAATTGGATTTTTTGAGCTTGAAATTAAATTTATGTGGTAAAGCTGGGAACAATGGTGAAACAATCAGGAAATGCAAAATACTTTTGACTAGAGGAGTGTATATAGCTTGTGTACATTCTCCCATTACAAAATCTAATGTGTCAACAAACTGTTGAAATATGTAAGTAGGTTCAGTCTTCATAATGACATATGTAATCATGATTTTATGTATTTGATGTAATGAGAAAATTAAATCTGTTATTCTTTTCTTGAGGCATGGGTTTCATGCTGAAGAGGAATTTATTTTATAGGTGAAGCTCCCATTGAGGGCTTCTAGGGATTTTGTCATTTTCATGTATGAAAGACCCATTTGGGGCATGTTACATGTTGTAAAGAAAATTATTTGAGTCTATGTTAAAGTCAAAAGACCCTCCAGGGCCTTGTCCAAGTGCTACAAACAAGTCGACCTTAAAAAGTAGCAATCAACTTACATAAGATGACATGTTGGCCTAGGATGATGTCAAGTTGACCTATTTGCATGGGCAAGGAGCTTATATATATGAGAGAACTCAACCTCATTCAAGGAGCAAGCAAGCAAGCATTCAAGTCAAGAAAAGAAGTGTGAATAAGCAAGTAAGAAAGCCTCTTGAGCAACGAAGGGAAGAAGGAGAAGATCAAAGTTTTTAATAGACAGTTTTTGGGCCATTTCTCTCACACATGTGATTGCAGCTAGGGTTTTTAGCAGATTTTGAAAAAGTCGAGATAATGTTCAAGAAATAAGGATTCTTGCTAGCGAATTCACAAGAAGTGTCTAGGTCAAGCGAAGGAGAGAAGCCTCACCAATCTGCCACAAACTACTCACACATACGAGATTTCTAAGATTGCAGGCAGGCTGAAATCAATAGTAGAGCAGTGAGTTTGACCAACATTGACTTAGAAGGAAGAAGCGCTATTCAAGGAAGAATTGTGACGTGGTCTTGGAGAGGTTCTTGGTCAAGGGTCTAGGTCTTGGAATTCGTTAATTGAAGATTCTATAAGAAGAAGAATTCTGTAGGTTTTCCTCTCAAGATTGGAGAGGTTTTAGCGCTCGCTGATCGCCTATATCTTGTGTCCTTTGTTTCCTTGTTCTTTATGTTGTTATGGTTGTTTGATGAAAAGAACACAACATTAATTAAGCTAAAGAAGAACCTTATTAAGATAGTAACAAATTTTCAAAAGCAATTATCATTGAAAGAGAAATCACCTACACTTGCTGCCCCTAGATTTCTCAACATGATATCAAAACTAAGGTAACTAGACAAGGAAAGGAAAGGAAAGGAAGCTTAGTAAAGGACACTCAAGGATTGAAGCACTGAAAGAAGAATCAAAGAGAAGGACAAGACATCAAGGAGAACATTGAATCCTCAAGAAGGGCTACTCAAGGGTTGAGTTCAAAAACATCTCCAAGCAGACTTGATCAAATTCTAGGCTCTATTCCTTTATTAGATCCATTATAAAGGCAATGAGGAAGTCTAACCTTCAAAAGACCTTTTAAAGGATGAATTAACTACAAGATGGAACAAAAGACTGGGCTATATTCCATAAAGACGTGCATACATATAGGGCATCATTTCACCTACAATAAGACCGAGTAACAATCAGATCAAGGAGCTACAAAAGGGATAAGAGAAGCACTGAAAATCAAGCCAATATCTTGAAGGGAGATTTGTTGTCCAAGCAAAGAAAATTAGAATCATTCCTTACCATATACCTATCACTCGTGCAATAACAGAAAGGATTGAAAATGTGAGTTAAATTGCTCGACGGAAGGTCGAAGTTGCAGGCAAAAATCTTGAAGTCTACCATCAAGATCCTTTGAGAACATAATTCATTAGGAAAGCAAAAGTTTAGATTATTTCCACGACTCCATGAAGTCAAACCTACAATAACAACTGCAGATCCAAGACTCTGAGATGTCTCTATCTTTGTGATAACATAGATCTCATCTTCAAGATGTGCCCTTGTGACATCATTACTCTACTTATAAGTTCAAATCCTGTGGTGACCGAGTTCATGTGGCACAAAAGATGCAGTCACCAACCTCATATATATTCTCTGAAATTGGAAAGATCTAAGGAAGCAAACCTGAAGTAGTCCAAGTCATCAAGCAAATGTTGGAACTGTACCATCACTAGAGACATTGTTACACTTGTAGCTATCAGTTTTGTGTGAAGACCTGTGAAGCTGTAAAAACATTGATCCAAGGTCAGTAAACAAGGGCTTTGTGGCAATCATATACTTGAATGAAGGAACATATGAGTACAATGAAGAATATCTCACATCAATGAAGATGGTATCCAAAATTGCAAGTCATCTCAACAAAGGTAAGTAACCATAAGGTATGTATGGTATATTTTATGTTTTAGGGTTGAAAATATGATTCTAGGGTTTGTTAAAAATCCAGGGAAGGGATAAACCCTAGCATGACATAAAGAGGGAATAAAATCTGATCTAGGGTTTGAACTTTAGAAGCCCTAGGATGACCTCTTGATTGCATGAAAACCCTAAAAATCTTGGCATCATGTTTTGGTATCTTATACTTTGGGTGCTTGTCAATAAATATTGCAGGTACAAGAAGTAAAGATGGATGGGCTAAAACTTTGAAAACATGATGGAAAAAGGAACTTGTATAGCTATGGATGTCTCGATCCCAACAAGATGGAGAGAAGGATGAAAAAGGGCTTCACCTTGGCAGTGAAAAAGGAAAAGCATTATGACGTGATGCATCATATACTTGAATGAAGGAACTTATGAGTACAATGAAGAGTATCTCACATCAATGAAGATGGTATCCAAAATTGCAAGTCATCTCAACAAAGGTAAGTAACCATAAGGTATGTGTTGTATATTTTATGTTTTAGGGTTGAAAATATGATTCTAGGGTTTGTAAAAAATCTAGGGAAGGGATAAACCCTAACATGACATAAAGAGGGAATAAAATCTGATCTAGGGTTTGAACTTTAGAAGCCCTAGGATGGCCTCTTGATTGCATGAAAACCCTAAAAGTCTTGGCATCATGTTTTGGTATCTTATACTTTGGGTGCTTGTCAATAACTATTGCAGGTACAAGAAGTAAAGATGGATCAGCTAAAACTTTGAAAACATGATGGAAAAAGGAACTTGTATAGCTATGGATGTCTCGATCCCAACAAGATGGAGAGAAGGATGAAAAAGGGCTTCACCTTGGCAGTGAAAAAGGAAAAGCATTATGACGTGATGCATCGTTTAGGAGATGGCATCATTATTACATACCATTGAAGCAAGAGCTCATGACATCAACATAAGAAGCTTGAAAGATAGCTGAAGTAGAAGTCTATGACAATCACAATTAGAAGGAAGTAGCTCTTGCAAACCTCATAGGAAACATAAGTAGTACTTATGGGTAAAAGAAAGTCATCTAGTGTAGAGCTCATCATACATCATTAAAAATGGAGCATTTGCAGGATGAGGATGAACAAGATCCTTTGTTGAAATCTTTATTGGAAGATTCACCTATTGGAAGATCAAGTGTCTCGCCGAGAATTCCTTGTATGAGATTCATGGGATGATGGTATGATGATAAAGAAATGAAGCAAGTCAAGATGATTGAAGAAATTCAATCAAGGAAGCTACCAAAGGAAGTCTAGATGACCAAAAGGATGAAATGAGGCATGTATGCATGTATTTGATAAAAATTGAGTCATGTCATATAGTTGCAGATAATAGGGATATATACTCTACCTCATGAAATGGACCTCTTTCATTGAAAGAATGCATGAAGGCATGGGTCACATGCTGTTTGTATGAAACTATGTTGCAGGAAACGTGGTACAGAGGTCCGTTTCCGTACGGAAATTGGTATGAAACGCGGAAACGCGTTTCACGGCCGTACGACCCACGTTTCCTCATTAACTTGTGTTTTTTTTTAATTTGTTTTTAAATTTATTTTTAGGGTATGTTAGTGACTTCTAGTTGCTTCTAGATGCGTGTCTAAAGTTATAAAAGTGAATTTTTTCCCTAGTGTTGATATGCAGTTCATCAGGAAGTTTGAGGCATATGCAGTTCATGGTAATGTTAAATTTTTAAAGTAAAAGTGATATTCTCCTTTATTTTTAATTTTCATCCTTTTACTTAAATTTTTAACATTACCATGAAATGACTCAGGATGTTTGAGAGTGGTTTCGCCCTCATTGGATTTCATATGGAGAAAGTAGAATTTTAGATCTCACTCAAAATCCAACAGACTTATCTGTTTTTCAGGATTTCAGGATTGGGGGGATTGCAATGTTTCCATTGGATTTTATCATGTACTAGGGTATGGAACTTGTATTTAATCAAGAGAACCAAGCCCTCTATGCAGGGGAACTCCCAATAATCAAGATCATGTAGGGTACTAGGGTATGAAACTTGTATTTAATCAAGAGCACTAAGGTCGTTCGACTATGTAGGAAGAGACTCCCAATACAACAGTGGTCTTTCCAAAGAATGGGATGTGGATGCAGAAAATCCTGATTTAGATCTCTCTCTTGCAACCTTATAGTCTTTATTGTACTTGCAGCCTCATATATTAATATAAATAAAGGCTGATTTTGAGATTTGGATATATAATAAAGGTTGCTTTTGGATATTTCGATATTTTTATTTTCATTATGTGATCATTCATGAGTAAATGTGATGTAAATTAAATCTTAATGTTTAAGTGTAATAAATTATAATCTATCATTTATGCTTGATGATTGCACATATATATATATATATATACATATATTTAAATATTTTCAATATATATATCTATATATATATATATATATATATATATATATTCGCGTTTCCTCGTTTCCAAAATTTGGGGAGGTTGCGTTTCGTATCGCTTCCTGTTTCGGAAACTCGTACCCGTTTCCCCGTTTCGTGCAACTTAGATATGAAATCAACATAATGTGTCCTCATATGGAATATGAGGTGGTTGACAAAGACGAAGGAATTGTGATTGGAAGTTCTTGGGAAGCAATATGTGAATAAAGAAAACAAGAGATCATTGCAGCTATGGTCACATGGAAAAGGAAATCAAGATCTGATGACTAATAGAATCGACTATGGTATCTCCATGGAAAAGATATAATGACTTTGATGCAGTTTGGAAAAGGAGACCCTTGACATTGTATATATTGGAGTCAATATGTATTTTTAGGATGTTGATGTGGCAACAAGCAGATGTCATGATGTAAGGCCATCACAAAGGTAATGTTAATTTGATGTTCATTTTTGATTTTTGAACAATATCTGGATGGGTTAATACAGGGCTCTACCAAAGGACGAGTTGTGAATGTCACCCACAACTGGTACTAATGTGTTAGAATAAAAGAGCACTAGGGTATGAAACTTGTATTTAATCAAGAACACTAAGGTCGTTCGCCTATGTAGGAAGAGACTCCCAATACAATAGTGGTCTTTCTAAAGAATGGGATGTGGATGCAGAAAATCCTGATTTAGATCTCTCTCTTGCAGCCTTATGGTCTTTATTGTACTTGCAGCCTCATATATTAATATAAATAAAGGCCGATTTTGAGATTTGGATATATAATAAAGGTTGCTTTTGGATATTTGGATATTTTTATTTTCATTATGTGATCATTCATGAGTAAATGTGACGTAAATTAAATCTTAATGTTTAAGTGTAATAAATTTTAATGTATCATTTATGCTTTATGATTGCACATATATATATTTAAATATTTTCAATATATATATATATATATATATATATATATATATATTCGTGTTTCCCCGTTTCCAAAATTTGGGGAGGTCGCGTTTCGTATCACTTCCCGTTTCGGAAACTCGTACCTGTTTCCCCGTTTCGTGCAACTTAGATATGAAATCAACGTAATGTGTCCTCATATGGAATATGAGGTGGTCGACAAAGACAAAGGAATTGTGATTGGAAGTTCCTGGGAAGCAATATGTGAATAAAGAAAACAAGAGATCATTGCAGCTATGGTCACATGGAAAAGGAAATCAACATCTGATGACTAATAGAATTGACTATGGTATCTCCATGGAAAAGATATAATGAATTTGATGCAGTCTGGAAAAGGAAACCCTTGACATTGTATATCTTGGAGTCAATATGTATTTGAAGGATGTTGATGTGGCAACAAGCAGATGTCATGATGTAAGGCCATCACAAAGGTAATGTTAATTTGATGTTCATTTTTGATTTTTGAACAATATGCAACAAGCAGATGTCATGATGTAAGGCCATCACAAAGGTAATGTTAATTTGATGTTCATTTTTGATTTTTGAACAATATCTGGATGGGCTAATACAGGGCTACCAAAGGAAGAGTTGTGAATGTCACCCACAACTGGTACTAATGTGTTAGGATAAAAGATCTCGGAGGAAACGTGATGGGGAGAAGGTAATTGTATGAAGGAAAGCTAGATATGGACTAGTGGATCACTTTCCGATGAAAAGGATGACATGACTGACATGATTCCTAAATGAAAGTGATGGATGGTCGATGCCCTATGAAGAAGTCCCAAAGATGAAGGTTCCATAATGTTATAGATGAAATTCATGACTTTGAATGAAGGAGCGCTACAAGCAACTGGAAGTCCCATGATCTCCACCATTGAAGCGCTGCTGTTGGAAACAGGTCCCTAGTTAAGAGGGAGCCTGGAAGCAAGTTTCTAATTAAGAAGAAACTTGGAAGCAAGTCCCTAAGCTAAGAGGGAGCTTGGACAAGTCCCTAGTTAAGAGAGAACTTGGGTACATTCCTTTTATAGGAATGAGTACATTCCTTCATAGGAATGGATATATCCTCCCTAGTTGAGAGGGAGAGATAGACACATCATTCTTGTCTTCACTTGGGAAGAAAGAATGGAGGATTGGGTAAGCATCTGGCATCCGATACTCTTTGAGGATGTGGTAGGGCATCCAAGATAAGAGTAGTCATAGAGGACTGATATATTTTGAGGGCTGGGAATCCAAGATAAGAATAGTTCTGGAAGAACATACCCTGAGAGAACCCGGGTGGGGTATGCTCTTTGAGAGACAATGATGAAGGTGTTTATAAATCATTGTTCTTGCCCGCATTGTGCTTTGAACTTGTGGAGAGATAGAGCTATTAGTCAAGGCCTTTCTATGTGACAATGCTGGATGATATGACGCTATACAAATGGGTTACTAATCCGACTCTTCTTATGAGAATTCTTCAGATTGAGAATGTCCAAGTACCTTGTATGGATTATGAATACCTCCCTAGTTAAGAGGGAGTGTTGAAATATGTAACTAGGTTCGGTCTTCATAATGACATATGTAATCATGATTTTATGTATTTGATGTAATGAGAAAAATAAATTTGTTATTGTTTTCTTGAGGCATGGGTTTCATGCTCAAGAGGAATTTATTTTATAGGTCAAGCTCCCATTGAGAGCTTCTAGGGCTTATGTGTCATTGTCATGTATGAAAGACCCATTTGGGGCATGTTACATATTGTAAAGAAATTTATTTGAGTCTATGTTAGAGTCAAAAGACCCTCCAAGACCTTGTCCAAGTGCTACAAACAAGTCGACCTTAAAAAGGAGCAATTAGCCTACACAAGATGACATGTCAGCCTAGGATGATGTCAAGTCGAGCTATTTGCATGGGTGAGGAGCCTATAGATATGAGAGAACTCAACCTCATTCAAGGAGCAAGCAAGCGAACATCCAAATCACGAAGAGAAGTGCAAATAATCAAGTAAGAAATCCTACTGAGAAACGAAGGGAAGAAGGAGAAGAACGAAGTTTTAAAAGACAATTCCTGGGCCATTTCTCTCACACCCGTGACTGCAACTAGGGTTTTTAGCAGACCTTGAAAAAGCTGAGATGAAGTTCAGGAAATAAGTATTCATGCTAGCTGAATTCACAAGAAGTTTCTAGGTCAAGCGAAGGAGAGAAGCCTCACCAATCAGCCCCAGTCAGCTCACACGTGCGGGATTTCTGTGATTGTAGGCAGGCTGAAATTGCAGGCCTACAATAAGAGGCCGAAAATTAAAGGAAAGCAGAAATCAATAGTGTAACAGTCAGTTTGACTAACGTTGACTTAGAAAGTTGTTTAAGGAAGAATTAGACTTGGCCTTGGAGAGGTTCTTGGTCAAGGGTCTAGGTCTTGGAATTTGTCAATTGAAGATTCTATAAGAAGGGAAATTTTGTGGGTTTTCCTCTCATGATTGGAGAGGTTTTAGCCCTGGCTGATCGCCTATATTTTGTGTCCTTTGTCTCATTGTTCATTATGTTTTGATGGCTGTTTGATGAAGAGAACACAACATTAATTAAGCTAAAGAAGAAGCTAATTAAGAAAAGTAAAAAGTCTTCACAAGTAGTTATCATTGAAAGAGAAATCACCTACACTTGCTGCCCCTAGATTTCTCAACGAAACAACAAGTTAGAGAATCATATTCTTAATAAGAGGGCTTGATCATCCATTTGGATGTTATTATCGGAAACAAATGCATAGAAGTTGTGGATCAATTCCAAGACTAGTCACCCTCTACCATTTGCTTGTGTATGATATTTTGAGATTGAAATTAAGAGTTTCAATGTCCAAAACCACCTGTACAAGTTTTGTAAAGACCAATTTGTTTCTTAACTTGGGTTATCAATTCTAACATCTCATAGGGCGATTATTTAAATCTTTAATGATCTTAATCCCCATCTAAAAAAGTCTTATATATTATACCATTGAGCATATCCCAAGGGTATTTCATCTTGGCAAATACCTATGTCCACCATGTTAAGAAGTCACTAAAATTGAAGATGGTTTTAAAGGTATCTCCATCGTACTTTAAATTATATTTGCATATTTCCTAGTGTTTCCTATTAATTTGGAATAAAAAAAGGATTTAACCTTCATAGGGGCTAATCTTGCTAAAAAATTAAGCAAATGGACATCCTTCAAGCCTAGTTTCGCCATGTAATGATGCCTTTAAGACTCGTCTCTAATGAAGATCTTCTAGCTCTTGAATTCTTTGTTGGCTCTAATAATGCACCTTACAAAGGATTTCTCCTGATATTTTAATATCTATGATACTTAATGCCACGATACCTTTATAATTGTAGTAGGTGTTCCAATTTATGGAGGGAAGCCTTTTGCTAGACTCTCTGTTGGTCCACGATTCTTTTCGGGGAGTCGTTGGTTTTCCAATTTACAAATAGAAGCCTTTTGCTAGACTTTGTGTTTGGCCCATGAGATAAGTGTTGAGAAATCGGGAGGCTTATAGTTTTCATTAGATTTCTCCTTTTCTTTAGTAATTGCTTGTGAATTTTGTTAGCTTTATATTTATTTATTCTGTGTTATTTCATCAAACAATTACCAAAATATAATCATGAAGATCACAAAAACAAGAAGAACACAAGATATAGGCTCTTAGCCAAGTCAAAACCCCTCTCTTAGGGGAAAACCCAAAAAATTCTCTTCTTATAGAATCGGATCAAAGTGAGATATCCAAGACCCATGACCACAAATCCAACCTCTAGATGCCAAGTCAAATCTTCCATTCCACTCAACAAAATCATCTTCAAGAGACCAACAACCAGAGATGTACCAAGGCAGAAATCCCACATATTTAGCTCAAGAGAAAAATTCTTCTTTCATTGTCATACCTCAACCCTTCATCTTGTGTGAATTTTCAAAGCTAAATCACTCATCACTCAAGAATTATTGTTCAAATGATCTCCACCTATATTTTAATTATACTGTCTAGAGGGGGGCGAACAAACATGTCCATTGGGGCAGGCCGACTTGTCATGCAGGCTGACTTGTTATTTAGAGGGGTTTTTGACCCAAAATTACATTTCCAAAAATTCTTTTTACTTTTTCTTTTCAAGAGGTCCAAATAGGACTTTGACTCAACAGAATCCTAGAAGCATGAAGAACATGCTTATCTAATAAAATAATAATAATAAAATTCTTTTAAGCGTGAAACCCATGCTTGAAAAATAATTTTTCTTTTTCTTTTTCTTTATACATGAAATATACAAAATTAAGAGTACACGAGTCATTATGAAGACCGAAACTAGTTACATCTTTCAAGAATAAGTTTATTAATTTTCAAAGAATGACCATAAATAGTTCAAAGAGAATGTTAGGTACATAATCAATACGAGTGGCTAGATGAGCTACTTGTTTTGCTTAAGGGAAACCAACAAGGCAAATAAAACTAATTCAAGGTGGATCTATATGTAAATTTTCATTTGTTCTTGTACTTTCTAGAGTGAAAAACTAGAGCCATGGTTTAGCTGTGTCCATCTTAGGGAGATAATCTTGATTTGTGATTTGAGGTCTAGTTTTTGTACCTTGTTTAAGGGGGTAAACAAATATTTTTGGGATCAACCTTTCGAGAGATTTGCTTGTTTGTTGAAGAGGTTGTTAAGGGCTTTCCATTGAGTTGACCTATGAGGTGACAACTATAGTACCAAGTGTATTCTAGGTCAACTGTCATTACTCATGTGTGGAATTTTAAGAAGATTCTAGAGGGTCCAAATCCTAACCCTAATCGAGAGATGGGGCATCCAAAAATCTTAACCCTAACTATAATCAAGAGTCGGGGCATCCAAAAAACTTAACCCTAACCATAATCAAGAGTTGGGGCATCTAAAAAACTTAACCCTAACCATAATCAAGAGTTGGGGCATCCAAAAATCTTATCCCTAACCTTAGATAACTTTATCGGCATGTTAAAAACTGAGTTCTGAAGGAGAGGCAAAGGTTCCATTTCTATTATAATGATTCACTATTCCCTTGTTGAAAAAAGCAAAAGTAGAACATATGGTAGAATAGATGAAGTAGAAGACCTTCTAGTGGCGACTTAAGGCATAGTGTCTAGTCCATCTTTCTTGGCCCCTTGTGTTATATATTTGAAAAGAGAGGCACAATCTTTATTTTCTTTTTGGGTTTTCCTAAATTACCTGGGATACATCTTATGTTTAATGTGGTCATGTGCTCTATTTTTTCTACTATTATATCTTTTCCCTTATATTAGTTTATCTCAATATTTTGACTTCTATTCCCATTGTATCACATATTAGTCATATGCAAGCACTACATAATAGAGCATAACCTCATGGAATTCGTGAATAGAATTTAAGATTTATTGTTATTCCCTCGCTCTAGAAGTCTCTAGTTCTTCAACATACTTGGAAAGTTGGCATATGTTTTAAGTCTATTTAGATTGCAAAGTGAATAGGTGGCTAGAGTTGGATCTTACTTTCTGAACTAATAAGTCCAAGGAACTCATATCTAGTTTTTCTAATCTCCATTTTAATTTCTAATAGAACAAGTCCATGTTGATAGAGTTTGTGATAAAATCTCCAAGTGTTCTGCATGTTGTTTTGGTTCTTCAACATACTTGCCATATGTTTTAAGTCTATTTAGACTATAAAGTGAATAATAGGTGGCTAGAGTTGGATTTTACCTTCTAAAATAAAAGTCCAAGGAACTCAAATCTTGTTTCTCTAATCTCCATTTTAATTTCTAATAGAACAAGTCCATGTTGATAGACTTTCTGATAAAATCCCCAAGTGTGTTATGTATGTTGCTTAAGGTTGTTTGAGTAAATTAACAAATCATCAATATATATAATCATAAATTCTAAATCATTGAAAATATTGTCTATCTTTTGAGATTTGGATGGAGAATTGGTGAGGCCCATTCCAACAAAATCTTGCACTTCTCGAGACGAAGTCCTAAAGCAAAATTGCGAGACCTTGTGTAATTCTATTGTCACCTCACCCACCCTCTTCTTGCTTCTAGTTGACTCTCCTCCAACTTAGGGGTGGTTCTCCCTAGTAGACCTAGGGGATTTAATGGCCTAGTCAAACCAAATCAAAATCCCTTTAAAGCTTCCACTTCTATAACCACCAATCAAAGGATTGGACAATTAGTGCTTAAAGTGGATCTTGAAGATAGTGTTGCTAGTGCTTTATGGTAATTTCTAGATTTGAGTTCATAGGGAAGATCCCCAAACCCACACCATCAATGAATTACAAGGTGATTTTAGAGGGCATACACTAGCAAAACGATTTAAAGTATTTTAAAAGGAAAAAGGGTGATGGAGGATAGAAGATTGGTGTTTTAGCTTGCTAATATATTTTTGGAGACATATGGGTTTAAGGATTAACATGTTTGAAGATGACTGGAGTATATTGAGGTTCAGTAGATTGGAGTAGGCCCACTCACTATCCCTAGAGTTTTCAATCTTCAAGGAAGAGATAAGGGAAGGAGCCCACTTTCTTTTTCCGCAAAGTCTTGGAAGATGGGTTTGTTTAAGAGTGATAAGGAAAATAAAATACTATGTCCACATGCCTAATACATAATTGCCACCATCTATAAACATAACCAAAATAAAGAAAGTCAACTTATATTATCATGTATTCATCCAAGCTTCACTAATATCCTTTTGCGAAAATAATGAAATCCACATCAACAAAACCTCTCCCATCTCATCCATCCATGGTTATATTAAGATAAATTCATGGAAATTTTAGACTTGCTAATAGAACTCTCCCCTAGTCCAACCGTGAGAAATTGAGAGAAAGTGCACCTCTATTTATAGAGGAGGTGCTCATTGTCCTTTACATTAAAATATTAATTTTCTAGACTAAAAGCCCTTAGTCTAGCCTATAAAGGGGGTGAAAGATCTCTTCTATAATCAATTAATCTAATTTACCTCTAAAAAATCATCCCTTTTCATAAATGAGGGGAATGGGGGGGATTTGGCACAACATCCAACCTCCAAAGGCCCTTCAATCACATATCTTCTTAAGCAATCTCCAAACTTGCCATCAAATTATCTAGGTTTCCTCCTCATGTAAGTACTAAATGTGCAATACCATGCCTACAATGACCCTCCAAGTGAAATGTTATGGTTTTAGAGTGGATTGCTCAACCTTCAAAGGTTTGCAAAATGTACAAGTTATACCCCAATGGATTGAAAAAGCAAACCTCAAGTTGTGGACTCATGGATCTCGAAACAAAGTGCAACTTTCAATAACATAGTTTAAATCAGCCAAAACTCTTATAGATAGGGGTCAACCCTATGCTTAGTATGCAATTATAAAGCAAGCTCAAACCAAGCTTACAGTCGACCCAATTTAGTCGTATTTTTAGGTCCGCTTAGCAACTTTTGGTAGGTTGGCTAACTTAAACTCTTGTCTTTCAACATAACATATAGCTACATCAAAACATTTATATATCTCTGCTATTTATCTAAATGCTAACCCATTTAAATTCATGCTTTTGCTAGGGTAAAGGCATATGAATTTGCTGACGTTTGCAAACAACCTACCTTGGTTCCACATCATCACACTTCAAGCCAAGCATAAGGAGATATACATTGTCTCTAGTTTCACCGTGATCAAGTATCTTCTTAAACGTCTCAGTCAATGTTGCACGAAGCGGGAGCGAAGCGGAAGCGTTTTTTGGAAGCGGGGACGCCGAAGCGTCATTTTCCAAAAATCTAGGAAGCGAAGCGTCCGCGGAAGCGTCTGCTATATATATATATATATTTTATATTTTTTTTCATTTATACTCAAAACAAACATCCCAAATACCAAATTAATTGTAGAAGACATGAAAACATGCATATTTTTGCATAAATCAAGATAGATATAACATCCATTGTACATTAATGATCTAGAATCTAGATTCTTCTCCTCTTGTCTAGCCTTTGCCTCTACCTTGATTGTCTAGGGATATTAGTCAACATTGCCCAATTTTGATCAAACTACCTAATTCAAGACTTAAAATATGGTAGAAAAAGCTTAACATGTTTGATCGATGATTTTGACTTGATTGAAAGGTAATTTTTTGCTAAGGGCGTGCCGCGTGACAAAGGAGTTCAACAATTAACACCACCAACACCAGGGTACATATAGGGCTTGGTGCTCTTGATTAAATGCTAATCGCATACCTTCATACTTGATATAATCTAATGAAATGCCACAATCCCATTGATCCTGAATACCTGAAAACTGTTAAGTCTGCTGAATTTTGAATAGGATATGAAATTCTATTTTCTCCATATGAAGTCCAATGAGGCTGGAACCACTCTCAAACATTCTGAGTCATTTCATGGTAATGTTAAAAATTTAAGTAAAAGGATGAAAATGAAAAATAAAGGAGAATGTCACTTTTACTTTAAGAATTTAACATTACCATGAGGGAGCATCTGCTATATTTATATTTTTTTTTGCTTTCATTTGTCACCCTAACCCAAGGTGGACCCACCCCCAACAAGCAAACTCACCTAAAATTTAAAAAAAATTTGAAAAAAAAAAACGATTTTTAAATGCTTTTCCGGAAGCTTTTCTGGAAGCGTATGGAAGCGTCTGGGAAGCGCCGTACGAAGCGCGCTTCGGCGCTTCGGAAGCGCCAGCGCTTCCAAATTTCCAGGAAGCGTCTAAAAATTTCGGAAGCGCGCTTCCGGCTAAGCTTCCTAGGCGCTTCCGTACGGGACGCGCTTCAGGGCTTGGAACCGGGGGGGGGGGGCGCTTCGTGCAACACTGGTCTCAGCAGTTTTCATTGATCCACTCTCTCTCAAGCATACGATTTCAACATCGTCCTCCAAGGTTCTCAACATCATTGATTTATTTCACAATGCTTGATGAACTAGCCAACAAAGAAATTGCAGAATTCATGACAACAAAATGTCCTTCAACATACCATAAGTAAAACCAATCAAAACTATGTGTTTGTGATCGCCAATTGTGGTAGGACACCTTCGACAACTACCTTAATTTGATATGTAATATCAACAAACATCTATAATGAGTTCAATCTCACTTCTTGAGTATCGACCATGTGATGTAATGACATTGGTTAGATGTCTACTTCCTTTCCAAAGCACTGATTATCAATATCATGGATTAGCACATCAACCTTTATTTGTTCTTGAGAATTGACATTCATCAAAATTTTGTTCATGCTCAACATTTGAAGGGTCATAGTCCTATAGTAAATTTTCTAGGGAATTTGAGATCTCTAGGCAATCTAACATATTTGTTAAATTTTTCATAGTTTTGATAAATGTGGTTGGAAGGACATCTTTTTGCCATAGCCAACAAATTAACATTCTAAGCAAAGAAGTTTCTAGGTAGATTCAATCTCCAATTTCCATGTCTACAATTTCGTCTTTAAGGTAGGGTTCCACAAGATGGGTGACTCGACTTTTCTTATCTTGTTTTGGAATATGTGACCAATAGCTCTAGGATAGATTGCTTACAGGCAGGGTGCACCTTAAAGTTTTTAATCTTTACTTCCTACAAACCTAAGTTGCACGAAACGGGGAAACAGGTACGAGTTTCCGAAATGGGCATGGGTACGAAACGTGACCCCCCAAACTTTGGAAACAGGGAAACGCAATATATATATATATATATATATATATATATATATATATATTAGGACATTTAAGAAATATGTGCAATCATAAAGCATATATGATACATTCTAATTTATTACATTATGATTAAATTGTCAATTGTCAATGCATAAAATATAAGTTTCTAAATTTACATCACATTTACTCATGAATGATCACATAATGAAATAGCAATATCCAAAATCAACCACAAGAAATTTCTAATTTCTTGTCTCGTGCTTGATTGGGAGTCTCCTCCTACATAGTTGAATGACCTTAGTGCTCTTGATTAAATACTGTTGGAAATAATACTGAGAGGGGGGGGTGAATCAGTATTATCACATTAATAAAACTTTTTCATTTCCAAACTCTGATTCACATATGCTACTTCCACAACTTCTTATGATTAAGTTAATTGATCTTCAATGAGTGCATTAGAACATTATCAACCATATTATCAGTTAACAGATGCAGTAACATAAAGTAGATTATCACACATAAGGCACACACATGAACACCATGATATAAGGTGGAAACCCAATGCGGGAGAAAAACCACCTGCTGCAATATGTCTCTATCTTCTTTCAAATTAGAAACTCCTTTACAATGGTTTTGTACTGGTGCAGTCCTTTACTAGTACACAGGCTGCAACCTGCAGAGCGCTACAAATCTCTCTCGTTTTCCAGTCTCTCCTGGAAGGGAGCTACAACCCCCTACTTCTTTTCTTACAAGGACCACTTTTCATAAATTTTCAAACTGGATCCATAAGCAAGTATGAGAGAATCACCCAATCAACTGTAGTAACCAGATCAACAGTAATAGGACCAAACCCAGAACACAACAATGATAAACAAAGATTTTATGAGAAGGAAGCACCCTGCTCCACTGCTTGCCTGCTTCCCGGACGCACCCTGCTCAACTGCTAGCCTGCGTCCCTCGCTCTGAGTCTATTGAACTGCCTGCGTCCCGGCGCACCTAAACCCTTCTGCGCCTGCGTCCCGACGCACCTGAACCCTTCTGCGCCTGCGTCCCGGCGCACCTGAACCCTTACTGCACCTGCGTCCCTCCGGGCATAGATGATTTCAAGACTTCAGAAGTAACCCAGACAGTCAGATCTACAGATCTGAACATGCGCCGAAGAGATCTCGGTCCATCAGTAGATTCGCCTTGTTTAGATCTAGACCAGATCTAGCCCTCATAAGATATTCAACCAAAACCATACTCAAGCCAAATGATCTCCTTTGCTTTATATAGGCAAGCTCCTCCTAAAATCATGGAACAATACCACGAGCCGACACCATAATAACCCAATACCGTCGGCTAAATACCAAGAGTAAAACATAAGAAACCCCATGTGTGCTTTTCTCTGCCTTGAAATGTGTGCACTGGGTGGACGCACCTCCTGAATGGCTGGCCTGCGTCTCTGGACGCGGTCCCTGCAAGGTGTACCTGCGGGTACGCACCTTCTGAACTGATATCCTGCGTCCTTCTTATTTTTGAATAAATTGAGAGCCTTGTCATGGGAGTTGCCATCAAGTACAACATCTGTAACATATAGCCATACCAGAGAACATAATGCCAACAATCTCCCCCTTTGGACTTGATGGCAACATCTTCAGCTTCATTCTCCCCCTTTGACATCAAGGGCAAAGGGGTATGCTCCCCCTAAGATCATGCTCCTCCTGAAAATGAACCAGATCTGCAACACAGAACCATAATCCACCATGAAAGAGATAGAGACATATTGCAGCTATTTCCAAGATCTCCTTCTGACCATCCTCCATAATGCCAACAATGCATTATATGCTCCCCCTGAACCTGTGCCATCAATCAGAAAAGGTTCAACAATAAGATGATGCATCAACAACCCCCAACTTTTGCCTGAGGTATTCAAAAGTGTCCCTGGGCAATGGTTTGGTGAAAATACCAGCAACTTGTTCCTTAGAAGGAACATACTCCAACTTGACCTTCTGTTCAAGTACTTGTTCCCGGAGAAAATGGTACTTGATTGGTATGTGCTTGGTTTTTGAATGCATAACAGGATTCTTTGAGATGCTAATTGCACTTGTGTTGTCACATAAGATGGGGATTGGTGGTGTACAAGTGATTTGAAAATCCTGCAAAGTCTGCATCATCCAAAGGAGTTGGGTGCAACAAGATGCAGCAGTAACATATTCCGCTTCAGCTGTAGACAAGGCAATTGAACTCTGTTTCTTGCTGAACCAAGATACCAGTCTGGAACCCATAAAGAACGCGCCAGCACTTGTGCTTTTCCTGTCATCCACGCTTCCGGCCCAATCTGCATCTGTATAAGCATGAAGTGTAAGATCTGTATCTCTAGGATACCATAAGCCATAATTTTGAGTCCCTTGAAGATATTTGAAAATTCTCTTCACTGCCTGAAGATGAGTCTCTTTCGGATTTGCCTGAAATCTTCCAACTATTCCAACTGCATGCATGATGTCTGGTCGGGTACCTGTCAAATAAAGTAAACTTCCAATCATAGATCTGTACGTTGGTTGATGTACTGCTGCAGATTCATCATTTGCACTGAGGCTACATCCTGTGACCATGGGTGTACATACTGGTTTTGCATCGTCCATACCATATTTCTTCAAAATCTGTTTGAGATACTTGGTTTGAGATAAAAAGATTCCTCCTCCTTTTTGTTGGATTTGCAAACCAAGGAAATATGTCAGTTCTCCTAGCAGGGACATTTCAAATTCTTTCTGCATGACCGAGGCAAAGTTTTGACTCATAGCTTCTTCATTGCTCCCAAAAATAATGTCATCTACATATACAACAAGTATTAGCAATTTGTCATTTTCAACTTTTATATAAAGATTGCTATCTGCTGATCCTTTTGAAAAGCCTTGTTGATGAAGATATTTGTCCAAACGGTAGTACCAAGCCCTTGGGGCTTGTTTGAGACCATAGAGAGCCTTTTTCAATCTGCATACAAGATTTGGATCATTTCCAAGAATGAACCCATCTGGCTGTTCAATGTACACTTCTTCCAAGTCTCCATTCAGAAAGGCTGATTTCACGTCCATTTGAAATACTTTGAAGTTTTGAAAACTTGAGAGAGCAAGGAACATTCGGATGGCCTCAAGTCTTGCAACAGGAGCAAAGGTTTCTTCAAAGTCTATTCCTTCTTGCTGCGCATACCCTTTACAAACAAGTCTGGCTTTGTTTCTAATTACTTCTCCATTTTCATTCAATTTATTTTTGAAGACCCATTTTGTTCCGATAACATTCTTATCTTTTGGTCTAGGAACCAGCTCCTAAGTGTTGTTCTTTTCGATCTGCTCAAGTTCTTCATCCATTGCTTTCACCCAACATTCATCTTTGCATGCCTCTTTCACATTTTGTGGTTCAGTAGAGGAGAGTAATGCCAAATAGCTTGAAGCTTCTGCAACTGTTCTTCTTGTTTGTACACCTACTTCTTTCTGCCCCATAATCTGAGATTCTGGATGATTTTTCTGAACATATCTGGATGGAGTCTTTTCTTCTATTCTTGTTTGCTCCTCTGGTTCTTCTTCTTGAGGTTCTTCTTGAGGTTCTTCTTCTTCATCATTCTGTCGTTGGGGGTAGCCTTCATCTTCTTCGATGTCTTCATGATGTACTTGCCTAGGAATGTATCCCTTTTCATCAACCACTACATCAATGCTGTCAACAATTCTGCCAAGTCTTTTATTGTAACATTTGTATGCTTTGCTGTGTGGAGAGTAACCAAGAAGAATGCCTTCATCTGCTCTAGGTTCAAGTTTGCCAAGCTGCTCATCTGTATTCTTGATATAGCATTTGCTCCCAAAGATTTTGAAGTGCTTTACCGAAGGAGTCCTACCATTCCAGAGCTCATGAGGAGTTTGAGTGCTGTTCACCCGGACATTTGTTTTGTTGAGAATAACAACCGCAGCATGTGCAGCTTCACCCCAGAAGGTTGCGGGAGTTCCTGACTCATCAAGCATAGCACGAGCCATTTGTTGGATTGTTCTGTTCATCCTTTCCACAACTCCATTTTGCTGAGGAGTTCTTGCTGTAGAGAATTCTCTTCTTATCCCATGTTCTTCACAGAAATCGAAAAATTCATTTGAAGTAAATTCCCCACCTCTATCAGATCTGAGGCACTTAATTTTGTGACCTGATTGATTTTCAACCAAGGCTTTGAAGGATTTGAATTTTTCGAATGCTTCATCTTTGTGCTTCATAAGTCCTAACCAGACAAACCTGGAGAAATCGTCAATGAATAATATCAAGTATTCTTCTCCTCGAGGTGTTCTTTTCCTGAAAGGACCGCATGTATCTGTATGTACTAGCTCAAGGGGCATGCTAGCTGATCCTTCTTTCTCTGGAAAGTTAGTTCTGGTTTGTTTTCCAAACTGACATGATTTGCATATGGTGTTGTCAGGAATTTTGATATCTGGAAGATCACGAACTGCCTGGTATTTGCATGCTTTCCTTATTTGTGAAAAGCTTAGATGTCCCAACCTCCGATGCCATAACCAGTGCTCATCATCCTTGCTCAGATAGCATTGTTGTTGTCCTTCTTCAAATATGTACAAATTATTTGGAGTTCTTTTACCTTTGATCACTGTTTTACCTGTATCAAGATCACGAACAAGACATCCATTTGATCTGAATATAACCTCGGTTCTTTGATCACACATCTGGCTGACACTTAGAAGATTATGCTTCAATCCATCAACATACAAAACATTTCCAGCCTTGACCTTTTCTTTTAACTGAGCAATGCCCTTTCCTTTTATAGTTGCAGGAGTATCATTTCCAAAAGAGACTTTCTTTCCTTTTTCTAGAGCAGAATAAGACTCGAGTTTTTCTTTATCACCTGTCATATGCTTCGAACATCCACTGTCAATGTACCATAGATTTTCCTGTCCCTCTGCATAAAATGCTATCCCACATCTTTCTGTTTGAGGTTCCTTTATTCTCCATGTTTTGGTGCTTGAGGCTTGTTCCTTTTTCTGCTGGAACCTGCTCCTGCATTCAGAGTCTTCATGACCAAAGTTATTGCAAATAGAACATTCAACTTCATTTTCAAGAACCGAAAAGTTGTTATAGGTCCTTTTTGTAATCCCTGTCATACTTCTTTGTATTTGAGCTTCCCTAGTCATGATTGTTTTATATGCAACACATTGAGCTGCTTTGTGACCAAAGTTATGGCAAGAAAAGCATTGTCCATTGAAGAAACTTCTGCGGTTATCAAATCTACCGGCCAAATGATTGTAATTTCTATTGTCATCCATTCTTGAACCAAATTGAGAAGATTTTACCTGTGGCTGGTTGTAGCTTTTGTTCACCCTTAAGATGGATTGCCCCTGATAGTTTCTGTTTGTAATTCGTCCCTGCTTTACCTGATGATCTTCATTTTGCTTTTGCTCATTTCTTCTTGCTGCATCAAGATAACTTTTTGAGGTGGATGCTTGAGAAGTTTCTCCATTATAGCCTAGACCTGTCTTGTTTAGAGGAGATCGCTGCACTTTGATAATCTCATCCAAAGTTTCAGATCCTTTGACAAACTTGAGATTAATAGCTTTTGTTTTCTCAATCTCTTTTCTAAGACCAACAATTCCACCTTCTAATTTTTCAATATGTTTTTCCTTTTCATCAATTTGAAATTGTAGAGTATCAATGATCATGTTCTTTTCTTCTATACATCTCTTGAGTCTAGTAATTTCATCATAAAGGTTATCCACATCTACAGCATCCATATAATCATCATCTTCAAATGCCATTAACAACTTATATTCATTACCTTGTTCATCTTCATCACTGTTTGATAGACCATCACTATCTTCATGAGTGTAGTAGCTTTTCTTATTTGCGTTCTGTTTCTTGTTCCATCTAGCAGGTTCCTTTCCTTTATCCTTATAAGGGTATTTTGCAGCATAATGACCTACTCTTCCACAAGCAAAGCATTTAAAAGGTAACTTACCTCTGAACCTTCCAGAACCCCTCTGAAGATTTCTGACAAAATTTGATTCTTCTTCCTCTTCTTCTGGGACGTGGCTTGCTTCATAATAATCTCCTTTGCCTGATGCCTTGAAAGCAGCTTCTCTTCTGTCTGAAGGACCTCCCTTTCTCATTTCATAAGCAGTTAGAATTCCATGTAGCTGAGACATAGTAAGAATTCGTAGATTTTCCTTTTCTTCTATAGCAGATACTTTAGATTCAAACTTGGGAGACAAAGATCTTAGAACCTTTTCAACCACTATAGCCTCTCTTATTTCTTCACCCAAATTTTTCATACAATTAACAATCTCATCTACCCGAAGAAAATAGTTAGCCACACTTTCATCATTATACATCTTGAGAGTCTCATACTGAATCCTGAGAGTTTGAAGTTTAGCACGCTTTACCTGTTCATCTCCTTCATAGCTTGTGACAATTTTGTCCCATATTTCTTTTGCCGATTTGTAGTGCATTACCTTCATGAATTCCGTTTGGGATATACATCCTAACAGAGTACTGACTGCTTTTGCATTTGTTTCATACTTCTTTTTCTCAGCTGGATCTGTAGGAGTAGCTGAAGGAAAAGCATAGCCTGTTTCTACAATGTCCCAAACTTCTGTACCAAGAGATTGAAGATATGCAGTAACTCTTACTTTCCAATAATTGAAGTTTGTCCCATCAAAAACCGGTGGCCTGATTGATGCTTCTCTCTCGTAGTTGCTCATGATGAACGATCTACCTTCAAGCGATCAAGCTTCTCTGAAGGACCTGCTCTGATACCAATTGTTGGAAATAATACTGAGAGGGGGGTGAATCAGTATTATCACATTAATAAAACTTTTTCATTTCCAAACTCTGTTCACATATGCTACTTCCACAACTTCTTATGATTAAGTTAATTGATCTTCAATGAGTGCATTAGAACATTATCAACCATATTATCAGTTAACAGATGCAGTAACATAAAGTAGATTATCACACATAAGGCACACACATGAACACCATGATATAAGGTGGAAACCCAATGCGGGAGAAAAACCACCTGCTGCAATATGTCTCTATCTTCTTTCAAATTAGAAACTCCTTTACAATGGTTTTGTACTGGTGCAGTCCTTTACCAGTACGCAGGCTGCAACCTGCAGAGAGCTACAACTCTCTCTTGTTTTCCAGTCTCTCCTGGAAGGGAGCTACAACCCCCTACTTCTTTTCTTACAAGGACCACTTTTCATAAATTTTCAAACTGGATCCATAAGCAAGTATGAGAGAATCACCCAATCAACTGTAGTAACCAGATCAACAGTAATAGGACCAAACCCAGAACACAACAATGATAAACAAAGATTTTATGAGAAGGTAAACATCCTGAGTCATTTGATGGTAATGTTTACAATTTAAGTAAAATGATGAAAATGAAAAATAAAGGAGAATGTTTACCATGAATTGCATATCAACACTAGGGCCATAGGCTTGAATGTTAGGCTGCCCCACTCAAAAAATCCTCTTTCTTATAACTTGAGAGGCATCTAGAAGCATCCAGAAGATATTTTAGTTGTGCAACAAAAAGTTAGAAGCGAAAAAATAAAAAAAATAAAAGAAAAAGTTAAGTTAGAAGAGGGAACTCCACCGTACGGCCTGGAAACGCGTTTCCGGCCATACAGGCCACGTTTCCTGCTCGAGAAACGGGCTAGTATGGCCGGAAACGAGTTTCTAGGCCGTACAGTACGAGTTTCCTCATTTCCGTTTCGTTTCCAGCTAGAAACGAACCCTTCTCCAACATTTTCTACAACTTAGCTACAAACAAAAAACCCAAATTTGGTCAAAATCTTAAGTCTTATAGCCTTCAGTGTTGTAGGGGTGTCGAAAAACTCTTTTACATTTTAGAATAATTACTAGTTTAAATGAGAAAAGGCTTGAGCCTTGATTTCAATGTCTAGTAACTTTATTCCAAGGGCTATTCTTCATCATACAAAGTACTCATTTTTTTGCTTACTTCAAGAGGTCTCCAAGGATGTCTTTGAACATTTTCCTTCGGGAAAATATGGCTCTTGAGGGGGTGCTTGACAATGTTGGCTTGAGCTCTCTGCAACAAACCTCTACATATAAAGTATTCATTTTTTTGCTTGCTTAAAGAGGTCTCCAAGGATGTCTTTGAACATTTTCCTTAGGGAAAATCTTGCTCTTGAGGGGAGGCTTCATAATGTTGGCTTGAGCTATCTCTACAACAAACCTTACATTTTTTTCTTAGAGTCAGAAGGGTTATATGCAAACATTTTGTTTGTGGAATAACTTTGTCAAACCATAATCTATTATTGTTATTATTGTTTGTCCTTCTTTAGGAGTATGTTGGTTCACGCTTGTGCTCTTAAGTTGTGTTACTAGATTTGTTAGTTCTAGGGGATGGACGCTTGGATCCTTTTAAAATTGCACGAAATATGTTTGTGGGAGACTGCAATAATAATAGGGAAATATTTTTGAGAATAATAATATATGGAAGTTCACTAGAGAGTGAAGGCAGGGCTTCGCGACGTGCCATGTCTTTGCTGAAAAATATAGATGGTTTTGCTACATGGTTGGTTGAATTCTTAGTACTTTATAATGGAAGAGGTCACAAACTTGAACATTAATTATTGTCCTAGTGAATTTGCTTGGATGATGTTTCTTTTTTTGTAAGAGGTGACTTGTTCTCAAGAGCTAGTGGAGTGGAGTTGCCTACTAGTCAGAGGTGAACTATTTTGAAGGATGATGCAACAATTTGTCATGTGTCTACTAGTCAAGGGTTGTAGTGCCTCCTTGGTGCTTATTGATCTGGGTGCTAGAATGGTGCACACTATATCTATCTCTTGGTGCCCATATCCATCAGGACCACTATATCTATTGAGTAGTTTTTGATCACATTTGGGTGTAGAGGATGTAAGCATTGAGCTTGAATGCATTTCCTAGATATAGTGTTAGACACCGATGATCTGAATATTGGAAAAAGGTGGAAGGGAAGTTATAGACTGTTTGAATTTTGGAATTCTAAACGTAAATAAAGAAGAGGTTCCTCATTGAATAGTTGTGTAACTTTTTGTTTGCATTAGTTCCGTTCAACCTTTTTATATGCGCAGACTAAGCATTCCTTTGTTTTGTTCTATAATTTTAGTTACATTCAAGGACAACCACTTATTTGTAGGTTTCATAGTTCATCTTTTATTTTTAATATTTTGTAGTCACATTAAAGTTTGGGCTCACTTGATAAATGTTTGGTAGTTGACTGTTAATTTTGTGAGCGAGCATTGGACTATTGGAAATATTCTCCGATTTTGGATTCATTCTAGTTAAGTCTAGTAGTGTGCTCGAATGTTTATTACTATCATTTACAATTCTAGCAAAGCATTAGGACATATTGTTTTATGACATCAACTATACTTTTGTCTAAAAAATATTTTCAGGAAGGACATGTTAGAAATTGTTTGCACTATATTTTGTAGTTTTTTTGTTTGAATATTTAATGGTAGTTTCTTTTTCTTATAGTTATGTGTGCAACTTCTATTTTGAATGTTGATGTTTGAGCTTTCTTTCTTAATCATAAATGCAATTTCTTTGTGAATTGTTGATGTTTGCTTTGATCATTGATTTTCCTCATTTATATTTGTCATATGGCTCTACATGGTTTCATACATTAAATATGTAATATGATCAAGTTACTTTGTAAATGATTATACTCTCATGTTGGGTATGCTTATGAAATTAATGTATCCTATATTTTGTTCTTTTTTGGCTTTTAGAATGAGGGATAAACTCAAAGTTGGTACAGGTCTTGGAGGCCCGCTTACATCAAAGCCATCCTCTAGTTGTGATACCTCTTTTTTGACACAAAAAGATTCAACAACTCGAGTCCTTGAGGTATTTTCCAATAAGCTATGATGCCTTGTTATGTTATTAGTGGGACAATATCAACAATTGTTAGATACTAAAGATTATCAACAATTGTTAGATACTAAAGATTTATATAACATTTATGTTTGCTATTTAATAGAAAGCACAATTGAAGCAATCAATGTGGAACATGTTAATTAAATCGATGAATTATTGAGTCTACTAGATGTTATCATACTTTTAGGTTTTTTGGGTGTGTTCTAGGATATCCATTGAATATATACTTCATGCTTGTTCCATCAATTCGCTTTCAAACAAATCCATGAGTAATTCTTTTGTTAACTGTTCTTTTATACTTTCCTAGATAGGTAAGTTGTGCCATCAATGTCCAATCCAACAAAAAGTAATTTCTTGATTATTAACCTTTTTTACTTGTAACTTTGTTAGTTACTCATACTTTCCATTAAAATGATATGCCCATCATTCTCTGATGGTATAACAATATTTTTATAATATTCCCATGCTTAGCTTTATTGATTTTCATTTTCCATTTTGTTTACGATTTGTATTGCAAGGGACAAATATATTTAGTGATTTTCTTGTGAAGGATTATAAGGTAATATAATTTTATCAATGCCAAATGACCAAGGAGTAGGTCAACGAGATTGAAGTGTACAAAGTCATGGAAGTGCCTAGAACACTCCTAGATGCTACAACATTATCCAAGTTGGAAAAGCATATCAAAATAAGGAAAGGAGCGTGAACTCATTTCTGCAATATTGCTAGGAGAAATGAAGTGAGATGACCTCGCTCTCCTAACATCTGAGTTTGAGGGGTAGAATCTTATGATGTAGGTTTGGGTGCTTTATCCTACTTTGGGCTATACTCAAGGTTTTGCACCCCATGGTGGATGAGCCAACACTAAGGTTGCATACAAGTGATGTGCTTGCCAAGCATGTGGGAGGAAGTCCATTATTGCACATATCTATTGCCACAAGACTAGAAGGGTAGGTTAGCTTGCCTAACACTTAGTGGCTCCATCAATCTCGATAGGTTGGGAGAGATAAGTGATGATGCTAATTGTATTAGGTTTGTAAAGGCCATGCAAAGTCTTTTGTTTGTGGATAACTGCTTCTCAAACACATAAAACAAGGCATCTTTGGCCATGGTAGCAAAATAATATCTAGGGGAACTTTGTAGGTCTAAGAATATTGAGTGGAACATCCGAAGGAAACATTCCAAGTCTAGGAGCAAGGAGTGGACTATTACAACGCAGTAACCCATTGTAGAGTAGTTTGCTAACACTTAATGCCTCCAACAACATAGTTAATTGGGTTTGTGGAGAGGTGATGTACTTTCCATTGATGTGGGATGGTTGTCATTGTCTCGTAAATATATTGCTGTTCGACTCGAAGGTGAAATGGTTTGCCTAGTGCTTACTGCCTACAACAACCGATTTAGGTTGGAAGAAGTAAGGGATGACCCTAAAATCACCATGCCTATAGAGGTCATACAAAGTTTCTTGTTTGTGGATAATTACCTCTCAAACACATAAAATAAGGCATCTTTGGCAATGGTAGCGAAAGAATGTCTAGGGAACTTTCTAGGTCTAAGAATATGGAGTGGAACCTCCATTGGATCTCATAATATATGGACCTATGGACATTGGAGGATGCAATGTTCTTTAGAATTGATCTCTTGGATATAACATAATTTATATATCATCTTAGCTCTAGTGTTGTGGCAGTGCATCTGATCCATAGGTTATAGTTATTTGATAATTTTTTTTGTAATGAGGCAGCGGTCGGAGATTATCAAAAGACATGAGTTAATATGAATTTAACACTTTTTTCATCAAGTAATAAATGTTTATTTTTTAAGTATTGATCATTATTTATGTGAATAATTAGAAAACATTTTGGTATGTTTTCTTTTTAGGGAGTTGACGTGATATGAAACGCTAAAATTTCACGTCAATTTCCCTATTTTTCTTGAATCTTTCTTAAATATTTTTATTAAAAATAGAGAACATTTTTGAGCCTAACAATGATACTCATCAAGAAATGACATCATGGCTTCTGTGTGTAGCATTGATGCAATGACTAGGGTCTAGCCCTAGCCAAGCGCTGCCACCCCTGTTTCTAATCTTTTTCAATGGGAGCCCCTCCTTCAGATTTCGTCTTAGCTAAGATCTTGGCCTATTTTTTCTCTGCGGTGGATAGCTCGTTTCATTATGCTTTAGACACTGCAACTTTCTTTCATCCTGTAATAGTTCTCTTGGGGGTCAAAATGGCATCTTAGTCTGTCATGTCCATGGGCTTGACATCAGGATTCACGTTGTTAAGGGTGTTTCTCCTTCTCGTGTCTCACCTCGGGACCCCTTGGCGGGGGGCGCTGCTATGAAATTTGTCTCTACTGGAGCTGCTTTGTCGCTAGGCCTAGCTTCAATTCCTGGTTTCGTTCCCTCGTCAAGCCTGGAATCCTCTAGATCAATGTTGTCTCTTATACTTTTTGTGATGTTGTGAAGTTCGCTGCAGTCTGCCGACCTTTAGGGTCGTCTTCTTCGCTTGGTTTTATTAACTTTGTTTCTGGGTCTCACTCCACTGGGATCCCAATCCTTGAAGCTCTTGTGGTTGAGGTCACGTTGGTGGCAGAGTCTTTATGTGAGGATTTTTTATTTTTACTTTTTATAATATAGTTCGATATCTGAAGCTGGATTAATTTGTAGGGTTAATAGTCTATGGCTAAAGCTGGTAGGCCTTCACTCTTGGATTTTTGATTAGTGGAATCCATTAATCTCTGACGATGTGAACATCTACCCTCTGGCAAGAGGGCTTTTTATATTAGTTTTCAACAATGTTGAAGACAAAGCTTTTATTTCTAGCTTTGGTCCATGGTTCTCAGGTAGGGCAGGGCTCTTTATGTAGCCTTGGTTTCCCTCCTTTGACCCTTTGAAGACTTCAGTTTCGTATGCTTCGGTTTGGGTAAGGCTTCCTAACCTTCCCTTGCATTTGTGGAACCTTGCATCTTTGATTGCAATTGGTAACGCCTTAGGTAAATTTTACTATCAAAGTGAATATACAAGGCTCTACCTGAAGCCCACATATGCTCGCATATGTGTGGATATGGATTTCAGTAATGGATTTTCTGCAAAATTGAAGTACTGGATGCAAAAGTTGGACTACCGAAATATCTCTTTTCGTTGCAGATCCTGTGACGAGATTGGACACACCCTCAAATATTGCCCCAAAGTTGGGAAAATAAAGCAAAGAATCCAAGTCGAACATCTCGATGGTGGGAGGGAGCCAATTTTGACCAATACTCAATCTCTAAGGAGGATCCTCCTCTAGCTTTTTGCAAAGAGCACAAATTGCAAAATAAAACAAATTTTTCAGTAGCAAATCAAGAAACGACAAGCACAAATGTGGAGGCTTTAGTCATCTCATCCAAAGATAGCAGATCAATCTGTTCTCCAAGCGTTTTTTCAGTGAACTCTTGTGGAAAAAATACTTCTGTTGATGAGCTCTCAAATTTAGCTCACATTGGGATGAGCTCTCAATGTGATTTATCGTTCATTGGGGTTGGGACATTCATAAGTTACTTTGTTTTAGATAGAGCATGAAATGCTTATGAATTGGGTGATGGCTAACGAAGGGGGGAGAGCTTACAGTAGGCTTTTGCCCATGTGCTTATTATGTCCCAAACATCTGTGCATTTTTCATTTTCTTTATTTATGGTTTCATAAGCTTTTATCTTTTTGGTCTTCTGTATCAACCTCTTATGGCAAATTTGTGGGCCCCTAATTGAGAGATGAGCATACAGAGTTCTAGTTCCAATGATCAATGCCAATCAACCCAAAGTATTGAGGTGGATAGTAAGGGAAACATGGGAGGTTCAGGTCACAAGTATGTATTACCTTGGGTATGTTATATCATTGAATGCCTCCTATTAGTGCCCTTATTGAAGGAAAAACCTCAAGGGAGGCCACATTGGACTAGGGCCAATGGATATTCTCCTAGGAAAAGCATGGGAATAATGGTACAATCAAGAACGATCAATCATTCGACTTGGCTAGTGATCCATAATAGTATGCCCCAAAACATTAAATGAAGCACATGATTATAGAAATGGTTAGTGTACCTTTCGCTAGATGACCCGCCTTCCTTCAAGAGGTATACTAGATAAAAGAGAGCACTGAAAGGAGGATAGGTGGGGAGCTCTGAAGTAAAGCTATCAATGGATAATTATAGGGTTGTTCACTGGTCGATTGACCAATGGAGAGAACTTTTTTCCCTTATGGGTTACTCCATGTGTAAGGAAGGAACTCACGCATGAAATCATATCAATTGAAAGAAACAATTCATTATGAAGTAACATCTATGAGCATACTTATAATTTTGAGTGTAGGGAACATGAGTTGATGTACTAGGGTAGAGTCATTAGAAGGAGATTAGGTGTGTATCTGATGGAAAGAAGTAGCAGAACATGTTTGAATATGAGAAGATGAGTAAGATATCTCATCAAAGTAGCATCATCACATCCAAATGAGTATGTCTCTATAGGTAGTTACCTTGAAGGGGCAATAGGATAAATATTAAAAGCCTAGTTGTGTGAGAACCACAATTAGGGGTTATGGAACTTGTTCCAGTCATTTACTAATCAAAGATTTGGAACTTGTATGAAAGGTTGTGGGAGATTTTAGTGTGGTTCCAAGGACTTGGGGGACTTGTCAAGAGCTTTTGGGTGAGGGGTGCAATGTTCCCAATATCACTTGCATAAAGTTCCATGCCTTCTTACTGTTAGTGGCTAAAGTTAGTTGTGTTTGGTGCATTCTGCTAGGTTACAATGCCACATCAACTTAGCTTGGACAACAAATTGCTAACTATGATGGATGTACTCTTATGAATCTATCCATTCACATTGATTGGGTAGGTGTCTACTTATGAAAATTGTCAATAAAAGTATCCCATGCTTTTTCAAAACTTCACTTTATTAAATAATTAATAAAGTGAACATTTTTTTTATTAAAATGATTTTTAAATAATAAAGCGACTAAAGGCGGTCACTTAATAATTCAATTAAAAGAGAGCCATTGACTTCATGGTTAGATGTGAACCATTGAAGATTAGGTTTTTGGCTCATTTCAAAGTTGTAAAACTAAGAGAGGGAAAAGGAAAAAGACAAGAGCATATATTTCCCAAGTCACGTGAGTGAAGGAGAAAATTAGAGATCTGATTTTCATCCATTGGTGAGGATTTTAGCAGTAATTCAGCAAGGAGAATGCAAATAGTTGTCAACAAGGACATACAACTAGGAAGCAACAAGGAAAAGAGCAGCCATAAGGCTCAACAGAGCAGGTCATACGATTGTCTATATAGATTTCATGTAGCTCTACAGATTGAAGGGTAGTGTGCCTCGATTTTCGTGCAGAATGTATTTTCAGGGTTTATGTTTGATTAATTTCAAGGAGCCTTTTTGCCTGTAAGGGAGCTCTTGCAAATTATGAAGATAATTTTGAATGAATGATGAATTGATCTACAAGGGTAAAAATAAGTGCAGTATGTGATTGCTTTTCTCATATTTGTTGCATGCAAAAGTTAATAATTTCGTCAAGTAACTAGATCTGATCTGTTTTCCTAGATAGTTGGTTTTAGGATATTTAACATGGTATTAGAATTGCAAATGTGAGAGAAAAACAAATCTATAATTTTTAGGTTATTTCAGTAAGCTTGAGATATAAAGCTCAAGATAGCCATGTTAGTAACTGGTGTGAAAATTGAGGATCAACTTGATGAGGTTTCAAATTTCTTGTCACGGTAGGAAAAAATATCAGTGATATTGGAGGAGCAAGACTTGTGGAAAGTTGTGTCCAACCCTTCTCCAACTTCAGTACAAACCTCAGGGAGCACACATACACCATCAATTGTAGACCTTGCGATGTAGACAACATGGGATAAGGACATAAAGGCATAGAGGGTGATCCTTGAAGCTATAAAGGATCATCTGATTCCACATGTTGCAGAAAAGATCAGATCTAAGGAGATGTTTAATGCCTTGGTATCACTTTTCCAGAGTGATAACATGAGTTGGAAAATGATTCTCAAAACTAAGATCAAAGAGGGCAAAATGAACCCCTCCGACAATGTGACCAACTATGTTTTGAAGATCACATAGTGTTAATTTTCGTGAAATTGTGCAACGACTTAGATGAATTTATTGGAAAAATCAAGGCAATTGAAAACTGAAACCATGATTAACTTTCACCAAGATACAAAGTTTTTTAACATTCAACATGTTGTGGAAAATCATGAGATAAAAACACATGCACACGTAAATTTGACATTGGTGTTTTACCGAGGAAACCCAAATGGGAAAACCTACTTTCTTTGTTGTGGGTTTTTTTATTCATTGTTCTTTGAGCAAATAGGTCTTTACAAAGTCAGTGTGTTACTACTATAGTCAGAAAAATATCCTCTAAGAAATTAATCTTAGCTCCACAATTGTTCTTACTTTGCTCTTGGATTAGTGCTCTCGGCCTTGAGAAGATGCTCTAGGCCCTGCCTCTTGATCTCAACCTACACACAACTGTTTCCAACTGAAACTAGGTTTGGTTTCTGCTCTTCGAATTCTAATCTTTGCTCCTCAACCAATGTGCTATGCCAACAATAATGAATCATCAATCTATGCCTTTGTCCTCCTACCTTAATAGATCTTCGATTCATGCAAGGAGGCCAAGTTCAAATTTCTTTTCACACAAATGCAACGAGTTCCTTTTGCTAGTTAACTAGAGCAAGTCTCAAGTTTCAACTACACTTGAACTAACTCTCAGTTAATTAGCTCAGGTTGCTCCTTGATTTCTTCTGGTTGTGAACCGAGTTAACTGAGGACTTAACTTGTCCTCTCTTCACTTGTCTTTGAAGTCTTAACTTGTCCTAGCTGAACTTGTCTCTGTAGTCTTAACTCATCCTAACTAGACTTGTCTTTGCCATCTCATCCTGTAGTCGAACTAAACAAGACTTCAACGAACTGAAGCTCCAACATTATGCATGCAATCTATTGATGACCATTCCAACAAATTGAAAATCAAATCATCATACTGAAGTCTATCTCATGAATTCGCTTCATGCTAGAGAAAGACAATTCAAAGTCTCTACTGGCTAAGGCACAAGGCAAAAGACCTTCCTTTGCTACATTTTTAACACACAGATCTGAGACCAACTTGTAGCTATTGGAGAAGTTGTATTGGATGTAGAGCTAGTGAATGTTGTTTTGGATGGGTTCTCCAAGCCTTGGGAACCATTCATCATTGTGAAAATTCACTGCAGCAACTGATTTACTTTTCCTACTTATTTCACCATAAGTTATTCATGAAATTACTTCAACAAACTTTAAAATAAATACTGTTGCAAATATCACATCGTAATACAAAAACAAACATATGCACAAGAATCAACACATTGACACAGTTATTTTGGACTAATGTCCTCGGAAAAACCCAATGTGGGAAAACCGGTGTAGCAAGGGAGGATTTTATTATTCAACAATCTTCTAGTACAACAGGATGCCAAACTGGCTTACCCACAAATAGACAAAACTTCTTCTAAAGCCAGCGTAGGCCCTACTGACCTTTGCGTCAGCCTAAAACTCACTTTGTCAGCCTGAAACCCTCTGCGTCAGCTTGAAACCCTCTGCGTCAGCGTGAAATCCTCTGCGTCAGCCTACTGAGGCTCTGCGCAGCTTCTCTGGCCTTCTGCGTCACTCTTGTAGCCTTTGCGTGGATGATGCAGGCCTTGTTGGCTCTGCGCAGTCTCTGCTTCCTTTGGCCCTGCGTCTGATCTCTTTTGCCCAGTGTTCCACAGGGACTCGCCCCCCCCCAGGGGTCTAGTTTCCTAGCTCCCCCACGCTCCGGGGACTTGGGGACGAGAAGGGGACGTTTCCCCACGCCCCCAAAAATCAGGGTACGCAGGGGGACGTGCCAGGGGGATGTTTCCCTGTCCTGAGGAAACGTTTCTGAAAAGGGGGACGAGGGGTGTCGTGGGGGTATGAGAGGGGACGAGGGGTGTCGTGGGGGTATGAGAGGGGACGAGAGGCCCGATTTAAAAAAAAATGGCTTAAAACGAAAATTTAATTTAATTATTTGTTAAAACGTAGGGTTTTAATGTTGTATGTTTTATGTTTTAAACTGTAAACCTCACACACACCTCACACCATTTGGCATTTGCGTTCGCTCATCAGAACTCCTCCCGTCCTTCATCGAGCAGCATCCTACGAGTAGCTCCACGTCCTGACTCCTCCGCCGAGCAGTCCTCCAGTGAGTAGCGAGCAGTCCACTTCCTACGAGCAGTCCTCCAGTGAGTAGCGAGCAACACCTCTACTTGTTCCGTCACAGGCAACACCTCTCCCCGTCAAGCAACACCCTGTGTCACTTGCAAGTTGATTGTTGCGGCCCTGCGTGATTCCCTGAACGCTGACTGCTGCAGGTAAGTACCAAAAGTGAGAACTGTTAGTAAATTTTTTTCATTTTTAATTTTTTTTGTAATTCTGAAATCTGTGGCTGCGTTTCTTATTTTTTTCATTTTTTTATTTATTTTTTAAATTTACTGTATTTGATTTCTTCCTTGAGTGTTCCAATAGGAACTCTTCTCTCAAATTTGATATTGCAACGTTTTTGCCACACCCGTGACCCCATGTTAGAGTTCTCTTCTGTAGCACAAACAATATTCTTGATTTATTTTTTCTAAGGCAAGAAAAAACAAATACTTAGGCCTCCACGCCGGGGGACCTCAAATATACTTCATTTCATCATTTGTTTTTTCTAAGGCAAGGGTTGCTCCAACACGTCAATAAAACTTAGGCTTACAGCTATGCAAGCACACCCTCAACTACTGTTTTGGAGATGAGGTAGTCTTTAAGATCAGCCCATAGATTGATATGCAATTGGTGCCAAAATTACCATTTCCCTGTAGTCTTCACTGGGTGTAAAATGACTTGAACAATTCATTCTGATCAGTCTAGAGTCTAGACTCTACAAAGATAGCAAAGCAGCTACAGGTCTCCCAATCATCAAGTCAGACCCTCATCTAACCACAACGAGCTGACAAACAGAAAAGGACTTATGATGAAGTCTTCTTTCCCTTAGATTCTCCTGACCTTGTTGTTGAGACTACAGATGGCACCATAGGTTTATTCGTTAGGACCAAAGACACTACTTGAATGTATCGCAGCAACCCCTCTCTTCCATTTGATCATAACACTGTTCAGTATTCAATGTTCATAATAGGAAGTGGAAAATCAATATGGTTTAAAGTTTAAAGTTTAATCATAATGTATGATGTATGATTATAAATTAGAATTTTAAATTTATATGATATTAGTCTTTAGATAAATTCATATCAATGATCATGCTTGTAGCTTTTCAATTCAAACCCAATTGTCATGGTGGATTCAATTAATAAACTATATTTTATATTTATAAGTTTTTAAGACCCTGACGCCCCCCCACGTTTCCTAAAAATTGGTGGGGAGCTTTTGCATAGGCCGCTCCTGCGTATCCTCGCTCCCTCGCCCCCTCGTCCCTAAACCTTGATCGAAATTGCTTCTGCCTCTACGCTGATCTCCCGTCCCTCTGTTCCATACTTGCTGCCTCCTGACTGCTCTCCAGACCACTGGTTCAATTTCTTAGCTAACCCTGCTCCAGAAATTGAACTGACTGGTCTCCCTCAGTGTGTTCTCCAAGTGACCCTCAAGCCTCCTCTTATACTTTTCTCGTTGACAAATCAATGACCGAGATTAAGTCCCTAATCAACGACTAAGATTAGATCTGGCTTGATCCATGTCTTTTGGACCATTCTAACACAATTTCATATTAATACACATCAATATTTTATTTTCAACTTAGGGAAAAATATTAATTATTTTAATATCTCCTGAACTGTTTAGAATCCGCCCACCCTTTTTGGGTATTGGAGATTTCATGTGCCCCAACCTCTCCACCAAATTTCGTGGCTAGAGCACATCCGATGCTACCCCAAATCAACACTCCCTCTTAGCGAGGACTGTGCTCTAGTAATACTCCTCACTAAGTATCACCCTGATCATCCGGTATCGACCCCTGTGCTGATGTTAATCCTCCCTGCCCAACATCGTCTACACTGCTGTATCTTGTACTGTTGCCCATGAATTTTCTATTGCCACTGCTGCATCTATACAACTCCCTCTGCATCCGTGTTGCTGTTGGTCCTTTCTCCCAACACTATATCTGCGCTGCAACTCCCTCTGCATCTGTGCTGCCTCTGGTCCTTTCTCCCAACACTGCATCTGCATTGTAACTCCTTCTTCATTCGTGTTGCTAACACACTACTTCTGAAAGGGGTTCTTTACTATCCCCATGTTTTCCCTGAAGTACTCAAATTTTGACTTTCGAAGGGCCTTGGTGAGAATATCTACCACTTGTTTTCCTGTAGGAGTGTAGCTCAATTGTACAACTCCTCGTTGGACACAGTGTCTGACAAAGTGACACCGGATATCAATATGCTTTGACCTATCATGAAATACTAGATTCTCAGAGAGTTTGATGCAACTCTGATTATCACACAAGATCTTGGTTGCCTCCATATTTCTTCTAAATAGGTTCACCAACAGTTTTCTAAGCCATATGGCCTCACACGAAGCTGTGCTTGCTGCCATATATTCTAGCTCAGATGAGCTCAAAGCCACAGACTTCTGTTTCCTATTGCACCAGGAGGTCATTCCTGATCCAATGTTGAAACAATACCCAAAGTTACTTTTTCGATCCACTGAACTTCCTGCCCAATCTGCATCAGTAAATCCACTCAACCTGATATCCTTCCCCTTGGTGTATAAGAGCCCATAATCAACTGTTCCGTGTAAATACATGAGAACGTGTTTCGCTGCTACCCAGTGTGCCCTCTTTGGTTCCACCATGAACTGACTGAGGGTGTTGACAGTGTAGCAAATATCTAGCCTAGTATTGCCCAGATACATTAGGGACCCTATGAGCTGTTGGTATAGGGTGGGATCGACATCCTTGTCTTCTGATGCATCAATCTTCTTCCAGTTGGTGATCATTGGCATAGCCATAGGTCTACATTGTCCCATCCCGAACCTTTTCAAGATCTCTGTAGCATACCTCCCTTGCCCAAGGAAGATTTCTCCTTCTGGCTGCCAAACTTCCAACCCTAGGAAGTAGTGCATTCGTCCCAGATCCTTCATATCGAACTTTGTGGCTAGATTCTTCTTGTAGTCCTCAATGAGTCTGGATGATCCTGTCAGAAAGAGATCATCCACATATAATACTAAGATAAGTGGCTCGCTCTCTACAACCAGATAGTAGAGATTCGGATCCGCGTCACTCTTGAAAAACCCCATCTGCGGCAAGTAGCCATCTATTCGACCATACCACGCTCTCGGTGCTTGCTTCAACCCATACAAGGCTTTCTTCAGTCTGCATACATGAGACTTCTTCTCATGAGTTTCAAAGCCCTTCGGTTGTTCAATGTATACCTCTTCTTCTATTACCTTGTTCACAAATGTCATCTTGACATCCATCTGATGGATCTCCCATCCCAATTAGGCTGTAAGATATATCACGGTCCTAATAGATGTATACCTGTCTACCGGGGCGAAGGTTTCCTCATAGTCAATCCCTTCCTTTTTAGCATAACACTTAGCCACAAACCTGGCCTTTTATTTCTCAACACTGTCGTCTGCAGCATATTTGATATTGTAGATCCATCTTGAACCTACCACAGATTTGTCTTGAGGCCTTGACACCACCTCCCAGACATCTTTTACCATTATCGAGTTATACTCCTCCATCGTCGCATCTAGCCAGACCTGATGCTGAGCAGCCTCCTTGAAACTGGTAGGCTCCCCATCCTGAGCTACTAACGCCTGATACGTGTCTAGCTGTTTTCGCTCCCTCTTACTGTTCCTTGGCTCACCGATGAAGTTCTCTGCATCACGCAAAATCTGACGAAGTTCCCTGCTAGTTCTTCCTTTGCTAGCAGGTGCTTCTGTTCGCTCCTCCTCCTCGTCTTGAGAATCTTCTTGACCTGAGGAAGGATTCTTCACTTGCGTTGGTTGAAGAGGCATGACCAACGGATCTTCTTTTGACTGCTCCTCGGAAGGCATTTCACGAGATCTTCTGAAAGCTCTATCCTCCATGAACTTTACATCTCGTCGTACTATTACCTTCCTACTCCCTGGAAGATAGATTTTGTATGCTTTAGCATTCTTGCTATATCCCACCAGATACCCCTTTTATGCAGTCTGATCCAGCTTCTTCCTCTTTTCTTCGGGTATGCAGCGATATGCTAAACTCCCAAAGATCTTGAAATGACTGACTTCACGTGTCTTCCCAGTGAAGACTTTCTCTGGAGTAATCTTGCCCAATGCCCGATGAGGAGTCCTGTTCTGAATGTAGACAACTGTGTTGCATGCTTCTGCCCACAGGAATTTTGGCATATCCTGATCATATAGCATGGCCCTAGATGCTTCTACAATAGTCCTGTTTTTCCTTTCTGCCACCCCATTCTGCTCCGGATTGTAGGGAGCTGTCCATGCTCTTCTGATGCCCTACTTAGCGCAATAATCAGTGAAGTCCTTATCGACATACTCTCCACCATTATCTGAGCGCAAGACTTTTATTTTCTTACTAGTCAGATTCTCCACTAGAGCCTTGAACTCTTTGAATCGACAGAAAACCTCATCCTTGGTTTTCAGAAAATAAATCCAAGTTTTCCTTGAGTGGTCATCAATGAAGGTAAGGAAATACTTGGCACCGCTGAGAGTTTTGACGGACATAGGTCCGCAGATATCTAAGTGTATCAATCCTAGTACACTCTTGGCCCTGTGTTTTCTCATAGGAAATGCCGCCTTGGCATACTTTCCTAGAGTGCATCCCCTGCATACATCATCTCATTCCGTACTCAAATCCGAAACTCCTGTTACAGTGCTCCTGAGAATTCTCAGAGCTCCATGGTGCAAGTGACCCATCCTTCTGTGCCATAGTTCGTTCAAGTCCTTGTCCCCATGACTGCCTATTAATGCCATTGGAGATTCTAGTTGTAATCTATACAATCGATTACTTTTGATTCCGATTTGCACTTTCCTTTTCTAGCTTGGGTGTTTGACGTATACCTTTTCCTTGATGAAGTAGACGTCATAGCCCTTGCCTTGTAGTTGTGGCATGGAAAGTAAGTTCATCCCCAATCTTGGTACATGCAGCACATTTGTGGCACGGAACCGCTCTCCCGATTCTGTCTGAAAAACTATGGTACCCTTTCCTACTAGAGTACACTTTGCCTTGTTCCCCATGGTGATCTGAAAGTTCATCTTCGCTTCTCGATATTCTGAGAAACACTCCCTGATTCCTGTCATATGCCACGAGGCTCCACTGTATATATATCATGCTTCTGATGATGCAACACTAGTCATGCACACCACTTTTTCTTCCAACTTGGAAGCCAACATAGAGAAATCTTAATCTCTTTCTCTTGTGCAATCTACTGAAAATCTGCGTGAGTCCCCTGAGGTACCATGGTGATCTGAAAGTTCATCTTCGCTTCTCGATATTCTGAGAAACACTCCCTGATTCCCGTCATATGCCATGAGGCTCCACTGTCTATATACCATACCTCTGATGATGCAATACTAGTCATGCACACCACTTTTTCTTCCAACTTGGAAGCCAACATAGAGAAATCTCAATCTCTTTCTCTTGTGCAATCTACTGAAAATTTGCGTGAGTCCCCTAAGGTAGATGCCTCTGCATCGTGGTCTCGACCCATAATTGATTTTCCCTTTCTGTCTCTGATTACTTCCTTTGTTACCATGTGAAAATTCACTGTAGCAACTGATTTACTTTGTCTACTTATTTCACCATAAGTTATTTATGAAATTACTTCAACAAACATCAAAATAAATATTTCTGCAGATATCACACCGCAATACAGAACAAACATATGCACAAGAATCAACACATTGACACAGTTATTTTGGACTAATGTCCTTGGAAAAACCCAATGTGGGAAAACCGGTGTAGCAAGGGAGGATTTTATTATTCAACAATCTTCTAGTACAACAGGGTGCCAAATTGACTTACCCACTGATAGACAAAACTTATTCTGAACCTAGCGTAGGCCCCACTGACCTCTGCGTCAACCTGAAACCCACTGCGTCAGCCTGAAACCCTCTGCTTCAGCTTGAAACCCTCTGCGTCATCCTGAAACCCTCTACGTCAGACAATTGAGGTTCTGCGCAGCTTCTCTGGCCTTCTGCGTCACTCATGCAACCTCTGTGTGGATGATGCAAGCCTTGCTGGCTCTGCACAGTCTCCGCTACCTCTGCGTGGCTTCCTCTGGCCCTGTGTTTGATCTCTTCTGCCTTTGAAGTCTGCGCTGATCTCCCGTCTCTCTGTTCTGTACTTGCTGCCTCCTGATTGCTCTCTAAACCACTGGTTCAATTTCTTAGCTAACCCCGCTCCAGAAATTGGACTGACTGGTCTCCCTCAGTGTGTTCTCCAAGTGACCCTCAAGCCTTCTCTTATACTTTTTTCGTTGACAAATCAATGACCGAGATTAAGTCCCTAATCAATGGCTAAGATTAGATCTGGCTTGATCCATGTTTTTTGGACCATTCTAACATAGTTTAATATTAATACACATTAATATTTTATTTTCCCTAAGTTTAGACTTAGGGAAAAATATTAATTATTTTAATATCTCCTGAACTGTTTAGAATCCGCCCAAACCCTTTCTGGGTATTGAAGATCTCATGTGCCCCAACCTCTCCACCAAATTTCGTGGCTAGAGCACATCCGATGAGCCGACTTGTAGAGAATTTATTTGCTGATGCCGACTTGCAAGGAGAGCAAGGCTTGACTTGATGGAAGAGGTAGGACTTTAATTTGACACTTGAATATTTTTCTATCATGTTCCCAAGAAGGGTTTCTTGCATCAAATTTTGACTTTGACTCAACAGAAAAATCTTAGAAGCCTATAATGGAGGCTTGACCTATGACCATTGACCAAAGCATGAAATCCATGTTTTAATAAGTTAATTAAAAATTTCTTTTGACGAATATATTACATGGGCTCAAGTACAATTATGAAGACCGACACTATTTACATTTTTCAACACTCCCTATCAACTAGGGAGGTATTGATGATTACATATATATACAGGTACATGGAAGATATCGAAATGAACTATGAAGAGTTCTAGCACACTCAGTGCTGCGGACTAGATGCCTCACCGAGGTAATCCATCCGGGTGGGACTAAGATGGACTCAAGCTTTCAACTAGTCTAGGTACCATCAGGCTTACTTACTAACCATCGACCCAAGGATCTAGGTGCATATCCAAGGTCAGAGCTCCAAGGCCAACAACACCCTGCCTCTTCGGGATCTAGACATCAACACATAGGCCAACCAAATGTCCTCGCAAGCATTTATTGTTAGATGCTTCAACTCTTCCTATCAAACTAGATATATGCATTTGTCTAAGCATGCTTCTAGAATGTTCAATCTTTTATGGAGAGATTTCCCTGTACAAACACAACCCCAATCAATAATAAACTTTCAAATATAAGTAAACACAAACTTTTGGGGTCCTCTCATGCTAAGTTATCCAGATACAATTTGTTAGAACTTTTCTTCTTCTTTCATTTCTTCAGCAACAAATTCACGAACGTCTATCAATAGTACTTTGATTCATTTGACTTCATCCTTACTACAAGGAATTCACTGACATACTATGCCCTCCCCTTAACTGGGGAGATATACACTTTCTACTATCCAGGCTCCCTCTCAACTTAGGGAGATCAACAACTTCATAACATTGGTGAAACTTCATCCTATCAAGGCTTCATTTATGGCATTAAGGTTATCTTATACGAACATCTTCATCATCTTGGAGATCATGTACTTACAAAACTTTAATAGCAAGTACAATCAAAAGCAAATGTGACATCAAGTTATTAGATACCAAAACCTAGTTAGCAAAGGTTACATCATTTTATAATTTAGACTGTAACAATTTGCTAGGGTTTCGTCATAAACTCTAGACTTCAAAGCCTTAGATAATATACTCTTAAGATAGACTTTGTTTTTGATAATCAAGTTATCCTCTTGGCATATGTATATCTAGGGTTTCATCATTGAGACTTGTATGAATACTTAGGTAAATCCTAGAAATAGATATTATCAAAGTTAGATACACAACAATCTTAACCAAGTTAGGGTTTCGATTGTGCGGAGTCATACATTCCTAGGGTTTAATTCCTAGAATCTCCTTTTATAAGGGTTTTGCTTATAAACCCTAATTTACCAAACCTTAAAAATTTAAGGTTTCGAGCTAACAATCTAAGGTCTTGGTTTATAACAATGATAACAACAACAAATCCAAAAAGGCTAGGACTTTGCCATAATACTACCAAAACTCTAAACATTATAATAATAGACTCTTCTATATTGGTTCTATAAAGACTAGGCTTAGAACATTATGGCTAACATATCTTTAAGCAAGGATTTCATTGTACAGACCCTAAGTAGATTAGGGTTTCATTGACATACCCTTAGGTTAGGGTTTCACAGTGAACCCTAAAGTTTAGGGTTTTACTGTGAACCCTAAAGTTTAGGGTTTCATAAACAAATAGGATAAGATTATGAGGGTAGAATTAATATAGAGATTAATCACCCTAACAAGAATCTTTAAGATTCAAAAACCTAGACATGAGAGAGTTAGTAATACCAAGGCAAAAAAATAATATAAAGGATTAGCTGCAAATTTGTGGTTTTTGAACATACCTGAAGTTGCTCCTTTTTACAAACCTTGTGTGGTTATTATTATTGAGGGGTTTTTCTTTCAATTATGATTTCCTTACAAGTCTTCTTGTGTCCAAGCATCCCACTCAAGTTACCATTCCTTAGATCTTTTTGATTGAAAAATTGGTGTTCCATAGGACTTTATGGTTTTCTTGGAGACAGAAAACATATTAGGAGATGGCTAAAAGCCTAAAACATCAAAATAACAATACTTGATCTTCAAGTTTTCTTTCATATGTTGTAGCAATACACCAATTTCTTCATCGATCAATAGTTGACTTTCTTCATTGTAACTTGCCTGCCTTCAAATATAGTGACTGCAACGTAACCTGGTTTGGTCCTCGAAGACTGTGGTGATTGTAACTTTATGGCAGGCTTGCAATGTATGCCTATGCTTCAGAATTTTGAGGGAGGTTTGGCTCCTTTCCAGGATGACAGAGGTTGCAGACTCCTTTCCAAATTTGCACTGATATTTTCCTTTTATGAAATGCTCATAAATTTGATCCCTCCGTAAGTGTATTCACTCCTAGACTTTAAAGCTCTGAGATGACACCACAAATTTGGATTTTTAATAGAGAATTCAGACCTTCGCTTTAAGATACTCTGCTTCTGCTGTTTATGCTCAGATCTGTGGTATAGTTACTGTGGAGAGAGCTAGAATATGTGTCCAGATTTTAGTCCTCCTTGCCTTTAGTAATTCTGTCCTAGGTAGATATCCTTCTTTTCTTGATCTTAAGCCAATGTGACCTTCTTTCAGCCCTTATTTCCAAAGAACCAAGCTCTGATACCATGTTGAGAAATCTAGGGCATCATGTATTTAACTTGATTTCTCTTCTATTATGACATTATCTTATGATGTTTCACTTGTTATATCTTCTTTCAATTTGTTATGTTCTTATCATTAAGACTAATGCCAATCCATGAAGATCACAAACAAAAGGGAACACAAGATGTAGGCACACAGCCAGGGCAAAACCCCTAAGTAGGGGAAAACCCAGTCAAGAACTCTTCCTTTAGTAGATTCATATCACAGTGAGACAACCAAGACTCTTGACACCTAGACCAAGAAACAACCTTTCATCCATCAAGTCAGCCTAGCTCACATCTGTTGGTCCATTTCTTCGTATGAAGTTCATCTTGACTTTCTTCTACTTTGGCCTTGCAATAGTAGTCATCTTAAACTTCAGTCCTGTAGCTTCATGAAATCTTTGACATTAGTCTTGTAGTCATAAATCTCACTCCTGATATTCGGAGCACATAAAAACTTCAGTCCTCTGTAATATATACTTCTATACCATATATAAACTTCGGTTTCCTGTCATATATACTCTGGTCCTCTGTGATATACACTTCTGTACCATATATAAATTTCGGCTTCCCGTCATATATATACTTTGGTCCTCTGTCATGTTTCAGTCCTAAGATAGCTTGGTGTTTCGGCCCAATAACTTATCCAATACTTCGACCTTGTGAACTAGCATTCCTTCGCTGTCCTGTAATCCGAGTTGCACTGAAGTATATATTCGAACTGTTCTGTTATATCTATTCGAACTTGTCTGCACTTGTAATTTGGGTCGAGTTCATGTGTGTATATATAGTTGTTCCTGTCTGTAATTTGGAGCCGACTTAAGTAATTTGATGAAGTGACTTGCTGAGAATTTATTTGTTGAAGCTGACTTGCAAGGAGACCAAGGCTTGACTTGATGGAAGAGGTGGGACTTTAATTTGACGCTTAATATTTTTCTATCGTGTTCCCAAGAAGGGTTTCTTGCATCAAATTTTGACTTTGACTCAACAAAAATAGCTTAGAAGCCTATAGTGGAGGCTTGACCTATGACCATTGACCAAAGCATGAAATCCATGCTTTAATAAGTCAATTAAAAACTTCTTTTGACAAATATATTACATGTTGACTCAAGTACAATTATGAAGACCGACGCTAGTTACATTTTTCAACAGTAAGAATGTCAAGGCATCTTTCCCTAGCAGAGAGACTGAATCCAAAGGCATTTTGGATCTAATCCATTCTGATTTAGCAGGGCCTATGTTTGTATCTTCAGTAAAAGGCACATCTTACTATGTGACCTTCATTTATGACTTCTCCAGGAAGACTTGGATCTACTCCATGAAGACCAAGGGTGAGGTCGTCACTCATTTTAGAGCTTTTAAAGCTCAGGTGGAGAACATGACAGGAAAGAAAATCAAGGTGCTCGGGACATGCAACAGGGGTGAATACACCTCTAATGAGTTCACTGATTTATGAAAGGAAGTAGGGATCAAGAGGGAGAAGACAATGGCTTACAACCCACAGTTAAATGGGGTTGTAGAGAGGAAGAACCGACCTGTCATCAGTGTGGTAAAGGCCATGATCCATGATTAGATTTTGCCGATGTTTTTGTGGGCCGAGGCATGTAACAAAATTGTGTATTTGTAGAATAGGAGCCCACATTGGGTTTCGGTGATCTAGATTTATGAAGGAACAAAATGAAATACAAATTTAAAACTCAAACACAAAGATACAATGCAACTGAACTTCAATTAAAAAATAACAATGTTGAAAACTGTTTACATACAGAATGAAAACAAACTAGCTCGGGGGATGGTAACTTATCTTTGAGAAGAGATGTGATGGCTACACGCCTTCTGAATTGTGTTACAATCTAAGTCACCTGACATGTAGGATTCGAGATTCGTGGTGTCGGATTCGGACACGCTAACCCCCCGGAACAGGACACGTTATATATTATTTTATTAAATATATATATATATATATATATATATATATATATATATATAAAAGTTAGATATTATCATATTTCTTACACAAATTTTAATTAATGATACAAATTTATTGATTTCAAACATAGATCTTCATCTATAGCTATTAGCATGCATAGTACATACAAAATTCAAATAAATGTCAGTGGTACTGGTCACATAAATGATAAATCTATTAAAAATTTAAATTATGATTCATAATTCATAACTAAAAGACAACTTACAACTACAAGATAGTAAGATAAACACACTGACAACTGTAGTTTTCTCATTAAGTCATCAAATCAAAATGTGTTACATAGGTAGTGTTGGTGCGATGCCAATGGCAAATAGGAATAGAAAATATAAAACAACTACAGGTATACAAGCCTCAAGGCATCAATCAGCATCAGAATCAGCATCACTGTCCCCATCATCATGGTCCCCACTTCTCTCCTCTGCATCCTCCTCCTCCCCTATATCCATAGTCGCCTCTGCATCTGCTAGTATGGAGGTTGACCCCTCTAAGTCATCAAATCTAACAGGCTCTAGCACTGGATCACTGAGATCCATGTTGGCCAATGCCAACTCAACAGTGGTGTCCAGACCCATATCATCAGGAAAGACATCCCACATCTTTGTCTTTCCCTTCAACCACTCTTCCCTCTGCCTGTAAATAAGACGAAGGTTGGTGTGCACATACACCATTGTCTCTGCCCTGGACTGCTCAAGCCTGCTCTTCTCCACAATACACAAATTCCCATATGTGCTCCAATTCCTCTCGCAACAAGAGGATGAAGTCACCTGAGAGAGGAGCCTCATGGCTAACTGCTGAAGAGGAGGGCTTGTTGCCCCATGATTTGCCCACCAAGAATAGGGCTTCTTAGCCCCCCTGTCTCTAATCACATCATAACCTCCAAATCGACCACTGCTAGTGGAAAACTCTGCAAAGGCATCCTCCACCTCAGCAAGCAATGCACTATCCTGATAAATCTGCCTGAATGCCTCTTTCCTCCCCTGTGAGATTTCACCATCCATGTGAGGAGGGAATCTGCGGGAAGGTCCACCATTCAGCCACTCATGGCTGTAGTATTTGGGGTTCAATGAGTGAGCCAAACAATGTAAAGGTGTACAATTCTTGTCCCATCTGCTGACAAGAATATCATGTATGGTATCACAGAAGGCCTCTGGTGATGTCTCATACTCGGGGCACTCACTCTGTAGAATAATGCTCCTCACAGACTCAATCATGGAATCCCATCCCTCATAAACCTCTCCTAGGATGGGTTTGTCTGTATCTGCAACTCAAAGCAAGGAAATGATAGGGTCCATGATCCGAATAATTAGATCTACCCTCTCCCACCAAGCATCATCTAGCACTGTGTCCTTCACTCTTTTAGAGGCTGCCTGATCTGTCTTTCTCCAAAAGGACCAAAACTCATAAATAACCATGGACCCAAGAGCGGTCTTGACCCCCCTCAACCTCTTCAACATCATGAATGAAGATGCAAACCGTGTATCAACAATCTTCAACAATGATAGATTGTTGTACTCCTTGTAGGTAGTGAGGGCATTTGTATGATTTTGCACAAAGTTACGGATATGTCTTGCATCCTCAATAATGCTTCCAATCCAAAGCACATCAGAAGCAATGGATTTCAGTGCTAAGTTCAATGAATGGACAATGCAAAGTGTCCAAAACACTTGTGGATATTTATCTTCAACAATCATGCCAACAGCCTTGCAAACAGGTGCATTATCTGTAATGATTTGCACACAAGAATCAACACCTACATCTTCAACAACTTCAATAAATAACTCACCCATAAATTGTGCATCCTTGTATTCGCCAAGTGTATCCACTGCTTTCATGGAAACTGGACCATTCAAGGAAGACACCATGAAGTTGATGATTGGGTGTCGCGCTGGATCTGTCCATCCATTAGAAACAATGCTAACTCTAGATGTTGGCCATGTTGCCACAATAGGCTCAAGCATTTTTTGCACCTCTTTTTTTGCCTTCGTCAACAATGTGGTTCTCAGCTTCTCTGACCCAGGAGGTGCATAACCTGCTGTAGCCCCTTGAGTTAGAGCTCGACACATCTCAACAAATAAAGGTGAATGTGCAACATTAAATGATATGAAGTTTCGATAGAAGAAGAAGGCAATGGTGAGATCAAGCTCTTCCCCTCTCTTTTTGGAAAATCTTGTCCATTGGACCAAGTGTTCTTCTTTTTGATGCTTGTCCCCCAGTAGAAGTAGAACTCTCAAATGGAAATTTGGTGTTGGCTTTCCTAAAAAATGGAAGAGGGTTTTCATTCTTGGGTATTTTTGATTTTGAAGCCAGTGCCACATGTTCCATACCAACATTGGCCTCCTTTTCCAATTCTTTTCTCTTTTGTGAAGTAATAGCTCTACAAGATCCAATCCCACAACCAGGTAAAGCCAACAAATGTGATTTCACACGGTAATATGTGCTTTTGAAAGAAATGTTACAAAAATTGCATTTCCATTCCACATTGCCTCCTCCCTTTCCCTTGTTGTCTGGCCCATCCTCTCTTGTGACATATTTCCACAATGGATATTTATCATTGTCTTTAAGTTCTCTTCCCTCAACATTACTTGCAGCAGACTCTGATGATATTGGGGGAGGAAGGGCATCTCTACCCATGACATTCTTGCCCTTCCTTTGCCCCCTAATTGCTGCCTTTGATTGAGCCATGAACACTGTTACCTGTAAAAAAAATGAACAAACTTACAAAGCATGCACAAAATTTTTAAATAAAAAATGAAAATCATATACAAACTGCTGTAAAAAATGCAAAAAAATGGAGGTGAAATGCCAGTCTTAGAACAGAGACAGTTTTAGCATGTCTTTTGGAAATTCAAGGTTGCAACTTGCCAGAGTATTCTGAGAAATTCAAGGTTACAATACACATAAATTATAATTAGTTTATTAAATAGATTCCACTGTCCAGATATAAAGTTATTAACTTATTTTATGACTCGCAGCAAAGAAGGGTTTTGATCTTGCCAAGCTCGTACAAGATTTCAGTGTATTTGGGCAGCCAAGTTTTCTCCAAGATTGCAGTTTGATCCTGTGGAAGGAGAGGCCGAGAATAGGCATTATATTCTTTGATCTATGAGAGAATGGCCACAATTCTGTGGAGGAGGGCCAAGCCTCTATTCACCATGAAAAGGAGGCCGTCAAGCTTGGTTGCTGGCATAATAGAAGCCCGAGTTACCTCAATACACAACCCAGGTGAGAAGGCCTTTTAAGACCGAGATATGGACTCCAACTTTACTATTTGATCAATATAATTCAATGCGTGTGACTGTGCATTAATCAATTTTAAGTGTCACAACATTCAAGATTTGAAACATCGATTCTCTGTGATCAAAATGTTTACAATGCCAAGGTTTCCATCAATCCAACATCAATCATACCACAGAGGATATACCAAATGGCAAACAACAATGCCTCAGTGTTAGAAAAGCAATTGTGATATGTGGCTATGCCAATAAATAAGATTTTCCCACTATCTTAAGATCAATTAACTCTGTTCCGAATACGCAAATGTCTTAAATTTATTGTACAAAGTTTCTATTTAGGAAAGGTTGTATTATTCCTTCTTGGCGATAGTCTCCAAGTTGATATCTAAAGGAAAGAATCCAAGGAAGTTTCGTTATAAGTTATGACCCTTCTTTGCTGCGATTGGAGTGGTTGAATAATAGTGTGACTGGAGTGGTTTCGTTATCCAAGTAAGTTGAGGCCCTTGTAGATGGAGACCGAGGATTGTCGAAGGGATTGCCAACAAGCCTCAACGTAAACTGTAAACACTGAAGTTTGAACAGTGAGATTAGAACTTACCTGGTGGACCGGTGGTCGATTCTCCTTGTTGAATGCTCTACTCCTTGCTGCAACAGCACAAATCACTTGCCAAATGAAAATATTAATGAGAAAACATGCCCTTTTCATTCCCGCGCTGAGCTTAGCGAGTCCTGGAAACAGGACACATGTCCCAAAATCGTGACACGCTTTTGAAAATCGTGACACGACCTCGGATTCGACGTGTCGGAAACGGTCACGACGTGTCATATGATTTGGACACGATTCCGGACCGAATCGTGTCGGATTCGCTAGATTCGGGATTCGTAGGGGGTTTAGGACGAATCCGATGACTTAGGTTACAATGAGGCTTGTTGGCCTTTTTATCATGAAGACGTAATGAGAAACCCTAAACAATAAAAACCTAACCCTAGGAGATGAAGCACCAAAAGGTATGGGTCCCAATGGAGTTAGCTGGAACGTTAACTTCTTGGGGTCATAACTTTGGCATATGATCTTTGTTTGGCGTGCATGATAGCCCTTTAGAAAGGTCTATCCAATGACAACAACTTTTGGCTGCAAACCTGAGTCAAAGACCCACGCTTGCTCATTTCCCCAAAAATGTTGCTTAGGGCCCAAAAACGATTTCGGAAGTTCAGGCCCGAAAATTGCAAAAAATAGAAAACTGTTGAAATAGGAAATTGTGTTGAAAAATAGGTAATTGATAGAAAATGACGCTAGGGGTGCAAGTGGAATAGGCAGGTGGCCACCAATACCCACTTGGACCATTTGGAGGATAAGGCACTAGTGGAAACATTCACAGGCAAGAAGCTTGAGATAGGACATCTTAGGATATTTGGTTGTCTAGTCTTCATCCACATACATTTGGAAAAGAGGACAAAGCTACAACCATCAAGTGAGAGGGGCATCTTGGTGGGATACAACGAGGATTCAAAGGCTTAAAGAGTCTCCCTGACAGATTAGTAGAAGACGGTGTTGAGTTGAGTTGTCAAGTGTTAGGAGAATTTGGCATCTAAGAAATCTTAGGACCCCGACCTACCAACAGTTGCAGATGGGAACTAAAGGAGGAGTTGAGAGCATAGACTTCTAGCAACAGAGATAGCCAACCTTTAGTGCAAGAGGAGCTGTCAACTCCAATCTCTCATTGATCCATGAGATACCTTTTCCCCTTAATGCCCTTTTCATTAATTACTCAAAAGGTATTTTATGACTTGATGCTTTATAAATTCACTTTATGACTTTAATATCTTGTAAAGTCACTTTATGACTTTATCTTCCTTAAGTCTCATTAACCTTATTTCCCATAAATTTAAATAAATGGTGTCACATTTAGACACTCTTCCCTAGGCTAGACACCAAGTGTTAGGAACACTTGTCCTTGGTAGTCCTTTTCTAACAGGTACACAAATTCAGACTAGGCAAGCAATGATCCATATTGGAATGGCACCTGTGGGCGCTGCTTTTAGTTTGGGGTGAGTAGTCATTTTATGATTCAACAGGAAGAAGATCTCAGTAGCACTAAGTTCCGCTGAGGCAGAGTACATGGCAACCAATCTAGCTAGTTGTGAAATCATTTGGTGTCACAAGCTAGTCACAGGTTTGTTTGGTTAGAAGCTTGACCTAATAGTGATTTATTGCGATAACCAAAATTGTATCAGACCTTTGGAGAATCCATTTTTTCACAACAGGTCAAAGCACATTGAGATCAAATACCACTTCATCAAAGACAGGGTACTAAAAGGAGCAGTGAAGCTCCGATATATTTCTACAAAGGAGTAATTGGCATACTTTTTCACCAAGCCCTTGGTGAAGGGGCAAGTTCATTTGGTTTTGAGACAAGCTTGGAGTGGTGGAGAATACTTTCCTCGCTAAGAGGGAGTGTTAGTGTTTGTAGCTCAAATAGGGATTTCCATGAGGGTGCCTACCAGAAGTTCACTTTATTAATTATTTTATAAAGTGAACAATTTTTTATTAAAGCGATTTCTAATTAATAAAGTGACTGAAGTGGGTCACTTAATAATTTAATAAAAGAGAGCCATCAATGTCACGGTTAGATCTCAACCATTGAAGACTGAGTTTTTGGTTCATGTCAAAGTTATAAAAGAAAAACAAGGCAATCCTTCTATGAATCAAAAATACATCCACCGACTCTAAATGGCCTTTAGCATCCAAAAAAAATCATGCTACAACAAATACCTACATATCATCAAAATCATTTCCTATATTGGGATCTTTGTCATCAATATCAACCTCTAGGCATCAAAATAAGATAGAAAAAACTTAGCATGTCAAGCGAAAATTTTGTTCGATTGATGGGTACATTTTTTATAGGGTCTATTGCCGCCTCACTTGCACACCTAAGTAATGTGGGAAAAATCCTCAACCCCACTAGTTGTGGCCTTGGTGGCAAAGCTTAAAGAAGGGGCTATCACCTAATCCCAACTCTCTTCGTCTAGGATCTCTCTTAGCTAAAGCCAAGGGGGGTGGACCCTAAGGATGGATTCTAAAGGAAGGCTTGTTAAAGTAACAAGTTCTAGGAGATAGTTAATACATTAGAACATTCACCATTCAACAACTTGAAAGATAACATGAAAGAAAATAAATGATATGCAAGTTTAAATAACTATGAGCATATAAGTATCAACCATGTGTATAAAACAAATGAATTCAAGAAAATAAATCCTACAAGAAAACTATGTGAGTAGACTAGTGCCACTATACTTGCAAGAAATAATATGCTCAAAGTGAAATCACAATACTTGCATGCAAAATATTTCTTTCAAGATACAATAAATTGCTAGAATGAGAAAGCTGCCAAATAAATGTTAGTACAAGAGATGTGAGCAAAAAGAGTAAAGATATAACTTGCAAGAAAGAAAAGCTTGTACTTAAAAAGAAATGCTCAAATAACATCAAGTAGCCATGAGCAAAATCTTAGATAACAAGTACAATAGGATTGCAACTAAGATAGGACGCCTACAAATCAAGTTGATGTGAAATGAGATGATGCAAGTCTAGACTATGTGAGATGCAAGTTATCTTGGTTAATTTTAATTAGATGCCTAGTCTATGATGAGAAATTTCCCTTTCAAATTCTTACAACAAGGTAAAGATTGGGGTGAGTTGCAAGGAAGATGGATTGAGGAGTTGCACATCCTTCATTAAAGATACCATTTCCAAGATCCTTACAATTCATGTGCCTTCGTTCTTGTTACCACTCAAACCAGCAGGGGACCTAAAGGGGTTCCTAAGAGGGCAACTGCTAGGTTAAGGTTAACTGTGGAGGCTTAGCCCATTGTCACCACAGCTAAGTCTCCTTGCTCTTTATGGACTTTCACCGATGGGAGGAGTCTCGGTAGTGTAGGGATTCACTTGTAAAGTATATGTCAATGGATAGGTGAGAAGTGACCTCGAAAACCCTTTCCCAAGGATGGAGTGAAGAATGGAGCTTGCTTGCTCTTTAAGCAAGGGACTTGGTCCACTAGGGATAAGGGGTGAGGATTGGAGGGTTGAGGGAGAAAAGATAGACTTATGAACAAGTTTCCCAATCCCTATAATCCTTGGGAAACTTGGATTCCCAAATGGTCCTTGACAAATAGTCTTTATTGAGAAGTGGGACCACACAGGGCCAAGTGGACCCAACCCAAGTTCGGGGATGGAATGTAGCAACCAATGATGTTCCTATCCTGGACAAGGTGAGGGGAAAGGAACAAATAAGAATACTTTCGTCAAAAGTTTGAATTGATCTTATTGAGGTCTAGCCTTGGGGATGCTTAGTCACAATTCGATCCTAGAGCTAGGGCTTGAGATTCCAGGAGATTCAATTGTTAGAATTGCCTCAAATTTGGAGGAGAGGGAGGGGGCTCACCAGCGCAATAGCCTATAGGAGATCAAATTTTTTCCTTGGGTCAATTCTCGGGAAATTGATGCCGTAGGTGACCTAATGGGGCTAGACTTGGGGAAAAGGGAACAATGGTTAAAAGAGGGTTGAAATGATCACCTTTTTGAGGGATCAATGCCTAGTTCACTTGGGGATATGGAGTCAAGGATAATGATGAGTAAGAACTTGGTTTCTTAATCAAGGAGGCCTAGAAAGTCAACTTTGTTCAATGTTGAGAGAACGAAAAGAAAAGTGACCATCAAGCATTTATACTTGAAAGCAAATGATGCAAGCTTCTCGAGATAAATAAATCTCTAGGACATTTCATTCATATAACATTGGTCCATACATTAAATTAGCTAACACATGCTCAATTCCACAATTTGACGATGCAACAACTAGCCCTAATTTTAGCAGTATGCAACAACAAGAATAATAACATCAAAATTTACTTACGATGTTATAGAGTATATCCAATCAGCATTTTGTTTGCTTAATAAAGCTCCATGACAAGAGAAATAGCGCAAATCCATACATCAAAATTCATCCATCTCCAAAAATATCCACCAAGGAAAAAGTGCAAAAATTCTCTAGGATTAGAAAGATCCCAAGTCAAGTGATGATACAAATGAATGTATCTAACATTAATATATAGCCTCCTAAGGAGTTTGAATTAGCCTATGGGCCTACATTAGCCCCTAACGATAAAATAATGTGCAAATAATAACCCCTATTGGTGACAAGCTCACCAAACTAGCTCACAAATGTAACAATAAGCCTCACAAGGGGCCAAATAATAATATGTGCATGTCGTACGACCCTCCAAAGGATCAATAATATCCTAGAGTGCCATATTGAGGAATAAATTCCTCTGAATATGATGGACAAGGGGGTGGCCCCTTGTTCTCCAAGTAGTAGGCCTGTGGTGTTCCCAGTGGGTCTGAGGGCACATCAATGACTCCATGGGTCTCCATATGAATCAAAGGTGCTTGTGGATCCTCTGCAATGGTCCAAGTGGTGGAATGAATGCTGCCATGTTATCGTACAAGCGCTAGGACACCTGTTAAGAGTGTGGGGCTCTTGTGGGGGCATGTTGGGCATAGTGTACCAAGCATAGCACCATCATCCCAAAAGTGGATCGCTAGTAGTATTTGAACATCCATGAAGATCCATGGAGTGTTGTCTGTTACTGTGGAGGGCCATGGCTCTCTATGCACACCCAACATGTGCCAATGTAGACCTTAGGGTTAGGATCCCATATAGGGAGACTAAACCCAAATGGAAACCAACTGTAATCTGGCATAAGATCCAATGCGTCCCCTAGGCTTCTAGTACAACCAGTCATTAAAAAAATCGGGTAAGAGAGATTACAAATCATGGATAACAAAGTGAGCACTTCATGTGAAAATTTCTAAAATGGAAATCCTACTGCAGTGATTAATATGACTTCTTCTACTTATTGCTTCAAAGGTATGTTATCTACTGTATTCTTACAACAAATATTGAAACATATTCTACCGCAACCTTCACAATTAAAACATTGTAGAAATTAAATGTAAGTAAAATACAAGCACATATACAAACACAATGACACAATTATTTTTGGACAATTGTCCCCGGAAAATCCCAATGCGGAAAAACCGGTGTAGCTGATGAGGGTTTTATTATTATTCTTCAACAAAAATCAACATGTACAAAATTTCACCCGGTAGTATAGAACTGAGAAATATTTACAGACGTTCCTGAACAAGTGTCTAACCTGAGAGAGGTTCCTTGACCCTCTGCGTCTCTTTGGTTGCCCAACGTCAATTTCTCTGGCCTCTAGACATGCCTGTGCAATGCCTGCATCACTCAGGCTAGCGCTGCCTCTCCCATCGTCAATCTGCCCAACACTGTTCCTTTTGCTGCTTTGTGTCTTCGTCTCTGTCTCCTTGACTGATGTTGAACCCTCTCTGTCTCTCCTCCAGCTGCAACTCTCCCTCTGAATGAATTTTCTCTTGCCGAACTTCGACCAGTGAGGAAATCAATTTCTCTTGGGCAACTCAGTATCTGCCTGGTGTGTTTTTCAAATGACCCTCGAGTTCCTTCTTATATCTTCCCATTGAGAAATCAACGACCTAGATTAAAACATAATCAAAGCTTACACTGTTTTGATTTGACCCATGGCTTTTTCTAGAAGTTTCACCCCTGATTAGATTAATACCCATTAATATTTTAATTTTCCTAAGTTTAGACTTAGGAACCCTTATTAAAAATGTTAATTATTTTAATAAAATCACTTCTGGGTGGAATTTTCCAAAACGCTTGTTGGGTTCTTTGGAATACCTGTGCCCAAGCCTCACTACAAAATTTGAGGCTTAGAGCACATCCTATGCTACCCCAAATCAACACCCCCTCTTAGCGAGGAATTTTCTCTAGTAATATACTGCCTCTTTACATATTGCTTTGACTCTGAAGCATTGTCTTTGCGCTGCTGATGCCTGACTTGCTGTCCATCAACCACTGTGCTGCTATTGCTACTGTACTATTGCCTTTGACATTGCTACTGTCAATGCTACATCTGTACTACAGCTCCCTCTGCATCCGTGTTGCTGCTGGTCCTGCCACCCAACACTGCATCTGCACTGCATTTTGCTCCTGCTACTGAAATGGATTTTCAATCATACCCAATTGCTCTCTAAACTGAGTAAACTTAGCTCTTTCGAGAGCCTTTGTGAGTATATCAACCACCTGCTCTCCTGTGGGAACATACTGTAGCTGTACCGCCCCACGCTAAACATAGTCTCTAATGAAGTGACAACGAATATCTATATGTTTCGACCAATCATGAAATACTGGATTCTCAAAGAGTTTGATGTAACTCTGATTATCGTAGTAAACCTTGGTCGCCCCCATCCTTTTCCTGAATAGACTCACAAGCAATTTTTGAGCCATATGGCTTCGCACATAATTGTGCTGGCTGCCATATATTCTGGTTCTGCTGAAATTAGTGCTATCGATTTCTGCGTCATGCTGCACCAATATATCATCCCTAATCCAACACTGAAGCTGTACCTAGAGGTACTTTTTCGGTCTACTGAATTACCTGCCCAATCTGCATCGGTGAACCCATTCAAGCTGACATCCTCTCCTCTAGAGTACTTCAACCGATATCTGACTGTTCCTCGTACATACCTGAGTATGTGTCTAGCTGCTGCCCAATGCACTCTTTTTGGTTCCATCATGAACTGACTAAGAGTGTTAACCGCAAGACAAATGTCAGGTCTAGTGTTGACCAGATACATAAGCAACCCAATGAGTTGTCTGTACAAGGTGGGATCTACTTCTTTATCCTTTGATGCATCTATTTTCTTTTAGTGGGTGATCATGGGAGTAGCCATGGGTCGGGAATTCTGCATTTTGAATCTCTTCAGAATCTCTGTGGCATATCTTCCTTGACCAAGGAAGATCTCGCCATTCTTCTGTCAAACTTCCAACCCCAGAAAATAATGCATCAATCCCAAGTCCTTCATGTCGAATTCGACTTCAAGGTTATTCTTGTAGTCTTGGATGAGCCTAGATGATCCAGTTAGAAATAGGTCATCTACATATAGTTCCAAAATAAGTGGCTCATTCTCTACTAGTAAATAATAGAGATTGGGATCAACATCACCCTTGACAAATCCCAATCGCTGCAAGTAAATATCAATTTGACCATACCATGCTCTAGGTGCCTTCTTGAGCCCGTACAGGGCTTTCTTTAACCTGCAAACATGAGACTTCTTCTCATGAGTTTCGAAGCCTTCAGGTTGTTCTATATACACCTCTTCTTCTATCACCCCGTTTAAGAATGCTGTCTTGACGTCCATCTGGTGAATCTCCCATCCCATTTGAGCTGCTAGGGATATAACAGATTTGATAGAGGTGTAACGAGCAATTGGGGCGAAGGTCTCTTCATAGTCTATCCCTTCTTTCTGAGCATACCCCTTTGCCACAAACCTTGCGTTGTACTTCTCCATGCTGCCGTCTGTAGCATATTTGATCTTGTAGATCCATCGTAAACCTACAACTGATCTATTTTTTGGTCTAGGTACTACTTCCTAGACATCATTCGTCATGATGGAGTTGTACTCCCTTCCACCATGGCATCCACCCACACTTGGTGTTGAACAACTTCCTGCAAGCTAGAGGGTTCTCCAACCTGAGCTACTAATGCTTGGTATCTATTTGGTTGTCTGCGTTGCCTCTTCTCGGCTCTAGGAGCTCCAACAAACTCCTCTACATCCCTTAGTGTCTGTGGCATTTATCTGCTCGTTCTACCACTGATGGTGGGAGGTTCAACCAATTCTTCCTCCTCACTTTGTTGTTCTGACTGTTGAGAAGCATCTTCATTTCCTCTCTCTGAGGAAGCACTAGTACTGGTCACTGTACTTGTCCCAGGTATATGCTCTCCAGCTTGTCCTTCTTACTGCCCCTGTTGCTCTTGGGCTAATGGAACATCTCCTGACTGATCTTCTGTAGGCATTTCACGAGATTTCCTGAAAGCTCTATCTTCCATGAACTTTGCATCTCATCTTACTACAATCTTCCTACTACTTGGAATGTAGATTCTATATGCCTTTGAGGTCTCGCTGTATCCTATGAGATACCCCTTCTTTGTAGTTTGATCCAATTTTCTACGCTTCTCGCCTGGAATGTGGCAATAAGCCACGCTTCCAAATATCTTGGATGACTGACTTTCGACTTCTTCCCTGTGAATACTCCTTTTGGTGTTCTCTTCCCCAATGCTTTATGAGGAGTTCTGTTCTGAATATATACTACCGTGTTGCAAGCTTCTGCCCATAGATACTTAGGTAGATCCTGATCATACAACATGGCCTTGGTTGCCCCAACAATAGTTTGGTTCTTCCATTTTGCCACTCCATTATGCTCCAGATTATATGGAGCTGTCCACTCTCTTTTGATGCCCTCCTTTGTGCAGAAATTTGTGAAATCCCTGTCTGTATATTCTCCACCATTATCTGAACGCAATACCTTTATATTTTTCCCTGTCATATTTTCAACAAGAGCCTTAAATTCTCAAAAACGATCAAAGACCTCATCCTTTGTCTTTAAGAAATAGATCCAGGTTTTTCTGGAGTGATCATCGATAAAAGTGACGAAGTATTCGCCACCACTAAGAGCCCTTGTGGACATAGGACCGCAGATATTTGAGTGTATTAATCCTAATACATCCCTTGTTCTATTGTTTCTTCTGGGAAAAGCTGCTTTAGCATACTTTCCTAGTACACATCCTCTGCATAAGTCATCATGTTCATTGTTTAGGACTGGTACCCTTGTAACAGTGTCTTTGAGCATCCTCAGTGCTCCATGGTGTAAGTGCCCCATTCGCCCGTGCCATAATTCATTTCTCTCCTCACCATTATAGTTGCTGCCTATCAGTGCCATTGGTGATTCGAGCTACAACCTATACAACTTGTTGCTTTGAACCCCAATTTTCATTTTCCTCTTCCAGCCTGGATGCTTAACATATACTTTCTTTCCGATGAAGTATACATCATATCCCTTGTCTTGTAACTGGGACACTAAAATTAGATTCATCCTTAATCCTGGCACATGTAGAACATTGGTGGCTCGGATGCCGGTCCCTGCTTCCATCTGAAAAGCTATGGTGCCTCTCCTTATGGGAGTACACTTCGTTCTATGTCCCATAGTTATTTGGAAGTTCATTTGTTCTTCTTCATAGCTCGAGAAATGTTCTCGTACTCCAGTCATATGAGCTGAAGCCCCGTTATCATTGTACCAAACATCCGTTGCTGCTGAATTAGCTAAGCATGCAAATTCTTCATCTAATTTGGTAGACAAACCTTGGATATTTTGAGTATCCATATCGTGCCAACTTCTGACGCTAACCTATCCCAACAACTGCTGTAGGAAAAACTGTGTCTTCCTTGCTGAGTCTTTTGTTGCACTGTTCCTTCTACCACTGATAAATTTCGACTGGAAAAGACTTACCTCTCTGTCGGCTCACTCAGAGAGAGTTTTCCCACGAAATCCAATCTCTTTGGTTTGAACTACTCAATCCTTTGGGAGATTCGAATTTTTACCCTTGTAGGGATTTCGAATTCCCTTCCTTTCTCAACGTTGGATCTTCCGGCTTTTCTCTTCTGCTTCCCTGTAGCTCTAATACCATGTGAAAATATCTAAAATGGAAATCCTACTGTAGTGATTAATACGACTTCTTCTAATTATTACTTCAGAGATATGTTATCTACTATATTCTTATAGCAAATATCGAAACATATTCTACTGCAACCTTCACAATTAAAACATTACAAAAATTAAATGCAAGTAAAATGCCGGCACATATACAAACACAATGACACAATTATTTTTGGACAATTGTCCTCGGAAAAACGCAATGCGGGAAAACCGGTGCAACAGATGAGGGTTTTATTATTCTTTAGCAAAAATCAACATGTACAGAATTCCACCCAGTAGTATAGAATTGAGAAATATTTACAGACGCTCCTAAACTAGTGTCTGACTTGAAAGAGATGGTCCTTGACCCTCTCCGTCTCTCTGGCTTGCCCAATGTCAATTTCTCTACTGGCCTGCACAATGCCTGCGTCACTTAGGCCAGTGCTGCCTCTCCCATCGTCAATCTGCCCAACGATGTTCCTTCTGTTGCTTTGTGTCTTCGTCCCTGTCTCCTTGACTGACGCTGATCCCTCTCTGTCTCTCCTCCACCTGCAACTCTCCCTCTAAATCAATTTTCTCTTGCCGAACTTCAACTAGTGAAAAAATCGATTTCTCTTGGGCAATTGAGTATTTGCCTGGTGTGTTTTTCAAATGACGCTCAAGTCCCTTCTTATATCTTCCTGTTGAGCAATCAACGACCTAGATTAAAACATAATTGAAGGCTCAGATCATTTTGACTTGATCCATGGGGTTTTCTAGAAGTTTCACCTCTGATTAGATTAATACCCACTAATATTTTAATTTTCCTAAGTTTAGACTTAGGAACCCCATTAAAGATATTAATTATTTTAATAAAATCACTTATGGGTGGAATTTTCCAAAATGCTTTCTGGGTTCTTTGGAATACCTGTGCCCAAACCTCCCTGCAAAATTTGAGGCTTAGAGCACATCCGATGCTACCCCAAATCAACACTTCATAATGGCATGCCCTTCCGTAGTGTGATTTGGCATGTACCAGTGTCTCCAAGCTCCAAAGGAGGTTAGCCAAGTACCATATTAGGTGGTTTCAACCCTTAGAGGAGATAGCATGTCCAATGTACATCCCTCTAATGTGGGTGGCAAGTGACAAATAAGTGAGATGCAATAGGGAATGAGAGGGGCAGCTTTGGGCCACATAGTGGGGAATAGGGGTAGCTAGATAAGGGGAAGCCCACACCTGGGTATGTAATGTATAGGAGGGAGTAGTCGTGGTACATGAGGTGCCCTGACCCTGATTTTTCCACCCTTCTTCATATGCCTTTTGCCTTTTATGAATTTTATTTAATTAACTGCTCGCGGCTCAAAGGACAAGAGCATGATATGTAAGATATAGCAGTGATAAGGTAGGGTGGTTTATTTCCCTCCAGGGGTTGGGACAATCATGGGTTCTTGAATGATAGAGGAGGCTCATCTAGGGCCCAATGGAACCAGGGTGATGGCCAATGATTGGGGTAGAGCTCATGTAATGGCTTTTTCCCACATGCTAATTATTTTTGCCCTGACCATCTTTTGCATTTTGTGGTACAATTTCCTATTAAATGTGGCCATTTATGCTTTTCACTTTTTCTTTTAATTGCTTCAACCTCCGGGGCATCATTCTAGGCCTGACCCAAGGTGGGAGCAAGGGGATAGGGAGGCTAGTGCTATGTGGACCCAGAATGGGAATGTGGACACAAGTGGGAGAAAAGATGAATGGGCGTATAGTGAGTGGAAAGAGAGTGGTATGTGCGGATAAAGGAGCGGGACAACACACCCAAAATCAGGGTTTCCCAAGTAGTACCATCCTAGAACCAAATGGTCAATAAAGGAGATCCCACGGGACTAAGATCGAAGGGTAATAACCAAAAGAGATCGAGGGTACAGGAGCACAAACTAAGCCCACTCTTTCTGCCAAATCCCCCCATCAATCCATACCCAGAAGTATCCATGATAAGTAAACCCAACAGTCAATTACCAAATGACAAGACATACCTTTAGATTTGGGAGACTCACCTTCAAACATACAATCAATATAGGTGGGTGAGGACATGGCTAGCTCAAGTGGCAGAGAAATGGCACAACGAGCTAGTAGGAGGCATCAAGGCACTGCCCACTGAGGCTAATCATGGAGAAAAATTTCTTCTGGGGATATCACCCATGAAGTGGTGGGTAACAATTCCTACAAGGGGACTAAGCCACCAAGAGAACTACGAGGTCATGTGTTGGAACCTTACTCCATAGACAAGTGAAAAAAAAATCAGAGAAATTTGTCCTAAAATATCTATTCAACCAATCTTATGCTTGGAGGTAGTTTTTTAGAGATGCAAGTCTAATCTAGTATGCAAAGGGAAATTCCTAAGTGTTAATGAAATGCTTCCAAAAAGATATGTTGATAACAATGCTTCAAGATAAATGGAATAAAGTTTGAAATGATGCTCAATAAAACATGTACCAACAACTCAATGGAAATAATGAAATGAAGATTTGCTCAATGCTTTAAAATATCCACTCACAAGATTTGAAATGAAAATGAGATCATAAGCTAATGAATTGCTTCAATATGTAAATGAAATGAACTAATGAACAAAGTGCCCAAGTAGATGGCTTAAGATATGTTGCAAATAAATGGACTTGCAAAGAGTTTCTCCAAAAATGTGCTCAAAGTGAGATTCAAAATTTGCAAGTAAACCAAGTTGAGCATGAAACTTCAAAGCAAGTAAATAAAATTTGCAACTTGATGACTTGGGATAAAATTTAACAATTGGCATGTAACCATGAAGATAGTAGCTTGCAAAATGAAATGAAGAGAGTATTAACACATCTAAACTAACTTAAAAAAAAAGAGAAATGAAAAGTTAATAAAACCACCCAAGAAGAGAGGCCTTCTCCTAAAGAGAAGGAGATGGATGTCGAGGGGATGACTCCCCAAACTCCAAGAAAAATGTTACTTTTTATTACTATGATGTTACAATAATGAGAGCCTCCTTTGTAGTGAGGAAAGACTCCAATTTCAAGAAGGCTTTAGAATGAAGATTTAACTTTGAAACACTAGACTCCATTCTTGAGAAAATAGTGACAAAATTTCCCAAATATATGGCAATGGAATACAAGAGAGACTCCTCAAACAATAGCTTGAAAACTCTAGTCTCTTGAAATGATGAATCCTGTTGGTCAAAGTTGTCATTGATGTCAATATGGCATTGTTGGAGATGGAAAATATTCTTGTGATGCATGAATAACGCTTTTGTGATGTTTCCCTAACCCCATGCAAACCCTACGAGAAAACCTTAAGCATGAAGATGATGCCAATTTCCCTAGCTACATTTATATCCCTATCTTGAATGATATAATGATGCATGATGATAAATGAAGAAGCCCTTACCATAAAAATTTGATAGACACATGCATGTAATACACCCTTGTCCTTATATGATGCATGGATAAATGATTGGCAAATAGGATGCCCTAAGCCTTCGCCTTGTTTGAAGATGCCCTAATCCTAATGAACAACAAATGTGAAGGACCTTGCATAAGCTTGAAGGCCCAAGTCTATGAAAAAGGAGCCCTAGCATTGTCCAAAACATAAAATCCTAAAATAATGATGACAATTCACAAAATACAAGTTTCTTGATGGAAAAATGACCTCACTTATGGATGAAATTGACTCCATCTTGTACAGGACATTTTCCCCTTTCAAATGAGCTATTGCTTGTCCTCTAAACTCTTCATAGACCAAGAGAAAATGATTTTTTAAAGATGAAATATTATATTATTTATGCTAGCCGACCTAAGCCTACCTATGCACAAGTCGATTCCACACCCAACAGACACATCTATTCGATGAAGGGCAAAACTTGTATAAATACAAGTCGGAAACCCTCATTCTAACCATCAAATTTCGGTGAAGAGAACACAAAATTCGGATTAGAAGCACAAAAGCAACCGTGGAAGCCAAGGAGAACATAAATTTTTATTGTTTGGGCTTATTTTCTATTGGGTTATCATTCAAGTTTGATAAGGAGCCAGATCTACAAGTTTGCTATGGCTTGGAATTGCAGAACTGAGGAGATAGATGTGTGAACATTCACCTGAAGAAGTCCGGTACAGTGGACAACTACACTTGGAAGACATGAACTTGTGGTAAACATATCTCGGACATGTGATAGGGTTGGAAGTTCAGATTGGAGGATCAGAATTCTGTGGTGGACAAGCCTGTGAAGCTCATAGTCACCTTACACCAGTTATAAACTTTAAGAACCAAACCTGCAATACGTTGGATTTGTGAGAGTAACACATAAATTTTAGACCTATATTTTAATGCTAACTTGTGGCACTAAACTTTCAGACCGATGAAGACTTTATAGCTTGTCAAGATCCCGGATCAATGAATTTGAAGCTCGGATTGGTGGACAAAACTATGGCATGGAACCTTGACCTATGAATAAAAGAAGTTTCATATTTGGGAAATCTTCAACTTGTGAAAAAAATATATAAGTTATGCTTCAGAAGAAGCCTAAAGTGAGCTTAGTTTGTGGAGGATAGTCTAGCCCAAAATTCGGTCTCCTTGAGTTGTTATCAGATCATTTATCACAATCATACTTCAACATACACATCATCACCTGAAGCAGGTCCTATTGATTTTGGGCGCTGTTTTTGAGGATTGTTTTGGGCAAATCCTTGAAGGTACTTTGAAGGAATCTTGAAGTGAATTTTGGGACAGTTTATAAGACTCTTTTAGAAGCATCTTTGAGGGTAGCCTTGGAGACATCTTGATGAATCCTTGAAGCAGAGTTTGTAGTAGTCCTTGTACTTGGAGCTTTGAATTTAAAAGGTTTCTTTGAAGACTATCTTGAGCATCTAGCAGACTTGTTGAAGTCTAGTTTGCAAATCTTGTGAAGATTTGTTCAATTGTGAAGACTAGTGAAGAACTATTGACTTGTGAAAAATTCTTGAAGTTTTGGAGCATACCTTGGAGAAGCATTCATTATCTTGGATAATTCTTGGGGCAACTTATTGAAGACACCTTGAGGCATTATTGAAGACATCTGAAGACACTTGTAGAAGCTAATCTTGGAGACACCCTTGCATACCATGATGCATTGTTGAAGTCATCATGAGGTAACCTTGAATATTCCGTTTGTGTATCATGAAGAGCTATGGAGACACGTTTTGAGAAGACAAAGTTTTCATTGATGAACTGAGTGCTTTGGAGAATCAATTGAGGGCAATGTTGAGGGTGAAGAATTTGGCATTGCTGATTGAAGAAGATATTGGGAGCCTTGAAGAACCATTAAACTTAGCTTGAAGAATTGAAGCGTAAGGTTGGAGCCTTGTAGAGAAGCCTTAGAGGATAGGGTTCCTCAAGAAGACCAGGTTGGAGCCTATACTAGTTAGTGGGTTGGAGCAATGTTGTAGGAAATGTCACCACCCCCGGATTTAATGCATGAAGTGCATACCATACAAATGCGTCCAGGAAGCGTCACTGGAAGCGTGGTTCCGAAATTTTGAAACGCGTTTCGGATTGATATGGACGCTTCCTGGAAATTCCGGAAGCGTCCCTCCGAAACGGGTTTCGGAATCACCGAAGCGTGTTTCATACGACGCTTCGGCCGTACGAAGCGCGGCGCTTCGGAGGGTGAATCGTATGGTTCCATACATGCTTCCGGAAAGTGCGCCACGCAGCGTAAAAAAATCATATATATTTTATATATATATATATTATATAATTTTTAATTTTTTGGTGAGTTTGCTTGTTGGGGGTGGGTCCACCTTGGGTTAGGGTGAGGAATGAAGGCAAAAAAATATAAAAAAAATATAAATATAGCAGATGCTCCCTCATGGTAATGTTAAATTCTTAAAGTAAAAGTGATATTCTCCTTTATTTTTCATTTTCATCCTTTTACTTAAATTTTTAACATTACCATGAAATGACTCAGTGTGTTTGAGAGTGGTTCCAGCTTCATTGGATTTCATATGGAGAAAATAGAATTTCATATCCTATTCAAAATTCAGCAGACTTAACAGTTTTCAAGAATTCAGGATCAATGTGATTGTGGCATTTCATTAGATTATATCAAGTATGAAGGTACGCGATTAGAATTTAATCAAGAGCACCAAGCCCTATATGTACCCTAGTGTTGGTGGTGTTAATTGTTGAACTCCTTTGTCACGCCCTTAGCAAAAAATTACCTTTCAATCAAGTCAAAATCATTGATCAAGCATGTTAAGCTTTTTCTACCATATTTTAAGTCTTGAATTAGGTAGTTTGATCAAAATTGGGCAATGTTGACTAATATCCCTAGACAATCGAGGTAGAGGCAAAGGCTAGACAAGAGGAGAAGAATCTAGATTCTAGATGGTTGATGCTCGAATAATTAATCATTAATGTACAATGGATGTTATATCTATCTTGATTTATGCAAAAATATGCATGTTTTCATGTCTTCTACAACTAATTTGGTATTTGGGATGTTTTTTTTGAGTATAATTGCAAATGCTTCTTGGATTTTTGGAAAGTGACGCTTCCGCATCCCCGCTTCCAAGAAACGTCCCCGTTTCGTGCAACATTGGGTTGGAGCCCTAAAGTTTGGAGCCTCATAGAGACAAGGTTGGTGCCTTGGGAAGATAGGGTTGGAGCCCTAGAGGTTGGAGCCTCGTGAAGTCCAAGTCGGTGCTTGGCAAAGTACAGGTTAGAGCCTGGTGGATTAGAGATTGGTGTCTTCATCTAGGGTTGGAGCCTTAATTATTATTGTACTTGATTTATTGTAACGAAGATGATTAAAGTCCTCGTTATTTCTGATTAATAAAAGTGTTTATTCTTATTGTTCATTTTGTGTTTATGTAAGTGATCTTAACTGGTAAAAATAACAATTGAAAAGAAATATTGATTCACCCACCCCTCTCACTATTTCCAACAATTGATATCAGAGCCAACACCTTCACTCATAAGCCTAACAACTTGAAGGTAGATCCTTAGAGCACAAATGGCAAAGCCAAGAAAGAAAGGCTCCAATCCTTCTAAAGATGTCTCTTCCTCAACCGTGAAAACTGAAGATAATCAAATGGGGAAAGCTCCATTGTTCATTGGAAACTTTGATATATAGAAGGCAAGAATGAAGAATTTTTTAATGGCTCAAGGTTTTGAAGTATGGGAATCAATGATTACTGAAAGCACGACGGAAGAAGAATCCAAGGAATATAATGCAAGAGTGATGAAAGCAATCTTTTGTGGGCCACCAGATCCTATAAAAGCCAAAGTGGAGAAATGTTCATTGACAAAAGGTATGTGGGACAAACTTCAAGATCTTCACTCAAAAGGAGCATTTGACCATGACCTCTCTATTCGTGAAGATGATGGAAAGCAAGACGGAAATGTAGAACCCATAAAGGAAGCTAAAAACAAGAGTGAAGACATCAAGACCAAGGAGGACCTAGAAGATGAAGAAAATGAAGAAGATCTCAAAGGTCTCAAGGCAAAACTTGTAGCAGCCCTAGAAGAGATAAGCAGTCTAAAAAAGGAAAATAAGGAGCTCAGGAAGAAGGCACAAGATAGTGACTATGACTTAGACAAGAGAAGGAAGGAAGTTGATCTTTTCAAGCTTCAAGTACAAGAAAAGGATGAGGAGCTCACCAAGCTTAAGTAGGAATTTCATCAAAACAAGAAAAGGCATCTTGAAGAAGTCATATCCATGACAAATCAATTGGATAAAACAAAGAAAAGGGAAGACACTTTGTCAAGCCATCTTGAACAAACTTGAAGCGAAAATTGGTTGATACAAGGAAGAGGTCTCCTCCCTTAAATCTCAACTAGAAGAAGCAAAGAAACAAGCACAAGGATCTGAAAGGGTGATGGAAGTTTTGACTCTCCTAGAAGGACAAATTGCTGAAGCAGAAAAAGAAAGAAATGCCATGACATGCCAAGTAGAAGAAAAGGATGAAGGTATCACCAAATTAAAATCAGAAATCACCTCACTTAAGGCCCAATCATGTGAAGCAACCAGGATGAAGGTATCACCAAATTAAAATCAGAAATCACCTCACTTAAGGCACAATCATGTGAAGCAACTAGGATGAAGGAAGAAATGGAGAATCATCTAGCAAAGAAGGATGAAGAATGCAAGATGATGGAAGAAGAAATTAATCTCCTAAGAAAAGAATTTGATCATCTGAGCAAGAGTCTAAAGAGCTCCCAAACCCTAGATGTCATCCTAAGTCATCAAAGATCTCCTCTTGATAAATCAGGTCTTGGTTATGTAAGTGAAACAATAAGGATGTGGAGAAACTTGGAAGAAATATTGATGCCCCCAGTTCCAGCAAAAGCAAGGTGAAGAGTCAAGATGACATTAGAAGAAACCCTACTCCAAGAAGATATGCAGATGGTGTCAAGGATGCAAGAAGCAATAGATATCATCAAAGGATCCCAAGGCAGAATGACTTTAGAAGTACATCAAGGCAATCTCCATCCTCCAGGTACCAAAGTATATTTTTTGGTTATTGTTATTCTTGTACAAATTTTGGGCACATGGCAAAGGATTGTAGGGCATACCACAAGGATGAATATAATGGCCCACATCAGTCTCCTAGAAGCAACTTTGCAAGACGAAGTCATGATTCCTCATTCATGAACAAGATGGAATGCTTTAAATGCCATAATGTTGGACATATGGCTCGTGATTTGGGACAAATTGGATGAAAGTCTCTTGTGAACAATTGTATTGAATGAGTTCTGGGGACCATATGGTTCTTGCATATTGTTACAAGCTGAAACCATGACTACCAAGCCAGAAAAGAAAGTTACACAAGTATGGAGAAGTAAGCAAATTGGATTCGAAAGTCTCTTGAACACTCAAGCCAACAATACATGTTGTTGATTGAATGAGTACATCTGTGGGAGATATGATATTCCAAGTTTTGATGACGAAATTCTGCCAAGAAGGAGACCGTGCATATTGTTAGGGGGAGCTTGTGATTCTTGACTATTCTTGCAGAAGCTATCCATGAAGAGCCCTATGAAATCCTTGATGAGTCACACATGGATATTCATCTCTTGGGAGTAATTCCATTGAAGAAAGTCATGATATTGTGTCTTCACTACACATCTATTGTTGAAGATGTCTTCCACCTGATCACAAGGAAACAATCTTTCTTATCTTGAGAAAAAAGAAGAGTTAGAGGAGTTTATGTAGGCAGGGGGAGTTGGTTGATCATCTACCTCATCCATTTCCATGAATGCATGCAAAGGCTTAGGGGAGCAAGTTCATTAAAGAAGAGCACCATGACAAGGGGAGCCACATATCTATCATGAAAAACTATCATTGATGAAGAAAATACGATGAAGCATCGTGATAGGGGGAGTACTTGGGCACCCCATTTGCCATTGATGTCAAAGGGGGAGAAATTGTTGAAGGGGCAAGAATATTGCCATCAATCACAAAGGGGGAGACTGTTGGTCAAAGTTGTCATTGATGTCAATATGGCATTGTTGGAGATGGCAAATATTCTTGTGATGCATGAATAACCATTTTGTGATGTTGCCCTAATCTCATGCAAACCCTAAGCATGAAGATGATGCCAATTTCCCTAGCTACATTTATATCCTTATCTTGAATGATCTAATGATGCATGATGATGAATGAAGAAGCCCTTACCATAAAACTCTTATAGACCCATGCATGTAATACACCCTTGTCCTTATATGATGCATGGATAAATGATTGGCAAATAGGATGCCTTAAGCCTTAGCCTTGTTTGAAGATGCCCTAATCCTAATGAAGAACACATGTGAAGGATCCCGCATAAGATTGAAGGCCTAAGTCTATGAAGGAGCCCTAGCACTGTCCAAAGCATAAAATCCTAAAATAATGATCAAAGTTCACAAAATACAATTTTCTTGATGGAAAAATGACCTCACTCAAGGATGAAATTGACTCCATTTTGTAGAGGACATTTTCCCCTTTCCAACGAGCTATTGCTCGTCCTCTAACTCCTCATAGACCGAGAGAAATGATTTTTTTAAGATGAAATATTATATTATTTATGCTAGCTGAGCTAAGCCTACCTATGCACAAGTCTGTTCCACACCCAACAGACACGTCTATTCGGCGAAGGGAAAAACTTGTATAAATACAAGTCGGAAATCCTCATTCTAATCATCAAATTTCGGTGAAGAAAACACAGAATTCGGATTAGAAGCACAAAAGCAACTGAGGAAGCCGAGGAGAACATCAAATTTTAATGTTTGGGCTATTTTCTGTTGGGTTATCATTCAAGTTTGGTACGGATCTCGGATCTGCAAGTTTGCTTTGGCTTGGAATTGCAGAACTATGGAGATAGATGTGTGAGTATTCACCTGAAGAAGCCCGGGACAATGGACATCTACACTTGGAAGACACGAACTTGTGGTAAACATATCTGGAAACTGTGATAGGGTTGGAACTTCAGATCAGAGGATCATAATTCTATGGTGGACAAGCCTGTGAAGCTCAGACTCACCTTACACCACTTATAAACTTTAAGAACCACACCTGCAATACCTCAGATCTGTGACAACAACATAGAAATTTCAGACCTATATTTTAATGCTAACTTGTGGCACTAAGCTTTCAGACCTGTGAAAACTTTATAGCTTGTCAAGATCATGGATCAGTGAATCTGAAGCTCGGATTGGTGGACAAAACTATGGCATGGAACCTTGACCTATGAATAAAAGAAGTTTCAGACTTGGGAAATCTTCAACCTGTGAAAAAAATATATAAGGTATGTTTTAGAAGAAGCCTAAAGTGAGCTCACTTTGTGTAGGATTGTCTAGCCCAAAAGTCGGTCTTCTTGAGTTGTCATCAGATCATTTATCACAGTCATACTTCAACATACACATCATCACCTGGAGCAGGTCCTATTGATTTTGGAAGCTAGTTTTGAGGATTGTTTTAGGGAAATCCTTGAAGGTACTGTGAAGGAATCTTGAAGTGAAGTTTGGGACAGTCTAGAAGACCTTTTAGAAGCATCTTTGAGGGTAGCCTTGGAGACATCTTGATGAAGACTTGAAGCAGGGTTTGTAGTAGTCCTTGTACTTGGAGCTTTGAATTTAAAAGGTTTCTTTGAAGACTATCTTGAGTATCTAACATACTTGTTGAAGTCTAGTTTGCAAATCTTGTGAAGACTTGTTCATTTGTGAAGACTAGTGAAGAACTATTGACTTGTGAAGCATTCTTGAAGTTCTGGAGCATACCTTGGAGAGGCCTTTGTTGTCTTCGATAATTCTTGGGGCAACTTATTGAAGACACCTTGAGGTATTATTGAAGACATCTGAAGACACTTGTAGAAGCTGATCTTGGAGACACCCTTGGATACCAGGATGCATTGTTGAAGTCATCATGAGGTAACCTTGAAGAATCTGTTTGGGTATCGTGAAGAGCTGTGGAGACACATTTTGAGAAGACAAAGTTTTCATTGATGAACTAAGTGCTTTGGACAATCAATTGAGGGTACTGTTGAGGGTGAAGATATTGTCAGGGCTGATTGAAGAAGATATTGGGAGCCTTTAAAAACCAGACCTGCAATACCTTGGATTTGTGACAATAACATAGTAATTTCAGACCTATATTTTAATGCTAACTTGTGGCATTAAACTTTCAGACCTATGAAAACTTTATAGCTTGTCAAGATCCTGGATCAGTGAATCTGAAGCTCGGATTGGTGGACAAAACTATGGCATGGAACCTTGACCTATGAATTAAAGAAGTTTCAGACTTGGGAAATCTTCAACCCATGAAAAAAATATATAAGGTATGTTTTAGAAGAAGCCTAAAGTGAGCTCACTTTGTGGAGGATAGTCTAGCCCAAAATTCTGTCTTCTTGAGTTGTCATTAGATCATTTATCACAGTCATACTTCAACATACACATCATCACTTGGTGCAGGTCCTATTGATTTTGGAAGCTAGTTTTGGGGATTGTTTTAGGGAAATCCTTGAAGGTACTGTGAAGGAATCTTGAAGTGAAGTTTGGGACAGTTTAGAAGACCTTTTAGAAGCATCTTTGAGGGTAGCCTTGGAGACATCTTGATGAGGCCTTGAAGCAGAGTTTGTAGTAGTCTGTGTACTTGGAACTTTGAATTTAAAAGGTTTCTTTGAAGACTATCTTGAGTATCTAGCATACTTGTTGAAATCTAGTTTGCAAATAGTTTGCAAATCTTGTGAAGACTTGTTCATTTGTGAAGACTAGTGAAGAACTATTGACTTGTGAAGCATTCTTGAAGTTCTGGAGTATACCTTGGAGAGGCCTTCATTGTCTTGGATAATTCTTGGGGCAACTTATTGAAGACACCTTGAGGTATTATTGAAGACATCTGAAGACACTTGTAGAAGCTGATCTTGGAGACATCCTTGGATACCATGATGCATTGTTGAAGTCATCGTGAGGTAACCTTGAAGAATCTGTTTGGGTATCATGAAGAGCTGTGGAGACACGTTTTGAGAAGACAAAATTTTCATTGATGAACTAAGTGCTTTGGACAATCAATTGAGGGCACTGTTGAGGGTGAAGATATTGTCAGGGCTGATTGAAGAAGATATTGGGAGCCTTGAAGAATCTTTAAACTTAGCTTGAAGAATTGAAGCGTAAGGTTGGAGCCACATAGAGAAGCTCTAGGATAGGAGTCCTCAAGAAGACCAGGTTGGAGCCTGTACTAGTGAGTGGGTTGGAGCCCTAAAGGTTGGTGCCTTGGGAAGATAGGGTTGGAGCCTCGTGAAGTCCAAGTCAGTGCTTGGCAAAGTACAAGTTGGAGCCTGGTGGATTGGAGATTGGTGTCTTCATCTAGGGTTGGAGCCCTAATTTTTATTGTACTTGATTTATTGTAAAGAAAAGGATTGGAGTCCTCATTATTTCTGATTAATAAAAGTATTTATTCTTATTGTTCATTTTGTGTTTATCTAAGTGATCTTAACTGGTAAAAATAAGAATTGAAAAGAAATATTGATTCACCCCCCCTCTTAGTATTGCCAACAAAATCTGCGAACAAAGGGAGAGAATAGGGCTGTTTTAATCACTATTATGATAGAGATTTGTGGCAGCATTTTGCCTAAAGAAAAAGGTGTCACCACTTCCCACAAGTTCGCGACCTAGTAGAGATGAAGGGACTGCCCCCTGTAGTTCACTGCCAATAGAAAAAAAATGAGGTTCCAAGAGGTCACAACCTAATCAAACTTGGCTCCAAATTAGCGCTAAGGGTCTGCAAGAAAGGATTAGTAGTTTCGAGCTTGCATTCCCTCAATCCTGTCAACAAAGATGAGCAAAAGGCCTCAACAAAATTTTGATTTTCTCTACAAAACAACCCTTAAAAATGAGTAAAGTATCTCCCTTATATAGTAGCTGCAAATTTCGAAAACAGACCCAAAAATGAGTGGAAAATGGTGAGAGAAATATGCAAAAAATTTATAAATAATATACAAGAAACTAGACCAATGATTAGAGTAGAACCCCTCTCCTAGCCTAGTCAACGACATGCTCTTATTAGTAAATATAATCAATGTAAGCACACATGTTTAAGATAAATGATTTAAATGAAGTAGTCTTGACAACAAGCCAAAACCAACGATCCTTGCAAACACAAAATCAAAAGATGACGCTTTGGGAGACAATAAATGTGGGTCCTTTCCTGTGCATGCTCAAGAGAGGGATGATTCCTCCAAGAATGTCCCCTCATGCTTGAGGCTTGATTCAAAGATATTTTTTTACACAACTTCAAATAAACTCATTAGATCCATATGGGTTTAGAAACTATAATGATAAAGAAATCTTAGAGATTTGTTTGAAAATCTACTAAAACAATCCCTATCTAGAATAAATCTCTAAAACCAAATGCTAGTGCAAGCTAGCTCTACACTAACAAATCTCTCGTAAGCATATGTAAGTAATAAGCACGATATTACAAGGAGAAAAATGAAACACAATGATGAAGAATTATACCATGCCCAAAGAAGAATAACACCTCATAAGTGAACCCCAAAATCTTTTATTGCATTAAAATGTGAGTACACAAAAGAGCAGAGCTTCCCCAAACACAAGATCTCGTATCAAGATACAACAATAAGAGCCAAAGGCTCATCTAAATAGGAGAATGGGAGATAATCCCAAGAGAGAAGCCATATGACAAGTGGAATGATGACAATCCCAAGGCAACCACCAATGTCCTCATTTATGCAAATCGAACCTCCAAGATGCTCTACACTATCCTTGATTGAGGAACTCGTGGGAGAGGAGAGGGACATGTGGATGAGTGAAGTGGAGTGGTAGGAGACCACGCTCCACCTCATCTTTAGTGTAACTCAAGCAAATCTCCACCAAACTCATGACTCATCACTTAACTCGAGCTCCCTTCCTCAAAAAATGCGATTTGTCTCTAGAACTTGTGGTCTTCTCAAGGAATTTGATTTCCTTAATTGAGCACATGTTTCTCCTTGATCCTTGGTCCTTGGTGGAGTCCACATCACTCTTAAACTTGACTTTAACTCTTGGTGAATTTCCACCTCATTTCCACATCATTCTGACATGTGTGGATATTTATTTTCTCCCATTTCTTTATTTTTTGGCTAATTTATTGCCACATTTCCCCCTAGACTCAAGGAAAAATGGGTTTTGAGGGTCCAAAAATGAATTTTCACCCCTCAAAGTGTGTCTTAGTAGTAAGTTGAGGGTTTGGGGTGTAATTTTGATTACTCATACCCCCTATAACTTCTCTAGACATCACTTCTTACAATTCACATAAGAAATTTATTAAAATTCCTGTCCTGCGGGAAATTTTAAATCATTCAAAAAATGACACCTAGACCTAGTCAAATTCCGCGAAATTTTACGAGTGATCTAACATGATAATATGCAATGACTATAGATAGTCAGACTCACTAAGGCCTTGCTAATAAGCCGCACTCCAGCTTTGGGGTTAATTGGTAGAAAAAACTCAATTAATTATTAAGCGCTAAAAAACACGAAAAATATTCCAAATAAAAGAAACTCCCTAAAGTGAACTCACTTGATAACAAAGTCCTAAGCTACCTAGGTCTGTTACATGACTTTATTTCATCATGCTAGCATCACTTCACAATATCCCTACAGGGCTTGCAGAATATGAGTACAATAGAGAAGAAGAGAGAAGAAAGAGCTTAAAAGCTCTAATGATATGTGAGCTCTGTAGGTGGAAGAATCCTCCGACATATCCTTAGGGCATGGAGTCTTCAAGTGTGCTTCAATGGTCAATAGGGTCATGATAAAGGAGTTCAACAATCAATGCCACTAACATCAAGGCACATAGAGGGCTTGGTGCTCTTGATTAAATGTTGGTTCCATAACCTTGTACATGAAAAAATTCAATGGAAACATTGCAATCCCCCCAATCCTGAAATCTTGAAAACTGTTAAGTCTGCTGGATTTTGAGTGGGTTCTGAAATTCTATTTTCTCCATATGAAATCCAATGTGGTTGGAACCACTCTCAAACATCCCAAGTCAATTAATGGTAATGTTAAAAATTTAAGTAAAATGATGAAATACCTTTTACTTGAAGAATTTGACATTACCATTGATTGCATAGCGTTAGTTGGGCAATATGGTCAAATACTATGCTTCCCCACTCATAAATTATTCTATTTTTCCAAAAAAAATTGCATTCAAAGGGTCGTTTGTAGCATTGTATGAAACTAGGCGGTTTAGTGAAAAGTACTGAACGTGCCGGTTCCATACAAGAACCAGCCAGTTCGGTATTGAAATGGCCTTTTTTGGTCCATGACACCGGTTTGGACCAATTTTCCCTTGAAAATGGTCAGACAGACCAGTTCAGTCCGGTTCTGATAACAGTGCTTGTGAATGTGAAACAAAATGGACTGAATTTGAAATTCAATAATGATTTTTTAGTTATCGATGAAAGTAAACGTATACTCAATGATCTAAACAAAGGAGTTTCCACTTGATATTGCTTATAGAAATCTATGGGTTGCACTTGACTCATGTTGTATGCACAATTATCATTTGAAAATTGACCACATGTGCTTTATTATTTTGCCTACTCAATCTGCATGGTTGTGACAATCATCAAGGTTGTAACACTTACAGTTATTCCAATTTTGCGGGACTTCTGTTTTCTTATTAGTTATAAAACCTTTTTATATCAAGTAGAAATTTCTCTTAATGAAACATTTTTGTATCAAGTAGAAATTCCCCTAAATTCCCACACTTTATTCTTGGCATGTAGTTCAATTCTAGTATGCTCACAAATAGGATCTCTTTAAGTCTCGCATTCATTTGTCGAGATTACCTACCATCATAAATATCCAACAAGCATTTGTTGTCATTGTTATATCTGGGGACAACATCTACAATGGTATTAATCATGGTCGCTGGGACAGCCATCTCCTAGTGTTCGACAGACTCCTATGAAATAGTACAGGATGCAAATCTGGTTTACACACCACTTGTCATTGCAAAATGATTAATAGTTCAATTTTGAATTATATATATTGCCATCATTGCAAATTAATTAATAATGCAACGTTGAATTACTTGAATTTGAATTATTTTCTGACACATGTAGTGCTATTAATGTTTTGAAGAAGGGGTTGATGTATAATGAACAACAGAGTCTAATGAACTCATGTTAATAATGCCTTCGACAAGTATGCTCCATAATCTATATAACGTCTTCCCTCTCCACCTTTGGTTTTGTCCTTTAGCTTCCATGTAGTATCATGCCATATCAAAAGTTGGATTTATTTGTCCAACCATTTGACATAATTGAGACCCCAAAACTCTCCCTATTATGATACACATTACCTTAGTGCTGGCCTTACTTGTTGCCAATACAACATCCCTCATTTTCTCATAGTTGGGGGGCACAGTTAGTGCTGGCCTTTCTTGCTGGCCAATACAACAGCCCTCATTTTCTCATAGTTGGGGGGCACTACTTTTGGCCCTTGGGGCATTGTCTACCAAATTTCTGATGATCTTCTTCGAATAAGGAGATATCCAGAGATTGAATGCCAATCTGTCTGGGATGAAAATGGGCAACTGATGCTTCATTGTTTTGCATAGCTGTAGGATACCATAGGTGGACAAATTAGCATCCTTGTCTAATTTGATAGGGTGGTTTCATGTTGTTACAACACAGTCTATTTCAGTCTAGGAAGGACAAGTAGCCTTTTTTTTATTTTTATTCTCATGGTCATTGAAATGTTTTTTGTCTTGCCCTTTCTGAATGAGGGGTTTTTTATTGTAGAATTCCATCTGTTCTAAACTTCTAACTTGCCAACCCTACATAAGTTCCCTCTCGCTTATGCAACTGATCTGGGTTTTTCGAAGTGCAATAAGGGAAAAACCAAACCCTTGATTTAGTGGATAGGCCTGCACCCCCACCCCATTAATGAGCGCATTTAACTTCCCTCAACCTAGCTTCAAATGCCTTTCCAGCTTTCTCCGATTCTTTTGATGATGTTTATTTTGAAATGGGCAGGGGATTTATTTTGAGGTGTTTGAGGTTTCCATTCTATTTCTGATGATTGGAGAGGATAAAATGAAGAAAACTTGAAATGTTTAAAAAAAATTACCACAATAAAGGTAACAAGAGAATATTTCAAGTTGCAAGTCCCAAATCTGAAGAAATGTCCTTTTGCTTATGAACCCTCTACAGAATATCTGGTTTGAGTGAGTATCTAGCTCCAGGACACATATAAAACCTATACATTGAAATTGATGAGAAATTGTCATTTGTTGGCTGAAACGGCCAGTTGGTTATTGTCTTCAAATAATCTTGAAATAACGTGAGAAATACCTATCCTTCTCGGTATTGTATGAAGTAGAATGTCCATTTTCGATACTATTTTTCCCACTCTCTACCATTTCTTGGATTGTTTCTTATAAAAATCATGCTAGGCCATATTCTCTCTCTCTCTGTCTCTCGCTATATATATATATATACACACATTGTTCTGCTGACATTTGACATGGTATTAATTTCTTTCTTGATATAGGATATCTTTAGATTCTTGATAAGTTGTTTTCTTTTCGTATGTTTTATTTGGGTGCTTAGCTCTGTTCTTGTTTCTCCTTTCTGACACCAGGACACAGTTATGTCGATAAACATGGAGGACAGAATAGAAGATGCTGTTGGGTTTATAGAACGTCTGAGTGAGCATGCATCTTCAACATACCTGGAGGCAGAGAAGTTTTTGACTGCTGAAAGTGAAAAACCAAGCATATCACAAACTGTATCCTCTTACTTGGATTTGATGTTCAGTTTCAACGAGGATGAAACTGAGTGTAAAGAAACTGTGTCTTCTTCCCATGACATTGTTGGAGATGAAAATTCAACGGACCTAAGTGATCAACCGGTATGCTGGCGACATCTAATGGTCTATTTCATGTTCAATTTAAGTGCTTGTATTCTACATCCTCTTTATTGATATTTCTTATACAAGACCTTGTCTAAAGTTATAACTTGGTCAAAGTTTCATGCTTCCATCATCTTTGGATATAGTTTATAAACAGTATATGATGAAATCATCAGTTTTTGTTGTTGTCTAGTTTCTGCCAACCAATGTAGAGTTAAGCACTGCTAGAATAGTGTTAATACTGCTCTCTCTTGTTTACTTATTTATTTATCAGACTTTAAGATAAATCGTTGATTGCTTACTGTTTTCAGTGTCCATGATAATGTTGCAAGGCTTCAGTGCCTTCATTTAGTATCGAGGATTCCATATAAATTTTGAATCACAGGAACAAAAACATATTGCAACTAGGATGCACATTAGAATTTCACACCATCTTGAGCAAAGCATCTCTAAAGTCACTTTCTTATGCAGTTGACTCTTTTAGCATCATCTTAGAAGTAAGACAACTTGCCATGGTGGCAATTTTTGAACACTTACTAAGCCACATCTTATCTTTTGGCACACCATGTTGCAAAGATATTTATTAACTCATTTCCCTAGGCATTGTTATGCGAAACTTTTCCAATGTGAAGCACAGACTTGTTTTGAAAATGCATCATATATTTCATTAAAAGTAATTTGCATGTACCTCAAAGAGTAACATATCTGGTCCCATAGAGTGGTCACAGCAGGTCCACTTTCTGCATAAGAGAGCTAGTGTATTTGCATTTGTTGTTCCAACTGAAAGAGAATCTGTCATTCAGAAAGCAGGCCATTCTGCAGTGATTTAAATATCCAAATCTGATTTGAATGTTGAAACTTCTGCCAGGTGAAGGATGTTGTTGCATTGTAACAAGTTTCATGACAACAATGCTTCCATGAGAATATATGGCAAGTCCATTTTTGGCAGGTGTAGCTTTGGCAAATTTTGCACTTTTTGTTTTATTATTTGGACTGACTTATTTCTCCTTTCAGTCTTTTTTGCAACATTCTTACATCCTTGCCCCGATTCTCATTAAAATACCTGTTGTAGTTCAAACATCCAAAGAACCTTTGAAGCTGCTTTTTCTCCAAAATTTGATCGGGAAAGTTCTCTGAAGCTTTTAACACATGTTCATGCAATGCATATTCTGTAAGCAAAGATGATCAAGAACTGGTAAGCCTTCCTAAGGGATTTGTCTTGTAAACATGGGTGGGTACCTGTTTAAACTTCGATGACTCTTTCACCCAGTGCTTGACAATGTCTCTAGTGTTCACATAGCTATGGTGGCATAGAAAAGTGAGTCCATGCGCTTCACTGACTTGGGTAAGTGATACATCTACTAAAATTTATCTGCCCTAAAGATGGCAAGCTCTCCCCCGCTGACACTGCTCAATGTCATAGTTTGCTCATTCGTATGTGAGACAATCCAACTGATGATGTCTGCACATGAGAAGTCGGGGTACCTGCATGCAACCTTGTATAACCCTGACCGCTAGATGCTAAGATACCTGCCGGTCCTCTAAATCTGCCTTGAAGTCCTTTGCCAAAGTGTCTTTGATCTGCTTCCATGTCAGTGTTGTTCCCTTCTCAATGAAGAACTGAGTATCTGCATATACTGGTAAATCCACTGATATCTGCTCAACTTCTTCCCAGTACTACTTTCGGCGATTTCCTTTGATGCAGCTCTCTTGGATGCCATGGTAACTGTAACTGCTAGAGAGATGCTCTAGAACAACTGTACCTGTGGGACAAAGAGGACACTCATGGAAAGCAACTGTTAGCTAAAAGCCAGACTCATGATGGGAAGGATTGTGCAATTTTAACTGATAGGGGTGACTGGATGACTGTGGGAACTAGGCATTGCGCAGTCCTAGTAGTCAGTGTGGGAGCTTGATGAGTGGAACTATGCAATGCGCAATTCAGTCTGGGCCAAGCCCTGGGAGAGTGGCCAAGTTGGGAGATTGACTCTTGGAACAACGCAGTGCGTAGTAGGAGCCAGCCCAAGCTAGGCTCTGCGCAATTCCAAAAGCCAAGCCAAAGGCTTGAGTCTCCAGATTGCACAGAGCTAGTTGTGCACATGAAATCCGAGCAAAGGGGACCTGGATCTGCCCAAGGGGAGTGAAAAACAAGCAGATCTGAAAGATGGTGTGATGCTGAGTGCAAATCTGACGAAGTGTTGATGCATGCAGGTGAAACAAGTGTAACAATTGATTAAACTGAAGGAAAACAAAGCATGTGAAGAGAGTCGCCGCAACAATGACCGTTGGTGCAAAAATGGGAAAACTCATGCGACACTTGGGAAAGACTATCTATAACTTGAAACAACACTTTTACAAGCTAAAATGCCAGCAGTCGTGTAAAGAAACAAGTGAAACAACACTCACACATGCTAAACAACAAAAAGCGACAGAAATAATGGCAAAAGACGAGAAACTCAAAACTCACCTGGACAAGCAACGACGATCGCACCGAAGGCTCCTTGATCTCCTCAGGAATGCTAGAGCTCCAAGATCGAGTGTGCAAATGAGCTCTAGCAGCGTCAATTAAATAGATTTGGTCAAGTTAGGGTTTACGCATGCCTAAAATCAAGGAAAAAGTGACACTTGGCGAAAGTTTCTAAAATTGACACAAGTGCCTCCTTTGGGTTACTAAAAATAGTTCACTATTTTATAGGGATGCTTTTTTTTGTGCTTTTTTCGAGAAAACTGTCATGCATTGCCCGGGAGGATTGCACAGTTCTGGGAAGGATTGTGCAACTCTTTGGCTCATGCACTGCGCAATTTCTAAGCACAGTGGTGTCTGCGCAATTTCTGGGCTCAGTACTAGGCTGCCCTGTTGATTTGTGTAGCTTGGGATGTACTTTAAGCCCTAGGTTTTACAATTTGAAGGGCAAAGCACCACAAGGGTCACTTGTGGGCTTGGAACCCAAGCATGGGATTTTGCACCCATCGAGATTTGGGTCAAAACTATGATGAATTTGAGCTTGGGAAAATTTGAGGTGATAGAGTTTGGCGAGCCGATTCCAACGCTCCAAAGATCACTCAATTCAAAGCTCTAGAAACAAAGTTATGAATTTTTGAAGTTGACTAGTAATTATTGGTTTTCAAGTCATGTAGGCTTGATGTAAATTACTTCGATAGAAGGGTCTCTTCATGAATTTGATGGAGCCCCTCTTTAGGCTATAAAAGGAGGGTGAAGAGATGCCATTTGAATCATCCAAAAGTGCAATACAAGAGCTTAAGAAGAACTCGGTCAAGGGAGTAGAAGGACCATTGAGGATGCAACAAAGAGGCAAGGACAACGAGGCAGTTGAGGACTGTTTTAGGGCTCATTGAAGGGTATTCGAGCTGCTATTAGAGGGTCGAAGAGCTAGCTTGAGGGCCGAGTTTCAATAGAGGATAACACAGGTTTGTGGGGCAGCATTAACACGAGGTATCTCTGTTTTCGTGTGGGCCGTAGGTACAGGAGGTTAGCTGTGGTAGGCCACAGGCCATACCACCTCAGAAAGGTACCTACACTGGACTGTTTGAGGGTGGTATAACCCCAGAACAACAACACTAAATCAGGGCATACTCCCTTGACTAGCCCGTAGTTAAACAACGACTGTCTAGGTGAAGTAAGGGTTGTTGCAACGAGTCAATGCCCTAACTAGGGAAAACAAAACTATAGACTTGGAGCAACATTTGTATCTTGTATTGGGTCAAAGATTTTACTTGTTTTGGATCATTCTAGCAGTTTGTGAGAGCCAAGTGCTAGAGTTGTCTTGGATGTGAAGAAACGATTAACTAGAAGCAGATCTTGCAGTGATGTGATTAGGTGCCATTGATCTGATTGGAGGGTAGTGTGTTGGCTACCCAAAGCAGCCTTAGAGCAGCAGACAAGAAGGACGTTGTTGGTGCGTGATTGGGTGAAGATTGCAGCCTTATGAGTAGCTCTTTGATGGACGAAAGAGGCTACTAGAAGGTAGATTGGAGCTTAGGTATTGGCCAACCTAGAGAGTAGTTTGATGAGCCCATGTACATGCAGTAGAAGCGACTTGCAACATTGATTGGAGGCAACCCTCTTGGAGTCTCGATGTGTAGTGGCTATGATGGACTAAGGCATTACTAGTGAATAGTACGGGAGCGAAGGACCGACAGGACAAGATACAACATTGAAGTTGCAACGAAGTTTGTCATTGTATCTTGTATACCATAGGTTGTTGTATTATTCAGATTTGGTTTAATATAATGAAGATTGGGATTGTACAATTTTGTTAAAAATCGTGTATATTTGTGCATATATGATTTACTGCCTTATATTTCCGCTGTGCAAAGTAGTTTATGGTTGAGATTCTTGGTTTGGTAGCGTCAGTGATTTTAAAACTCTAACCTAGACCCAAGGTCGTGGAAATTCAACATGGTATTAGAGCGTATATTAGAAGTAAGTAAATCAGAGTTGTGCGTAGCGAAGTACAACGTGAGAGGGAGTTGGTCACATTGTAAGTGAAGGGCTTACTACAATGTCAAAGTTGCAAGCAGGTCTCCGGTATGAGGACAGGTTGGAGGGGTTTCCCAACTATAGTCCTTGGAAGGAAAGGATCAGGTTGATCTTGTAGGTCAACAGGCTCTGGGAGTTCGCCGAGAAAGAGATCAAGAAGCCAACCGACCCTAAGGAGCTGGAAATATATGAATATTTGGATGCGAGGACGAGATTGATCATCCTAGATGGTGTGAAGGATGCCCTAATACCTCATTTGTCCAGGAAGAACAATGCACATGAGATGTGGATGGCTCTTCAGAATTTGTTCCAGAATAAGAACGAGAACCGGGTACTGGTATTGGAGGATAAGTTGAAGTCCACCAAGATGATAAAGGGTGAAAGCGTGACCTCGTATCTGACGAGATTGTCTCAGGTCAAAGATGAGCTTGCTGCCATCGGTGTGTCTACCTTAGATGGAGATATGGTAAGGATTTCCTTGAAAGGGTTCACTAAGGATTGGAAGCCCTTCATCAAAGGGATCGTTTCCAGGGAGAAGCTTCCAAACTGGGATAGGTTGTGGGATGACTTCATTCAGGAAGAGTTGCGAGACGAGGATCTTCATCTGAAGAAGAAGGCTTCAGATGATGACATGGCACTTGCATCACGAATGAAGGATAAGCAAAGGAAGGACTTAAGTAACGTCAAGTGTTTTAACTGTGGCGAGATGGGTCATTATTCGTCGAGATGTCCGATAAAGAAGCAGGGAGATGATGAGAAGAGGAAAGGAAAGGAAAGTAGGCCGCCGTTGTTGCCACTTTAGTTGAGAGAGATGATCTCTCCAGGAGATTGGAAGAGGAGGACTTTGCTATGTTTTCTCATTTCTCGCAATCATCAATGACAAGACTCAGGCCTAGAGGCTCTAAGTCCGATGGGATTGTACTCGGAGTTAGAGAGCATGGTGTCCACAGGTTGACGGGCAAGCTTGTGGATCATGGAAAGAAGCAGGTGGAGCAGGTGCAGGTTCCAGAGAAGTAGGAGCGGGTGCAGGTGCAGGCTTCAAAGGAGCAGGTATAGGTTCCCGAGAAGGTCTAGGTTCTAGAGACTCAGAGGGAGTCTAGTTTGAGAGGGAGCTTGCAGATTCAGAGGGAGACTCTGCAGTCTAAGAAGAGCGTGTGGTCAATGAGGATGGATGGTACGTGGACAGTGGTGCAACGAAGCATATGACAGGGTTACAGGAGGTTTTGAGACTCTAGCTAAATGGGACTCGAAGTTGTACATGGTGTTGGGCGACAAGAGTAGGAGATCTGAGGATCGTGTGTTGTGCCATTCAATATGGAGACAGAACGTGTGATGTGGGTCCAGGATGTACTGTTTGTACCAGGACTCATATATAGTATGATTTCCATCTTGATGATCGAGAGGAAGGGTTTTGAGGTCTTGTTCCAGGATGGGAAGGCAAGACTCAGGCCTAGAGGCTCTAAGTCCGATGGGATTGTACTCGGAGTTAGAGAGCATGGTCTCTATAGGTTGATGGGCAAGCCTGTGGATCATGGAAAGAAGCAGGTGGAGCAGGTGCAGGTTCTAGAGAAGTAGGAGCAGGTGCATGTGTAGGCTTCAAAGGAGTAGGTACAGGTTCCCAAGAAGAAGGTACACCTTCCCGAGAAGGTCCAGGTTCTAGAGACTCAGAGGGAGTCTAGTTCGAGAGGGAGCTTGCAGATTCAGAGGGAGACTCTGCAACCTAAGAAGAGCGTGTGGTTAGTGGGGAGCAAGGGTGCTCCTACAACAACCAGAAGGAATCATGGAGAGAGTGGAAGACGTTACAGGATAAGAAAAATAAGCAGGGTGCTTCCAGCAGTGATAATGACCCTTCTGAGAAGGGCGTAGTTCACCGTACAGGGATTACTGCGATTGTTAGCACCAATAGTTGGGCTAGTGTTGCAAGTAGCGATGACGATGAGTTACTTCCTAGTCTTGGAAGTACCTCCCTCGCTAAGAGGGAGTGTCGATTTGTGTAGCTTGGGAGGTACTCCAAGCCCTAGGGTTCAAAGTTTGGAGGGAAAAGCACCACAACAGTCACTTGTGGGCTTGGACGCAAGCATGGGGTTTTGCACCCATTGGGATTTGGGTCAAAACTATGATGAATTTGAGCTTGGGAAAATTTGAGGTGATAGAGCTTGTTGAGCTGATTCCAATGCTCCAAAGATCACTCAAATCAGAGCTCTAGAAACGAAGTTATGAATTTTTTAAGTTGACTAGTAATTATTGGTTTTCAAGTCATGTAGGCTTGATGTAAATTACTCCAATAGAAGGTCTCTTCATTAATTCGGCGGAGCCCCTTTTTAGGCTATTAAAGGAGGGTGAAGACATGCCATTTGAATCATCCAAAAGTGCAATACAAGAGCTCAAGAAGAACTCGGTCAAGGAAGTAGAAGCTCTGTTGAGGACGCAACAAAGAGGCAAGGACAACGAGGTAATTGAGGACTGTTTTAGGGCTCATTGAAGGGTATTTGAGCTCCTATTAGAGGGCCGAAGAGTTGGCTTGAGGGCCGAGTTTCAACAGAGGATAATGTAGGTCTGTGTGGCAACTTTAAGGTCAGGTATCTATATTTTTGTGTGGGCCGTAGATACAGGAGGTTAGCTGTGGTAGGCATTAACCGATACCACCTCAGAAAGGTGCCTACGCGGGACTGTTTGAGGGTGGTATAACCCCAAAACAACAACACTAAATCAGGGCATATTGCCTTGACTAGGCTGCAGTTAAATAAAGGATGTTTGGGTGGAGATGTAAGGGCTGTTGCAATGTGTCAATGCCATAACTAGGGACAACAGTACTATAGACTCAGAGCAACATTTGTGTCTTGTATTGGGTCAAAGATTTGACTTGTTTTGGATCATTCTAGCAGTCTGTGAGAGCCAAGTTTTGGATTTGTCTTGGATGTGAAGAAAATATCAACTAGGAGCAGATCTTGCAGTGACGTGCTTGGGTTCCATTGATCTGATTGGAGGGTAGTGTGTTGGCTACCCAAAGTAGCCCTAGAGCAGCAGACAAGAAGGACGTTGTTGGTGCGTGATTGGGTGAAGATTGTAGCCTTATGAGTAGCTCTTTGATGGACGAAAGAGATTACTAGAAGGCAGATTGGAGCTCAGATATTGGCCAGCCTAGAGAGCAGTTTGATGAGCCTGTGTACATGCAGCAGAAGTGACTTGCAACATTGTTAGGAGGTAGCCTTCTTGGAGTCTCGATGTGTGGTGGCCTTGATGGACTAAGGCACTACTAGTGAGCAACAGTGTTGTGAAAAGCGCGATCTGGATTAAATCGGCGCGGGGAACGAATCGGAAAAAATCGTTTGGTACAAAAATCGTTTGGTACAAAAATTTCATTTTTTTTCAATTTTTTTAATATCTAAACCATCTACAACATAAAATAAATACATTGACACATAAATATGATAAAAAAACTAATATATAAGATGTTTAATATCATTTCTAGCGCTAAAATCACACATAACATTGAATCATGTCCTGAATAGTAAGTCCTGACTCATGAGTCCCAACTCAGCCTCAAAATATCAACAAAAAATATGATAATGTATCTCATCATGTCATAATGTCATATACAATAAAATGAAAGTCTAATCCTATTGATTTCCTCTACCCCTCTTGCGAGAAAATGCCACAGCTTTCCCTTTCCCTCTAGATGTAGATGCTGGTGCCCGTGTTGGTGGAAATGGCAGTGGAGTCTGATGTGCTCTAGAAGCTGAAGAACTAGAAGTAGGAGCTATAGGAGGTAGACCACGTCCTCTACTGGTGGTAGTGGTAGCCCGGGCAGGCGGTGTCACCTCCTCCTCCTGTTCCTCCTCCTGCTCCTCCTCCTCCTCCTCCTCCACCTGCTCCTCCTCCTCCTCCCCCTCCACTACATCTTGCACTAACCAATCATCAGTAGAATCCATGAGAGGCCTCTCGGCCTCAACCCTCCATGCAGCAGTGGTGTCAATCCCATCCAATGAGATGGCATCCACATCAGGTGTCCTCTTCCCTCCGCGCACGCCACTGTCCAAATGAGCAACTGAAAAACCAAAAAAAAGTTTATAAAATCGTGCTGCCCCGACCCCGCACGATTTTTCAGTAAAAATCGCGATTTTTTGAAAAAATCGGCAAAAAAAAAGTAGGCGATTTTTTCGTATAAAAATCGCGATTTGATCGGCAAGCTGAAAAAATTGCAATTTAATCGCGATTTTCACAACACTGGTGAGCAGTACGGGAGCAAAGGATTGACAGGGCAAGATATGACATCGAAGTTGCAACAGAGTTTGTCATTGTATCTTGTATACCATAGGTTGTTGTATTATTCAGATTTGGTTTAATATAACGAAGATTGGGATTGTACAATATTGTACAATTTTGTTAAAAACCATGTATATTTGTGAATATATTTCCGCTGTGCAAAATAGTTTATGGTTGAGATTCTTGGTTTGGTAGTGTCAGTGATTTTAAGACTCTAACCTAGACATAAGGTCGTGGAAATTCAACATGCCCCTCCATGACTACGCATTTCCAGAGGTCAAAGCTCATTAGCAGTCAGGATTGCACAATTCCCAACAATAAGGCCATTTGTCCTCAAGAATTACGTAGTTCTCTGAGGCAAGCCCAAAACTGTTAAGGGACCAAGTCAGGAGATCGGCTTGTGGGTTAGAAAATGAACTAAGTGAGAAAACACAAGCCAAGATGAAAAGAATAAGCCTCAGTTAAAGCACAAGTACCTGGATTAGTGCAAGATGAGCTGCTGTGGTTTAAAAGGAAGGCTCCAAAATCGAAGCATAGGCAAAATTTAGGAGGGTGGTTATAGCTGCTACTACAGAAGGGAAATTGCCTTAAATAATTTTGGCCAGATTTTCTTGCTGTTTGGATTGCCAGTTGGGCATCCACAGATTGTACTTAGAATTTCACTGCTGCATAATAATAAAACCCTCCTCTGCTACACTGGTTTTCCCAAGTTGGGTTTTTCTGGGGACATTTGTCCACAAATAATGGTGTCATTTTTATGTGTGTGCACTATCTTTTTGTCAGTTTCCAGCACTATTATTTCCACAATATTTTATTTGTGAAGGTTGCAGTGTGATTTATTCAGTATTTGCTGTAGCAAATAAGCCAATGGATTAGTTCAGATCAATGTTGTGAACATCGACATCGGGATAAAATCGGCAAGGGTTTGGAAAACCAAATCGTCGTAAAAATCGAAAAAATATCGGTGAAAATCTGCTCACATCGGGAAAATTAAGATACCATTAAAAAGTTAGCATAAAAATATAGGTAAAAATCGGCAAACATTGGCTAGGCTAAAAATTGTGATTTCGAGATAAAATCAAGATGTTATCGAGATGTTCACAACACTGGTTCAGATTGCTTGTTTGGTGTACCAAAATGGCCCTACATGGTTGAGTAGCCTACTAGATGCGACAATGTTTGAGTCAACAAGAAAAATTCCTTTTTTTTTTTTTGTTCTTTTCTTTTCATAAAAAAAAAACTTAAATCCTAAACCCTACCAACATCTTGCACTGGAAGACTCATTTTCCTGATATAGTTTGACCAAATACGCTGGCAATTAATGGTAATGTTAAATTCTTTTCCTTCATCTCCTTTCACTTAAATTTTTAAGATTACCATTAACATTACCATTAATTGTTTTAGGATGTTTGAGATTGGCTCGAACGTCATTGGACTTCATATGGAGAAAGTAGAATTTCATATCTCATTCAAAACTCAGTAGAAAACAATTTTCAGGATTTCATGACTGATAGGATTGCAACATTTTCATTGAATTCTATCATGTATGAGGGTATTGAATTAGCGTTTAATTGAGGGTATTGATTGTTGAACTCTGTAATGTCCTTGGCAAAATGTGCTCTTCACCTAGGCGATGAGACCAAAATCAATGATTAGACATGTTAAGCTTTTCCTACCAAATTATATGGCTTGGATTAGGTAGGTTTCATCAAAATATGGTGGTGTTGATTGATGTCCCTGGAGGAATGAGGTAGAGGCAAAGGCTAGACAAGGTGCAGAGGGTGATGCTAATGATGAGTATCTCGATTCCCAATATAAGCAATGGTGGATCATTGCTTGCCATTTAATTTATTCATAATGCTTTCTTTCAAAATGTCGACAATTTCTTGTAATCATGGTTTGGATTTAAAAAATATATATTTTTCATTAAATATTGAATATTTTACATATTGTTTAAATCAATCGAGTCATTGAAATCAGATTGGTCTGAGTCATTTCAAGTTTGAGTCTGAATTGATCCTCAATCGATTCTGAGTCTGAGTCCGAGTTTTAAAACATTGAGATTATATGAACCACTTTGATTCATTACATTAGTTTAGGAGCCCTCATAGGGCACTTCCTCTGCTATGTAGGAATGATATGATATAAGCCTTCGGCCACAAGCTTCTCAGAACCTATCTGATCTTGGCCTTTGGGCACAAACTTCTCAAAAGCTATCTGATCTTTGCCACTGGCCATATGTTTGATCTTGGTCTTTGGCCAGATTCTAGCTAGCATTTATTGACCTCTAAAAATGAAGAGGAGAAAATTGAAAAAAAGAAGTTAATATTTGCAGACAACTAAAAACTGTCAACAATGATAGGAATTATTTAGTGCTTCACATATGATTGGATTCTTGGTACTTGGTATCACATTATTATTTATATGTATGGAGATCTTTCTGTTGAGACTTTAAGTTTCCTAGTTTCATGGAGTAATTTAGAGCTCTTCTCCAATTATGTCTATTGCTATGCTTAGTTGCTAGTTTTTTGGAGCTTGTTGAGCATTGATCTCCTAGTCTGCTAGCTGAGTTTTCTTAATGTAAATCTACATACGCATGTTCTTTGTTTAATGAAAATCAGTGCTTTGCTTAATAAAAATCATGAGCAGAGTTCAAGATATATGGTGCTTAACACAAAATTTGACTGTTTTTAATTAAACAAAGCAGATGCTTATGTAACTTTACACGAAGAGATCTCCCTCAACAAACTAGGAGATCAATGCTCAACAAACTCCTAGAATCTAGCAACTAAGCATGATAATAGAGATAGTTGGAGAAGTGATTTAGAGTCTCAACTATTCATGAGACTAGGAAACGGAAAGGTCTCGACAATCAGAATCTAAGCAATGATAACACAATACAACTAATAATGTGATACTATGTACCGGGAATCCAATCATATGTGAATCACTAAATAATCCCTGTCAAACACCAAGAAATATGCAATATTGTTAGCAGTGAAACAAGTCACCATCGTAATCAGATGGGTTTCATGGCCACTTGCCCTGGCAACCAAGGAAGGTTAGCTTAGATGCTGAGAAGCGTAGAAGAAAACACATACTAGCTTGTAACCCAGACGTGCCCATTTGACATGTTGGTTGGGAAAGAGAGGACCACTTTAAAGATGGTTCTCCTCCTTGTCACGTTACTTTTGTTTTGTAAAGCCATGAATTCTACAGAGCCAAGTGAAATGCCAGATGAGCTTATGTCTGGAAATAATCATAATGAAATCCAGTGTTTGATGAGTTAATGGGACTTTCAATGCTCATGGTAAATGTGTATATGCTGATATAACTCAAGAGCGCTGTGCTTAATGTTCTTTGTAAGAAGTTCTTTGAACGGAATTGCTCTTATGGTTCTCTGACCATTTCATGATTTACAGTCTTATTGGAAAGCTTCAATCCACTGGTGCTATAGGTGATTGCTTGTAAAAATATATGGCTATGTTAATTCAAGAGATTGTACCTGCAGACTGCAGCCCGTCGCACAGACTGAACACGTGAAGGCTGGCTGCTGATTTTGATGATTGAAATTGGAAACAGAAACTTGATGATATGTTGAATGTTATAATAATCACTAATGATGATGACAATGTTTATGCTGAGTTGATGATGATGATTTGTTTATGTTGAATTCATGATGATGATTATGTATTTTTAGATATAGAATCTAGATTCTAAAAGATGAATGGTAATATGAAATTCTTTTTTTGTCATATATATATATATATATATATATATATATAAATGCACCGCTTCCTTGCCATGTTGTATCCAGATTTTTTTTAAATTTGCCGTATCCGTTTCAAACCCTGTATCCGTACCCGTTTCATTGCAGCTTAGGTTTGCTTGTGGAACATTAGGGGTTGATGGCCCACAATTTCTTTGAGAAGAATTGGTGCATGCATACAGCAGATAGTGTGACACACTAAATGTTATTACTTTAGATAATATTATAATCTTTGTTGAAGTCCAAAAGCTGAAAGGATTGTTGGGTTCTTGAGCTTTTTGTTTGGCTCAACGGGACTTGAATAGAATGTATAATATAGGAGAACTGCGTGTGTAAAACCGTTAAGCTCTTACTTTTGTGGTGGCATGCTTCATATTTCTATTTTCCTAGTAGGGAGGCAGTGCTTGAAGTTTTTCGTCTAGAACATTTCTTAATATTGATTAGTGACAGAGATGCAATGCACTGAAAAATAATATAAGCTGTATAACACTTTAAATGGAGTTGTAAAGATCTGAAGTAGCAGATATTGAAAAGTTGTTGGTGGGGGTTTTCTGTGGAGCTTAAATAATTCAAGTTACCAATAAAGTATTGATTTGTATACAATGATTATTCAATCAGAACCCATATTTTTCTGATGATAACATTTGGTTTTCTTCCAGTTACAAAGCAATTCCCTAGAAATGAAACATTTAATGGCATAAATAGTGTTTGCTTGCAATTTCAAAGGAAATAGACTACTATAATTAGTCCTATTATTTAGGAAGTCATCAATTACTTGGATTTTAACAGAAGATCCCTTTGATAGGAATGTCTTACAGCTATCATATTAAGACTCCTTTTTGAAGATTTTAACAGTTAACTATTATGAATAACATGTTTCCTTTCAAAACAAGTAAACTTCTCACGCAAGGTATCTCACTCTTCAAAATTTCCAATGAGCTATTTTACCCTTCTCTATACTTGCACAGTTTTGCTGACTGACTATTTGTTATGAAGTTAAAGCAGGTAGCTAAAGCGAAGTCCAAGATTGGAATTTTAGAAGCGAAAAATGCAGATTTGAGGGCAACCTTGGAAGCAGTGAAGGAACAACTATTGCCATATGACAGCTTGATTTTGTATCCGACCTATGCTAAGAAATTGATGGCTTATCCTCTATCTCAACAGCCTATGATAGAATTAGCTATGAAGGCTAATTTCTACAAGATTCGGCATGAAATACAACAAAAGACTAGGGCAACAATGGCAGTACCAACAGGACGATCACCTGATAAATCTGTAGGCGAATCACCAGAGCTGCAGAAATAATCAGTGTTGACTGATGAAATTTTTGTACAATATAACCCTAATGCTGATCATGTAAGTTTTAGACTTTAAAATTTAGAACCAATAAGAATCATGCTTGTGGCTTCACATTCATTTCTGTAATTCATAATTGACACATAATATGGTGTAGATTTTAAACTATCTTTGTAGATAAGCTGTGTGGAACCCTTTCTGATCCTTGATGACAATTATGATGTTATATCTTTTGTGGGGGTAGATGATGACATCAGTAATGGAAATATGCAGGGCCATCTACTTTTCTAGTTCTAATGCAGGGTAACGAAACTAAACATTTAAGTATATTATTTGTTTATGCTTTTCTAATCCAGTTGATTGAGGACCCTGGCAAATTTCTGCAGCTTTCAATGCTTGTGGGCAACACTGTTTTCTCATGAATATGCATTATGTTCTTCCTTTATTTCAAAATGCATTTGATATCTCATTACTAGACAGAAGTCATATAAAAACATGCCCACTTACTTTGTCTCCTTCCTCGAGAGAATCTACATCTTTCCTAAAATGCCCATCTTGGCTGAAACTTGCAAAGCTAACACTGATTTAAAAGTTGGTTGTTTGCTCAAATGGACAAGATTAATGACCTCATGAATGATTGCCCCACTCTATGTTTTACTTTTCAATAAGAAGTAAATACCCATCTATCTGATCACATCTCTTCCAATCTTCCTCCCTGTTGAATCATCCATTTATCTTAAAAGTATCAAGCCTTTTCCAATATAGAGGACAAACAAAAAGAATGATGTATTCCTTAGCATTTGATGCCCTTAAAGCTCCTACTATCCTGCATTTTCACATAACATGATTCCCCATTTATGCCTTATGGAAAACCGTGAAATATTGGTCAGTAGAGCCAAGATGATGTACTTGATCATTGACTGCCAGACTGTTATAAGAACCAACAAATGAACTACTATAGAGTTAAGTATGGGTCCTTACCATCTTGCCTTCTGTTGAAGGGCTGATTCTGCTTAAGACAATTGACAATAAAGCTCTTCAGTTCTGTAATCCATATATCATGACTTATCATAAGAACATTGCCAATCTTTACAAATAGTAATCCACAGGTTCTGTCCATAGCCTGAAGCATTTCAGATTGTTTCAAGGGATTTTTTTTTTTTTTATAGTTCGTTCATATTTTGGGGGATTAAAAGAAAAAAATCAATCATAGATGGAAAATGACACATAAACACTATATTTTTTTATCATTTAATTCTTTGGGAGGATATCTTAAAACATATGTTAACTGCTTTTAATTCACAGGCAAGAAAGGATGCGGGATATATGCATCCTCTTTGTGAAATCCTGAATTCATCTCAGTCCAAGGAAGTAATAAAACCTGCGGTTATTGCAGATTTTTAATAAAGAATTTATCATAACCAAGAAAATGCGTGTAGTTGAAGCAAAGGATGAACTGGTTTAGTGGCCATTACTTCTGGTAATAATGCAGAGTATTGCTAAATAGGTGTTTTTTTTTTTCATTAATATTTTGGTTTTAAGTTTTTATTTGTTAATATTATTATTATTATTATTTTTATAAGTTTATTATTATTTTTTGCTTGCTTTGTTCTATCACTTCATAATGATACAAGAATTATTTCTTCTAAATTTGTATCTGAAGGCGTATACTGATTTTGAAACGTTTTTGCGTCTTGCAGCTGTTTCAGTTGGAATCTCCCTTTAAAGAGTGGATGGTCCTCACAGCAGTTCGAGCGGGTCCAGACCAGGTGGAGTGAACGGATGTGTGAGTCCGAACCAAGAGGAGATGAACCAACTTATACATGGAATGACCCAGCCCTTCAACATATCTATGAAAGGAGTATCGCTAATGTGCCAATTACTTTCTTATGATTGCTCAGGTCTCTATTCTTGAAGACAACTATTCCAAGCTTGCAATACTGTAATTTTATGTAGCTCTTATAGGCATTCCACTTTCAACGTATATAAGGATGGACTTTTTCTTATTGGAAGAAATTCTACAATTGTATTCATGAACAATTCTTTGGAGCCTGCAATTTAAAGGCTCCACGGTCAAGATTCAGGGTTATCAATCATGTAAATTTCAACTAAACTTGTTTCTGTGACAAGAATATGCTCTATATGATTTGTCGTAGGAATTATTGGCTGAATTGCATATTTCAGCTATTGAAACTGTTAAACACTAGCAAAACAGAATTCTGTGATTGTGTGACGTAACTCTTTACCAGAAATCTGGCTTAAAGCTATTGCTTTCACCTTGTTAATACATAATTTTAAATATTTGTAATGCTCATAGCAAACGCTGCTAGCTATTAATTTGATCATATAGTTATTCAAAAACACTGCATGACTATTGTAATGGCTCAGGGATTTCGTGCTTTGGTATTTTTGATGACCACGTATCATTTTTCGTATTTTCGTGGCTACGTATCATGTTAATGTTGCACAAGTGAGATGTTTCCCGCCTTTCTCTGCTTTGAGGGAGAGGGGGTGGTAGGAAACATGCCTTTCTTTTTTAATGTGGGATTGAATTTGTAGTGAAATGGGCATTTCCCTGTACATTACATGGTCAGGGACATCAGTGGCATACTCTCTGTGAATGCCAATCCCTATGACAATCGAGTGATGTCCCTTCCCCAAATCAGTGTTAACATTTAAAGGAAAATGGAGAAAAGCAGTACAAAACCAAGTTATAATTAACCCAAACACTGCTAATCCTCAACCCATTAACATCCCCACAGCCTTTATATGTCAAAGGACCATTCTTTTTGCTTTTTTCAAACATAAAACTAGAAAAGTATGATTGGCAGCCCTAAAATTGGTATATCCTCTAGGAGATTCAAGTGACCTATAGTGAAGAATCAAGCACGCTTAGTTGGAGAGGAAGTCAAATTTTATCAATCTATGATTATGTAGTTAAGGATGGTTATTTCCACGATTCTATGTGATTCTATGTGTTGTCGCCCAAAGTGTACACCAAGGGCCACAATGCTCGAGACAAACACTGTCACTGTAAACTTTGTCCACTATGTTCTAGCTACCTCTTAGGCCAAGCTAAGGGGTAGTCCCTAAGGGGTGAAAGATGAATGATGGAGGAAAACTTGTTGGGAACTAACAAGTTCTAGGAGATGCACTGAGAGCTATCTTATTAACTTGACTTAAATTAGATGCAAGCAAGATTAATTGAGCAATGCTTAAATTTTAGACAGACCAGATTTAAAATTATAAGACCAGTGCCTTTAAATACGATGCTCGGAAAAAAAACACTTGCAAGATAAATGATTCACCAAGTAACAAGATGAAAAATGTCAGTGCCTTTAAATACAATGCTCAGAAATAAAAGACTTGCAAGATAAATGATTCACCAAGTAACAAGATGACAAATGTTGCTTTAGATGGATGATTGACTAACCTATATGAAATGTAAAATGAAACAAGATGTTAAAGATTTAAGTACTTAGATTACGATTTACTCTGAGCTAAACACTAAGTACTTTAATGAAAAATCCCAATTATGTAGATGTTCAAAATACTTTATTTAGGAAATGAAAGATACACAATTTACCACAATTCCATGAAAGAGTAATTAATAAAATGTTGATTACAATCATTTGAAAAATTCCCAAAACTAAATATGCAAGAAATATCCAATAATTCAAGTAAATAAATCCACGCTTAGAATTAATTTTCCTTTTAAACAATGAATGATCTTGACACTAGCCTAAGCTGCATATACCCCAATGATGCAGCCTAAGCCGCATATACCCACATTATGCAAATTAAGATTGCATGTCACACTATGTGTGTCCCAAGATAAACACCAATATTAATGGTGAAAACCCACTTTATCAAAGTTTAAGTCTTTAAGCGGAAATATATTCGGTTCTCTCTTAATCCTTATAACTCAACCCTTCGATTGATTTTATTAACGCGCAGGTCAACCATACCATGGTCTTCAGACTTTGGTTAAAACCCAAACTTAACCCATAATACATTAATCCCGCTTATTTCTATTATAATTCCTATACAATAAAAATATTTCATAACCATGCTTAAAACTTTACCTTTCCACCATTCCACAAACCTTTGCACATACATCGATGCTCTCCTTAGCGCGTTAAATCTCCGCTGTCGATCTCGTTCCTTGATCTGACGGTTATCGCATCACTCGATCATCAACTAACCTAGATGATCTCTATCGTTGATTTGCCCCGCCCAATCCAACAACTGTCGTGTCACCCGATTGCCACCCAGCTTGGTTGATCTCCACCGTTGATCAATTCCGCTTGATTCAACGACTATCGCGCAATCTCGCGTGGAATCGTGCACGACCAATATTAGGTCGAGAGCACGCGAGAAAAATGGTTTTCTCTCTCCATCGTGTGCTACGTGTTGGTCTCTAAGCTTAATCGCGTGAATTTTAGAAAGACTGCTTACCACCTTTAGAGTGCGCGAGAAACTGCATACCCTTTCCGAATACCACCCATGTGCTCAATATGAAACTTAAAGAAACTCAACTTAATAAAGGGTTATCGCTTAATCTCCGCCATTCATCCTCTTGACTTCATTTTGCGTGATTTACGCTTAGCCGTCTATCTCCCTCGATCTTGTTCATTGATCTGATGGATCCAACGGTTCCTGAACACTGTTACGTTCTTTTGGTTCTTAATGTGTAATCGCCCATTCGGTTTTCTGCCTGTGTATTTTTCTTCGCCTCACGATCTTCACTTGTTCTGATCTCGATCTCTGCTCGCCCCTTTATGCGTCCTTCACCTTCGCTGTAACATTAAAGGCTTTTTCCAATAATGTCTGTGTAAAACCATAACACTCTTCTCTGCACTTCTTCTCTGATTCTGCACACCTGCAACCTATGCTATGTAAAATTACTCAAGTTCACACACAACTTATAATTCAAATACACATCACACAAACTCAGAATCAAGTTATCTGTATTAATAAACAACATTTACACATGGATTTCTTCTCCGCTGCTTGATCTTCAATATCAGTGGCCTTTCCTTTCCTGCCCGTAGGCCTAAATGACAACCAAACAACCAAACAAGCCAATGACAACCGAAAACGAAACCCCAAATCTCTCACACAACACTACATGGAACTGCAAAATATAAATTTCCAAAATATATTTAAAATCTTCTTTAAATATAAATTTATTTTTGTCATTCTATCATATATTCTGTCTTACTAGGCAAACTACTGATTCCAAAGTTTCTCTATATTTTGCATCCGATTCTTCCTGTGTCATCTAATTGTTTAATTTCGCAATTACGCAATCTCGCTCCCCAGTCATGTCTGACGAAGAGGTTAATGCAACTGCTGCCTCTGTGGGAAATTTGACCTTGCTTCATGCATCTGAGCGACAGTAATATATTTTTGTTTTAGTTAATATTTAATTGTTAGATATTTTTGCTTTGGTTAATTGGTTGGAAATTTGGTAGGGACTTTTTGGAATTTTAATAGATAACAAATGATTAAACTACTCCTACAAGAATTTCTGGTTCGGTTTAATTTATTTTGGCAGCTAGATATCATGTATAACAACGCAAGAATCATTGATATGGTAAATGTTTCAAGGGGAGTGGCAGAGTACGACATGGAGCAATTCGACCGAGTTATGAGCGTCAATGTCAGGGGTGATGGTGGGTATTAAGCATACGGCCCGAGTGATGATTCCGAGGAGGAAGGGCTGCATAATCTCCATGGCCAGCATTGGGGGTGTTGTAGCAGGAATGGCAACACACGCATACACAACTTCCAAGCATGCAGTGATAGGGCTGACTAAGAACGGTGCAACTGAGCTTGGGAAATATGGGATCAGAGTCAACGCTGTTTCTCCTGATGCCGTGGCCACGGCTCTTACGGTCCGGTTCTTCAAACCAGGCGATGCTTCCGCTATTTCAACAGAGGATAAGGTCGCTGTTGATGCCTTCCTCAACACTGATGCCAACTTAAAGGGTGCGACTCAAAAAGAAGAAGATGTTGCAGAGGCAGGGCTGTATTTTTGACTCCTGACTGACTGATTCTCTATTTTTTTTCGCTTACATTTATACAAAAGGTTCTGTTTAACCAATTCTGGTTCAGATCCTTAATCTGCTGAACTAAATCCTAAATATCCTCTAAGTCCACTTTTAACTCTAGTAATCCCTAAGAATCCTCTCTAGTTTCACGAATCATGACACCACTTCCTAGTCTAAGACTTACAATTGATTTCCAATTCTCTCAATCTCCACTAATCACTCATGTTCTCCTACATTCGAGAACATTTACAAATATCCTCACAATATCTATTTAATTCCTATTCCAATCACCTAAAACATTAATAATTACATACATAGGAATCCAATTTCTTTGAAAACACAAGATCCCCTAAGTTAGCTAGAACATAATGAAATCGCTGAGCTGTATGTTCCTGCATCAGACTCCCAAGGTTAAAATAATCATGATCTCTTGATCATGTGCTTTCGACCTTTGTCTTCCTGGATCCCATCCTTTGTTCTGCAATTTGTCTTTGGTTGTTGCTATTGTTTGTTGTTGTTTTCCAGGTTGCCACACTTTATGTTGCTTTGCCCCACTAGTTATGCTTTCACAGTCTGCGACTATCTTTCTCTTTCTGCTGCTCCTTGGCCTTCTTATTGCTGTTTTCTTCTGAGGCACCTTCATCATCAATCTTATTATTCTTTCAATCTCTATGTCGAATTTATCTTCTGACTGATAATTACTTTGCCATTTGTTGTTGTACTCTGTCCACTCATCTTTAAACTGTTGTTTATTGTCTTCTTCTTGAAGTTGTTGGATCTTTACTACCGCCCTTTCATCCTTTCCCTCTTGTTGCTGTCCAAACAACCTCTGTTCAATATCTGTAAATTTACTTTCGAAAAGTAAATTGTCCTCCAATTTCCTTTGTACTTGATTCCTCTCAAACACATTACTATGTTGTTCATTGATTCCAGCATATTCTCTTTCCTCTTCTTTGACAACCCTCAGTAATTGTCCTTCACTTTCTTGATTGATTATGACAATCAATTTAACTTCTTCAAGCATGGTATCTTCATGCTTTTCATCTTCCTCATCAGTATGTCCGACCTAGCAACTTCCAGTCTTCTTCAGTTCTAAAACTGACTCTTCAACTTGAAACATGTTTGTCTCATTTTCATCAAATCCTGTATTCATAAAACAATTATCATAATTAAAAATATAAGGCCCTTTTACCTCTTCTTCCTTTTCTGGCGACATCTTAGTATGCTGCTCTGAGTTTTCCTCTTTTATCAGCGCATCAATATGCTGATTCTTCAAAGAATTTTCTAAAGGACTCTCGAAACTGTTAGCAAGTCTCTCTTCCACACCATCTGCTTCAATGATGTGTTTTAGCTCTCGTCCACTGTAGTGAACTCCTTTCTCTGCAATCACACTGTCATACTCTGAGTTTTCCAACAAATATTATGACAATTCAATTTCTCTTTGACACTTCATAAGTACTTCATCATCACTTATAATACCTGCATTTATACTCAATTTATTAGTTTGAGAATTACAAGGTGCAACAATCTCAACTGTTGCTTCACATATCAGCTCTTCAGACTGATTCTCATCTCCTTCTTTCACAAGAAATTGTTCCTGGATTGTAATAGCTTCAAACATTAATGTATTACTAAATTCTTTCTTCTGTAATAATTCACTGTTTTTCCCATTTAAAAGACATTTTCCATCCTTTTTTACTTCAGAGTATTCATCTTTTGAAAGATACTCTTCCATACTTTTGACAGCTTCAAAACACTGCTCATCCTCTGCAAAACCTTCCTTTGTAGTGACCAATCATCATATGTCCTTTCTCCCTTTGCTAAATATTTAGTGTAGACTTCTTATTTTTATCATCTTTCAGTAGATGTCCTTCTTCAATACATTTTCCTTTGCTCTCTCTGTGTAACCCTTCTTCAAGAGCTATCCTTGCCCCATCATCTGCATTAATATTCTCCTACATTTGTTCTTCATCAATAACATTAATCAAATTCATTAGATTATCTCTCTGAGACAATATTCCTTCGTTCTTCATCAAAATAAGATCTTGATTTTCCATCTTTATGACAACTTTAAATGACTATCTTCTCTCGTTGAGTAACTCATCCATCGACTCTTTTTGCTGTAACCAGTCAAATTCTTTCTCTTCTGAGAAATTTTCTTTGTCACCTTTCACTTCAAGATCTTCATCTATTCTGAATACATCTTCACAAAGTTGTTTTTCTCTTGCAATACTTGCGATTATACACAAACTATCAGTTTTAAAAACATAAAACCTTGTGGTCTCACTTGATGCTTCAGTCATCATATCTTTTTGTTGTCTTGAATTCTCACAATAATTCATAAGATCTTTCACATATCTCCAGTCTTCATCTTTAACAAGAACTTCACCCTGTTCTGTTTCACAAATGGAAACTTCCATTTCCAACTCAGCTTCTCTAAGTTTTTTCCACCAGCGAATTCACTTGCCTCTGCTGTAGCCTTCTCTGTAACTTAGACCACTTTACTGCTTTTTTCCTCAAGCCCCAACCTTGTCTTTGGTTTTCCTCTAGTATCATCCTTAATACATTGAGTTGTTCTTTTAACTCTACAATCTCCTTGTCACGATCCCCTTGACTCATTCTCTTGCCTTTTGCCTTGGCATCCTCCTTCACTTTTCTTCTGTTGTGGCCTTCCTCAAAACCTTAGTTACCTCTGTTATGTCTATCAGTGGTCATTTTCTTCTCTATCTTCATGAGTTCCTCAATCACTTAGTATGAGCTGCATTAAAGCCTCTGCAACAACAAGTCCTCCCTGCTGCCACTTACCACACCAAGCTTTCCTCTGTACTTGGTATTTTGGCAAGCACTTGGTTCTCTATTCTCTCGAACCTCTTTGAGCACTTCTCTCTACTCCTTTTAGGCTTCAACTCATTTGCACCTTTTAAGAACACAACTGTCCTCTTTATCCAACCTCTATTGAATTTCTTCAAGGTTCTGCTACATTCTATTTTCATTCAGAAACTCTTACCAACTTTCTTCATCCCTTAGAGATTCTATCCACATCCTCTGTGGAATTGCCTTTATGATCTTTCCATGAGTTGCAACAAAACCTCTGCAGTAACAAGTCTCCTTCTTGCTACACATGCCTCACTAAGCTTCTCTCCTCTGAGCTCAGTTTTTTGGCATCTCTTTGGTTCTCTCCTTTAGAACCAATTGAGCACTCCTTGCTCTAGGTTGCTGCAATCTTCTCACCTTCTTATGCCGCTCTCTTCAAGACCTCTGCATGATCTTGTTCTACCATTCACCTGCACTTTGAATGGATTGTTCTTTGTTTCCTTTGCATCTGCAAATTCTGCTACACTTTATCTCTGTGTGCCTACTGTTTGTCAGATTTAAAATCTGATCTCCTCTTGCCTACATACATACCTTCAAAACATAACTCTGTTCTAAGTTTTCTCAAAGAATTCTTACACACAAAATTTCCTTGTTCTGCTCTGATACCAAATGATGCCAACCTAAGCTGCATATACCCCAATGATGCAGCCTAAGCCGCATATACCCACAATGCGCAAATTAAGTTTGCATGTCACACTATGTGTGTCCCAAGATAAACACCAATATCAATGGTGAAAACCCACTTTGTCAAAGTTTAAGTTTTTAAGCGGAAATATATTCGGTTCTCTCTTAATCCTTATAACTCAACCCTTCAATTGATTTTATTAACCACGTAGGTCAACCATACCATGGTCTTCAAACTTTGGTTAAAACCCAAACTTTACCCATAATACATTAATCCCACTTATTTCTATTATAATTCCCATATAATAGAAATATTTCATAACCACACTTAAAACTTTACCTTTCCGCCATTCCACAAACCTTTGCACATACATCGACGCTCTCCTTAGTGCGTTAAATCTCTGCCGTCGATCTCGTTCCTCGATCTGACGGTTATCGTGTCGTCCGATTATCAACTAACCCGGACGATCTCTACCGTTGATCTACTCCGCCCAATCCAACGACGGTCGCGTCACCCGATCGCCAACCAACTTTGTTGATCTCTACTGTTGATCAATCCCGCTTGATCCAACAGCTATCGCGCAATCTCACGTGGAATCGTGCACGACCGATATCTGGTTGAGAGCATGCGAGAAAAGTGGTTTTCTCTCTCCACCGTGTGCTACGTGTCGGCCTCTAAGCTTAATCGCATGAATTTTGGAAAGACCGCTTACCACCTTTAGAGCGCGCGAGAAACTGCTTACCCTTTCCGAATACCACCCACTTGCTCAATACAAAACTTAAAGAAACTCCACTTAATAAAGGGTTATCGCTTAATCTCCGCCATTCATCCTCTTGACTTCGTTTTGCACGACTTAGTTTTAGCCATTTATCTCCCTCGCTCTCGTTCGTTGATCTGATGGATCTAACGGTTCCTGAACACTGTTACGTTCTTTTGGTTCTTAATATGTAATCGCCCATTCGGCTTTCTGCTTGTGTATTTGTATTCGCCTCAGAATCTTCATTCGTTCTGATCTCGATATCCACTTGCACCTTTATGCTTCCTTCATCTTCGCAGTAACATTAAAGGCTTTCTCCAATACTGTCTGTGTGTAATACCATAACACTCCTCTCTGCACTTCCTCTCTGATTCTACACACCTGCAACCTACGTTATGCAGAATTACTCAAGTTCACACACAACTTATAATTCAAATACACATCACACAAACTCAGATTCGAGTTATCTGTATTAATAAACAACATTTACATAGGGATCTCTTCTCGGCTTGATCTTCAATACCAGTGGTCTTTCCTTTCCTTCCCGTAGGCCTAAATGATTGACTCTCTGACCCTTGACTCACTGACTGACTCTCTACCTTTTTTGGCTTACATTTATACAAAAGGTTCTATTTAACCAATTCTGGTTCAGATCCTTAATCTGCTGAACTAAACCCTGAAAATTCTCTAAGTCCCCTTTTAACTCTAGTAAACCCTAAGAATCCTCTCTAGTTCCACGAATCATGACACCACTTCCTAGTCTAAGACTTACAATTGATTTCCAACTCCTTCAATCTCCACTAATCACTTATATTCTCCTACATTCGAGAGCATTTACAGATATCCTCACAATATCTAATTAATTCCTATTCCAATCACTCAAAACATTAATAATTACACACATAGGGATCCAACTTCCTTGAAAACACAACACCCCCTAAGTTAACTAGAACGTAATGAAATTGATGAGTTGTATGCTCCTGTATTAGATCTCAATAGTTATCAATCATAAAAGAATTAAGACCCAATGTCAATGATCATGAAACCTAGTTGAAGGGTGTAAATAAATGAAAGAATAAGAACTTAAATTTCAATAATTAATTATTAGGAAAAACATGTGAAATGTAGATGCCAATCAAATAAATACTTCATCAAAAATTAAAACCCAATGTCAATAATCATGAAACCTAGGTGAAAGGCGTAAATAATTGAAAAACTAAACACTTAAATTTCAATAATTAATTACTAGGAAAAACATGTGAAATTTAGATGCCAATCAAATAAATACTTCTTCAAGCAATTATGGAATTAAATGATTTTCTTAACCAACGCCTATCCAAAAAGTATTTCCTTTCCTATAGTCAAATTTAGATTAAAAAAAAAAAGTTATATTTGCCTTGACTACAGTTTTTTTTTTTTACACAAAAATTATTTCAAGATTTAAAGTCCTGAAACCTTTATCACATTTAAAAAAAAAAAGCTAAGTTTAAAATTTATATCACTCTTTTATTAAATTTAATGTGATAAGGCTTAGAAAGTATTTTTTTTTTAAAGGGGCCAATGAACCAAATGATTTCAAAGTAGAAGATCAAAAAATTTAATTGATTAATTCTTTAACAGGCCACAGGCACATAAAAAATTTAAATCGCATGTGAAAAGGCTTTGTGATGAAGCTAGGTCGAAAAAAAAAAGAAAAAGGCGAGGGTGAGGCTGGTATGTAGGTCGAGAGAAAAAGGGGAAGAGTGCGGGACTGAGGAGCAAGGCACTGCGAGTCGAAAGGGAAGGGGTTCACGTGGGTTAGGAGAAGCGAGGAAGCAGGGTCGAGCAACGAACAAGGAGCGAGGAGGAAGGAGGGGCGCGCAAAGGAAATGGAGATGAAGGGGCCGCGAAGGGAAATATTAGCAGTTAGTGCCGAGAGAAGAGAGAATAAGGGACACATGGAGAGAAGCTGCGATTTGAGGGAGCAGAGGAACATGGATAAAGGAGGTCACGAGGATGATGACATTTAGAAGAAGAAAAAATGTAGAGATGAAGGGAGCCGCTTGAGAAAATGACCCACGACGGAGGGATGAGGGCTTGTAGAGGAAAGAGGAAAACACAAATGAAAAGAGGGAAGCAACAAGGTAAAACACAGAGAGAAGAGAGAACTAAGAATCCCAATTTTTTATTTTAATTTTTATTTAAAAGAATAAATTTCTTCCAGATTTTCTTTTTTTCAAACAAATGTATTTTTGCTTTGAATTGTTCCCAGAAATTACTATGAAAACCTCAAATTTGAACCTTTAAACAAATGATTCACTAGTTTGATCCCTGCACACAAGTTTGAGGCTAGATCTTGCCCTCGAAGGTCTAGATCTACCTCAAAACCCCAAAATTTTATTTAACAAGTTTCAAATATGAACCTACACAATCAAAAAACGAAATAACCAAAATCCAATATGTATAAATAATAATAAAAACTGATCTACAAACTTTAATTACAGATCTATACAAATAATTCACAGATCTATTGGATCTGAGGAGTATGAGTGCAACTCCGCTCCCAGATCTGTGGATTTGAAACTCTTTCAAGTCAGATCTAACAATTTAGCACAATATTTTGAAGATAAATAATATTTTAAGTTTTAGGAACTAGCCTAGGATACTCCTGCAAGATATAATTCGTTAGATAATCTAGGAATTTTAATTCGAAAGACTATCCAGATCTTAAGTTTCGAGAGTCAGCTGGTTCAACCGAGAACTTCTCCAAACACTTAAAATTTCTGAATCAAATGATTTCTGCACACTTATAAAATAAGCCGTTAAACCAATAGAGGTATAAAATAACTATTAAATTTTTAAATATTAGAGATCCCTGTTAATCAATTAAAAATCTTAATGTTATCTTAAAGCCCAACAACTTAAGCAAGATATCTATACAATAGATTGATCTACAAGAGCTATTAACCAACATCTTATAAATAAGATCAACAAAACTTTAAATAAAAGTTATCATAAAATATCAGACATGAACACCACTATTAAGTAAAAACCCAAAGACTTTGCGTTGTATAGAAATGTTTACAAGAGTTTCTAGAGCTAGTACACAACTCAGTGATTGGATGATTTCAAATGGCAAATAATCTCTAATTTATAGATTAATTCTTCAATGACTAGTTGGCTTGGTCCCTGTCAAAATAATCTCGACCTTTAAGAAATATTTAATTATCTTTTGATCTCATTCGTTGAAATTTTTTTATTTTTAATTTTTTTAATTTTTAATTTTTAATTTTTATTGAATTTGAAATTTTCATTTATTTGAATTTTAATCAACTCAAAATTAATTATTTTGAGTTGATTTCCTAGAAAAAATTGACTTTGACTTAACTACCAAGGCCCAAGTGTCCAAAATCTCTTTAAATTTTAAATATTCCCTTGGCCGGGGACCTCAATTTTTTTTTTTAGAATTCACATTTTTTTTTGGAGAACTAATTTTTTCTAGAATTTAAAATTAATTAAATTTCTTGCTTAAAATTTTAATTTATTTTTGTTAGAAAATTTAACTAATTGACTCATGAGGGGATAAATAATTTTTCCAACCCTAAAATAATTTAGCCATAGTGTCTAAATATGAGCGAACATGCACAAAAATATTTTTTACATCAATATATTACAATTTAATACAAGAAGGGGGAACACTTGTTCGCTATAGACCCTCAATTATTTACCCAATTATTCAACTCAAATATGATCTAGTAGACCAAGTAATTTGTAATAAAACAATTTAGTCAATTGACTTAAATTACTCTCAAATTACTTTTACAAAAGACTACTAGAACACTAGGACTTATCTAAGATCTTGATGACAAAATCTACTCTAGCTTTGGGGTGAGGTTAGGGGGAAAAACTCTGTCGATCATCCGTGTTTAGAAACACACATGAATTGGTGAGATAAAAAACCTCATAGGATATAAATCATCATAAAAAATGTAGGATTACCTAGGTTGTTACATACATAGATGGTCTTACTAGGATCATTTACATTTTAAACTTGCAGAACGGGTTGACAATTTTTACAAAAAGATCATTGAAAATGATGATGAAATCTGGATAATTTTCATTGCCTGAGCATGATGGAATCTTCTTGCGAAAATGTACACTACTATAGGGTAGTTGATGCAGAGTGGTCAACCTCTGACTCTACCTGGGGACACTTTGCTTCATTGAAAGAATGTGAGAATCCAGAATTTGCACCTAAGCAACACTCAAAATTACATAAGTAGCGTCTATTCAAATATATTCAAAAAATCATCAGATAACATTAAGTACATGAAATAAAAGTTCTTGTAACCATCAACAATTCTACTAACATGAAAAATAAATCTATTCCTAAAACAAAAATGTAATGTTGAAATGAGAAAGTGTAGGGTTAGAAATACAATACAAAGGATGCGCCATGGCATCAAATGTCATCTTTAAAGAACAACATGAACATTTGGCCATATGTAGGTAAGTTAAGTGGTTCACCATCCAATCTACTCAAGTGGAATGAATTCGGCTCAACGATGTCTTGGATAATGTATGGTCCAAGCCACAAACTATCAAACTTCTTATGTTTTCCTGGTTTTTCATTCTTGTGAACTCAAATAAGTACCATATCTCCAACCTGCAAAGATATATATCGAGATGATTTATCAAAGATTTTCTTAATGTTAGATTGAATTTTACACATATTATCAAAAACTTTCCTACGAGTTTCATCCAACTCCACAATCTAATCAATTCTGTTTTGGACAACATCTTTATTAGTAGAAAAATGCTAAAGGAGTTGATAAGTTGGCAATTTAAGGTGCATAGGTAGAGTTACATTTGAGCCATAAACTAATTCAAAGGGACTTTTACCAGTAGCTTTTTTCTTAGTAATCATATCTGCCCATAATCCATACTTGATTTTTCTATTGCAGGACCACTTATTATCTCATACTATCTTCTTGATAATGGTTATAATATTTTTATTACTTGATTCAACAAGGCCACTACCCCGAGGATAGTAATTAGATGAATGAGATATAACAATTCCATACTTGAAGCAAAAAGATGAAAACTTTGAAGAACTAAAAGCCTTGGCATTATCAGTGGTGATTTTAGTTGGGACACCAAATCTAGTAATAAAATGTTTTTCAATGAAATCTATAGTAGCCTTTTCCATGGCATTCTTAGCAGGAATGACTTCTATCCATTTAGGGAAATAATCATTAGCAGTCAAAATCCGTGAGTACCCATTGCTAGAATTTTCGTGAAACTTTCCAGTGAAGTCTAGACCCCAATGCTCAAAAGGTGCCTTCATAATCACATGTTGTAAGGGCAGGGCGACAAGCTTTTGTTTCCCAGTGAACAATTGACAAGCTTGAAAACTTCTAACAAACTTATTCACATCAGAAAAAATTAAAGGCCAATAATAACGAACTCTCAAAATTTTGTGGGCAATAGTTCTAGCAGCATAATGACCACCACAAAATCTTGAGTGAAACTTAGAAATCAACTTCTTGGACTCAATTTCATCAACACATCTAAGTATAATACCGTAAGGATTTCTCCATGTGAGGCCATCCTTCATAAGATACTTAGTTTCTTTTAATCTAAGAGCCCTTTTTTTATGAGCAATAAATGATCGGGACATGTAAGATTTAACAAATAATGAATGATGTCCTTGTACCAATCATGCTCTTAATTTTTACAGCGCAGGGGAAGATGAATCATTAAGAAAAATCAAAACAAGAACTTTTTCATTTCCTTCAGTCAACATTTTAGCGAATCCTTGACCTTTGACCAACTCAGTGGGTATAACCTCCAAGTCATACTCTTAGATCTTAGTAACCCACCTAGCATGAGTTTCTAAGCAATCAATTTTAGTTAATATATCTTTAACAACTAAATGTGGGACAAAATAAATGCTTTTAGAATAACCCACATAAGTCCTGAAATGCTTAAGAGACTTAACCAAGGCATAGGTCTACTTTTCCATGGTAGTGTAATTTAATTCAGAATTTTGAAGAGCTCTTCTCATGAAAGCAATAGGTTGTTTGTGACCTTCCTTATTTTTCTGTAATAAGACACCAGCAATGGTATCTTCAGAAGCGAAAGAGAAAATCATGAAATCCTTTGAATAGTCAGGACTAACTAACACATGAGCGTTGGCAATAACACCCTTGATTTCCTGAAAAGCCCTTTTTCCGTCTTCTTTCCATAAAAAAATTACATCCTTCCTCAAAAGACTTTGAATGAGCTTGGCTACTTCTGCATAATTTGGAATAAACCTTCTAAGAAATTTCGTTTTTCCAAGGAAAGACTAAAGGGACTTAAGATTATGGGGAAGATGAAACTTTTGGATTTCCTAAACTCTTTCAAGATCAATCTTGATCCCATCTTTGAAAATGATGTGACCAAGTAATTTCCCTTCAGTTACTCCAAAAAGAAACTTAGTAGGATTCAAAGAAATCCCAAACTCTCTACACTTGTCAAAAACTTGTCTAAGATGATCTATATGGTTGATACAATCCTTGGAGAAAACCGTAATATCATTCTAATAAATTTCAATAATTTTTTTGATTAAAACCTTAATGGCATAGTCCACGAGCCTTTGAAAAGTAGCCCCAACATTGGTTAATCCAAATGACATTCTCGTATATTCAAACATACCCCATGGTGTGGTGAAAGTTGTCTTGTGTCGACCTTCTTTTCTAACCCATACTTGATTATACCTAAAAAAAACATCTAGCAGTGACATCATTCCTAAACCAATTACTCTTTGCAACATGGTCTCCATGTTTGGTAAGGGGTAATTATCCTTCTTACATGCTAGATTAAGGTTCCTAAAATCAACACAGTCTAATTGTTCCATTCTTCTTTCTAACAATCACTAGGTTAGAGAACCATGTCGAATGCCTAGTTTGCGCAATAATGCCGGTTGCAAGCATCTTTGAAAACTCTTTTTGGACTAAGGGAGCCAACATGGATTTATTTTCCTAAGCTTTTTATAGAAAGGTTTATCGTTTTCATATTTCAAAGGGATAGTGTGCTCCATGACATGTCCCCTATAACCCTTTAATTCATCATAAGAAAAAGCCTCGTGAGCCTCTGTTTGAGAAATCCTAAATAAATGAAAGCCTAAGCTCTTAAATTTGAATAATGAATTACTGGGAAAAACATGTGAAATTTAGATGTTAATCAAATAAATACTTCTTCAAGCAATTATGGAATTAAATGATTTTCTTAAATAACTCCAATCCAAAAAGTATTTCCTTTCCTATAGTCAAACTTAGAGAAATTAAAACAATATTATAATTGCCTTGACTATAGATTTTCTTTTAAAGTTTTACCCCACCAAAATTATTTCAAATATTTAAAGCCCTAAAACCTTTATCACAAAAATTAAATTAAAAACTTAAGTTTAAAATTTATATCACTCTGTTATTAAATTTAAATTAATTTCTTTTAAAGGGGCCAATGAACCAAATGATTTCAAAGTAGAAAATAAAAAAAAAATTAATTGATTAATTTTTTAATGGGCCAAAGGCCACATAAAAATTTAAATCACATGTAAAAAGGTTGATTGATGAAACTAAGTCGAAAAAAAGAAAAAGAAGAAGAGTGTGGGACTATGGAGCGAGGAGCTGCAATTCGAGAGGGAAGGAGTTCACGCGGGTTAGGAAAAGCGAGGAAGCAGGGTCGAGCAACAAACATGAAACAAGGAGGAAGGAGGAATGCACAAAGGAATTGGAAATGAAGGGGTCATGGAGGGAAAGATTAGAAGTTAGGGCCGCAAGCAGGGAGGATAAGGGATGCAGGGAGAGAATCTGCGATTTGAGGGAGTAGAGGAAATCAGAGGATGATGAGGTTTAGAAGGAGAAAAAACACAGAGGAAAGGGGAGCTGCTAGAGAAAAAGATGCAAGACAGAGGGATGAGGGTTTGCAAAGGAAAGAGGAAAACACAGAAGAAAAGAGGGAAGCTGCAAGGAAAAATGCAGAGAGAGCTAAGGATCCCAATTTTTTTTTATTTAAAAAAAAATTAAATAAATAAATTTTTCCCAGATTTTTTGTTTCGAACTGATGTATTTCTGTTTCAAATAGTTCCTAGAAATTACTATGAAAACCTCAGATTTGAACCATTAAACAAATGATTTACTCGCCTGATTCCTGCACACAAAAGTTTGAGGCTAGATCTTTCCCTCCAGGGCCTAGATCTGCCTCAAAACCCCAAAATTTTCTTTGACAAGTTTTAGATCTGAACCTGCACAATCAGAAAACGAAATACCCAAAACCCAATATGTATAGATATAAAAAGTAAAAAATAAGATCTACAAAATTTAATTACAGATCTATATAAATAATTCACAGATCTATTAGATTTGAGGGTTATGAGTTCAACTCCGCTCCCAGATCTGTAGATTTGAAACTCTTTCTAGTCAAATCTAACAATTTAGCACAATATTTTGAAGGTAAATAATTTTTTAAGTTTTATGCATTAGCCCGGGACACCCCTGCAAGATATAATTTGTTAGATAATCTAGGAATTTTAATATGGAAGGCTATCGAGATCTTAGGTTTCGAGAGCTGGTTGGTTCAATTGAAAACTCCCCCAAATGCCCAAAATTTCTGAATCAAATGATTTTTTCACATTTATAAAATAGGTTGTTACACCAATAGAGGTATAAAATAATTATTAAATCTTTAAATATTAGAGATACCTGCTAAACAATTAAAAATATTAATGCTATCTTAAAACCTAACAACCTAAGCAAGATACATATGCAATAGATTGATTTACAAGAGCTATTAACCAACATCTTATAAATAAGATCAACAAAACTTTAAATACAAGTTACCATCAAACACTGGAGAGGAGCACCGCTATCAAGTAAAACCCTAAATACTTTGCGTTGTATTATTCCAGAAAAGTTTACAAGAGCTTCAAGAGCTAGTATACGACTCAATGATTGGATGATTTCAAATGCTGAATGATCTCTAATTTATAGATTAATTATCCAACGACTAGTTAGTTTGATCCCAGTCAAAGTAATCTTGACCATTAAAAAATATTTATTTATCTTTTAATCTCCTCTGTCGAAATTATTTTATTTTTTGAGGAAATTCAAAATTTTCATTTAATTGAATTTTAATCAAATCAAAATTAATTATTTTTAGTTGATTTCCTTAACAAAAATTGACTTTGAATTAACTACCAAGGCCCAACGGTCCAAAATCTTTTGAAATTTTCAGTATTCCCTTGGTCGGGGACCTCCAAAAATTGATTCTTCTAGAACCCACAATTTTTTTAATTTTAGAGTTAATTTTTTCTAGGACTTAAAATTAATTAAATTTATGGCTTATAATTTTAATTTATTTTTGTCAGAAAATTAATTAATTAACTCATGAGGGGATTAATAATTTTTTCAATCCTAAAATAATTTAGCCATGGTGTCTAAATATGAGGGACTATGCACAAAAATATTTTTGCTTCAAGATATTACAATTTAATACATGAAGGGAGAACACCCGTTTATTATAGAACCTCAATTATTTACCCAATTCTGTGACTCAAATATGATCTAGTAGACCAAGTAATTTGTAATAAAACAATTTTGGTGATTAGCGTAAATTACTTTTACAAAAAACTCAATTAGAACATTAAGACTTACCTAATATATTGACGACAAAATCCACCCTAGTTTTCGCCTAGCTTTAGGGTGAGGTTGAAGGAAAAACTTTGTCGATCATCCGTTTTTAGAAACACACATGAATCGGTGAGACAAAAAGCCTCCTAGGATAAAAATCATCACCAAAAAGGTAGGATTACCTAGGTTGTTACATATATAGATGGTCTTACTAGTATCATTTACATTATAAACTTGCAGAATGGGTTGACAACTTTTACAAAAAGATCACTGAAGATGACGATGAAATCTCGATAATCTTCACTGCCCAAGCATGATGGAATGTGCTTACGAAAATGTACACTGCTATAGGGTAGTTGACGTGGAGTGGTTAACATCCACTCTAGTTGGGGACACTTTGCTTCATCGAAGGAATGTGAGAATCTAGAATTTGCACCCAAGCGACACACAAAATTACATAAGTAGTGTCCATCCAAATATAATCCAAAAATCATCATATAACATTAAGTACATAAAATAAAATATCTTGTAATCATCAACAATTATACTAACATGAAAAATAAATCTAATCCTAAAACATAAATGAAATGCTGAAATGACAAGGTGTAGGGTTAGAAATACAATACAAAGGATGCCCCATGGCATCAGATGTCATCTTTGAAGAACAACTTGAACATTTGACCATTTGCAGGTTCACCATCCAATGTGCTCAAGTGGAATGAATTCGGCCCAATGATGTCTCAGATAATGTACAATCTAAGCCACAAACTGTAAAACTTCTTATATTTTCCTGGTTTGTCATTCTTGCGATCCCAAATAAGTACCGTATCTCCAACCTACAAAGATCTAGATCGAGATGATTCATCAAATCTTTTCTTAATGTTAGAATGACTTTTGCACATATAGTCAAAAACTTTCCTACGAATTTCATTCAACTCCACAATCTGATCAATTCTGTTTTGGACAACATCTTTATCAGTAGAAAAATGCCGAAAGAATTAATAAGATGGAAATTTAAGGTGCACATGTAGAGTTACATCTGAGCCATAAACTAATTCAAATGGACTTTTACCATCAGATTTTTTCTTAGTAATCCTATCTGCCCATAGTGCATACTTGATTTTTCTATCGCAGGACCACTTATTATCTCATACTATCTTCTTGATAATGGTTATAAGATTTTTATTACTTGATTCAGCAAGGTCGTTACCCTGAGGATAGTAATTATATGAATGATATGAAACAATGCCATACTTGAAGCAAAAAGATGAAAACTCTGAAGAACTAAAAGCCTTGGCATTATCAGTGGTGATTTTAGTTGGGACGCCAAATCTAGTAATAATATGATTTTCAATGAAATGTATAATAACCTTTTCAGTGGCCTTCTTAGCAGGAATGAATTCTATCGATTTAGTGAAATAATCAGTAGTGGTCAAAATCCGTGAGTACCCGTTGCTAGAATTTCATGAAACTTCCCAATGAATTCTAGAACCCAATGCTCAAAAGGTGCCTCCACAATCACAAGTTGTAAGGGAAGGGCGACAATATTCTATTTCTCAGTGAACAATTGACAGGCTTGACAACTTCTAACAAACTTATTCACATCAGAAAAAATTGAAGGTCAACTTTAACCAAAAAATCTTGAGCGAAACTCAGAAATCAACTTCTTGGACTCAATTTCATCAACACATCTAAGTATAATACCCTAAGGATTTTTCCATTTGAGGCCATCCTTCATAAGGCAATACTTAGTTGCTTTTAATCTAAGAGCCCTTCTTTTATGAATAACCAAATGACCAGGAAACATAAGATTTAACAAATAATGAATGATTTCCTTGTACCAATCATGCTCTCCTAATTTTTGTAGCTCAGGTGAAGATGATCGTTAAGACAAATCAAACCGAGAGCTTTCTAATTTTCTTCAGCTAACATTTCAACCGATCTTTGACCTTTGACCAACTTAGTGGGTCTAATCTCCAAGTCATACTCTTAGATATTAGTAATCCACCTAGCACGAGTTCCTAAGCAATCAGTTTGAGTCAATATATCTTTAGCAATTTAATGTGGGACAAAAGCAATGCTTTTAGAATAACCCACATAAGTACTGAAATGCTTAAGAGACTTAACCAAGGCATAGATTTGCTTTTCCATGGTAGTGTAATTTAATTCGGAATTTTGAAGAGCTCTACTCATGAAAGCAATAGGTTGTTCGTGACCTTCCCTATTTTTCTGTAATAAGACACTAACAATGGTATCTTCAGAAGTGGTAGAGAAAATCATGAAATCCTTGGAATAGTCAAGACTAACTAACATAGGAGCTTTGGCAATAACACCCTTGATTTCCTAAAAATCCCTTTTTCCATCTTTTTCCCATAAAAAATTTACATCCTTCTTCAAAATACTTTGAATGGGCTTGGCTACTTTTGCATAATTTGGAATAAACCTTCTAAGAAAATTCATTTTTCCAAGGAAATATTGAAGGGACTTAAGATTATGGGGAAGAGGAATCTTTTGGATTGCATCAACTCTTTCAAGATCAATCTTGATCCCATCTTTGAAAATGATATGGCCAAGTAATTTCCCTTCATTTACTCCAAAAATAGACTTAGTAGGATTCAAGGAAATCCCAAACTCTCTACACTTGTCAAAAACTTGTCTAAGATGACCTATATGACTGATACAATCCTTGGAGAAAACGGTAAGATTACCCTGATAAATTTTAATAATTTTTCTGATTAAATCTTTAAAGGCATAGTCCATGGCCCTTTGAAAAGTAGACCCAACATTGGTTAATCCAAACAAAATTTTCATATATTCAAACATACCCCATGGTGTGGTGAAAGTTGTCTTGTGTCGATCTTCGCTTTCAAAAACTTGCCTAAGATGACCTATATGACTGATACAATCCTCGGAGAAAACGGTAAGATTATCCTGATAAATTTTAATAATTTTTCTGATTAAATCTTTAAAGGTATAGTCCATGGCCCTTTGAAAAGTAGACCCAACATTGGTTAATCCAAATGACATTCTCATATATTCAAACATACCCCATGGTGTGGTGAAAGTTGTCTTGTGTTGATCTTCGCTTTCAAAAACTTGCCTAAGATGACCTATATGACTGATACAATCCTTGGAGAAAACGATAAGATTATCATGATAAATTTTAATAATTTTTCTGATTAAATCTTTAAAGGCATAGTCCATGGCCCTTTGAAAAGTAGACCCAACATTGGTTAATCCAAACGACATTCTCATATATTCAAACATACCCCATGGTGTGGTGAAAGTTGTCTTGTGTCGATCTTCGCTTTTAACCCATACTTGATTATACCTAGAAAAACCATCTAGCAGTGACATCATTCCTGAACCAATTACTCTTTGCAATATGGTCTCCATGTTTGATAAGGGGTAATTATCCTTCTTACATGCTAGATTAAGGTCCCTAAAGTCAACACAAAGTCTAATTGTTCCATTCTTTTTTCTAACAATCACTAGGTTAGAGCACCATGTTTAATGCCTAGTTTGTGCAATAATGCTGGCTGCAAGCATCTTTGAAAGCTCTTTCCGGACTAAGGGAGCCAACTTAGGATTTATTTGCCTAAGATTTTGATGGAAAGGTTTAGCATTTTTATCTTTCAAAGGGATAGTGTGCTCCATGAAATCTTCCCTATAACCCTTTAATTCATCATAAGAAAAAGCTAAAATATCTCGATCTTCATGAAGTAAATTGGTTAACTTCTTCCTTTCTTCATCCTTAGTACCCTTACCAATTTTGACAATTTTGGGATCGCTAGAGGTAGAAATGTTTACTTCAATAAATTCATCAGGATCCATTTTTTTCCTCTTTTGTCCTTGTGGCATCATGCTGGTCAAAGTGTTGCTCTAAAGAAACAACATTCTTGGGAGTAGGATTTATAATATCTTCGTGATCATCAGATCCATCCTCCTTCAAATTTCTCCGAAAACTTTAAAATTCATCCAAATTATCAATAAAACAAATCACTTTCTTTTCATCATCAAAAACTTGTCAATGCTCTAAATTATTTGGAACATAAGGTCTAAAAATAATTTCCATTTTTATTTTATCCTTTATTAACTCATCAGATAACTGCAAAGTATAAGATTTTACTGAAAGTTCATCTGCTGGACTATTATGTTCTCTTGGGATAGCTTCAAGGTCAAGCACATCAATGTATTCTATAGTATCCCATACAACGTTTCGATAATTCTTCAACCTTTGATTTTTACATGTAAATGTATTTTTAATCTGCATGATAACTAAGTCAGAATCTCCCTTGATACCAAGCAACTTAACTCTTAAAGCTTTCGTCAACTCAAGACCCAACAACAAAGCTTCATATTTGGCAACATTGTTGGTTTCTTTGAATTCCAATCTATAGGAAAATTTGAAAACATGACCAAGGGGAGATTTTAATACTATTCCAACACCTTTACCATGCTATTTACGGTGCTGGCGTTGCTAACATGTAAGGGGATCTCCCCGTTAAGAAGTCCCAATTAGACCTCAGACCGTTTGGTGTAGGAGTCCCAGCAGTGGGTTGTACGGTAATGCCTTGACCGTGATTTTGCATAGAGGCAAGTAAGATGTCTCTGTTGGTAGCAAGGGTGTGACAACTGCAGCAAGCCAAGGAAGGTGCATGAGAGGTTCTAACACACAGGGGTTGAGATGAGTGCGCCCCTTGGAAACCTGTGATAGCACGGAGTTAAGAAGGGAACACATGAGCAAAGGTGCATCACAACATGGAAGGCAAGTTAGTTAGCAATCCAAAGTGATGGTTAAACCAACAACACGTTTTAGAAAGATTCATACATACATACACATAATATTCCATACATGCATGCGTAAGCAAACAAATACATATATCATTTAGAGTAAACTAGATAGCATAGAATACAATGCAACATATGCATGAAACATGCTGGCTCTGTTATATTAAGAATTGCAAGTTCCAATCATACAATACATCCATGTCTAACCACTGGTTCCGACAGCGGAACATTACAGCCACAACCGCCTGCTTCTCCAAAGAGATATACTAGCTCTGCGCAATGGAGAAGCCAAGGCTTGTTACAATACTGTCCAAGCTCTCTCCAAGATAGTCTTATCGAAAGCTTGGCTGGCCAAAAGCCTTTACAATGAGTTATGAGTTTCTGTTTATAGCAAAGGGTGGGGTGACCCTTGACATTCCCCTTTGTGACAGTTCATCTACCCTCATGAATCTTCATCTACTCTATGACTGTTACATCCAACTATCGACACTTGAACTTCCACTTGACAAGACATTACATTACAATGCACATGGGCTCATGTGAGACAAAATGGCTTGAGAAAGCCATGCAAAACATCACTCACACTCGATCCGTTGTGGTGAGACCAAATCTTTGACATGCTTGTGATGGTGAAGGTGGTGAGCTAATGCCAAACTTGGTCATCCGTGATGGTGTGCATGCACTCCATGGTGACATCTTGATGAAGCAAACTCTTACCTCCATTGCATCCGGGTGCATTGGTATGGCTCCTCCATCCAACTCATTTTATAGCATGTGCATGGTCTTCTTGGGTGCGGCCGAACCGGCAACACACTGATGCATAGTATCCGTGCTGATCTTCTAGTGTGTGTTGGTGGTCATGTGCATCAATTTTCAACTACATGTTCAACTCCATTTATACTTGCTTCTTGTCTTTGCCTCGGTGAGTGTGCTGATGGGTGGGATCGCATGCATGCGCAAAATGACATGCATGCTGTTGAATTCCCTTGCATGCGATCAATAACACTGCTCACCATGTTTGCTTCGTGCCAACTATTGGGATGGATCTTTAACTTGTACAGGCGCAATTTCATCCGTGAGTGCATGTTGCGCCCCCTATTGTACCTGTTCCTGCTGCAACTCATTCTCTTATCTATGCAGCTCCCGTCCTTCCTTGAGTTTCTACTTGGGCACATGTAACTCCTTCTCTGTTCAATTTTCTATCTTCGCGCAATCTTCATGTCGCGCCGTCACCTCATAGCCTGAGTCTCCAAAGTTTCTTTCATCACAAGTGGATCTGCTTGAGCTTGCAACTTTGTTCCACCTCTGTGTTGTCAACAATCTTCCTCTTGTGTTCATTGCATCCGGTATGCTACCTTTAGCTGCTGCTTGTTGTGATGTTGCTGCAGTCATCTCTTGATGTTCTTGTCTACGAAAAGCTTGATATCTTCATGGGTAGGCAAGTCCATAGACACTTGATCAACTGCATCCCCAAGTGTGCTCTGAATGGTGTCTTCGACTTTGCTCTCCTGGAAACCATTGTACCTATACTGCTGAGAGGCAGATGAACAACTGTGATACTTGAAGACATGGCAACACTCATGGCAAACAATTTGTTAGTCAAAAACCAAAATGAACTTGAGAACTGATTTGCAACATACCTGTGTGACTGATCATGAAGGTTGTGTAATTTCTGACAGGGGTCGGGAGATCGACTACCAAGACTACGCAAGGCATAGTTCAGGCTGTCAGGAGGCTGACCGAATGCTGGAAAAGAGCAATGCACAGTCTAGCCTAGCTGTTGACTGCTAGAATCGCGCAATGCATAATCGCAACTAGCAATGGTTGTAAGCTCAGTGACTGCATTGCACAATTTTCTGGGCCAACAGTCACTTTCCTTTAGAATTACGCAATGCAAGACTAGAGGATAGTCACTAGGCAGAAATGTGCATTTCCTGAGAGGAAGACAGAGCCTTCCCTCTCAGGATTGTGTAATGCTGTCTTGGTGAGGCAGAGTCCGGGCCAAGGTTGCCCAGAGCCGTCGACGGGCAACTGAAAGCGAATGTGAATGTGAATGCATGGTGATACTGAGTGTAAGAATAAGTGAATGATTGTGCATGAATATAATGAAAGAAAGATTTAGAAAACAGAACAACATGCATGTGGGTGAGGCGAGTCGCCGAATCAACAACCGTTCATGAAAAACAGTTTCATGCATGCGACAACAGTGAGATGTTAACGAAAACTAAAACGGTGCTAGTACAAGCTAGTATGTATCAAAAAGACAGAAAGCGCTCACTGAAATCAAGTAGAAAGCATTCATATGAAGTGAAACACAAAAAGCGCCGGAAATGCAACACAAGACATGGAAGGCATGCTTACCCCAAAACAGCTAAGCTGAATGTGCCGACGACTCCCTGATACGATGTGGGAAGTCAGAGCTGCAAGGTTAATGTGAGGAATGAGGTCTGCAGCATCCGGTTCATGTGTTTTTATAAAATCGAAGATGTGACGCATGCCACAAATCTAGGAAGAGCGACACTTGGTTTTCCGAAATGACCCTTGCATGCAACCTCCAGTTGCTAAACGTAGACCACTGATTCAAGGGATGTCTTTGAATGCTTCCTTAGGAGAAGCAGCCCATGCATCAAAATTGGTTTTGCTCGGTCTCGGAGGGAATCGGTCAACTCAACCGTTGGGAGAAAATGCACATTTTTGGAAGGGAGTTGGGCTGGCTGCCCAAGAGATTTGTGCAATTTCTAGGCAAAGCAGTTGACTGCTGCCCAGGATTGTGGAATTCCTGGTCTGAGCAGCCTTGGTGGGAGGAATTGCACAATTTTATGGATGAAGCCTGACTAATAGATTTGCGCAATTTTGGAGCCTAGCACGCTGCTAGATAGAATTGTGCAACTTCTAGAGGGAAGGATGGTTTCCCCCCAAAATTACGCAATTTCTTGAGGGAGTTGCTCAACTTGCAGCTGGACCAACTCCGGTGAAACATCCTATGAGGGGGATGCAACAAGTTCTGATGGACAAGCTGTCATTCTGCAAGAGGATCACCAAAGCTTGTGCACTTGACAGGGCAAAGCATGTTGCTATGAAAGGTTGGTAGGGAGGCTCAGAAATGAAGCTAAGGCAAAATTTTGGAGGGTGGTTGTAGCCGCTACAACACATGCCTAGATGATGCACCATCCAAATACATGTACGGTACTTTATCTTTCAAATTATCCATTTTCTCATTAACCTTGACCTCTGGGGGAATTATAGAATTAGACAAGATAACATAATTCTCAAGGCTTGGTTGTTCCTTTATTATTTCATTGTGGGGAATCTTAGTATCTTCAACATGGAATCTCCTTTTGGGCTCTCTATTTAGCCTAACAAATCCATCACCTCTAGGAGAAGGGATCATCACATATGACCAATTCATCTGAATGATTCCTCCTAGATTAGAGGCCCATTTTCTAGATAATAGCATACCCCAAGCATCAGGCACATCAACAAAAACAATGTCCATAACAATCATAATGTTAGGGTAGACAGATAGGTGCACTTGCAAATCCTTAATCAACCCATGCACTGCAATCTTCTTAGAATCTATGGCACATATGTTGTAATAAGGCCTAGAAATTCTTAGGTTAAGTTGTTCCGTAACACTCTTGGTCATAACAAAAATTGAAGCACCAGAGTCTAACATGAAGTTATAATATCTATATCCATTCACAAGCAAAGTAATAAAGAAATGTTGATGTTCTTTATTATTTGAGTCCGTACTTTGCAAATATATAAGGGCATTCTGATAAACAACCTCAGGAGCCTTTGTCTGAGAAAGATTGATATGAAGACCTTCAATGGCACTTAATAACTTGGCCTTTTGGGAGGGAATTTTCATTATTTCGATGACATGAACCAAGATTTTTGAATTATTCAACCATCCTCCCAAATCAATATTTATTCCAGAGCTTGACCAAGGGTTGAAGCTTCGAGAATTAGTTTGATTATCATTTTGATCCTTATTTATCCTTTGATAGGTCAACCCTTTATCTTTAGCGATTTACAGAACTTTCTCTAGTGAAGGATTTTCACGAAATAATTTAACTAACACATCCTTCTCATGGCCAAAGTTATTTATACTATAGGAAGATGTAAAAGGTATAACTTCTTGACTATGCTCTTTAACTTCTGCCCAATTTTCCTGAGACAAATGATATCCTTTACCAACAACATTGACTTGATTATTTGTCCCAAACATTCCACTATCAACGATTCTCCTAATAGTGGGACAAGTGACTTCTTCATCAAAAGCATCACATGCCCTACAATAAGGCAGAGCCTCACTCACTTAATTTGCAGGTTCAAGCGGATTGGGAGGTCTCTGCTCACTAGATTGGCCTTTTCTCTGCCAAGTATTATTTCTTCGATTATTATTGTTATTCCTAGGTTGGAAATTTTGTGCTTGAGCTATTTCCATTTAGATCAACCTAGACTGCAAAATACTTATTTCCTTAACATGCTCAGAGATTAATTTCGCTTGGTAAGCTCCATGCTTTCAAGTTTTTTCATTAATAGTTGTATAGGGTCATCATCAGATTCTTTAACTTATTTACCCTTAGGCTCTTTTAATTTAGTTGCAACCCTATCAAAGCTAGGAATCTCAAATTTCCCTGATGGATTTTTATCCTTTTTCAGTTGTTCTGCTAAAGCTTGGCAAACTTTATAATCACCAGTTTTAGCTCATCTTAACTCATATGAGGTATCATGATTAAAAGCATAAATGTAAAAATATATAAGAGATTTATCAGGAGGCTTATAATCTTGAGATATTTCCTTAATAATACCATTAAATCTCCTATTAAACTCTTCAGTCATCTTATTATCTCTCTTTTTTATGACACTAATAGCCTTAACCAAATGCCTTTCTTCCTTTTTATCTCTAAATTTATCTTTGATGGCATTCACAATTGATTGAAAATAATCAAACGTGTTATCGAGCTTCTCTGTAAACCATTCCAAGGCATATTTCTCTAAGGTAAGAACAAAAAGCCTCATTTTTACATCCTCTTGATTGTTACCTCTAGACCACTTACCCCAGCAACCACAAAAAACACTTAGATGAGCTTTTACACTAACTACATTATTTCCTTGAAATGAAGGAAACTTATCGATACCATTTTAAGGGAAATCATGGGGATAACCGTGAAAGTTAGAAAAGTTACATGGGGAAAAGATATCCATGATATATTGTTGGATGTGGTTAAGGAAGAGCAAATGGATATCAGAGAGATGTTCTTGTCCGAGGTTATCAAGAAGTGTACGAGAAAAGAGCTTGTGTAATCGGACTCTGAGAACCTTTTCAGGATCCGGAGTAGGATTAACCAAGCTACTTGGATTTCTCCTAGTACACACTCTTGTAGAAAATGGAATAAGTGGAGTTGCCACCCAGACATAAATCTTACTTAGACACCTGAGATGAAAGACAAGAAGATGAAAATGAATGAAATGAATATCGTAAAGCCAAGGTCCAATAAATTGGTCCCCGACAACGATGCCAAAAAATGTTGTCGCCCCAAGTGTACACCAAGTGCCACAACACTTAGGACAAAGGTTGTCACTGTAAAGTTTGTGCACTCCATTCTAGCTATGTCTTAGGCAAGCTAAGGGGGGTAGTCCCTAAGGGGTGAAAGATGAATGATGAAGGAAAAGCTTGTTGGGAGCCAACAAGTTCTAGGAGATGTACTAAAAGCTATCTTATTAACTTGACTTAAATTAGATGCAAGCAATATTAATTGAGCGATGCTTAAGATATTCGATTAAATTTTAGACATACTAGATTTAAAGTTATAAGACCAGTGTCTGTAAATACAATGCTCAGAAAGAAAATACTTGCAAGATAAATGATTCATCAAGTAACAAGATGAAAAATGCTTCTTTAGATGGATGATCGACTAACTTATATGAATTTAAGATGAAACAAGATGTTAAAGACTTAAGTACTTAGATTATGATTTACTCTGAGCTAAATGCTAAGTTCTTTAATGAAAAATCCCAATTATGAAGATGCTCAAAATACTATATTTAGGAAACGAAAGATACACAATTTACCACAATTCCATTACTTGAAAAAATCCCAAAACTAAATATGTAGGAAATATCCAATAATTCAAGTAAATAAATCCATGCTTAGAATTAATTTTCCCTTTAAACAATGAGCGATCTCAATAGATATCAAGCATAAAAAATTAAAACCCAATGCTAATGATCATGAAACCTCGCTGAAGGGCGTAAATAAATGAAAGCCTAAGCACTTAAATTTCAATAATTAATTACCAAGAAAAACATGTGAAATTAGATGCCAATCAAACAAATAATTCTTCAAGCAATTAAGGAATTAAATGATTTTCTTGAATAACTCCAATCCAAAAAGTATTTCCTTTCCTATAGTCAAACTTAGAGAAATTAAAAAAAAAAAATATTTGCCTTAACTATAGATTATTTTTTTATATTTTTACCTCCCAAAAATTATTTCAAAGATTTAAAGCCCCGAAACCTTTATCACAAAATTAAAAAAAAAAAGTTTAAGTTTAAAATTTATATCACTCTTTTATTAAATTTAATGTGACAAGGTTTATAATTTTTTTTTTTTTTTTTTTTTTTTTTAAAGGCGAAAGAACCAAATGATTTTAAAGTAGAAAATAAAAAAAATTAATTGATTAATTTTTTAATGGGTTAAAGACCACATAAAAAGTTTAAATCACATGTAAAAACGTTGATTGATGAAACTAAGTTGAAAACAAAAGAAAAAAGTTGAGGGTCAGGTTGGTATGGAAGTCGAGTGGAAAAAGGGAAGAGTGCGGGACTGAGGACCGAGGAGCTGCAAGTTGAGAGGGAAGGAGTTCACGTGAGTTAGGAAAAGTGAGGAAGTAGGGTCGAGCAATGAACATCTAGTGAGGAGGACGGAGGGATGCACAAAGGAAATGGAGATGCAGGGGTCGCATAGGGAAATATTAGTAGTTAGGGTCGTGTGCAAAGAGAATAAGGGACTCAGGGAGAGAAGATGCGATTTGAGGGAGCATAGGAACACAAATAAAGGAGGCTGTGAGGATGATGAGGTTTAGAAGGATACAAAACACAGAGGAAAAGGGAGTCGTTGGAGAAAAGAACGCACGACAAAGGGATGAGGGCTTGCAAAGGAAAGAGGAAAATGTAGATGAAAACCAGAAAGCCATAAGGAAAAATGCAAAGAGAGCTAAGGATCCCAATTTTTTTTTAATTTTATTTAAAAAAATAAAAAAATTTCACACATAATTTTTATGTTTCAAATTGATGTATTTCTGCTTCGAATTGTTCCCAAAAATTACTATGAAAACCTTAGATCTGAACCTTTAAACAAATGATTTACTCGCTTGATCCCTGCACATAATAGTTTGAGGCTAGATCTTGCCCTCCAGGGCCTAGATCTGAATCAAACCAAAAAAAATTCTTTGACAAGTTTCAAATCTGAACTTTCATAATAAAAAAATGAAATACCCAAAACCCAATATGTACAGATATAGAAAATAAAAAATCAAATCTAAAAATTTAATTACAAATATATACAAATAATTCACAGATCTATCAGATTTGAGGAGTATGAGTCCAATTCCGCTCCTAGATCTATAGATTTGAAACTCTTTCTAGTCAAATCTAACAATTTAGCACAATATTTTGAAGATAAATAATTTTTTAAGTTTTAGACACTAGCCCAGGACACCCCTGCAAGATATGGCACCCTTGCAAGATATAATTCGTTAGATAATCAAGGAATTTTAATATGGGAGGCTATCCAAATCTTAAGTTTTGGGAGTTGGTTGGTTCAACTGAGAACTTCCCCAAACGCCCAAAATTTCTGAATCAAATTATTTTTGTACATTTATAAAATAATCCATTAAACCAATAAATGTATAAATAACTATTAAATATTTAAAGATTAGAGATACCTGCTAATCAATTCAAAATCTTAATACTATCTTAAAACCCAACAAACTAAGCAAAATACATGTGTAATAGATTGATCTACAAGAGCTATTAACCAACAACTTATAAATAAGATCAACAAAACTTTAAATACAAGTTACCATAAAACACTGAAGAGGAACATTGCCATCAAGTAAAACCCCAAAGACTTTGCATTGTATTATTCCAGAAAAGTTTACAAGAGCTTCAAGAGCTAGTACACGGCTCAATGATTGGATGATTTTGAATGACAAATGAGCTCTAATTTATAGATTAATTCTCCAACGGCTAGTTGGCTTGTTCCCCGTCAAAATAATCTCTACTGCTAAAAAAGATTTAATTATCTTTAAATCTCCTCCGTCGAAATTATTTTATTTTTTGAGGAAATTAGAAATTTTCATTTAATTGAATTATAATCAACTCAAAATTAAATATTTTGAGTTGATTTCCTAAAAAAAATTGACTTTGACTTAACTACCAAGGTCCAAGGATCTAAAGTCTCTTGAAATTTTCAATATTCCCTTGGCCGGGGACCTCTAAAAATTAATTCTTCTAGGACCCATGAATTTTTTAATTTGGAGAATTAATTTTTCTTAAGACTTAAAATTAATTAAATTTATGACTTATAATTTTAATTTATTTTTGCCAGAAAATTTAATTAATTGACTCATGAAGGGATTAATAATTTTTCCAACCCTCAAATAATTTATCCATGATGTCTAAATATGAGGGAGCATGCACTAAAATATTTTTTACATCAAGATATTACAATTTAATACATGAAGTGGGAACACCCGTTTATTATAGACCCTCAATTATTTACCCAATTCTGCAACTCAAATATGTTCTAGTAGACCAAGTAGTTTATAATAAAGCAATTTATCCAATTAGCTTAAATTACTCCCAAATTATTTTTACAAAAGACTCAACTAGAACACTAGCACTTACCTAAGATCTTGATGACAAAATCCACCCTAGCTTTCAGGTGAGATTGGAGGGAAAAACTTTGCCCATCATCATTTTTTAGAAACACATATGAATTGGTGAGACAAAAAACCTCCTAGGATAAAAATCATCACCAAAAAGGTAGGATTACCTAGGTTGTTACATACATAGATGGCCTTACTAAGATTATTTACATTATAAACTTTTAGAATGGGTTGACAACTTTTACAAAGAGATCACTGAAGATGATGAAATCTGGATAATCTTCACTTCCTGAGCATTATGGAATCTGCTTGAGGAAATGTACACTTCTATAGGGTAGTTGACATGGAGTGGTCAACACTATGATTTATCCATTTGAAAATCAATAATCCTCTTCTCTCAAACTATTTGTGTTGTAGGTGTAATATTGCATTGTTTTATTAAAATAAGAAATAATATATGCACATCACAAAGTAAAGAAGCATTGAGAGATACATTTAACTCAAATTCCACACAGATGGGATGATTGTACATATTACTCTACAAAAATGTTGATTTAATCAAGTTTATTCTATGCAAAACCCTTCAGGGAATTAGTGCAACCATAACAATGACTTCCATGTATTCATATTAAATAGACAATCAGTGTGATGATAATAGAAATAAGCTAGTTAGTCAGAATATCATAAATGTAGTGGCACATGATTTCGATATATCAACTACAATATTTCATTACAAAATTAACCTTTAGCAAAAATGACATGATCGCTATGAAGAGGATACCTATGATTGAGAATACCAACGTTGTTCATGAAAACAATTATATTGAAGGGGCGCGTATACATAATTGTACATTTTAAGACATTATGAAGCATTTGGTTTTTTGTTTGTTCATATCTCACAATTGAATAGTGTACAGGTGTTAGGAAAATCAAGCAATAATGAACAATTGAGCTTCCCTTTCAATATTGTATTAAGCTATCCATCAATGTTGCTTTGGTGTGTGGTGCATGCACCTTAATATTGTATGTGCTTTGCTTTAGGGTGTATCTTGAGACTTGTGCATCTCCTTAACATCATATGTGATTCACGTTAGTGTGCGCCTTTAGAGCCATGCATCTTGTTAACATCATATGTGATTCACTCTTTGGTGCACCATGACACTAGTGAATTTCTGATGTGTGTATACATGGGGTCAGGGGTTATTTATGTGTGCCTAGGCTTATGAATACATGATAAAACCATTGCGCTTATGTACATCATGCACTCAAGTAACCTTTTTCCCATACATGATGCTTTGGAATGGTTCTTCATTATGCAACGCATATCAACTGATTTTCATCATCCATCATTGACTTATGTATGAATCAAACCTTCTCTCTTAACCATTCTTGGTCCCTAACCATCCAAGTTGTTGGGCTTCATGTGAATTTGTGCTAAGTTGTACCACTTGCCAACCAAAGGCGGTTGTCCAATAGATTGTTCTTCACTTGAGCACCATATCTTCTTCCAACTGTATACCAACCTCTACCACCTCTTTAGAGAAAGCACGACTAATTATTCATCATCTACATCCTATGTTGATGGTTTGTAAATCTTCAAGAATTCATTTTTAAATGTTGCAGTTAGTGAGTCAAAGGCAATCAATATGGGTGCATGAATTTATAAGGGTAGAACAACTAGAACGTTGCATTATTTTGGACATGATTTACATCCAAAGCTATCTATTCATTGAAATGAACAAAACCCGTATTTCATTTTTTTTTCTTAAGGGCATTGGAGAACCTCGGTTTGGCCATGCTTATGTGGCAACACCTTGGAAATTTTCAGGGGATTTGACATATGGTGTAGAAAGATGAGAAAAATAGAATCGAACGCTTAGATAAAAAGGATAAGGTGTTGGAGATCTTGAGAAGGAAGAAAATTTGACTTATTAATGCATGAAAAATATAATCCAATAAAAGAATAGTCATTAAAGTGGTCAAACTAGTCGTTGGAGGTTACTATTTCCTAGAAGATACCATTGTAGACAAAAAGGTAACTGTTAAAATTCAAGGTGCTAAATATTTCCTATTGGAGCAACATAGTAAGATAATCATTTACATTTCCAAGGAGAGGTCAATGTAACAATCCCCTCTTACCACTCTTGCTAGTGGAATAGCGTGCCACTGAGGATCAAACTCCTATGGTTATGTTAAGGGAATGGGGTACCGGTTACAATATAATTAGTTATATTTATCATACTATTATTGTGTATTATTAGTGTATTATACTTTTTATTTTTGTTTTATGTATTATTGTTTAATAATTAGTCCACCTGACCCGTCAGTCCCTAACTCCATGTCACCCCCCTTGGTGAGTTACACATTCGTCGATCTGAAGAATATCCCGTCTTGGCACACTAATTTGCAGTTTGCACTGTTGTGACTTGCATGTCAGTTAACCCCAACTGGGACTGACACAATCAGGGTTACAGCTCAAGGTTCCGACCCCAAATCTAGCGGTTCGCATCTTCTCCTCCATATTTGATGGTTCAGGAGAGTTCCGCCACCCCGCCATCTTCTTCGATGACATCATGGGGAAGGGGCATCACAACATGGATTTGGTGGGCCTTCCTTTGCCCCCTCCATCTCTGATTGGTCCATGAGGGACAATCTGAGATACTATCCTGGTCAAGACGCCCTCCTTGCACCCAATCACGATAAGACATGATCTGAGAGAGCCAATCAGGGCCTTCCACTTCTAAGTTTTCCTTCCGGCTCCTTATGGGTTAGGCTGCAGAGATTTTGCAGTCAACATGATCTAGGAAAACATCCCTATATGGTCTTTATGAGTTGCTAGCCCTTACAAGAACTACCCTCTTGAGATTATGTCCAAGTAACTCCTCCTGAGTCTAAAAGAGTTGTTAAATACCAAAAGGACCCTGAGGAGATCGGTAACCCTCGTTGATCTACATGCCAAGAAGCAGTGATACATGGGGATCTTGTCAGTCCAGTGTATCTAGAGAGTTAAGTTCATCTTTGGTTTCGTCATCTTGCCAGTATGGTCTTCAATTTTATTCATGGTGGATGTGGTCCAAATTGTTGATATGGTGTTTGATGATTATTTTCATAATGTGACAATATCGATTGTAATGGTTTTTTTTAATAAGGTGATGTAAAGGGGTTTAAATCGTAAACTAAGGTCTAAAAACCTAAGTTTATAAACCTATACTACATAACCTAAGTCCTAAATGCTAAGTGGAAAAGGTGTTAGTCCTAGCACTAAAACTATGTTACAAAACCTAATGCACAAAACCTATCAGACTATGTTAAAACATATATTTAAAAACAATGCAACAATACAGTCCCTAACCACAGGTCATAACCACAGTGGGACTGCAGCAAGTGAACGCAGAGGTAGCCGGGCAGTCACCGCAGTTTAGACCGCAACAGAAATGTCAGTGGTAACCGTGTCAGAGGTTGTGACATGTTAACAACAATGTATTCACTGCACAGTCTAGTGTAACTGCAAAATCTAACTGCGTGGGGAATGGAACCATTAGGTGGAGGTTACAGGTTATGTGATCAACGTGGCTACCGCGCAGATAAGGATAAGACACTAGATGTTCGACGGTGGTTATACCATGACTATTCACATGCTAACAGTTCAAACTATTCTGCGCTGTTACCTGACCACCAACAGTCCAACACTTATCCAAATTCTGTTTTGGGATTTTGGTTGCAATTTGTTCTAAACTAATTCAACCACCATGTAACCTTATCCTAAGGTGTCCTCTTGCAACAATACCGAGACATTCAACCTTTAATGAAACCCATACATGCCTAAGTTTGGCATCAGGAGTTCGAATGAACTTAAGGAGCTACAAATTCAACCTTTTGATCATGTAGGAGGGAATTAGAGTGATTTTGAGACTTGTATGCAGATGTTGAGCCAGAGAGGCTGCAATTCTTGTTTTCAGTGTATCTTGGTCATCTGAAGGCAGAATTGGGAACTGAGATAGGCGTTGGAAAGCTAGGAGAGAGAGATTTCTGTTGATAGAGACTAGAAGTTCTTGTGTGCACATTCAGTCTGGTTTTTTTGCTGTGTAAAAGACCTCTTTCAATCAATCCTAATAAAGTGGATTCCCATCTTGAAGGCGGACCTTGTTATGTAGTCCATCAGGGATGAACTCCGTAATCAATGTTTGTTGTCTTCTATCTCTTTTTTTGCTGCAAATTCATGTTTAATTATGTTTCTTAAGTTCTTGATTAAGTCTTAAATCAACTTCTTTCCTTCAGTCTTCCACATTCAGCATATAAGGTTAACGATCAATTTACCATTGGCAATTAATCAATTCTACTTCAGTTTTAGTTTATGATCAATATCAGATCATATAATTTGGTATCAGAGCAGGTTGCGTTTTGTAGAATGTTTTCCAGTGAATGTTAACCAGGACAAGGTCGCGACGTGGAGAAGGAACACTTGAGGAGTTTGATCCAGAAATTGGAAAGTGAAAATTCGCTCATAAATCGACAATGCCATCATCTGGTGTAGGTGAAACTCCTGAAGTTAAGATTAGCAAGGAACAGTTTCAACAAGTGTTTTGGAGCATGCATCGGATGTTGGGAGAAATCTACGAAGATAAGAAGGTGAGAGATGCAGCTTCTTCTTCAAAGACATCGAATAAGGACAAAGGAAAAGGCAAGGCTGATAAACATCCTTCTCCTACAGAATATCCACCACCACCATCATCTTCTTCTTCTTCCAATTCTGATTTTGAAACATAAAAGAAACCTAATAAATCATCTCTTTTCAAACTTGATGTAAAATTTGAGCTACCTATTTGTGATGGCAAAATGAATCCTGAAAAGTTAGATAACTGGATTAAGAAGTTAGAAGTGTATTATCGTATTCAAAACATTTATGATGAAAAAACAAAAATTTAGTTAGCTACGCTTAGAATGGGGGGAACAATTTTAATCTAGTGGGAAAGTAAAACTCAAATAGATGTAAAGCGGAAAGGTAAAGTCATCTCTTCATGGTCTAAGTTTTTAAAAGCTCCCAGGAAACAATTCTATCCTTTGGGATACATGCAATAAGTTGTTATTGATTGACAACATTTGAGGCAAGGTAAAGGGCAGAATGTTCAGGAGTTTAAGAAGAAATATTTGGTGCTTGGTATTCTATTGAATACACGTGAAACTTTATTAAAGTACATTGGCAATTTACATTCATATTTACAACATACATTATTGATGTTTAATCCTGGTGACTTTGATGAAGTGTGTGTTCAAGCCATACATATTGAATCAAGTGGTAGACTGTTCAAGTTTTCACAGAAACCATCTAAACAATTGGAAATCAAGGATTCCAAAGACTGCAAGAGGAAGAGAAATTTGAAGGGAAAGAGATCAGTGACAGTTCAGAAGGAAAGTGAAAGACCTACTTGTACTCATTGCTAGAGGATTAGACATGATGAATCCAAATGTTGGAAACTTCACCCAGAACTCAGACCAAAGAAGTTCCAGAAGAAGAAAGGTGAAAAGAAGGCTAATGAAGCAATCCAACAAGACCTAGGCTCCGACTCAGGTGATGAAGGGAAAATAACCACAATGGTTTCGACAGATAAAACTTCTGACGCTGGTTCACATTCTAGTACTTTTGCATCTTCTTCAAACATAAGTCATCTGAATGAGGATAAAAGGGTTGAATTATTTCATATAAGTATAACTTCTAAGCACAAGAAAATAGATACATGATTTGATAGTGGATCACAGGAAAATTTAATATCTGAAGATTTAGCTAAGAAATTCGGTTTGGAGACTCAGAATCATCCAAGACCATACCCATTAGGTTGGCTAAATAAATATTAATGTCACAAAGCAGTGTTAGTTAAAATTTTCCATCACAACTAATGACATTGATGAAGTGGATTTAGATGTGATTCCAGCAGACATATGTGGAGTAGTGCTAGGAAGTCCTTATCTCTATGATCGTGATACAATGTTTCATAGGAAAGAGCATAAATATCACCTTAAGAAAGATGGGATTGAATATATTGTCAGGGCACATAAATTCAAATCACACTTGGATTTTTAATCAGATGAAGCGATTAATAAGTTCAAATAATAAATATGTACTCATGGTTGTAAAAGAACATAAGGATCAATAAGATGTTTTTTTTTTCAGGTTGTGAGTCTTAGTTTAAAGATAATTTGCTTAAAGTGGTAGAATCTTTTCCAAGTCTATTTAAATAACCAAAACATCTTCCTCCTAAGCGAGAAATACAACATGAGATACAATTGATGTCTGATGCCCCTCCCTAATATCAAAATGTATCGTATGTCAGTTATAGAGAACGAAGAAATAAAGAAACAAATCTAAGAATTGATTGAAAAAGGTTTCATCCGACCCAGTTCATATCCATGTGGTTCACTTATAATTTTGGTTCCTAAGAAAGACAGGACATGGAGAATGTGTGTTGACTTTAGGGCCTTAAAAAAATCAAAATAAAAAACAGTTATCCTCTTCCCAGGATAGATGATTTACTTGATCAACTGAAGAATGCTATTTATTTCACTAAGTTAGATTTGTGAAGTGGGTATCATCAAATTCACATTGCAGAAAATGACATATGGAAAACTGCATTCGAAAATAGGCAGGGACTATTTGAATGGTTAGTAATGCCTTTTGGTTTGTGTAATGCTCCAGCAAATTTCATGCGGGTTATGAATGATGTATTCCGCCCATACATTGATAAATTTGTCATAATCTACTTAGATGATATTTTAATTTTCAGTTCAAGTATGGAAGAGCATGTTAAACATGTTAAGCAGGTGTTTGAAGTGTTGCACAAGGAAAAAATTGTACCTTAAACTTTCCAATTTGAGTTTTGGAAAACTTCACTAAATTATCTTGGTTATATATTTGGAGGTGGAAGTTTGAAAATAGATCCAGCTAAAATCAATGTGATTGTTAAGTGGCCAAGACCACATAATGTGATTGAAGTTAGAAGTTTCATAGGTGCAATTCAGTATTGGAGGAAATTTATTGCTCATTTTTCTTTGATTGCATCACCATTACATGCTTTAAAAGGTTCCAAAGTTCCCTTTTAGTGGGGAGGAAAACAACAAAAAGATTTTGATACACTTAAGAAGAAAATTGTCACAACACCAATCTTAGCTTTACCAGATCTTCAACAACCATTCGAAATTGAAACAAATGTTAGTGGTTATGCAATGGGTGCAGTCTTACTTCAAAAAGGGAAACCAATTTGTTTTCATCATGAAACTTTTTCTAAGGAAATAATGAATTGTCCAACTTACCATAAACAAAAGTTTTCTTTAGTTGAAAGTGTTAAGAAATGGAAACATTATTTAATGGGTAAGGAAACAATGACTCAGATAGATCATCAGCTGCTTCAGTACCTTCAGTATCAAACTAAGTTGCAACAATCTTGTCCATTACAGATGGATGGGATTTATTCATAAATTTCACTTAGTAATTAAGTACAAGAAAGGTGTCACAAAAAAGTAGCTGATATGTTTTCTAGACCATCTTTGAATGCTTCAATAGTGCTACAGAATAGTTATTTAAAGCATGAAAGTTACATAGAACAATATAGTATAGATGTTGATTTCAAAGATATTTATGAATTACTAACTCATGGTGCTCAGGTGGAAGAAGTAAATTATCATATTCATGACAGGTTGTTATATCATTTGGGTAAGCTGTGCATACCACAGACAGAAAGAGAAAATGTAATTGAGAAAGCACATTCTTCTCGTATTTTAGGACATTTTGGAGTAAGCAAAACAATGGAAAAATTCAAAGGTATTTTTACTGGCCTCACGTGTATGAAACAATTGTTATGTACATTAAAGGACGTGTGATGTGTTTGATCAACAAGCTAAGCTATCAAAATATCGGTTTGTACATGCCACTTCCAGTTCCTTTGCGACCATGGGACACCATTTCCATGGATTTTATTGGAGGACTTCCTATGTCCAGGAGAGGGCATGATTACATGTATGTTGTGTTTGACAGATTCACCAAGATGTGCATTCTTGTTCCATGAAAAAAGCAAGTGATTAGTGAACAAACTGCAAAGATGTTCTTCGAACAAGTATGGGTTCATTTTGGGTTACCTACTTACATTATTTCTGATCGATAAAATCGTTTTGTAGGAGAGTTTTAGTCCACTTTGTGGGGACTCATGGGCACAAAGATGAAGAAGAGCACAAATTTTCATCAATAGACCGATGGACAGACAAAAGTGGTGAATAGGATAGTCATACATATTCTCTGAGGTTACTGCAGTAAACATCCTAAGTTGTGGGATGAATCTTTACCTTATGTGCAACATGCTTACAATTGAGTCTTGCATTCTCTGACTAATCGATTTCCATTTGAAACATGTTTTGGGTATATACCAAAGTCACCGATGGACTTCATGTTTAGTGAGGAGGATAAAGTGGGTGAACATGATGATGCAAACAAAGTAGTTAAGTTCATTCAATGGATACAATAGATACATGAAGCAGTATAGGATCAGTTAGAGAAGAGTCAGCGAAAGTAAAAAATGTGCCATGACAAGCATTGAGTTGATCATCATTTTCAAGTCGGTGATTAGGTATGGTTGTATATTAGTAAAGATCAAGCAGTCTCAAGTTTCAACTAGTGGCCCAATGGGGCTTGTCGAAGACCTTTAGGACTGTTGGAAATGCAAGGCCACTTGCATCTCTCAAGGAAAGTCCTGACAATTGCGGTTAGAAGAGGATACCATCCTTAATGTTGACACCTCATTTCCAAGATGGTTTACAAATTTGTAAATTTTATATAAGCATGTGTCCACTGAGACCTGTATGCATAAACATACCCGATAGGTTTTCTTTATTGTAACTTCTACTCTGTAATAAAGGATTCATGTGTTACATGTTATAATATTTGACTCTGGCTCTTGAGCCATTTATGAGGTTTAGAAATGTACATTGTTATTTAATATGCATGTTAATAACACAGTCAGATATTTCATATTACCCATTCCATGCCATGGATGCATTATACTTCATTGAAACAACAAATACATAAAAAAACTTATCTTGGAATATCCCGGGAAACTGAGTCTGGGACAAGGACTCTACACCCAATCTTAGACAATTACAACCAATGTTACTTGTATCTGTCACCCCCAAGCCGGATTCCATAGGATATGGGCTTGCTTTAACACCAACTGCCATCTGAAACAAGGACTTTAGAGGACTCTTCCTCTACCCACTAACCACTCAACAGTCAACAACAAACAGGGAATCTAGAGGCCAACTGCCTCCACCCTAAGATAACAACAGAATCCAGAGAGTAACCTCTCCACCGTTACACAACACACAGTGGTTCCACCCACCTAAGGGAGTCCAAAACACAATGTTGATTGATAGCAATAAGGTTTTAGAGGTTCTCTCTCCAGGAATCCATGGACATAATTCTCCACCCATGCCACTAAGGGAATCAAGAGAAAACCATCTCCACCCTCTAGATTTAGAGGGACTCCGGAGGCATTTCTCCTCACCAAGGAGAAACCATCTATCCACCAATCTCGCCAATCGAAAAACAACTCATTGCCTTCTTGTCTTGTCTTGTCTTCTCCTCTTGTTCCATGTCTACCAGAGTGATATTTTTACAAGTCGATCTCCATCTCCCATCCATTTCTGTGTCTATTTATTCCTACTCCTTTGAGTTCGAATTTCTCCTCCTTTTTGTTACATAGGGATTGACCCCCTGTCCTTGTTATCTGCACCGTCAACTTGCATTAATTTTTGTCCTCCTTGCCTTCTGAGTGTTTCTTAAGGTAGCATAGTCTGCGTACCTCCTTAAAGCCCATATTAAATCATGGTCAGCCCATTAAGGCTCACCAATTATCTCTTTTAATGGTTTCCCTAAAAAATTCAAATTTCTTATATAAGAAACCCATAAAAATCTCAAACAAGAAACGTACCCAACCTCTGGAATTCGTGTCCCTTTCACTCAACCCATTTATGTTTTATTTCTTATGAATTATTTACAATGTACTCTTACAAGAGAACCATGGTTAGCACTGTCACATATCCTTCCCCTTGAGGGAACAACACCCTTGGTGTTCTCTTTCCCATACGCAACACCATAAATAAAATACAACCACATATTGTGTTATGGATATTTATATACACAACTCTATACAATATTTACATTATATGCCCATTTGCCTCATTAAGAAAACAAAGATGGGTATGTTGCCTTCATGGAGTCAGCCCTTTCCCAAGTGGCTTCTTCTAGCCCAAAGTGTTTCCAATGCACTTTGACTTGTTCTATGACTCGATTCCGGAGCATGAGACTCCTCCTATCTAGGATGCATATTGGCTCTGGCTGGAACTCTCCCTCTGGTTCCATTTGTAGCACAAACCAATCAATCACATGATTAGAATCATGCACATATATTTTAAGAAAAGAGACATGGAAAACATCATGAACTTTATTTGATGGTGGTAGGGCCAACTTATATGCCACTGGTCCAATCCTTTCAAAGATCTCAAAGGGCCCACAATATTCTGGTGCAAAATTGGCACATGCTCCAACCATTAAAGAACTCTTCTTGCGTTTGATTATTAGATACATGTGTTCTCCAACTTGGAACTCCTTGTGCAGACTATGTTGATCTGCAATTTTTTTCTACCTGTCTTGTGCCACTTTTAGATTCCGTTTAATGTGATGAACTTGCTGCTCCATTTACTTGAGCATATTAGGCCCAATCATGACCCTATTCACTGGGTCGCTTCAACTGATAAGAGTGTTGAAATTTCTCAAATGAAAAGCTTCAAATGGACTTATTCTTATGGATTCTTCGTATCCATTGTTGTAAGAAAATTCTACAAGTGGTAGGTACTCCTCCCACTTCTTGGGTTGTTGCATTACATACAAGATCAAAATATCTTCCATTAGAGAAATTTTGAGGTCAATAATGGGCTTCAAAACAAAAATGTACAACCAAAATGAACTTTATAAGAACTAGTAGGATTCAATATGATGATGCAACCATGGGGGATAATTCACCATTTCTGGTGTAAAAAAGTAAAAATATTAAAAAAAAAAGGATTAAAAAACTACTTTTTAAACTTGTATTTTTAACTTATCTCCCTATGATTTTACTCAAATTTCGAGCAAGAGGACTTGTTGGATGAAAAATTTAATTCCTCATCCAAAGAGTAACCTTGTTGTATATTTTGATGCACACCGCTAAATGAAAAATGAGAAATGCATGAAAAATGTGATTGCAATCACTTTTTTTCATGTATTCCTCATTTTTAGTATTGCAAGGTCCATCGAAAGTATGCAACATGGGTACTTCTTGGATGAGGAATACAATCCTGCATCCAACAAGTACTCACACTAGAAATTTGAGTAAAACCATAGGGAGATAAGTTGAAAATATGAGTTAAAAAAATAGTTTTTTCTTTTTGCCCTCTAAAATTTAATGATGTAATCTATTCTTATTTTATTATTTCCACTATTATTTTATAATATTCCTTAGGAGGCCCATTTTAAACCTCAAAATTTCTCTAATGCAAGGATCCTATTTATCCTCTTTGTTTGCGCAACTTTTTGTGAATGATATGTCGTGCTAAATGCAAATTAGGTCCCCAAGTCTGTAAAATGTTCCTTCCAAAATCTTGAGGTGAATTTGACCTCCCTATATGAAATAATTTTCTTGGGAATACCATGTAGCCTCACTATATCCTTTATGAATATTTGTGCTACTCATTAGCAAAGTTGGTAGACTTGTTGCCACAAAATGAGTTACATTGCTCAACTTATCAACTACTACCATGATTGTGTCATGTTGCCTAGATGATTTAGGCAACCCTGTTTTAGGAAACACTTTCTTCATATCTTCCCACCAATGTCTGCCTTTCTTTAGATGTTCCTTATCTGTTTGAAAAAATGCATGTCATGGCTAGTAGGGGTCTAGTTAAGGTCTGAACAAGTATTTTCTTTAGTACTGCCATTTCCATGCTATTTTATTGATCTGAAGAGATGGTTCAATTTTGGGTAGTGATCTGGGCTCTGGGCCTGAAAAAGTGGTTCAAATACTAGAGTCACTGGCATAACATTGTAGGAAAGCCTGTGACAACAACTTTGGGTTGCTAGTTGCACTCATGCCTATAGAATGGGAGTGACTAAGCTTTAAATTATCCAAAAGCTTAGTGGGACCCCAAGGAAAGTTTTCTAAAGTATTGGAATGGTTCCTGAGGGTCTTGTAGCTGATGATTAATGTTTGTATGGTGTGTTTCCATCAGTTCCACTTCCTTAACGTGACTTAGGAGGTCGAATCATATCATAGTGGCCTCTCATCACATGTTTACCTCAGATGACCAGTTGCTTGGGTAGATGTGGGAGGAGGGTGTTACAGAGTGGTATTAGAGCATGGTTCACCCCTTAGACTAAATGGGCTATGTGTTGGTCATGCATGCATGTGAGTTGCATGTGTGTCTCTCACACTTGTATTCCATGTGCTTGTTGCATTTGCATGATGTTGTTCATGGTTGTAGTGATGTCGTCATCTGAAACTTGAGGTTTTTGTTGTGGAATGCAACGTCATGAGTGTATGAATGGTTACATGTTGACTTATGTCACTTACATGTATTGTTGTAGTATGCTTGGTTACATTCTTTCATGTTTGATTACATTCTTGTATGCTTGGTTGTATGAGTCATTCTTGTAGGTTTAATTTCAAGTATCGTTCACTCTTGCTTGATCATATGTGCTTATGCATATGTGTAGTTGGTTACATATTTATTATGCATGTTCATGTTTGCATGTGGTAAAGTGTATATTGACGTAATGATGGTGGTTGTCATGCATGAGGTTTTGGTGTGTGTCGTTGTTGAGGTCATGCATTGATGACTGGACCCTAGTTGGAATGGCGGTTGCATGGTCATATGCTTATGTTTTATGTTTTTATATGTTGTCATGATTATGTTATACATGTATCACGCTGATTTGTTAATCTTTCAGATGAGGTATCCTCCCCGATCTATACTAAGGTACGTTGGTTTATTGTGAATTGGTTTAAATGACATGATACACCTTGCAGGAAGAAATATCAAATGGATAGCAAGATGGTTGACTACAAAGACTCTCCCTATGAATCTGAATAACAATATGGTGTTGGGAACTCTTTTTATTTGGTAGTTACACTAAGAAGTTTAAAGGAAGAAATAAGGAGTTGTAAGGCAGATAAGGACAGAATCATGAAGGCACAGGAGAAACAAGCAAAGGTAAATGTAGTAATACTTCAAAGTTTTTCAAATTTGCAGTGACAGGGACCATGTTGGATCAACTATGAGAAGGAGGATAGAACTAATGGGCCATATGGTAGTCGGTCACATGGTGGTCACAGCTCAGATAAAGATGACACAATTAGATACGACAGGTTATTGGACATTCCAGATAAGAGAGGGAATAGACACAGATATGATTTTAGTTTTGATTCAGATAGGCATCATGATCATCATTGTTATCATCCTTACAAAAGGAATGATAGGGGATATTTTCCGAATGAGTTTAAGAAAGAAAAGCCACCAACATTTGATGGAGATATGAAGAAACCACAGTATGCAGAGGCATGGTTACTTGGCATGAGGAAATTCTTCAGGTTGCATGACTATTCAAAGAACATGAAAGCTAGAGTGGCTACATTCAGTCTTAAAGGTAAAGTCAACATTTGGTGGGAAGATGTGAACAATGTCAGATGTATTCATGAGGAAGATTTGACTTGGAGTGAGTTTGAGCGACTATTCAAGAAAAAGTATTTGTCAGAAAGATACTTTGATGGCAAGGTGAAGGAATTTTATGAGGTAAAGATGGGATCTATGACAGATGATGAGTACACTAGCAAGTTCTTGGAGTTACTTAGGTATGTGCCTTATCACACAGAGGAAAAGGCCAAGATTCACATGTTCATTGGTGGGTTACAGGTTGCATTTAAAAATAGAATTGAGTTTGATGAGACTAGATCATTGGAGGAGTCCATTTAGAAGCTAAGGCATTTCTTTGAGCAATCGAAATGCAGAAATGAGACTAAGCCAAAATGGAGAGGTAATGCAAAGAACAAAGGAAAATGGGAAAAAAAAGAGAAAGGCCTTAGGATATAGGTAACAAGGAGAATGTTGCACCACCTAAGAGGTTCAATGTATCAAACAAAGGATAGGAACACTGATCCGGGGAACAAAATAAGGAGCCCGTGCAATGTTGGACTTGTGGAGGAGATCAACGCAGGAGAGACTGCCCACAATACTAGAGTGGTAGGCCTAAGATATACAATGCGTAAGAGGTACAAACTATTGGAGATGCTGGTCAGAGTATTCCACGTATCTATGCAACATTGGATAACAAAAAGGCATAACATCAAACATCTATCATTGAAATGGACGGTAAGCTTTGTGATCAAGTTATTTCTATTTTTATTGACCCTAGATCTAATTACAACTATGTTAGTCTTGACTTGATGGATAAGTGTGGTAACCTTTTGTTAGTTAAGTTTTGGAGCTCTCTCATTATTCTGTCTCTCTCTCTCTCTCATACTCTTTGAGACTTAGAGTTTTTTTGGAGAACTCTTGGAGGGTGTGGCATACTTGGATTTTTGGAGGAAGAAGGAAAAGTAAGAGTAGGAAAGTGCAAGAAGGCACTGGGATCAACAATTACATCATATTTTCTTGCAGGTACCAAGCTGCTGTATGTTTCCTTCACTAGTTTTAGCATGCATGACACATGCATGTTGTTTCTTGGTCATGATTTGTCATTGGCATGGAGGATTGCTTGGATTGACAGTGGATTGCCTGGCCTTTCCATTTCTTGGATAGCCATGGTGATTATGGGTTTACTTTCATTTTTTTTTGTTGGTTCTCATGTTTCCTTAGATTGGGTTAAGTTACAAGTTCCTAGGGCCTTGGTTGGAAAAACGCTCTGGAGCCCTATAACAACTTGGGTTGAGTTACTAGTCCCGTAGCCTTGGTTGGAAAAATTCTCTGGAGCCCTTGTAGGTTGAGTTACTAGTTCTGGAGCCTTGGTTGGACAAACGCTCTGGAGATCGACGACAACTGTGGGTTGAGTTACTAGTCCTGGAGCCTTGGTTGGAACAAATGCTCTGGAGCCCTGAATGGCTGGGATAGAGACTGATCAGATGATGGTTTTGTGATGTCTGATCATGAGGTCGAATCACTGCTTGATGGGTTGAGGTGGATGACCTTTGGAATCCATGTATGGGTTTTGATTGATGAGTTCTATGAGATCCCACATTCATGCTTGGAATATGGTACGGGGGTGAATGGATGAAGAGAGATTTGGCTCAACCATTCTTCGATTGGGTGGAACGTGGAAGTCCCATCCCGGGTTTGGAATTTGCATCATTAATGAAAGGTTATTTCTCCTTTTATTTCTATGAGCATTTTGATGGATTATATGTGGTGTATATGCTGTGATTTCATGGATAATTTTGTCCCTATTATGATTGTTATGTATGTGTTTTATGAAAACAGGCATGTGTGGCTCTCATCATGTTTTTATTTGTAATTGAATGATCAATTTATATATGACCTAATGGATGGAATGACAATTGATGTGTTGAGGCATCAATGGTTCTTACCGATTCCCAGCTAAATATGAGACCCCTATGCTCAGAACTGTTAATTACACCTGTAGATTACACTTTTGCAATATGTTTGACGAAATGCCTATCATGGCTAGTAGGGGTCCAGTCAATGTCTTGAACAAGTATTTTATTTAGTACTATCATTTCCATGCCCTTTTACTGATATGAAGAAATGGTTCAATTATGGGCAGTGACCTATGCTCTAGGCCTAAAAAAGTGGCTCAAATACTAGATTCGCTAGCATAGCACTGACAATTTTGGTCTCTGGTCACTGGCAGGAGAGCCCGTGAGAGCGACTTTGGGTTGCTGGTCGCACTCATGCTTATAACATGGGAGCGAATAAGCCTTAAGTTGTCCAAAAGCTCAGTGGGACCCCAAGGCAAGCTTTCTAAAGTATTGGATTGGTTCCTAAGGGTCCTGTAGCTAATGATTAATGTCTGTATGGTGTGTTTCCATTGGTTCTAGTTCCTTAATGTGAATTAGGATGTTGAATCATATCACAGTGGCCTCTCGTCACATGTTTACCCCGACTGACTGATTTCTTGGGTAGATGTGGGAGGAGGGTGTTACAATTACCGTCTTTATGACTAGCCCTCATCTCAGATTGCCTTTTCCTTTGTAAATATGAGAGACTTTGCAATATAATTGAATTTATCTCAGTATGCCTTTCTTGAGCTTACCAACCTCTCACTATGAGATTTGAAACTCCTAACCTCATCCCTTAAGCTCCTCAAGGTGTCCATCCAATTTGGAGAGTGGTTCCCTCCCCCTTGGTCAACTAACCTTTCCTCTTCATGAGCTTAGACCCCATCACTTCCATGTTGTGACTGATATGAATTGTACTGTACCATCTCAAACCTCATTCTATTTTACTTTTGCTCTGGGTAGCTTGTGTGGTGATGTAATTCACACACTTTTAGAAAATGCAAATGAATAAATACATAACCATACTCATGGCCATAAATTTCATGCTTAGGGAGCTGATAGGGTGACCCTGCCATGTCAAAACAACCACATTAACTTGATCATGAGATGAAATGATTTCATAGGAATTAATCTCCATTCAAGCCAAAAAAATAACATTCACTTAACACAGGATCCTGCTCTTACAGAGTTGCCACAATCCTTAATCTCAACAAAACAAAAATTAGCCCCTGCAATCTATAGGCTTGCAAAATCCATGATTTATCACAACTGCTGACATGTGCAGTGATACCAACTATTTTACTTTATGTTGGTCCTACATGTCTCAGGGCGAGTGGGGCCCATTTAGACTAGATTTAACACCTAAACATTTTCTTAGGTAATTTATAAAAATCATCAATTGCCTATGATAGAGCCCATCAGGTCCAAGTGCGAAACCTAGATGCTCTGATACCACATGTAACAACCCCCTCCCACCACTCTTGCCGGTGGAACAAGGTTTCCTTGAGGATCCAAATCCTTTGGTTCTGTTAGATGAATGGGGTACTGGGTACTATATAATTAGTTATATTTATCATATTATTATTATGTATTATATATATATATATATATATATATATATATAATTTTATTTTGATTAGTTTTTTATTTTGTTTTATGTATTATTTTTTAATAATTAGTCTCCCGACCTGATGGTCCCTACCTCCACGTCATCCCCCTTGGTGAGTTACACATCCATTGATTCGACGGTTAGAAAATCAGAAAGATAATTTTTTTTCTTTCGTTGACAATTACTTATGATATTCTTGTATTCTTATTAACTTTATTTATGTCCTTCTTTTATCTTCTTCTCATCAAGCACTCATCAAAATAAAAACATGAAGATAAAAGACACTAGATATAGGCACTCAGCGAGGGCTAAACCCCTATGAAGGGGAAAACCCAGTTAAACTCCTCCATTAGTAGATTCAAATCAATTGAGACAATCCAAGAACTTAGAATAGACCAAAATACCTTCCTCACTCCACCAAGTCAACCTTCCAGAATGATTATGCAAACTTTAGTATTCTCTTCTTGTTAAATCGCTTCAACCCAACAACAACATAGAATTTTGTCCCTCCATCAGATTTGAAATTTTCGGCCTTCCTGCAACCTAGAAACTTCACACACGTGGTAGAAAAAGAGAAATTTGGCTTCTTCTTGCTAGAAAAAGGTATCCTTATTCTTCGCTAGGGTTTTCTCCTCCTTGGAAAATTTACTACTCCTTTTACTCTCCAGCTGCTACAGTTCAACTTGCCTGTCTTGTGCTCCAAATGAGGTTGAGTTGCTGCCTTTATATAGTGGATTATGGCTCCCATTGATGCCGACTTGGTGGAGGAGGCCTAAATGACTCAATTTACATCATTTTTTCTTTCTTTCTTGATAAACAAAGCCCAAGGAGGGTCTATTACATGATGACATGGACAAGGACTCTTGACATAAATCCTAGAAGCCTACAATGGAGTCTTTTACCTACAAATAAATAATAAAGCATGAAACCCATGCTTAATAAATCATTTTTATTTCATAATAAAATTTATATTTCTTTCTTTAATGCATAATGACTTAAGTACAATTATGAAGACCAACACTACTTACATTATTCAACACTCCCTCTAACTAGGGAGGTATTCATAACTACATGTAGATAGAGGTACATGGAAGATCTCAATTGTATGTTCTACAAAGAGTTATAACACACACAATGCTACATATTAGATACCTGACCAAGGTATTCTAATCGAGTGGGACTAATGTGTACTCAAGGTTTAGACACTCTAGGTACCATCAGGATTTTAAGATCTAACACCAACCTAGGGATCTAGGTGCATATCCAAGGTCGGAGCTCCAAGACCAACGCCACCCTCCCTACTTTGGGATCTAGACATCATCACAAGTCGACCAGATTTCCTCCCAAGCATCTTGTCACTCCAAGATGCTTCATCTCTCCCTATAAACTAAACCAATTATGTCCTTCAATCCAAGCATGCTTCCATAATGTTTAACCTTCTTATGGAGAGATCCCACACATACACAACCCAAATTAGTAATAAAATTTCAATATATATACATTTTTAGCACAAACCTTTGGGGTCCTCAATTATTCTGATGCTTCTTATATTATCATCATATTATCCAAACACATTTCTTTGAAAGCTTTCTTCTTTAACTACCAAATTCAACTTCTGCTCTTCTCAACACAACCAAGTATTTGTTTGCAACTTCATGAATCAGGAACATCCATTCTTTGATCTCATTCTTTCTTCAATGTATTTACTATAACTGTCACATTATGCCCTCCCTCTTAACTGGGGAGATACTTCTATCCAAGCTCCCTCTAAACTTAGAGAGATCAACAACTTCCTTATTTTATAACATCAAAGAAACTTCAACCTTTCAAGGCTTCATTTATGTGGGAACATCATTCTTTTTCATGGCAACAAGGCCATCTTAGTCATCATCTTTCTTATAACTCCCCTTTTTCATCATGCTCATCATTATTATTAAGTCATTTTCCATTATGAACATCTTCAACATCTTGAAGATTATGTACCCACAAATCTTCAATGACAAGTATAACCAAATACAAATATATAGAAACATGAAGTCAAATATATCAAAATTATATCATTACAATGAAAACATCAAAACAATCAATCTTTAGACATCAAATACCTAAACTGAGTTAGGTTCATAATCAACAAGGGTTATATCTTTATATTATGGACTTCAAGAACTTGCTAGGGTTTTGTCACAAACCCTAGATTCCATCATTGATACTTAAAGTATTAGATATCAAAAACTAGATCAAGTTAGCAATCAATCATAGCATTTTACTTTTGGGGCTTCAATATTATGCCCTAAAATTTCGTGTCAAACTCTATTAGGGTTTTGTGAGGAACCGTAAATTTCATTAGTCATGAATATTAATAATCAAGTTAGCATTCTAATTACAGTGAAAGAACTTTATATCTAAGGTTACATTATCATGCATTAGAATATCATATCAATATCTACTAGGTAAACCCTAGAAACAAACATCAAGTCATGAAAGTTAGATATACAACAATTTTAATCAAGCTATGGTTTCGATCATACGAAAGAATATACACCTAGGGTTTCATTCCTAGGACCTTACTTTAGCTATTACAAGGGTTTTTTTTCATAAACCCTAATTCACCAAACCCAAAAAAATCTAAGGTTTTATTGTATAGCCTATACATCAACAACCAATCCATCAATAAACCCTAAACATCAAGAGAGTAGGATTTCATCATAGGCTCTAAACTTTATCAACAAACCCTAAGAGGACTAGGGTTTCATCAATATTGTTAGCATACCCTAAGCACCAAAAGGTTAGGGTTTTATGATGAACCCTAAGACTGAGGTTTTATAAAAAATAAACAAAATAGAAAATGATAATATGATGAGGGTAGATTCAATCTAGAGATTAGTCACCCTAACAAGAATCTTTATGATTCAAAACCCTAGACATAAGAGAGTTAGTAATATAAAACAAATTTCAAATGTCAAATGATCATACCTTTTTGTATGAGGAAAATCTTGCAACAAATCTTGTAATTTAAAACATACCTTGAGTTGTTCTTTAACAAACCTTGTAGAGTATCATTATGAAGGGCTTCCTTTGCAACAAAGATTCTTTCATGACTCAAGTATTTCCTTTGAAGTTTTCTTCATATCCTTTGTGTATTTTACAAGTTTTCCTACCAAGGAAAATACAAAGAAAAGTTTATGAGTATACAATATAAACAAGTCTCGATGTGTGGAGGAAATCAAGAATAAAAGAGGAAACAAAAAACAAGATACTTATATTTTTGTCAAATGGTGAAGGCTCCCTCTTAATTCAATATTTTTGAGGAATGCCTACAACTTATAAAAAACAATTCAAGAATTTATAACAAGACATATTAGATCTATGAATTCTAGAAATCAAAACATAAAGAAAACATTACAAAACCTAAAATAGTAGATTTAGAAGGATATTTAAGAGAAGACTTAATAGTATAAGTCTTTGACCTCAAATTATTTAGTCTTATTCTTCTTTTGTGGAACTTCATCAACAACATTTTCATGTTCTCTTTCTCTATTCTTATTCCTTGGATTTTTAGGACATTGACTCTTGTAATGTCCCATCTTATGACAATTGTTTCATTCAATATTTGATAGATCAACCTTATCCTTTGATCCATTGAATTTATTGTATCCTCCCTTCTTCTTGTGATGAGAAGAATATGCATTGGAGGTGTTATTCTATTCATCTTCCTTCTTGTCAAATACTAAAGAAACGCAGGATTTTTTCTTGACTGCAAGAATTCCACATTTGTTCAAAGGATGGTGTGTCCTTCCAACTACTAATAACTAATACAAAAGAGGTCCATGATTTTGGTAAACCTAATAGTACAAAAGTCAAAAGTTATTTCTCTGGTACAATTTTGTGTAGGTTTTAACCCTGTACAGAAATTAGCTGCATACAAATTCTAAAACATAGAAAATAAACAATAGCGAGAGCATAACACATAAAACACATATACACAAATATTTTCCCCTAGATCCAAAAACCGGGACTACCAGCTTGATTTTTCATTATATTCCTTTCAATGTTACATTACATATTTATACATGCTGAAGCATCCAATACCATGGAATGAAAACCATCGCATCCAAAACCATGGACCGAAAACCATCGCATCCAAAACCATGGACTGAAAACCATGGGTAGGTCCGCCCAACCTAATATATGTGGGCTAGTCATGGAAATAATATAACACAACCCAACATTCTCCCACTTGTTGCTTTCTTTCCACAAGAGGCCACAGGAGAGCTTAGTCATTTATCCAGCCCTGAAATGCCCATTGTTTCTCTACACCAAGAGAACTTCTTAGAGCTCACAGATTTTGTCAATGCATCTGCAGTATTCTTCAAAGTTTCCACCTTTACCAACAATCTTCTATCATATCCCTCACAAAGTGATATTGAACATCAATGTGCTTTGTATTTGAATGGTAATCAGGGTTCTTTACCAAGAAAATTGCACTTTGGCTGTCACAGTCTATCCTTATAGCTCCCTGTACTAACCCCATACTTGAACACAATCTTTGCAACCAAACTGCTTCCTTTCTTGCATGAGTGGTTGCCATGTATGCTGCCTCTGTAGCTGATAGTGCCACTACAGGTTATTTCTTACTCATCCAACTGACTGCTCCTCCAAATAGGTTAAACACATACCCACTTGTAGATCTTCTCTGATCCAGATCTCTAGCCCAGTTCGCATCAACAAAGCCACATATATCCAAAACTTTGTCCAATCCTGGTCTTCCTTGGTAGCACAAACCATAATCACTAGTGCCACACAAATACCTGAAAACCCACTTCACTACTGTCCAATGCTCCTTCCCTAGTTTTGACATAAACCTGCTCAATACTCCCACTGCATGTACAATGTCTGGTCTAGTACAGACCATCGCATACATTAGGCTATCGACTGCACTTGCATATGGAACATGGGACATATCCTCTTCCTCTTCTTGTGTCTTGGGACACTATTCAACAGATAACTTTACACCTACAGGAATAGGAACCTTCATCGATTTACTATCCTGCATATTAAACCTCTGCAATATTGTCTTGACATACTTCCTCTGGTTTAAATAGAGCTTCCTTTTTGCCTGATCTATTTTAATTTCCATGCCCAAAATATAGTTTGTAGCACCAAGATCTTTCATGTCGAATTTGGAGGAGAATTGGGTCTTCAAATACTGGAAAATTTAATGTCATTTCCAACCAGCAACATATCATCCACATATAAGACTAGATAAATAACACGGTCACTAATTAATTTAAAATACACAAAGTGATCTACTTTGCTTCTGGTGAAGCCAAGTCCCCGTATAAATGTATCAAATTTCTGATACCACATCCTTGGTGACTGTTTTAACCCATACAGAGACTTATTTAACTTGCATACCAGTTATTTCTTACCCTTCACCACAAAACCTTCAGGTTGCTTCATGTAGATCTCCTCTTCCAGATCCCCGGGAAGAAAAGCTGTCTTCACATCCATCTGTTCTACCTCAAAAAGAAGCAACAACAGATAAAAGTAATATAATAGAAGCTACCTTGGCAACAGGAGAAAAAATATCACCAAAATCAATTCCCGGCACGTGGGAATAACCTTTTGCTACCAACCGAGCTTTGTATTTCTCCAGCTTTCCTACTGCATTTTTCTTCTTCTTGAACACCCATTTTCTACCAATGGGATTCCTTCTAGATGACAACTCCACTAGATTCCAAGCCTCATTTTTGTGCAAAGATGCCATTTCATCAACCATGGCCTCTTTCCAGAGTTTTCCATCCTCTGAATCTACTGCTTCCTTCACAGTTTTCGGATCATCATCAGTAATAGATAAAGCAAAATTTGAACAGAAAGCAGATGGACTATACCTTTCTGGTTGCCTTCTTTCTCGAAGTAATCTTCTCACACCCAAATTTTGTGGCTCTTCATCTTTTGATTCCTCCTCTGCTATAGATTCTGATTCTTCCTCCTTTAGCTCAAACTCTATCTTCTCAGGTTCCTTTGGTTGGAATTCATATTTACTAACATCTTTCACCTCTCTGAACACCGCATCTCGACTGTACACAACCTTCTTTTTTACTAGGTTCCAAAGATTATAACCCTTTAAACCATTCTTGTACCCAATAAAGATGCACTTTTCATATTTACTATCCAACTTGGTTCGTTTCTCCTTTGGAACATGTACATATGCATCACATCCAAATACCCTCATATGTGAAATAGAGGGTTTCTTACCAGTCCATACCTCTTGTGGAGTCTTATCCTCCAACACTGAAGAAGGTGATCTATTGACCAGGTAACATGTTGTCTCCAATGTCTCTGCCCAGAATTCCTGTCCTAACCCAACACCATTGAGCATGCTTCTTGCTCTTTCCATCAACGTCTTGTTCATTTTTTTCTGAAATTCCATTTTGCTGAGGTGTATATGGAGTAGTCTTATGGCGTGCGATACCACACTTCTTACATAATTCTTCAAATTCATTACTGCAAAACTCTCCACCGTTATCTATCCTCAACACCTTTATCTTCTTCTCTGTCTGGTTTTCACCAGAGCCTTAAATTCTTTAAACCTGTCAAAGACTTCAAATTTCTTCTTAAAAAAATATATCCATGTATTCCTTGAGAAGTCATCTATAAATGATACATAGTACACAGACTTACCCAGTGATGGAACCTTCACAGGTCAAAACACATCACTGTGCACAAGCTCTAATATCTATTTCGCCCTCTTACCACCAGAGGGGAAACTCACTCGATTCTGCTTCCCATATACACAATTTTCACAGAAATCAAAATCCAAAGAGCTATTACTCATACCTTCTACCATACCTTTACCATGAAGTATTCGAAGGCCCTTCTCCCCAATATTTCCAAGCCTTTGATGCCAAAACATGGTCTTATCTCCAAAGACCACTATATTTTCTGCTCCACTTTCAAGAACCACATAACTGTTGCACCCATCAACAATAGTGCTAACTTGCAGCTTGTATAGAGTTCTAGTCCGAACTCCTAGCATCAATACCAGTTCTCCCCGAACGATCTTGCAGGTATCTTTCTCGAACACTGTTTTTACACGTACATCATCCAGCTTGCTTAAAGAAATCAGATTTCTGGCTAATGCAGGAATATGCAGAACACCCGAAAGTGTTCTAACCCTTCCACCTTGCAAAATCAACTTTAATTTTCTGCAACCAACGATTCTAGCCTTCCTGTCATCCCCCAAGAAGAAATCACCGCCATCATATTTCTCATACTCGCAAAACCACTCTCTATGGGGAGTGAAGTGAAAGGATGCACCTGAGTCAATCAACCATGCCTCATGATCTACATGTGTACTTGAAGAAGCCAAGTACACATCCCCACCTTTATCTGAGGTGGTTTTCGCCTCTACAGAAGGAGCAGCATCAAATCCCTTTCCTTTGTCAGGAGATTTAGATTTACAGTCCCTTTTGTAGTGTCCTTCCTTTCCACATTTCCAGCACACCACCTTTACTGGTTTTCCTGGAGATTTAGATCTCCCACTCGATGACTTATTTTTGTTTCTATTCTAGGACTGTAATCATACAAACAAGGCATCACCATTATGGCTCTCCATATTTTTCCATCTCATCTCCTCTGTCAGCAAGGATGTGACTATTTCATTAAACTGCAAGGCAGTTTCATTGCTACTTATTGCAAGAACCAGACTATCCCACAAATCTGGTAGATAACAAAACAAACTAATGCACTAATCTTCATCTGAAATTTTGATATCAACAGGCGATAACTGACTTACCATAGTACTAAGCGCATTCAGATGCTCTGTCACAGAGTCTCAATCTTTCATCCTCAGGTTATACAACTTTTTCCATAGGAACTGTTTATTCACCAGAGACTTAGATTGGTACAAAGTCCCTAACTTTTCCCACAAAGCCTTCATCGTAGCTTCCCCTGATACATTCAACAATACTGAATCTGAGACACACAATTGTATTATGCTCTTTGCCTTCCGATCCAACTTTTTCCATTCTTTATCAAAACCTCTCAATGGTTTAGTAACCGGATCTACCGCGATCCACTGGTCTTTATCCACCAACAGATCGTCCATCTTGAGTTTTCACAACTCAAAAATTTGACCATTAAATTTATCGATCTCTATCTTTCCACTACTCACCATATTCTTTCACCACCAGAATCGATCTCGCAGATCTCCCACTGAATAGGGTCTACCACAGGCCCGAGCGAAACTCCTCAGCAACAAGGGCGTCCCCTTGAAGCCAAAACAACTCTAATACCAAATGTAGGTTTTAACCCCATACAAAAATTAGTTGCATACGAATTCTAAAACACAGAAAATAAACAATAGCAAGAGCATAACACATAAAACACATATACACAGAGATTTTCCCCTAGATCCCAAAACTAGGACTACCAGCTTGATTTTTCATTATATTCCTTTCAATGTTACAATACATATTTATACATGCTAAAACATCTAATACCATGGACCGAAAACCATTGCGTCCAAAACCATGGACCGAAAACCATAGATAGGTCCACCCAATCTAATATACATGGGCTAGTCATGGAAAGAATATAACACAACCGAACATTTTGTGGAAAATCTTGTAGATTCACAAGCTCATGCAATGTACTAAAGAACAAGACAAGAATTTACTTCTACTTCCAACCAGCGGAAGCCAATTGATTGATGAAAACAATATGAACAAGAAGAAGATCAATCAATGGCACATAACAAAGGATGTATATGGGGAAATCCACTGCTCAAAACCAAGCTATTTGTATTGCATATGTCCGAAATATAAGTGAAGATACAAAGTTTGTTCTCACTAGAACAATGCCACACTAGTATGCCCAACTCTCTCAGCTCACAAGCTATCTCTTGGTCAACACTTTGCCAATTCTGTAGCTCTCTAAGCCTCTAATCTCTTGCGTAATTCCTATAATGAATAAACCATATTTAAAGGGAATTCATGCTTCCAAAACTATACAATCCAAACATAGGATCAATCTATGATGCATGCATGATATTTACACTCCAATAAATAATACAATCGATAATACACTGTCCTTACACTCTAGTCTCAACTGCGTCTTTCTCTGAACTGACATGAATGAGTTTCTCATGAAGGAATCTTTAGTTAACTAGAATAGCACTAGTGCACCAACTGATGTTAGTCCTCTATTAGTTCCATAAACAGTTTGGAACTAATTTAACTGAACTTAACTCAGTAAACTGAGTGATCCAATTTCCAACTCAATTTACTCATACTGGACCCCTAAAACTTAGGGAGAACATACACATGACTAAAGAAATAATTCCAACTCAAAATTCCTAAGTTAATTAAGTTAATTAAACTTAATTAACTATTTACAAGTTTCTATAAGAATATAGTTTGATTTTAATTCTCAGTTTAATTCAAGGACAAATTAAACTAGAATTTCTTGGTACCATTTCTCAACACTCCCTCTCAACAAGAAAGGGATTATCATCTACCTCGATCCTATCTATGTGAAACTCGAATTTACATATTGACAATGCCTTTGTCAAAATGTCAGCATCTTGCTCCTTCGTGGGAATGTACTCTAACAACATAATCTGCCTCAAAACATAATCTCTGAGATGATTATATCAAATACCAATATACTTGGACCGATCATGAAAAACTGGATTTTCAGAGAGTTTGATAGTATTCGATGTGGGATACGGTTATGAACATAAATATTTGTGTTGCATGCCTCAACCCACAAGTGTAGTGGTAGGCCCTAATCATGCAACATCACCCTTTCTGCCCTTAATATGATTCTGTTCTTCCTCTCGGCGACCCCATTCCGCTGTGGGTTATGGAGTGTCGTCAAATCCTGTTTAATCCCTTCTGCTGCACAAAAATTATTAAACTTGTTTGAGACATACTCACCACCATTATCACTCCATAGAGATTTAACCTTCTTTCCCAACTCTTTCTCCACCAATGCTTTAAACTCACAAAAATTTGTGAAAGTTTGATCCTTTTTCTACATGAAAAATATCCAGCATTTACGAGAATAGTCATCAACAAATATAACATAATACCTATGTTTGGTCATGGATGCTGTCGAGAATGGTCCACACACATCTGAATGGACTCACTCTAGAATAGCCTCTGCTCGACTGTCTCTGTCGTGAAAGGAAGACTTGGTGTATTTTCCCAAAGTACACCCCTTGCATGTATCAACTTGCTCATGCGTACCTTTGGAAAGACCGGTAGAGATCTGCTGCCAGTCATGTGGAATGAAGCTCCACTGTCTAAGTACCATACACTTACCATCATTGATGACACCATGCATGCAATTAGGGAAAAGTCCAATTTGAATTGAGAGTCTGAAGCCTCACTTGCCGCTCCTCTTGAGGACTTCTTAATTGGAAAATTTGTAGAAAAATGGCCCAACTCATGACAATGAAAGAACTTAACTTTCTCCATGTCTTTCTTGTTACCTCCATGATAAGAATCCAAATTGGAATCGGAAGCTTTCCATTTCCCCTTCTCTGCCTTAACCACTAAGGCACAATTCTATTCATCATCAATTTTTTATGAAGAGCGATCCCTGGTGTTCCTCCTGCATCAAATCTGACCATAATCGTTCCCAATCTGACAGCTTCTCCCGACCATTGAAAGAGTCCTGATAACTATGAAAAATATTTGGAAGTTCTAGAAGAGAAAGACTCATCATATCATCCTTGGCAACTGTGATTCCAACACTTCCAAGTTCAGCACGACACTGAGTGAACTTGGTCAACTATTTTGGAATTGTCTCACCTTTCTCCATTTTGATTTTTCGAAGTTTGTCCTTTAGTGCCAATTTACTTTGGTCGTTGTTATTCTGATACAAGTCCGTCAATTTTTTCCACATAGCATATGAAATTTCCTTGCCATGGAGACTCGAGACAATGTGGTCTCAAACTACCTCGAGGATTATCCGCCTTGCCTTCGCCACACACTTCTTCCATTCAGCCAAATTTTGTGCATCTAATGCTGTTGGCTTAGGAATTTCTTGATCTATGAATTTCTTAAGCCATTATCCTCTAGCACAACCTCCATTCTGTCCATCTAGGCTATAAAATTTGAGCTTCCTTCGAAGGCATACTCGAGATGCAAACCGTAGAATGCCATCTGCCGAACTTGAAGTATGTAGTGCAAATCCAAATTTCACTTGTAACCCAAAACTCAAAACTTCAAAATATCCTCTAGTATACTATTCTCAGCTCTGATACCATGTAGAAAACCCTATAGATTCACAAGCTCATACAATGTACTAAAGCACATGACAAGAATCTGCTTCTACTTTCAACCAGCGGAAGCCAATAGATAGATGAAAACAATATGAACAAGAAGAACATAAATGAATGGCACATAACAAAAGATGTATCCAGGGAAAACCACTGCTCAAAACCCCACTATCTATAATGCATATATTAGAAATATGAGTGAATATACAAATCTTTTTCTCACTAGAACAATTCCGCACAAGTATACTCAACTCTCTCTAAGCTAGCTCTTGGCCAACACTTAGCCAATTTTGCAGCTCTCCAAGCCCCTAATCTCTTGCGTAATTCCTAGGATGAATAACCCATATTTAAAGGGAATTCATTCTTCCAAAACTGCGCAATCCAAACATAAGATCAATCTCTGATGCATGCATGATATTTACACTCAAGTAAATAATACAACTGATAGTACACTATCCCTGCACTCTAGTCTCAACTCGGTCTTTCTCTAAACTGACATGCATGAGTTTCTCATGAGGGAATCTTCAATTAACTGGAGTAGAACTAGTGGATGCACTAGTGCACCAACTGACTGTTAGTCCTGTATTATTTCCATAAATAGTTTGGAACTAATTTAACTGAACTTAACTCAGTAAAATGAGTGATCTAATTTCCAACTCAATTTAAGCTCATACTGGACCCCTAAAACTTAGGGAGAACATATACATGATTACATAAAGACTTCCATTTCGAATTTACTAAGTTAATTAGGTTAATTAAACTTAATTAACTATTTACAAGTTGTTATGAGAATATAATTTGATTTTAATTCTCAGTTTAATTCAAGGACAAATTAAACTGGAATTTCTTGTTGCCACTTCTCAACAAATTTCATCAATGGCTTGGAGTTAATCTCTTATTCGAGAGCTCCTTACAAAATAGGAAGATACACTATCATCCTTTGTCATATTTATTGTTCTTAGTTCATTCTTAAGGCTAGCCACTTGTCTGATTTTCTTGATGGTGAAAAATTTAGAGAGAGATTCATACATTTCTTTTGCGGAGTCTATCTTGGATATGTATTGGATTAGATTGTCCTTCACTCCATCTACAATTAAATTTTGTTGACCTAGGTTGTCATTGATGTCAATATGGAAATATTCTAGATACTAGATGATGATATGAAGCCAAGGGGAAGTAGAGCAGATCCATGAAGAAACAGGAGCAAGGCCATCAGGACAGCTAAGCCATAAGTAGAAAGAGTTACCAAAGGAGGCATATCAAAGCATATTATAGGACATCAGAGCAAGAGAGGTGTTCATATATGCAAGGAGGTATTTGAAAGACACTGCCAAGCTAGAGGAGCCACATTGGAGCAAGAGGAACTATAGGAGGAGCCATACACACACACACAAATAGACAGAGGAAACCGTAAGCGGGGAAGCTGAAGAAGCAAGCGAGCACAGAGGAAATGACAGCGAGCATTGAGGAAGCTAAAGGGCCAGCGAAGAGAGGAAACTGACATACATAGGCATGAGGAATGACCAATAGACAGAAAAGAAGAGAACAATTAGCTTTGAATGCTGTTAAAACGTTGTGGAAAATAAGCTGGAGGAGACAGAGGCAGCGTGAGGATCCAGCAAAACAGAAAGAGGGCTAAAGGGCCAACAGGACAATAGACAGTCGAAGGGGAGGAGATGCCAGCAGAGAACATAAGCTTGAACAGAAAGTTGTTCTTTATGCAGAGCTTAGTGCAGCTAATAGTAGACTGAATAAAGCTGTGTGAAGACATTATCAGAGAGCATGAAGGCTATTGGAGACTATGTGTGGGCAGTGTGCAGAGTTGTAAAGACTTCTTCATAAGAATATTGGTTGTCATTGATGTTGTAGCTTGGAGACTACAATGAAGCTATAATTAGACAGAACTCAGTAAAGAAGAGTTCTGAGAGCAGAACATTATTACGAATGACATTGACAAGATTGGGTCAAAACCCTCGAGGCTGGTGCCTCAGAAGTAAGTAGGATTGGAGTCCTTGGGGCTGGTGTCTCATAAGAAAGAAGGATAGGAGTCCTTGGGGCTAATGCCTCATAAGTAAGAAGGATTGGAGTCCTTGGAGTTGATGCCTCAAAAGTAGGAAGGATAGGAGTCCTTGGGATTGATTCCTCAGAAGTAGGAAGGATAGGAGTCCTTGGGGCTGGTGCCTTAGAAGTAGGAAGGATTGGAGTCCTTAAGGCTGGTGTCTCAGGAAATGGAAGGATTGAAGTCCTTGGGAGTTGGTTCTCCTAAGTCCAAGATTGGTGTCTTGGAAAAATAGAGTTGGTGCTCTGGAGGTTGGAACCTCACCAAAGTCCGAGTTGGAGGTTGGCGGCTGATTGCAAACACTTATATATTGTATCTATTTTACTGCAAAGGTTATATTAATAAAAGAATTTATTATTTTTGTTCATCTTGTGTTTTGAATATAAGTTGTTTAACTGGTTAAACAATAGTCGGAAAAAGAAATACTAATTCACCTCCCCCCCCTTTTAGTATTTCCAACAATTGGTATCAGAGCAGGTACCTTCATTCAAAGCTCAACAACTTGAAGGTTGACCTTTAGAACACAAATGGCAAGGTCAAGGAAGAAAGTCTCCAATCCTCCTAAGGATATGTCTCCCTCTACTACTAAAATAGAAGACAATCAATTTGAGGAGGCTCCAAGGCTTAACGGGAACTTTAATATATGGGAAGAAAGAATGAGGAATTTCCTATAGACTCAAGGCATTGAAATCAGGAAATCAGTAATTGCTGATAGCAGGATGGATGAGGAATACAAGGAGTACAATGCAAAAGCAATGAAGGCAATCTTGAATGTGCTACCTGATTCTGTAAAGAACAATCTAGGAAAATGTTCATCAACAAAGGGTATATGGGACAAAATTCATGACCTTCACTCAAAAGGAGCATTGACCATGACCATCAATCAAGAAGATGATGGAAATCTAGAAAGAAATCCAAAACCCATCATAGAAGCTGAACATGGGAATGATGACGTCAAGGCTAAATCAGACTTAGAAGATGAAGAGAATGAAAAAGGTTTTGTAGAAGAACTCCTCGCTCAACTTATGACTACCATGGAAGAGATTAATAGTTTGAAAAAGGAAAATGAGGAACTTAAGAAGACAACACTAGTTGGTAACCAAGATCAAACAAGGAAGAAAGTTGACCTCATCAAGCTTCAAGTACAAGAAAGGGATGAAGAGCTTGCCAAGCTTAAGAAGGAATATCATCAAAGCAAAAGAAAGCATCATGAAGAAGTCATATCCATGACAAATCAATTGAATAAAGCAAAGAAGCAGGAAGATACCTTGTCAAGTCAACTTGAACAAAGGCACAAGAGCTTGAACAAACTTGAAGAAGAGATTGGTCAATACAAGGTAGAGGTCTCCTCTCTCAAGTCTCAACTACAAGAAGCAAGGAAACAAGCACAAGGAGCTGAAAAGACCATGGAATCATTGGAAGTCACAAAAGGACAGGTTGATGAAGCAGGAAAGGAAAGAAACACCATGATCTATCAATTGAAAGCAAAGGATGAAGAAATCTTCAAAATGAAGTTAGATATCATCTTCCTTAAAATAGAAGCAAATGAAGCTATTCGTATCAAGGAAGAAACTGGGGAACAACTTGCTAAGAAGAATAGTGAGTGCGAAAGTTTGGAAGAAGAGATTGTCTTCCTCAGTACAAAGGTTGAAGGAATGAAAAACATCTTGAAGAGCACTCAAGCCTTGGATGACATGCTCAACTATCACAAATTTCCATTTGATAAATCAGGTCTCGGGTATGCAAGTGAACCCTCAAACAAGAATGAAAATTCTTTAAACAAAAGAGATGTGAAGAAGCCAGAAATAAATGGTGATGCTCCCAATTCTAGCAAAGGCAAGGAGAAAAATCAAGGCTACATTAGAAGAAATCCTGCTCCAAGAAGAAATCCTTCTCCAAGAAGAAATATAGCTCCAAGAAGAAATGTAGATGATGTCAAAGATGCAAGAGGCAATGGTTATCATCAAAGGATCTCAAGGCAGAAAGGCTTCATAAGTACATCAAGGAAATCTCCATCTCCCAGGTATCAAAGTTCATTCTTTGGTTATTGTTATTCTTGTACAAACTTTGGTCACATGGCAAAAGACTATAAAGCATATCATAAAGATAGATATTATAGTCCCCAACAATCTCCAAGAAACAATTTTGCAGGAAGAAGTCATGAATTCTTATTCAAGAACAATGTAGAATGATTCAAGTGTCATAACATTGGTCATATGGCACGTGATTGTAACTTAACATGGGATCTTACACAAGCTAGAACCATGCAAAAGAAGAAAGTTACACAAGTATGGAGAAGAAAGAAAATACAATCCAAAAGTCCCTTGAGCTCTCCAGCCAACCACATATCACATTGGCCTGAATTTTGACAATCTAAGCATTTGATGAGAAGACTCTGCCAAAAGGAGATGATGTATACAGTTAGGGGGAGCCTGTAATTCTTGATCACTATTGCAGAAGCTATTAGTGAAAAGGGTCTTGATGAAATCCTTGTTGAGATATATTAACAATCATTCTTTGATGAAGATCATTTCTCAGGAGTACTCCATTGAAGAATATGATCTTGTAACCATTCTTTGGACTGTTGTTAAAGATGCTTTCCACTTAATCACTAAGTAGTAATTGAAGCAACAGAGAAAGTCATCTAATGCTAGAGAAAATAGGGCAAACAACCATGGTTCTGTTATCACAGAAGTTTATGTCTTAACTCAGGGATTTAATGTGAGAACATATAAATTCTGGACACTAATAGAGGCAGTCTTCAAACAAACAGATACATTTGGAATAGAGTTTGAAGTAAGAGTAGCTGGCAGCCTATATCAAAACTGAAGCACTGCATGAAGATGCAGATCAACAATTGTATTTAAAAGACAATCACAGATTGGATATCTAATTCTGCTAAGAGGAAATAACTAGCTGAGATATGTACAAGAATACAAGGAAAGGATGGCAATGAGTTAAGAAGAAGCACAGAGACACAAATGAACTCAGATCTGAAGAAAGACAACAAGAAAGACAATATCAGTGGAAGTTTCTCTTGATTCGGACTATGAAGGTCTCTCAATTTTGCCTATGAAGACAACAATATGGATTGAAGCATAAAAGCTTGGACTTGGACACTTGGTGTATGGTCATTTGAAATCTGAATGAAAGAATTAAAGTAGAGCATCTTTAAGCGTTGTTGAAACCATGATAGAGTAGTTTTGAGACATGAAGAGGGCATAATGTGCAAATTGATGATAAAGCATCAATCCTTCTATCTCGAGTAAAAAGAAGAAGAGCACTATGACAGGGGGAGTCCAGACACATGAAGATCTACCATTCATGAAGAACAGAAGAAGTATGATAGGGGGGGTCCCAGAGCACTCCATATCGCATCATACAATATCGCATCAGGACTTCAAGAGCAGAAGTCATACAGTGTCAAGCGGCCCCTTTGTGATCGCTGATAGCAATACATATATATGCGGACCCGCCACAAAATTGCAATATAAGTTAATCTATGATCGCATCCGTCGCATATCGCAAGCCGTAAAGCCTTGCCATATTGGAAGCGCTGACTATGATAAGGCTGTGGACCCGACGGGCATATTAACTATGGCTTAATACCATATCGCATCTGGTCCTGTTATCACTCAGGTTGTCCCTTGGCTCCTAAGGGATACGGCCGAGGTAACCACAAACCAATCTTTGGATTGCAGGTCCTAGCCTACTTGCAATCAGAGAGGGCTCTCTCTTTATGATTTAGCTTTGTTTTGATATGATTTTAGGCTAGTTATGATGTACATGGGTTTTGTTTGAGTTTGGTTGGATGGATGATGTTTCAGACAGAGTTAGCATGCAAAACATGAGAAGTTCAGACCATTGGGCATGGAGTCAAGGATTAAGGGCTGCTGGATGTGTTTTCTTTGGAAAAGAAGGGATTACAGGGCAAGATAGCTAAACAAGGAACAACTTCAAGCTGGAATAAGGATGAAATGGAGGTCAGGGAATGAAAGGCAACTAAGTAACTTTCATTATGCTAACAGAGGGAAAATGAGAGAATATCATCTAGGAGCAATCAAGGATTCCTAAACAGCATTCATATATGAAAGAACTAGTGTAAATATGAGAAATGAAGTATTCATATTCAGGCCTAATTCTAAAGAAAACGTAGAGAAATCATAGAAATTGAGCACAGAGTACAGCTAAGTAACATTTGAGCTATTCTTCTTTCCTGCAATCTAGATCATGATACATAGATGATATACTAAACATAGAAACTGAAAGACAAGTGAGAAAGACTTATTGATCCATGAAGAAGCACGAGAATTCTATAATTTGCTCTTCAACCATCAAATCCACAACCAGACAGTTCATAAGCAATGCAGTCCAACAATATTTGTTCATAAAAGTTCTCAAAATATACAGCGCAAGTCTAGAATGACCTTATCAACCAACCAACCGACCCTTAAAACATTGTTTGGGGAGGTATTTATAAGAAAAATATCTACAAAACAGATCTGATAAAAGATCTCAGGAAATAACTGTGATTAACCTAACTTCTACTGCAATTAATGTAACAAATATATATTTTGAGCTGCGTTGGAGGCAGCTCCATCGAAACATGAGTTAATATGTTTCCTTTGAGCTCTGTGCTGTTCATTTTACAATAATTGTGCCTTGATCTCTGAAGCGTTGCTCTCAGGTGGCTTTAATGTTCATTAATCTGATCTGATGAGCTTTAAATGGCTTTTACTGCTCCACTAATACTCTTTGATTTGTTGGGATCCTCTTTAATGCTTGTCTGCTTTGGCCTTAAATCTTCCACGGATACTCTTTGACTTGGATCGAGGCTCTTTATTGCTTATTTGCTTTGGCCTTAACTCTTCCACAGATACTCTTTATCTGATACACTTTTCGGCTGCTCTGATACACTTTTCGCTGCTAAAATGCCCCTGCTTACCACTTTTTGGCACAAAAGAACTGTTGCGGTGCTTTCTGCAGTTTTAGAACTGTTTCGGTGCTTGGCCGATCAAAATATCAACAAAAATGAAGAAATACTACAAAAATGGCGGAGGAATTATGGACTGGTAGCTTGTGTTGAGGCCGTGCTCGTTGTCCGGAGCAAATTTGGGCCGAGGCGATAAAAAATGGGCGAAGAATGGCCATGCTTCCTTTGAACTGGAAGCGCGCGCGGGCGCATATTGAGAAATATGAGGAAAATATCCTTTTTACCTTATAAAAGGCAAAAAACACTTTATACGGGAAATTCATACTTTTAGCGGGCGGGAGCGATTACTGTAGAAATGAATAAATGAGGGTCGTTGGATCTTGCAAAGGCGGATCCAACGGCTGAGAGGAAATCACAATATCACATCGGGACATGGCAAGTGGAAAGGGGACTTTATACATATGCGATTAGCGATTAAGCGATAGCGATATCGGGGGAGACTATGCGATATGCATTAGGGAAGACTTAATGTTTGCGCGATAAGCGATGCGACATGGGGACAAGCGATAGCAATATCGCATCGGAGGGGGTCATCGGGAAACAAACAAAATGGGCTGAACACTTGCGACCTCCAACTTGCGATATCGCGTCGGAGGGGATCCAATTGGATCGGAGGAAGGGTAACTTGATCGGAAGAGGGTTTATTAGATCGGAGAAGGATAAATAAGGTTGGAAGAGGGTTTTTAAAGTCGGAAGAGGTTTTTAATGCATCGAAAGGGGTCCAAATGCATAGGAAGAGGGCTGTTACTAAGTTTCAAGTAAACTTAGTAATTCCCAAAGCATTATTTATGGTTATATTTCAACCAAAGGAAGGGATATGTATATAAAGGGGATTTTTACTATATTTTTAATATGGGAAGGGGAAAAAGGAGGGATTTACATAATAGAGTTAGAAATTAATATGAATTTGTGAAGAAAGCGCTAAGAATATAGAGTAATCCAGGAGTATTGAGTAGATCTCAATATCCTTTGGGGAAATTAGTGAATGATTTGGGGAAAAGGATGAAGGGGAAGTTAGTCATGCCTCGCTTGAGCTGCTCCAAGGGAAAACTGCTTTTCACATGTGATATAAGTAGATTTAACACTTTGAAACACAAAATTTATCACAAGTCTTCATTCTGCAACCTCAAAACTGCCTACCCAGCCTACTTACCTAACATTTTCTCTTCTCTTTGTTTGGGTGCACTTGAACTAGCAAACCCAACTTTTCTTCTTTTCTTTTGGCTATCCTCCTATCTAAATCTACCCTTATTTCTTCCAGGGGCTCAAATTAAGCTGTTGAGCACCCTTGATTCTCTACCTATCTAACAATCTGCCAAGATTAAATAGTTTGGACAGATTTTTATTCTCTATCTCTACAACAAGAAATTTAAACCTAGAGAAGCCAAGATTAAGCTGTTTGGCCTTCCGTTAACTGTGAAATTCTTCAAAAATGGAATATAGTAGTGGCATTTGAACTAGCACGATTTCCTTGCCTTTTGATTGGGGTTCATTTCATTTGATTTTCTCTTTGGCCAATCCATTCTTCTTTTTACCCTTTGATTGTTATTTTAGGGCATACCCTCTTTACATTTTTTAGATTTTTGATTTTCTAGGAAATATGGAACCTTTGCAGCATGGAAAGGATGAACATATTTGGCACTTCCACCGTCAATCATGAAATATGAAACCTATTGTATAGGAGGCTAAAAGTGGCTCCACATGGGGATGGATTTTCCAAATGAAAAGCCAAGAACAGCAGGTCAGAATGCCTTATTCTTCAATTGTTGCTGTAATCTGAAAACTTCCTTCTCTTGGATGCTTTTGACTGAATTCTTGTAAGCTGTTTATGTAGTATACTTTTTTAGATGAATTGCAGAAAAATTACAGCTCTGCTTCTTGCCTTCTGAGTGCTTTCTAACATATTCATATTTGCCTGAGCACTTCCTTTGAGATAAATTCAAAATATATATCAGACTGGTGCATTCCTTTCGGTTCTTCCTTCAAAATTTGCTGCTCTAGTTCCTTTATCGGACTGCTGTAAATGAAAATGCTGAAAATACAAATATTAATGTACAATATAGATCTGAGTTATATACATCAACAGATATCAACATAATGTTTGAGCATTCGCCCATTGACAGGGCCATCTTCAGCTTCGGTGCCATCCAAACTCTTCAGAAAATATGTGTTGTTGCCTTGTACAACTTGAATGACATAAGGTCCTTTCCACAGGAAATCAAATTTGCCATGTTTTCCTTTATCCTCTCTCCTTGAGTCCCATATTAATACTTTGTTTCCGATGAAGAAATCTTCAACCTTTGTTCTCTTGTCAAACATTTTCTTCAACTTCTCTTGTAGAACTTCATTTCTGTGATATACTTCCTCCCTTGTCTGCTGCAAGTGAATGGTTTGATTTATCCTCCTTTGGATATCATTAGGCTCGGATTGTATCTCTTGTAGTAGCTTGATCACAGGGATTCCCAAAGATGAAGGGAATCTTGCCTCCATGCCATAAACTAATTCATATGGGCTTGTTCCAATGGATCTTTTGGTTGTCAATCTGTCGGCCCATAGTGCATTCACAACCTTTTTGTGCCAATTCTTTTTATTCTCCTCCAAGATTTTCTTGATGATGTTGATGAGGCTTTTGTTGGATGAATTAGCTAGGCCATTACCTTGAGGGTAATAGGCTATGGAATGACCTAAGGTAATGTGGTATTTGTGGCAAAAACTGATCATTCTCTTGGATTTAAAGGCAACAACATTGTCTGTAATGATTTTTTCGGGACAGCCAAATCTAGACAGTATGTTGGTTTCAAGGAATTGTATGATGGTTGAATCATTGGCTTGCCTACAAGGCATGGCCTCTATCCACTTGGTAAAGTAATCTGTGGCAGTTAAAATCCATTTGTGCTGGCCTGAAGAGGAGGGATGAATTTCACCAATGAAGTCTAAACCCCATTGTTGAAATGGTTTCTCAGTTGAAATGGGTTTAAGGGGTAAGGGCAACAACTTTATTTTGCCTTCAAAGATCTGGCATTTATGGCATGAAACAACAAATTTCTTCACATCGACAAATAAAGAGGGCCAATAGAAACCAGGCCTTAGTATTTTATCAACTGTAGATTTCCAGTACAAGTGTCCTCCACAGTCCCTGGCATGAAACTCCTTTATATCATTATCAGTTTCATTCATTGTTAGACAATTCAACAAAATTCCTTCATGATTTTTCCAAAATAAAACACTGTCTATAATACAAAACTTTGATGCTTTCATTTTCAAAAATCTCTTTTTAGTTTTGGACAACCCTGAAGGAGCATGCAAGTTTAACAGTATAAAACATATGTCAGCATACCAAGGTGATTGTAAAAAGGCTTGATTGATCTGTGGAGTCGCCAGCTCCTGTTCGTTGTCCAGTTCATTAATGTCAAGGGCTTGAAAATTGTTTTTGGTCATCAGTTTGGCTAGACCTTGTCCTTTTATGAGTTTTGTAGGCTTGAATTCAATGTCATATTCTAGGATATTGGCAATCCATTTGCCTCTTCTGCCCTCAATTCCTTCTTGAGTTAGAATCTCTTTAACCACTGCATTTGGAACATATGCTATCAAATGTGAGTATAAAATGTAAACTCTGAAATCTTTGATAGCTTTTACAAGGGAATATGCTTGTTTCTCCATGATTTGATACTTCAAGGGCGCATCTCTAAGGGCTCAGCTAAAAAAAGCAATGGGCCTTTTATTTCCCTGGTCATCCTTTTGTAATAGGACAACAACAATGGTGTGTTGAGAAGCAAAGGAAAAAATGATAAAATCTCTATCAATTGCGGACTTGTGAGGACTGGTGTTTGCGTTAAGGCTATCTTGATGCCCTCAAAGGCTTGTTTGGCTTCTAAAGACCATTTAACTTTAGAATCTTTCTTCAGCATATTGTTTAACAATCTTATCAGCTCGGCCAAATTGGGAATGAATCTTCTCAAGAAATTAATCTTCCCTAGAAAAGCTTGCAGTTCTTTGATATTTCTTGGATAAGGGACTTGAAGAATGGCTTGAATTCGGTCTGGATCAATCCTAATTCCATCTTTTGAAATGATATGGCCTAGCAATTTGCCTTCCTCTAGGCCAAACAGGGATTTCTTGGGGTTTAAATATATGCCATACTTTCTGCAAGTTAAGAATACTTGCCTTAGATGTTTTAAATGCTCCTGGTCTGATTTTGAAAATGGAGTTAGATCATCAGGGTAGACTACTAAGAAATCATGGATTTCTTTGGCAAAGGCTATATCCATGGCTCTTTGAAAAGTGGCTCCTGCATTTTTGAGTCCAAAAGGCATTTTGACATATTTAAAGGTTCCCCACGGTGTTGTGAAAGCTGTTTTATCCTGATCATCTGGGTGAACTAAGATCTAATTGAAACCTGAGAATCCATCTAACAGTGAAATTTTGGAAGACCCCACTACCCTTTGTAAAATATGGTCCATCTTGGGCAATGGGTAGTGGTCTTTAAGAGAGACTTGGTTCAAATTTATTAAGTCAAAACACAATCTAATCTCACCTGTTTTCTTCCTTGTGGGTACTAAGTTGGATACCCATTCTGAAAATCTGATTGGTGCAATAATTACAGCTTCAAACATTCTCTTCACTTCTTTCTCAATCAAGGGGAGAAGCACATGATTGATTCTCCTTAATTTCTATTTGAAAGGCTTTTGATTTGGTTTCAAAGGTATAGTATGTTGGATGACTGAAGTGTCATAGGATTTGAGGTCCTCATAACTCTAGGCAAAAACATCTTGGAACTCTTTAAACAAGTCAACATATTTTGGCTTTTGATCAGCAGGCAATGATTTGGACAGTTTTATCATTTTGGGGTTTTCTTGCGTTCCAATATTGCAGTCTTCAATTGCAGCGTTTAAGGGTTGCATCTTTGGCCTTTTGGGGACATCGTTTGAATCGAAAATATCTTCTAAGGGAGTCAAGCTTGTGGGCAGAAAATTGTCTTTTAGCTCAATTACTTCAGCCTCTACCTCAACTATTTCATCCAAATTCATCTGTTTCAGCTCTTCTATGTTTTTGTTATCAAAGGTGGTTGGGTGCAAAGTTTGTCTTGCTGCTTCAGCTGATATGGTCTGCTCATTTTGGCTCATTTGCTGTTGTTCATCCATGGCATCGGCATCAATGTTTAAACTTGAAAATTCTTGTTGTAGAGTGAGGAAATTATTGATATGTGCATCATTTTCAAAGACTTGCCAATCTTTGACATTGTTTGGGACTGCAGGCCTGTTTTTTATCTCGGCTGTGAAATGGTGATTGGGCTCGAATGGTAGCTTGCATGTGCTGGCAAAAGTTGCCAAGCTGTGTGCATGTAAATTATGGCTTCTTGATATTTTAGTAAGTTGGGATTTTGTGAAGGTATTGAGTATTTTAGTGGCAACTCTTCTGTAGGCTCTCAACCTATTATCATTAGTGACAAAATTACCTTTCATTTGCTGTATAATCAGGTCAGAGTCTCCTAGAATTGAAATTTTTGTAGCTCCTAGAGCTTTGATCAGTTTAAGGCCTAATAGGAGGGCTTCATACTCTGCCATATTGTTTGTGCATCTGAAATTTAACCTATAGGCATGACCCTCAGCATGGTTGGTTTTCCTGTTGTGGATCCACACTCCTGCCCCTGCTCCTAGTTTGTTTACCGAGCCATCAAACTCTAAATACCATAAGATTTCATGGTCCTGACTAGCATTGGGAGTTGTAATCATTTTCGGAGTGGGCAAACTTAGGTTTTCTGTTTCATGTAGTTCATCTTGTGTGCTGGTTACATCAATTGTTTTAACAGTTTCAATGCTTTGGGCAACTGATTCTTCATTTATGCATATTTCTTGCTCTAAAGCCAAAGGCTTATCATCAGTCGGAGGACTTGTATCAACATTAAACAAGATGAATGAATCCATATCAGAATGGATAGAATAGATAGGAAAGTTTTGGGGCTTTTCTTCACTTATGACCACATATTTCATTAATGTTTCCCTGTATAATCTCTTTGGTTGCCCAAAGACTGAAATAGTAGCATAGGACAGGTCTAATTGCAAAGATCCTTGGAGTTTGGCCCCCCAAGATCTTGAGAAAATCATACCATATTTGGGTGGAATGTCAGCTACCACCACGTCCATCAAGATTGTTTTATTTGGGTATTGGACCAAGGAGACACACAAATCTTTGATTAGGCCTAAACACTTGACTTGACTGGAATCAAATGAGAACAAGTCTTTGTATGCTCTAGTGATATCTAGGTCCAGTTTTTCCATTACAGCTTTGGGCATTAGGTTATGTGAAGCACCTGAATCAAACATTGCATTGTGCAACACTTTGTCATGGATGTGTAAACTGACATAAAAGGGTAGAACACCTCCATTTGTTATTTTACCATCAACCTCAGGACCAAAAAGCAATTCAGGTTGATCATCTAAGACATTAACATCATCCCTATTCTCTGGCATTTGCAGCGATCTTTTGATTTGCTGTCTATATATATCATGTTTAGCAAGCTCAGAGAGAGGAATAGATATCTTTAGTTTACTAATTTTTGCCTCTAAATCAAAGGGTTTCTCCAATTGAGTTTTTGTGTTGTGACTAGCAGATTTTCCTTTTTCAATTGCACTTTCAGTGATTTTCTCTTGGTTTTCAGTGTTATTTTGAGGTATTTCTGTTTCAGAAGTATTTTCAGGGGTGATGTTTGAATTCTCTTTTGAGGAAGAGGATATAAATAGCTGGTTTTTAAAGGTCTGCATGTCTAATACATCTTCCACCGTCACTTCTTTTGGGTTTGGGTCTATTTTTTCAGAAGGTTCTGTAAGGATTGCCTTGTCTTTTATTTTCTTAGGCTATTTAGCATCCTTTGGTTTGATAGGTTCCGACACATCTATGGTTCTTGTTCTCAATTTGTACTGCTTGTGAACCTCATATACTGCTGCATCATAGCCTTCTCTAAAGTCAAATGATTCTCTGGACTTGGTTTGAAATTGATTGATATCATGGTCGTCTTGGTCTTCTTGGGTTAGAAAAATTTGTTGTTCACCCTTTAGACCCATCAAGTTGATGTGAGAGTCCTCTGTTGGCTCACTAGATGTTGATGCTTCAGCATAGATTTCTTGAAAAGGAGGTCTTATATCATGGGCGGGGCTAGCCCTTCCAACATTTGGGTTTTGATTTTTTCTAAAATTTGGGTTTCTGATAGTATTAGTTTGTTGTCCTTCCCATGATTTTTTTCTTTCAATAGTTCCCATTCTATCTCCAAGTCCATGCACTCTATTCATGATTGCATCGAGTTTTTGTTCAATTGCTGAAGGTTCTTCTTTAAAAGTAGTTCTTCTCTCAACTCTTTCTCTGTTTTTCTTAGCGATCAGGTTTGCCTCCACACTAACAGATACATTCTGCATGTCTGCTAAGCTTTGAGGGGCTCTTTCCCTCAACTGATATGCCATGTGGGAATCAAATCCATCAGGGAATTTGTATAAAGCTATATCAGGTGGAGGTCTAAGGTTTTGTGGAATAGCATTGTAAACATTGTTGAACCTAGCACAATAGTCTAAGACAGTTTCTTGTGGACCTCTTTTGATAGAGTCATACTCAGATAGAATGTGTAGTGGATCTTTCTTTTTCTCCCATCTATTAAGAAATGTTTGGTAAAGGGCCTCTGGATCAACTATGGAATTTACAGGAAGAGCTCTAAACCAAGGCCTTACATCACCTGTTAAACTTTGGACAAAAATCTTCATTCTTACATGATCATCATCTATTTCATAATTCTCAAAATAGTCCTGCATTTTCTTGGTATGTTGCAGGGCAATGTTAGAACCAGTACCATCAAAATATGTGATTTTGGTTTGATAATCCTGAGGCATAGCCCCTGGATTTGCAGGTAACTGTAAAGGTGCATAACGATTCGCCATATTTACAGGGATAAATGGAACAGCAGGAAGAAATGGAACAAATGGAAGAGTGGAGATAATAGTAGGAGTATGTGTAGCGGATGGAGGTGTAGAAAAGGTGCTTTGAGAAGTGGATGATGAACTAGGAGAAGTTGGAACAGTGCGAGGATGGAATGAAACTTTAGCAGGGGTTGGAATATAGCTTTGCTGAATTGTTTCAGGACTTGAATCAACAATATCGTCTTTTCCCTCTTGTTTCCTGAGGGTCTTTGGGATTTTCAAAAACGGCTGGGGGATCTGGGTCTGGTTTTTACCTGGTATAGCGAGTTTTCTTCTTTGGAGCCAGCTTCTGAACTTATTTTTTGGAATTTTCTAAGGATTTTCCCCAGTGGAGTTTCCAATGATGTTATCACTCAGGTTGTCCCTTGGCTCCTAAGGGATACGACCGAGGTAACCACAAACCAATCTTTGGATTGCAGGTCCTAGCCTACGTGCAATCAAAGAGGGCTCTCTCTTTCTGATTTAGCTTTGTTTTGATATGATTTTAGGCTAGTTATGATGGACATGGGTTTTGTTTGAGTTTGGTTGGATGGATGATGTTTCAGACAGAGTTGGCATGAAAAACATGAGAAGTTCAAACCATTGGGCATGGAGTCAAGGATTAAGGGTTGCTGGATGTGTTTTCTTTGGAAAAGAAGGGATTACAGGGCAAGATAGCTAAACAAGGAACAACTTCAAGCTGGAATAAGGATGAAATGGAGGTCAGGGAATGAAAGGCAACTAAGTAACTTTCATTATGTTAACAAAGGGAAAATGAGAGAATATCATCTAGGAGCAATCAAGGATTCCTAAAAATCATTAATATATGAAAGAACTAGTGTAAATATGAGCAATGAAGTATTCATATTCAGGCCTAATTCTGAAGAAAACATAGAGAAATCACATAAATTGAGCACAGAGTACAACTAAGTAACATCTGAGCTATTCTTCTTTCCTGCAATCTAGATCATGATACATAGATGATATACTAAACATAGAAACTGAAAGACAAGTGAGAAAGACTTATTGATCCATGAAGAAGCACGAGAATTCTGTAATTTTCTCTTCAGCCATCAAATCCACAACCAGACAGTTCATAAGCAATGCATTCAGGCAATCTTTGTTCATAAAAGTTCTCAAAATATACAGCGCAAGTCTAGAATGACCTTATCAACCAACCAACCAACACTTAAAACATTGTTTGGGGAGGTATTTATAAGAAAAATATCTACAAAACAGATCTGATAAAAAATATGAGGAAATAACTGTGATTAACCTAACTTCTACTGCAATTAATGTAACAAATATCTATTTTGAGCTGCGCTGGAAGCAGCTCCATCAAAACATGAGTTAATATGTGTCCTTTGAGCTCTGTGTTGTTCATTTTACAATAACTGTGCCTTGATCTCTGAAGCGCTGCTCTCAGATGGCTTTAATGTGCATTAATCTGATCTGATGAGCTTTAAATGGATTTTACTGCTCCACTGATACTCTTTGATTTGTTGGGATCCTCTTTAATGCTTGTCTGCTTTGGCCTTAACTCTTCCACGGATACTCTTTGACTTGGATCGAGTTGCTTATTTGCTTTGGCCTTAACTCTTCCACAAATACTCTTTATCTGATACACTTTTCAGCTGCTCTGATACACTTTTCGCTGCTAAAACGCCCCTGCTTACCACTTTTTGGCACAAAATAACTGCTGCGGTGCTTTCTGCGGTTTTAGAACTGTTTTGGCGCTTGGCCGATCAAAATATCAACAAAAATGAAGAAATACTACAAAAATGGTGGAGGAATTGTGGACTGGTAGCTTGCGCTGAGGCCGTGCTCGTTGTCCAGAGCAAATTTGGGCCGAGGCGATCAAAAATGGGCAAAGAATGGCCATGCTTCCTTTGAACTAGAAGCGCGCGCGGGCGCAGATTGAGAAATATGAGGAAAATATCCTTTTTACATTATAAAAGGAAAAAAACACTTTATATGGGAAATTCATACTTTTAGCGGGCGGGAGCGATTACTGTAGAAATGAATAAATGAGGGCTATTGGATCTTGCAAAGGCGGATCCAACGGCTGAGAGGAAATCACAATATCGCATCAGGACATGGCAAGTGGACAGGGGACTTTATACATATGCGATTAGCGATTAAGCGATAGAGATATCGGGGGAGACTTTGCGATATGCATCATGGAAGACTTAATGTTTGCGCGATAAGCGATGCGACATGGGGACAAGCGATAGCGATATCGCATCAGAGGGGGTCATCAGGAAACAAACAAAATGGGCTGAACACTTGCGACCTCCGACTTGCGATATCGCGTCAGAGGGGATCCACTCGGATCGGAGGAAGGGTAACTTGATCGGAAGAGGGTTTATTAGATCGGAGAAGGATAAATAAGGTTGGAAGAGGGTTTTTAAAGTTGGAAGAGGTTTTTAATGCATCGGAAGGGGTCCAAATGCATAGGAAGAGAGCTCTTACTAAGTTTCAAGTAAACTTAGTAATTCCCAAAGCATTATTTATGGTTATATTTCAACCAAAGGAAGGGATATGTATATAAAGGGGATTTTTACTATATTTTTAATATGGGAAGGGGAAAAAAGGAGGGATTTACATAATAGAGTTAGAAATTAATATGAATTTGTGAAGAAAGCGCTAAGCATATGGAGTAATCTAGGAGTATTGAGCAGATCTCAATATCCTTTGGGGAAATTAGTGAATGATTTGGGGAAAAGGATGAAGGGGAAGTTAGTCATGCCTCGCTTGAGCTTATCCAAGGGAAAAATGCTTTGCACTTGTGATATAAGTAGATTTAACACTTTGAAACACAAAATTTATCACAAGTCTTCATTCTGCAACCTCAAAACTGCCTACCCATCCTACTTACCTAACATTTTCTCTTCTTTGTTTGGGTGCACTTGAAGTAGCAAACCCAGCTTTTCTTCTTTTCTTTGGGTTATCCTCCTATCTAAATCTACCCTTATTTCTTCCAGGGGCTCAGATTAAGCTGTTGATCACCCTTGATTCTCTACCTATCTAACAATCTGCCAAGATTAAATAGTTTGGACAGATTTTTATTCTCTATCTCTACAACAAGAAATTTAAACCTAGAGAGACCAAGATTAAGATGTTTGGCCTTCCCTTAACTATGAAATTCTTCAAAAATGGAATATAGTAGTGGCTTTTGAACTAGCACACTTTCCTGGCCTTTTGATTGGGGTTCATTTCATTTGTTTTTCTCTTTGGCCAATTCATTCTTCTTTTTACCCTTTGATTGTTCTTTTAGGGCATACCCTCTTTGCATTTTTTAGATTTCTGATTTTATAGGAAATATGGAACCTTTGCAGCATGGAAAGGATGAACATATTTGGCACTTCCACTGTCAATAATGAAATATGAAACCTATTGTATAGGAGGCTAACAGGTCCTTCGGAGCAGTGGAGGATTGGCCATCGGCCATCGGCGGAGTCATGGGTATGATATATAAAGGACCCCCGAGAGTCACGAATCGCCGATTGTGATTTAAGCTGCGAACCCGATACAGTTTAGATGCGGGTTTAATGTTGCTTGAAGTCTGCCCCTTAGTCTTTTGACTGGGTTTTCTCATATTCTCTGTGTAATTAAATATTTGGCTTGCTGTTGTTGGGAAAAGTATCCAATACGGAATGACCCTATCCCACTCTAAGGGTGATAGTACCTCAGCAACAATCAAAGCAAAGCTATTTGAGATTACTTCTTTATGAGATGTAAGAGAGAGGAGGAAGAGATCCACTAACTGATGTCTTCCGCTAATGATTGATCCGATCTTCTCCCTTTGCTGCTTGCTCCCAGCTCCTTGCTCTTTCACTGGCCTAGCTACACCAAGATCCTGCAAAATGACAAGAGAGGGAAACTACAAGAAGCATACATTCATAATTGATTCAAGGATTAGAATAAATCAAATATACAAGCATGACAATACACCATTGAGACACATGCATATAGAAGAACCTCAAATGCTTTATTAATGGAAGAAGTAAAGTTCGGGAAGTGATACAACCATAAAAGGCCCAATCCAGCATCACCTCCCAGCAGAAATAAATCTCCTCTTCACCTCCTTCAAGCAAATCACCCAATAGTTCTATACTCAAACCAACAGCACTTCCTTACATTCACAAGATTCCAGCCCCCCTAGACCTCATGAGAGAGCTCTATATATAGGAGTTTTGGAGAAAGGATGAGTCAGCTTGAGCTTGGCATGGAGCTGACTAGTGTCCTCTCCCACTTCAGTTATTCTTCAGTTCTTGAGTCCACTTGGAGGTTCTTGCTTCCACTTGGAGATCTAGACCCTCTTACTCATCACTAGGCGAATTCTCTGATCCAAGTGTCATTTTGGAAGCTTCCTGGGCATTGACACCTTGAGGAATGACTGTGCCACTTGGCCAAACACGCCCAGCGCAGGTAGCCTTCTTTGCAGTTGACATTCAGCGCAGGTACAGAGTGGAGCAGTTGACATTCAGCGCAGATGCTCAGTGGAGCAGTTGACATGATCCAGAATTAGCTTGTTTTTGAGTGTTTTCAGGTGGAGAACTGATATTCAGTGCTGTGGTTTGCTGACCTTGTTCCTCTAGGGGTAGCAACAACATGTTTAGGGACTTTGGATCCCTTAGATTATTGACATTTCATGCTTCATGATGTAAGGCACAAAAATGTCTATAACAGTTGCCCCCTAAAGTATGAGGTCATTTATCGGGTGAAATGCTTTATCAGGAGGATCTGAAGTTCATTCAATCGCTGAGAGGTGACCTGTAATAAAATACAATACAATACATTATTTTTTCATTCTGCTTTCATGATCTAGCTGAGGCGGGCATTCCCATGCTCAGCTTTATAAATTCATTTTGGTACATAGAACAGACGATCGTCTGATGATAGACTGATAATTCTCTGCTGAAATTATCATCCTTTGAGTAGGATGATCATCTGCTGCAATGATGTACATGTCAAATGTCTTTATGTTTCCTGAATATATATCGCAGCCCGTATGGATGAAACTAGATCCGGGGTCTTCAAACTCGTTCGATCTTCACTCTAAGTACAAGTCGATCCATGTGAGAATTGCGCTGAAGTCGAACATGGAAAGACATCGCTTGATTACCGATCAATGATGTAAACCGTTAACAAGCGCGAGAGGAATCACCGATAATGATAATGACCCTCAAGGTACTGCATTACAATTCACGTGGTGTGAATATAGGACTTGGCGTCGAACACCATGTAAAATCTTCTGGTCGAAGGTCATTGATGTATACCTGTCGCCGGAAGTGAGAAACTTGCCATTGAGGCATGCAAGCTTCAAAGTACTGAGGGGGGTGTTCCTAGATCAACTTCTTGGATAATGAGCTGAAGTCGACAAGAAGCGATCCGTCAAAGGAGGGCCTTAATGAATCCCACATCAGTGACAAGGAACGGAGCTAATGATTTTAGTGGAGGTGAAAACAATATGTGACATATGATTCAGGGTGGCGATCATGGGTGGATGAAGGATAATGTATGGCAGTGGATGGGACACGGTTGACTCTTTCTGAACAACATCTCTTGAACATATAACGAAACTGATGCGATGGATCGGTAGCATTACCCCAAATGTGGATGGTTTGGCGAGGACCATGGTGATGAGACCGGTAAATGAAACAACCCAACCCGATGTGATACGGAGGAAAAGTGTCATGTTCAAGAGCGACTTGCTACCATTAAAGCTTTGAGGTTCTCCCAATTTTTCCCCAGTCATTTCTGACCAGTACCTCTTTATTTTTGTCAAGCTTGAGGAGGATAACATATGCTTGTTCTATAACCTGCCCTTCGGGCAAGCCCATCACTATGTTTTAACGAGCCTAGCGATAGGGAAACTCGTTCTCGTCTAAAGACAAGTTTGTCGCTATTTAATCATTTTAACGAGTCTAACGACAAGGAAAACTCGGTCCTTTTCATTTTTAGAGAGTCTGAAAAGGTACAGAAAGTTAACTCCAAAATTCCTTTTTCGTCATCTAATCCCTTAAGTCCGAAAAAGTATAAAACAATACAGAAGGGATGAGTTTTCGATAACTTTAACGAGCCGAATAAAACAAGCGCTCGACCTTTTTGTGCAATAATCCCTCAGGTCCAAAAAGATTAAAATCTAGAGGAGGGATAGCTCTTCCGGTCCTTTTAACGAGCTGGAAGGAAAAAACTCGGCAAACTTTTCATTTTTTACGAGTCAGATGAAAAGAGCTCAAAGAAGACTCGTCTTTTGAGGAACGAGTGATAAACAGGGATAGCAACAGATTCCAGGTACAGGTTGGAATTTTCCAATCACGGCAGTGTCACAAGGATGGCTAGGTGAAATCACTCTTCGCAGCTGTTCCTCAAAATGGGTAAACAATCATATGGAGGTGAACGATCGGCCAAATGGAATGGAGGTGGCAGGTGCAAAACACGACCAAGGCTTTTTATGGCTGATAAATTTACGATCACAGTGGTTATTTACCGGAATAGGTTCATTTTTTAATGAGCTTAAACTCTGGAGGAAACTCTTGCTCAATCTTATGTTTATTTTTTAACGAGCATGAACTATGTGCTAAAACTGCTCGGATCTCGCTTTTCTATTTTTTAACGAGCATAAATTCCACGGTAAAACTGCTTGATAATACCAGTAATAAGATAAGAAATGTCCCCTGTGAGATCTCTATTTTTTAAGGAGTTTCATCTTCACTAAGATTTACTCCATCTCATCCTTTCTTCATGCAAGTTCGGAAACGGCTAATCCAAAAAACAGATAAATAACCGCTCTTAGCTTGCACTCCAAAAGGTTTGCATGCCCCCAGGTATAAAATACAATTTCAAGGCTGCCCCTCCTCTCCCCCACCTCTACTTTTCTTTGGGTGTTCACAGCTACTTGTCGTCTTGCCAGTCTAATGTTAACGATACTTGTCTTCTCGTTATTTTTAAGGGGTCTTATGCGGTACTTGTCTTCCCGTCAGCCCAACTTTTAACAGATCTTTTGCAAGATCGCAAGAGAACAACTACTTGCGACAAGAGAGCAGCTACTTGCGACAAGAGAAGAACACTACTCAAAGACAAAACATTTGTGTTATTGAGGGAGGCTTGCCTCTTTCTGGTTACCCAAAGATTGTTCTGTTAATCTTTCAAACTGAACACTTCCTCGGCAATGTCTACCGAAATAGACAAGGGTGAATGACTGTTGTCAAACACGTAACTTTGACAAAAGAATCCTATTCTAGAACAACCCCTCTTCCAACCACGGACGGGGTACGGACTAGTCATATTCTCCCGCGGAAATTCTATCTTATACCCAAGGTTTTCTCTGCCCAAAGCAGACCAGGATGCATGCCCCCTGGGTTCCAGTCCCATCTTTCCGAATCACTCGCACTCATCGGGAAGGAGGACTGGGGGTGGAGACATTTCTTGATTGAATAGACCATTCAGGGTTGGTATGTGACTATTTGCGATGCGTGATCCCGGAAATGAAAGTTGGTCTACGAGCTTGACCACCCTTCCTTCGTGTGGAAAACACATTACTCTAAAGAGTGAGGAGACTATCGCTCCCATGCAATATATATAGTCTCATCCAAGGAGTAGGTTATAATCCAAGGGTCCTTGAACGACCATCACGTTCATTTGAACGGTCTTCCCTTTCAATGTAACAGGCACATTGGGGAGGATCCCTAATGGTCGACTGGTTCCTTTATCAAAACTCGAGAGATTTCTTATCTTGGGCAAAAGCGCCGGGGAACCCAGTGCTTTCCAAGCAATAGAGGAAAGGATACTCACAGATGCCCCTTCATCAATGATAGTGCCGGCCATTACCATTCTATAAATTTGGACTATGATTCTGAATGGTATACTGGCTGGCAACCGGGGTCTGCCTAGTTGATTCCAAACAAAGGACACAACCAGGTTGCTTGGTGGTGGGACCGAATACACGGCCGGATATGACCCTGACGATGTTCCTTCCTGCGATAAAGGAATGGGCGCATTGCCCTGATGCTCATCAGAGTCGGTGTTGATGAAAAGAATCTGGATGGTGTCATCCTTAGTCTCTTCAGTGAGGGTGTCATTTGAAGATGAATCTTCATTGACAGTGTCATTTGAAGATAAAACCTCTGAAGGCAGAACCGGGTCAACTGCCGTTTTGACCTTTAGACTTTCGTCTGGTCTGGATTTAGTAGGTTCATTTTCAATGACTGACGCTTCAGCTGACCACTTGAGCGGGCCAGCTGTATTTTCAACCAACGAAGGACTTGGCACGAGTTTTTTGTATCCAGGAGGAAGTCTCAACGGTGAAACCGGACGATCTTCCAAAACTCTCTTCGCTTCGTCTAAGAAGGGACAACGGTGGATGGTGTGATCGCCTTCACACAGTCTGCAGGGGGATCTTGCTCCCCCTCTTTGTCTTAAACCTTCACTTTCGCTGGTTGACGGTAAGCATTCAACATGGCTATCAGAGGTCGATGCTCCCGAATTGTGCAAATGAGGGGACCAGTCCCTTAGTATCCGGGGAATACAGGGACAATCTCTATGGAAGTGGTCTCCTCTACATATGACACATGGCGATTTAGGCCCGGTCTGTGCTGTGTGTGGATTTTTGTCAGATGTCTTTTGCTTGCCCCCAGTCGCCTTAGGCTCCTTCTTCTTCTTCTCTCTCTTCTTCTTCTCCTTCTTCTCCATGGGAGCTTGGCTTTTGCCGGCTCTACCTTGCGAAGATGAAGGATTGGAGGAAGAGTTATAGGAAGTAGAAGGCTGGTGGGCAGCTCTAGACTGATCTAACTGTTGACTCGACTGTTCAGGAACCATGGTGTTCTGAACTACATTGGTTGAGAATAGCCAAATTGGCAGGCCAATTGTCAGTCCTGGAAGCGACAATGTGGCCATGTGGGGCGCACCAACTTCTCCCCAAGAGGAGAAAGGACTAGGATTTCCATCATGTGGAATTCCTTGGTTGGGGCGTTCCATGTTCTCAACCTATAGATCAACGCAAGAATAGGAGGTGATTATGTTCCGGTTAAAATAAATTTTATAACGACGCTTTAGACACAACTTGCTTTTTCACTTTTTAAGAGTCGAGAAAAAGCTAAAGATGACTCTAGTCTCCTTCGATGTTTTAACGAGCCCGAAGTGACAAATGCTCGGATGGACTTTTTCAGTTATAGAGTTTGAAAAAGGCCAAAAGAAACTGCTCTAGAGTTCTAGGCAGAGGGTGTGCCAAACTTTTCGCAAAACCACAGAATACGTTTTACGGTACGAGTGGTCGATCTTCGTGAATGCTGTGTTCACTGCATTGCGATCAGTAGGGCGGCCGACACGGCTTCCTATGGATAAAGGCTTTGTTCCTATAGGGGTCTCCCAATATATACTCAACGGTACATGGGAGCACAAGTCCGTATTGATACTTATCGCTTCACCGTGGAGGAATCACCCAACCACTCAACGCGAAGATATCACGTTTAACGACGCCAGAACACGTCTCTAGCTTAGACCTCTATGTGTTTGCGTTATGTTTCAATGCGTTGTTATGTAAATTCAATTTATTTTAAGGTTGATCTTGTTTAGCAGTTTGCCTTTATGGATCACCACGAGATGTATAGTAACACTCCTAAATGCAGTCTAAGATGATAAGCAAGCTTTTCAATCTTTCAACTTTGAAAATCTTAACTACTGAGGGAAAAGAAAGACATCATCTTTTCACACAGATCATAGAGCACACACTAATGCACTTTTTCCTAAATCAACATGCAAACTGTCATAATGCACATGCACAATGCAAGTATTTCTTTTCTCTTTCTTAATGTTGATGTAATACAAAAAGAAAGCTGTTGTATAATTTTGAATTCAATTTCAAGTGAAAGCAAACAAGCTTGTCCAAAATCAAAAGACACCTTAAGATTTACTTGTTTCGACACTAGAAATATATAAATTCAAACCACACGACGAAAGCAAAAGCTCAATCAGCTATGAACAACAAACAAACTAACTCTTAAGATCAAAACGACACTTTATCACAGGTCTAGATCTAAGAGGCCACAGCAAGACTAGTTCACTTTCGTTATGGGAAACTGCAAATGATACAAGAAATACACAAAGAACAAACACAGTTTCTTTATACAACCGAGGCGGAATAGTGGCAAGGAAAGTTGGTTTCAGATAGGTACATTGACTGATAACAGGCTGCAAAAACAAGGGTGAAAATAGGGCAATAAACAGGAGGGAAACCCAGTAGCACTAGGAAAAACTGGTTCAGCGCAGGTAGTACACTGGCAGTTTGATCTTCAACGTAGGTAGCCCCTTCAGGAACTGCGCTGAAATGCAGACTGCCTTCACAGTGCCTGCACTGAAGAGACAAACTTTCGTTTTTCTCAGTTTCCGGGTCACAGATTGCTCAAAAATTCACAGTTTTTGGCCAAATCAGAAGCTATCAATCAAGTACACAGTAAGGGATGAAAAGGAGGATGAAAAGCTATCACTAAGAGCTATTTAGAGTCCTTGTGAATCAGCTCTTCAAATCATAAACATGCCCAGAAACTGAGCTAGAGTAGCTGCCCTCTACTTTGCATTTGAAAGCTCCAAATGCAGTTCGATTCGGTACTCCCTGTGTTTATGAAATGAATAGCAAAAACACAAACAACCAACAAGATACGATCCCCAGTGGAGTCGCCAATTTTTTGTTGGGAAAAGTATCCAATACGGAATGACCCTATCCCACTCTAAGGGTGATAGTACCTCAGCAACAATCAAAGCAAAGCTATTTGAGATTACTTCTTTATGAGATGTAAGAGAGAGGAGGAAGAGATCCACTAACCGATGTCTTCCGCTAATGATTGATCCAATCTTCTCCCTTTGCTGCTTGCTCCCAGCTCCTTGCTCTTTCACTGGCCCAGCTACACTAAGATCCTGCAAAATGACAAGAGAGGGAAACTACAAGAAGCATACATTCATAATTGATTCAAGGATTAGAATAAATCAAATATACAAGCATGACAATACACCATTGAGACACATGCATATAGAAGAACCTCAAATGCTTTATTAATGGAAGAAGTAAAGTTCGGGAAGTGATACAACCATAAAAGGCCCAATCCAGCATCACCTCCCAGCAGAAAGAAATCTCCTCTTCACCTCCTTCAAGCAAATCACCCAATAGTTCTATACTCAAACCAACAGCACTTCCTTACATTCACAAGATTCCAGCCCCCCTAGACCTCATGAGAGAGCTCTATATATAGGAGTTTTGGAGAAAGGATGAGTCATCTTGAGCTTGGCATGGAGCTGACTAGTGTCCTCTCCCACTTCAGTTATTCTTCAGTTCTTGAGTCCACTTGGAGGTTCTTGCTTCCACTTGGAGATCTAGACCCTCTTACTCATCACTAGGCGAATTCTTTGATCCAAGTGTCATTTTGGAAGCTTCCTGGGCATTGACACCTTGAGGAATGACTGTGCCACTTGGCCAAACTCGCCCAGCGCAGGTAGCCTTCTTTGCAGTTGACATTCAGCGCAGGTACAGAGTGGAGCAGTTGACATTCAGCGCAGATGCTCAGTGGAGCAGTTGACATGATCCAGAATTAGCTTGTTTTTGAGTGTTTTCAGGTGGAGAACTGATATTCAGTGCTGTGGTTTGCTGACCTTGTTCCTCTAGGGGTAGGAACAACATGTTTAGGGACTTTGGATCCCTTAGATTATTGACATTTCATGCTTCATGCTGTAAGGCAAAAAAATGTCTATAACACTTGCGCGGGGTGTTTTAAGCCGAAAGGCTTATGATAACTGTTCCAATGGTTCAGGAGGCTAAACATTAGTTAAATGGGGTGAATCATGGCGATAATGATTGCGATTGGGACATGGCTGTTCGTTAAGCTATGCTGACTTTGTGTATGCCTACCATCATTAAAAAAGGAGAGCGTTGTTCCAAGTTTTTGAATATGTGTTCTCTATGCATGATTCAGTCCTCACCATTGAATCAACATGTCCTGTGAGCACAAATAGACAGAGGAAACCATAAGCCGAGAAGCTGAAGAATCAAGCGAGCACAGGGGAAATGACAGTGAGCATTGAGGAAGCTAAAGGGCCAGTGAAGAGAGGAAACTAATAGACATAGGCATGAGGAATGAATAATAGACATAAAAGCAGAGAATAGTTAGTTGTGAATGCTATTGGAGGCTATTAAAATGCTGTGGAAAATAAGCTGGAGGAGACAGAGGAAGCGTGAGGATCCAGCAGAACAGAAAGTGGGCGGAAGGGCCAATAGGACAGTAGATAGTCGAAGGGGAGAAGGTGCCAGTAGAGAACATAAGCTTGAACATGAAGTTGTTCTTTATGTAGAGCTAAGTGCAGCTAATAGTAGACTGACTAAAGTTTTGTGAACACATTATCAGAGAGCATGAAGGCTATTGGAGACTATGTGTGTGCAATGTGCAGAGTTGTAAAAACTTCTTCATAATAATACTGGCTGTCATTGATGTTGTAGCTTGGAGACTACAGTGAAGCTATAATCAGATAGAACTCAGTAGAGAAGAGTTCTGAGAGCAGAACATTATTATCAAATGAACCTTGACAAGATTGGGTCAGAACCCTTAAGGCTGGTGCCTCAGAAGTAAGTAGGATTGGAGTCCTTGGGGCCAGTGTCTCAGAATAAAGAAGGATAGGAGTCCTTGGGGCTGGTGCCTTAGAAGTAAGAAGGATTGGAGTCCTTGGGGTTGATGCCTCAGAAGTAGGAAGGATAGGAGTCCTTGGGGTTGATGCCTCAGAAGTAGGAAGGATAGGAGTCCTTGGGGTTGGTGCCTCAAAAGTAGGAAGGATTGGAGTCCTTGGGGCTGGTGTCTCAGGAAATGGAAGGATTGAAGTCCTTGGGAGTTGGTGCTCCTAAGTCCAAGATTGGTGTCTTGGAAAAATAGAGTTGGTGCTCTGGAGGTTGGAACCTCACCAAAGTCCGAGTTGGAGCTTGCTGACTGATTGCAACCACTTATATATTGTATCTATTTTACTGCAAAGGTTATATTAATATAAGCATTTATTATTGTTGTCCATCTTGTGTTCTGAATATAAATTGTTTAATTGGTTAAAAAATAGTCTGAAAAAGAAATACTGATTCACCCCCCCCCCTCTCAGTATTTCCAAAAAATTCATGGCCAACTAATGTCAGTTTCCCCATACTTTTCCTTTCCTACATCATTTGTCTATTTCTCAACTTTTCCTAGAACAAAATCCAATAATTTGTGCTTAGCAAGGATGAGATCTATCATATTCATCCATGCCCTATAGTTGGAGGCCCCTTCTAGCTCATTTTCTGTCTTCATTGAAGTTGCCATAGAATTTACAATGTCTCCTTTACTTGATATAGATAGTAGGCCTTCCAATTCTTATATGATCCTTTCCTTAATGATCTTCCTTTGTTCCATTTCTCAATAGATCTTCAATCTTCATTTTTCTTTCCTTCTTCACGTTAGCTCTAATACCATGTTAGAAAATCAAATAGGTAGAAATATTTTTTTATGTTGACAATTACTTGTGATATTCTTGTATTCTTATTAAATTTATTTATGTTAATTTATCTTCTTCTCATCAAGTAATCATCAAAATAAAAAGATGAAGATAAAGGACACCAGATATAGGCACTCAACTAGGGCTAAAACCCCTATGAAGGGGAAAACCCAGTCAAACTCTTCCACTAGTAGATTCAAATCAATTGAGACAATCTAAGACCATAGACTAGACCAAAAGACCTTCCTCATTTCACCAAGTTATACTTCTAGAATGATTATACAAAATTCAGTAGTCTCTTCTTGTCAAACAACTTCAGCCCAACAACAACCTAGAAGTTTGGCCCTCCAGCTCCCAGAATTTCAACCCTCCAACAGATCTGAAATTTTCGACCTTCCTGCAACCTAGAAACTTCACACATGTGGTAGAAAAGAGATAAATTTGGCTTCTTCTTGCTAGAAAAACGTCTCCTTCTTCTTTGCTAGGGTTTTCTCCTCCTTCTTGGGAATTTCACTCCTTTTCTTTTCCAACTATTGCAGATTGATTTTGCTTGTCTTGTGTTCCAACTGAGGTCAAGTTTATGCCTTTATATAGTGGATTCTGGCTCCCCTTGGGGCCGACTTGTCCTCTTTGAGGCTGGATTGGTGGAGGAGGCCTAAATGACTCATTTTACATCAATATAAATTTATTTCTTAATAGAAAAGCCCAAGAAGGGTTTTTTACATGATGAAATGGATAAGGACTCTTGAAATAAACCCTAGAAGCCTACAATGGAGGATTTGACATAGAAATAAAATAGTAAAGCATGAAACACATGCTTAATAAATAATTTTTCTTTCATAAGAAAATTTCTTTTTCTTTCTTTAATACATCATGAGTCATGTACAATTATGAATATCGACACTAGTTACATTCTTTAGCACTCCCCCCTCTCAACACACCAATCTATGGTTTGTGCCACTATGACTTGCATGTCCATTAACCCCGGATGGGACAAGTGCAATCAGGGTTAACACTCAAGGTTCTTGCCCCAAATCTAGTGATCTGCATCTCCTCCGCCAGATCTGTCAGTCAAGGAGAATTGGGCCACCCCACCACCTTCTCCACTCATGTCATCGGGAAAGGGCATCACAACGTGGATCTGGTGGGCCTACCTCTGCCTCCAATTGGTCCATGAGGGACATTCTGAGATATTGTCCTAGTCAAGACGCCCTCCCCGCACCCAATCACAATAAGGTGTGATCTAAGAGAGTCAATTAGGGCCTTCCACGTCTAGGTTTTCCTTTTGTCCAATGGTGTCAATACGTATGATTTGGTTATAATTTAGGTCTTCATGAAACACCTTTGCACCACTGATAAGCATGGGTTCCTTCCAGGTTTGGTCACAGAGCTTGTATTCCTATGTGGCCTTTAAGAGTTTCTATCCCTTACAGGCGCTACCTTCCTGAGATTACGTCTGAGCAACTCATCCTGAGTCCACATGAGTTTTTAAATACCAAAAGGATCTTGAGGAGACTAATACCTCTCATTGATATGCAATCAAAGGAACAATCTCAAGCTTACAAGGCTGCAACTAGTGGCCCTATGAGGCTTATTAAAGACCTCCATAACTGTTGGAAATGCGAGGCTTCTTGCATCTCTCAAGGAAAGTACGAGCTACTTTGGTTAGAAGAGGACACCATCCTTGATGTTGACACCCACTTCCCAAGCTGGTTTACAAACTTGTAACTCTTCTATAAGAATATGTCCACTGAGACTTATATGCACAGATGTAGCCAATAGGCTATCTATATTGTAACTTCTACTCTATAATAAAGGATTTAACTGCTACATGCTATAATATTTGACTCCAATTCCTTAGCTATTTCCGAGGTTTACCACTCTACATTGTTATTTAATATGCATATTAATAGAACAATCAAATATTTCATATTACCCATTCCATGCCATGGATGCATTATACCTCGACTGCTCACATTTATAAAAACTATTTTAGTCTAGTATTTTCAACACATTCACATTACAAATATCAATTCCATTTCAATCTAGAAATGCAAACACACATTCATTAACACAAAAAATACATAAAACACTTATCTTGGTATATCATGGGAAACTGAGTCTGGGACAAGGACTCTCCACCCAACCTTAGACAACTAAAACCGAGACTACTTGCAAATATCACTCCTGAGCCAGATTATTGAGGTTCAGGGCTTTCTTTAACACCAACTGCTAGCTGAAACAGGGACTCTATAGGAATCTTTCTCTAACCACCAGCCTCTCAGTACTCAATAATACACAAGGAATCTAAATGCCAACTACCTCCACCCTAATATAAAAAGGGAATCTAGAGAGTAACCTCTCCACCTTAAGATAACAAGGGGATCTAGGCAGTAACATCTCCACCCTTAAACAACACACTATGGTTCAACCCACTTAGGGGAGTCCATAACACACTGCTTATTGATAGCAAGAAGGTTTCATATGTTATCCCTCCAAGAATCCAAGGACACATCCACCACCCACACCACTAAGGGAATCCAGAGAATACCATCTACACCCCCTAGCTTTATAAGGATTCCAAAGGCATTGTTCCTCACCAAGGAGAATGCCTCTTTCCACCAATCTCGTCAACTGAAAAGAAATTCACTATATTCTTGTCTTGTATTGTCTTCTCCTCTTGTTCTCTATCTGTTGGAGTGATATTTTTCTAATTTGAGCTCCCTCTCCCTGCCTTTTCTATGTCTATTTATTTCTAATCCCTTGAGTTTGAATTTCTCCTCCTTTTTGTTACACAAGTAATGACCCCTTGTCCTTGTTGTCTGCACTGTCAACTTGCATTAATTTTTGTCCTCCTTTCCTTGTGAGTGTTTCTTAAGGTAGCATGGCCTGCATACCTCCTTGCAACCCATATTAAATTCATGGTCAATCCATTAAGTCTCACCATCCAACTCTTTTAATGGTTGTCCTAAACAATATATATTTCTTATAGAAGAAACCCATAGCAATATCAAGCAAGCAACCTCCCCAACCTATGGAATCCACGTCCCTTTGAATTAACCCATTTAATTTTATTTCTTATGAAGTATTTACAATGTATGTTTCAAGAGAAACATGGTTAGGGTTGTCATAGTTAAGTTGTGCAAAAGGAATGTTGGACCAAATTTTATCACTATTTCCTATTTGTAGAATTTTAGATTGTTTATTTGGAGGAGCATTAGACTTTTTTGAAGTGTTGAAGATAATTCTACCCACTTACTAGGAAAACTCAATGCATCTAATGCCATAAAATATTACTTATTCTCATAAGTTGATTTAATCTCCAAACGCATTGCAGATAACAAGTCAAATATTAATCTTTTAATGTAGGAGGAAATTCACTGCCAGCAATGAAACTCATAAATGGCTACCCACTCCTCCCATTAGATTTTGTTGATTTTGAGATAATTTGTTGTCATTAATAAAAGAAGTCAGTTTGGAAAAAATACTTTCATTTGTGTTTTTTGTTGGGTTTGGAGCATGATTATTTAGAGGTCTTTGTTTCAGTTGGATGTATAACCCAGGAAGTTTGTACACCCCTCCACACGGGGGGGACATTTCCCCCCCACGTGGGCTCGGGGGGGCCGATCCCCCGCCGGCTGGGGGGTCCGGGGGCCAGCGGTCCCCCAGCAGGGGTTTCAGGGGCAGCGCCCCTGAAGCTAAAAATAGATGTAAAATTGCCTTGTAAAAGTATAGTAATTTCTATTCAATCGAGACCGTTCATTAGGCAGATGATTTGACGGTAGAACTTATGTTTAGTTTAGGTTTTTTTGCCCTAGAAGGCAACCCCTCTCTTTGTATGAGGTCATTGTATTGAGTCTGTGAAATAGATGTGTATTCTCAGAGCGAGAAACAGAGAGGTGACACTGTGAGAGAAAACAGAGGATATTACAGTGGATCTTCTGTAGGTTGTGTCTCTTCATTTTGCTCGATAATTGAAAGGAAGGACTGGTTGTTCGGGGTGGACATAGCCCAAACTGGGTGAACCACGTATATCTGTGTCTCTCTGGTTTTATGTGTTTATATTTATGCAATATTCTATGTGTTCCATTGCTCTGTAATATATATAATTTTCTAACAATTGGTATTAGAGCCGAAGGTCTATTTGGCTAATAAACTCGCAGGAAAGAAGGGTTCTTCGTTCGAGTGGGAGCAATGGAAAAATATGGTAAGTTTAGGGTCGAGGAATTTAACAACCAAAACTTCTTGTTGTGGAAGATGCAGACGAAAGATTATCTGTATCATAAAGATCTGTACCTACCATTGGGTGGAAAAATAAAGATGTCGATGGGTATTACAGATGAAGAATGGAACCTTCTCGATAGAAAGGCACTCGGAACAGTACGGTTGTGCCTCGCAGCGTCGATCGCCTTCAACATTTTGAAGGAAACAATGACAGAGGGTTTGATTAAGGCATTGGCGAAACTATAAGAAAAACCCTCGGCCTCAAACAAGGTATTTCTTATGAAATGGTTATTTAATATGAAGATGTTGGATATGTTGCAGACCATTTAAATGATTTTAATACAGTTACAAGTCAGTTAAGTTTTGTAGGGGTAAACTTTGATGATGAAGTTAGAGCTCTGTAATTCTTGTGCTCATTTCCAGAAAGTTGGAATGGTTTAGTAATGGCCATTAGTAACTCTGTTTTTGGATCTAGTACTTTAAAGTTTGATGATGTTGTCGGTGCTATCCTTAGCGAGGAAATGCGACGGAAAAGCTCTGGTGAGACATCGGGTAATGCTTTAAGTGCAGAGTCTAGGGGAAGAAAAATGGAAAGAGGAAAGAGCCCAAGATATCGCAGTAAATCAAGGAAAGGCAGATCCAAGTCCAGATCGGGAATAGTGTGTTGGAAATGCGGAAAGAAAGGACACCTAAAGAAAGACTGTAGATCTCGGAAGGGAAAAGAAGGAGATGCACAACAAGAAAACAATCATGAAGAAAATGTGACAGGTGAGGTGTTACAAGATGCTTTGATTCTTTCTTTAGAAAATATTACTGATTCCTAGCTGGTAGATTCAGGGGCCTCATTCCATGCCACACCTGATAAGAAATATTTTCATGACTATGTTCAAGGAGATTTTGGACAAGTCCGTTTGGGTGATGATAAACCCTGTAAAATTGTTGGAATGGGTAAGGTTCTTGTAAAATAGCATAATGGAAACCAATGGCTACTAAAAAAGGTAAGGCATGTTCCATATCTGAAGAAAAATCTGATTTCAACAGGGCAGTTAGGCGGTGAAGGTTGTGTGACAACTTTCATAGATAAAGCTTGGAAGGTCACCAAAGGAGCCCTAGTAATAGCAAAAGGCGAAAAGGTTGGTACATTGTATTTATGCAATGGTATTTCTAACTCTGTTAATGCTTTAACTTCCAAAGGAGCAGATGCACCATTATGGCATCATAGGCTCGGACACATGAGTGAGAAGGGGACGAAGATTCTTCACTCAAGGAATTTGTTGCCGGGTTTGAAGAATGTTGATTTGGACTTCTGTGAGAATTGCATTTATGGAAAACAGAAGAGAGTCAGATTTCTCAGAGTTGGGAAATAAAAGAAGAGAGAAAAATTAGAGCTTGTGCATACAAATGTATGGGGACCTGCTCAGGGATCATCTCTCGGTGGCTCTCGTTATTATGTTACTTTTATTGATGATGCAACTAGAAAAACTTGGATTTATTGTATTAAGAATAAATCTGATGTATTTGATACTTTCAAGAAATGGAAAGCTTTGGTTGAGATTGAGACAGGGAAGAAATTGAAGTGTCTCAGATCAGACAATGGAGGTGAATATTGCAGCAAAGAGTTTTATAGGTACTATTCAAAGCATGGAATTCGCAGAGAGAAGATAGTTCCAAGAACACCACAAGAAAATGGTGTGTCAGAAAGGATGAACAGAACAATCATGGAGCGTGCAAGGTGCATGAGATTGCATGCAGGATTGCCTTTACAATTTTGGGCAGATGCTGTAGATATTGTTGTTTATCTAATAAACAAAGGGCCTTCAAGTTCCTTGGATGGTGGTGTTCCAGAGGAAGCATGGACAAGTAAAAAGGTAAACTACTCCTTTTTAAATCCTTTTGGTTGTGAGGCCTTTGTCCATATTAATAAATAAAATAGAACAAAGCTTGAGGCAAAGTCAAAGAAATGTACCTTTATTGGATATGGTGTTAATGACTTTGGTTATTGCTTATATGATTATGAAAATCACAAAATCATTAGGAGCGGAGATGTAATATTCAATGAAAAGGTCTTGTATAAGAATCAGTTGCAGGAAAAGAAACAGGAAAAAGAAAACAAGGAATACGCAGTTCTTGATGAAATCACTGAAAAAGTAAAGGTGCCTGAAAATAATAATAATCAACAACCACGACAGCAGCAACCACCACAACAACAACAGGCACCCCAAACACCTGAAAGTCGTGTTAGAAGATCTATTAGGATAAGTAGACCCCCTGAACGATACTCTCCTTCATTATATTATTTATTGTTGACTGATTCCGGTGAACCCGAATGTTATGAAGAAGCAATGCAGGTTGAAAGCAGGAAGAAGTGGGAGGTAGCCATGGAAGAAGAGATGGACTCCTTAATCCATAACCAGACTTGGGACTTAGTCAGGTTGCTTGCAGGTAAAACTACATTGTAGAATAAATGGGTTTACAGGCTGAAGGAAGAAGATGGAGGAAAACCGAGGTACAAAGCTAGACTTGTGGTGAAGGGCTTTGCACAGAAGAAAGGTATTGATTGTGATGAAATATTTTCTCCTGTTGTTAAAATGACTTCAATCAGAACTATTTTAAGTCTAGCGGCAGTTGAAGATTTGCATCTTGAGCAGTTAGATGTAAAGACAACCTTTCTCCATGGGGATTTGGAGGAAGATATATATATGCAGCAGCCACAAGGATATGAAGTGAAAGGGAAGGAGAAACTAGTGTGCAGGTTGAAGAAGAGCTTGTATGGCTTAAAACAGGCTCCAAGGTAGTGGTACCTAAAATTTGACAAGTTTATGTCTGAACAAGGTTATACTAGATGTCACTCTGATCATTGTGTTTATCTGAAAAAAAAAAGAAAAATGATGGAAGCTATATTATATTGTTATTGTATGTAGATGACATGCTTGTTGCAGGATCCAACATGCAGGAAATAAATGTGCTCAAAAGAAAATTGGCAAATTCATTTGCAATTAAGGATTTGGGAGCTGCAAAACAAATCATTGGTATGAGAATAACTAGAGACAGGAAAAATCACAAATTAACATTGTCTCAGAATGAGTACATACAAAAGGTGTTGAAAAGATTTAACATGCACAATGAAAAACGAGTTAGTACACCTTTTGCTAGCCATTTCAAACTTAGTAAGGAAATGTGCCCAAAGACCCAAGAAGACATGGATTATATGTCTAAAGTTCCATATGCATTAGCAGTTGGAAGCTTAATGTATGCAATGGCCTGCACAAGGCCTGATATTGCACATGCAATGGGAGTTGTAAGCAGGTACATGAACAATCCAGAAAAGGAACATTGGATGGCAGTGAAATTGATTCTTAGATATTTGAAAGGTACCACAAATAAAGCATTATGCTTTGGTGGTTCAAACATTTCTCTACAGGGATATGTTGATGCAGATATGGCAGGTGACAGAGATAACATGAGGAGCACTACAAGGTATGTATTTACTGTAGGTGGAACAACTGTCAGTTGGGTTTCAAAAATCCAAAGTGTTGTTGCACTTTCAACAATAGAAGCATAGTATGTCACTGCTACAGAGGCTAGTAAAGAAATGATTTGGTTACAAAGGTTTATGGGTGAATTGGGTAAGGAGCATGATATGGGCACATTATACAGTGATAGCCAAAGTGCCATTCATCTTGCAAAGAACTCAACATTTCATTCCAGGACTAAACACATACAGCTCAAGTACCATTTCATACAATCAATGTTGAAAGATGGAGAGTTGAAGCTAGAAAAGATACACACTAGCCAGAATCTTGTAGATATGCTAACAAAAGTTGTAACCAAGGAGAAACTGAGAATATGCTTAGTTTCAATTGGTCTTCAAGGATGACGATGAAGATGAGAAACAGCCAGGTCCAAAGAGGAGTCATTATCCAGCAAATGAAGTAGTGATGGAGTTGCAACAATCATTTTCCAAGTGGGAGATTGTTGGGTGTGGAGCATGATTATTTATAGGTCTTTGTTTCAACCTGATGTATACCCCAGGAAGTTTGTACACCCCTCCACGCGGGGGGGGACTTGTCCCCCCCGCGGGGGTTCGGGGGTGCCAATCCCCCTCGGTTGGGGGGTCTGGGGGCCAGCGGTCCCCCAGCGGGGGTTCGGGGGTGCCAATCCCCCCTGGCTGGGGGGTCTGGGGGCCAACAGTCCCCCAGCGGGAGTTTCAGGGGCAGTGCCCCCGAAGCTAAAAACATATGTAAAACTGCCTTGTAAAAGTATAGTAATTTCTAGTCAATCTGGGCCGTTCATTAGGCGGATGATCTGACAGTAGAACTTACGTTTAGTTTAGGTTTTTTGCCCTAGAAGGCAACCCCTCTCTTTATATGAGGGCATTGTATTGAGGCTGTGCAATAGATGTGTATTCTCCGAGCGAGAAACAGAGAGGTGAGACTGTGAGAGAAAACAGAGGATACTACAACGGATCTGATGTAGGTTGTGTCTCTTCATTTTGCTAGATAATAGAAAGGAAGGACTGGATGTTCGAGGTGGACGTAGCCCAAACTGTGTGAACCACGTATATCTGTGTCTCTCTGGTTTTATGTGTTTTCTGTGTTTATATTTATGCAATATTCTATGTGTTCCATTGCTCTGTAATATATATAATTTTCTAACATTTTTGAGTTGTATTGAGTTGAATTCAATGCTTTTATTTATTGATCTTTCATCTCTATCATTGTGCTTTCTGAATTTGTTTTGTAGGTACTATTTTTCATCACGATATTGAAGTAGGAATCCATTGAGGGACATACAATCATGTGGAAGGGAAGGCTAAAATATTATCCTTTAGTAGCCACTAAAAATACACATTTACAAGTGGTGGACAAGTCCTTTAGGGGGAATCTCCATTCAGATTTGCGAACTATTAATACTACAATTTCTATTTCGATCGGTGCATCTAAAATGAGAAGGTCATCTTAGATAGCTAGGATTCCTAGTTAGTAGATTCAAAGATTAAGAGAGGGATAGTTTCACCCCCAACTCCTCAGTTTTTAGTCTTCAAAGGGAACACTTGACAAAAAAAGAGTTGTGATTCTGACTCTACAAACTGGTGAAGTAAGAAAGAAAAGAAACTCACTCTTCAAACCCACTTAATTTTCCAAAATCTAAAACAACCTTTCATTTTTTTGTTCTATTTTACTAGCTTGCTAAATTTTTTCAATCTTTATAACTAGCGAGGTCCTTGGAGAACTAAGCCTAAATTTAGATATTAACTAAGAGATAGATATATCATATTTATTTATTTTATTTTGAATATTTTACACGAGTATATTTTGTTTTATGTCTGTAGATCTATAGATATATATTGTTGTAGTAGAATTCCAAATTGTAGATTTCACTCTAAAAGGTACTCAACAAGGCACTAGACATCAAGTACATTTTGATTGTCTTATTTTAGCTCAAATTCTATTTTATGTTTTTTAATAAAATATGTAGCTTAAAATCACTTATTTCATCGATTTAAATATTTATTATAAGATGAAAAATATTTTTAGACTGTGTACCAGCCAAGGGGTTTTGAACCCAACACCTTTAAAATTAAATTTTCAGCTTGCTAGAAATTCTATTTAACAGCAAGTCCAAGGATTAAAGATGTTCTAAATTGACCATTTTTTAGTCTTTTGCCTCTTCACTCCTAGATATAAGGTCTAGAAGTGGTTTGACACTTTTGGATGGTTTATTAAAGGGTTTATTCGCTGATTTATACATTTTTCTGTAGAAACTACAACCCTGCGAAAAACATGGTAGCAACAAAATTCACAAAGAAGTCCCACGATCAAGTGTTCAATCATTGAATCATTTCTATAATTGGTTCAAGATATTTAAAATACATCAAAATTGATTACTTACGTGCTATATTTAATGCAATTTTAAGTATTCTTACTTGGTGTTAGCAATTTATATGTAGATTTGCAGCGCTATTAAATAGGGAAACAAACATTATTATTCATAACTCCTCTAATCAGGTATCATATCATAGAATAATTTATTTTCTAGTTATTATATTTCAAGTGCATTAATTTATATTATTCATTTGAGAATTTTTAGGCTGGTTTAGTTAAATACATATTGCATATTTTACATTAAGCCAACTTTACAATAATAAAAGCTCATCCTTTCGGCCAATTAAACTCCATTATAAGGAATTGGTCTTGTAGTGGGTTTATTGGAGTATCTCACAAGAATTCTTTCATATCCTTGTGGTGGGAGTTGAGGCTTGGAGAGTGGAGGCCTTAGCTGAATTCATAATGGGCCTTTGTCCTATATGTGTGTTGACTATAGCAGATTGTATGATCTTTATCAATTTGGTAAAAGATAGTGGCGACATTTTTAGTGATGTTGTCGAGGAGGAAGATATTCACACCTTGGTTGTGCATGAAATCATCTTGGTAATTTTTAATTTTTGTATTTGTAGTTTGTGAGATATTTTTTTAGGGCTAACTTGTAGGATTTAATCTAATTATTCCACTTCAACAAAACATAAAATGTACAATACAAAAAATGCTTTCCAAGGTGAGAACTGATGTATATATTGTTGGCTCACACGTTTATGATTTTATGATTGGTAAACATATTTTGATCTTAAAGAATTATCATCCTCTTGTCTAAAGTATGGGTTGTAGTAAGATGCTATTTTTAGAAGATATATATGTTCCTTTGGATTTATCATGCATCGTGATATATCCTCATTCTCCTAGTGCTAATTTGTATATGTAAGTCTTTAAGTTTGATTGAAATGCATAGTTAGCTCAATATTTCTTATGATCTTTTATAAATTATATTGTATATGCTAACATTGCCTTTGAAGATAAATTAATGAAAGCCTTTGGATTGTCAATGCAAGAATATGAAGCATGTAAATTTGACATCACCTTTAAGCCCAAACAGAGAAAAATATTTTCTCAGTGCATTAAAACTTTTTAGAGGTAGTGGATCTATGGGTATGAAGAAATAGAATATATTTTGGTTTTCATTGGTATGTGAGGGAGATTTTAGTATTGTATTATTGAATTGATTGTAAAATATGGTGAGCATCTCTCCAATGATATCGGTAAGGAAATAAAGGAAAGGGAGGATGCACCAAGTTCCTATCAGATTATGTCAAAGCAAAATATACTAAACCTTGTATAAAGAAATTCAAGGAAACAATGACCATTGAGGAGATTACTAATCCCATGGTGCTTTTAACACAACATATAAAAGAATTTCAAATAGAAATATAGAAAACTATAAAAAACAAAATCAACAAAATACACAACAAAGTCATTAAGCTCTCTAACAAATAGTATGAGGATGATATCAACTATCTATTATTGAGAATTACTAACACCTGTGTTGTTCATGAAAATAATTATATTTGAAGTTTCATGTATACATAATAATACACGCCAAGGTATTATGATTCATTTGGTTTTACATTTTCTCAAATCTCACAATTCAATTACGTACAAGTGTTGGGAAAATCAAGAAACAAAGGACAATTGAGCTTCCCTTTAATAATGTATTGATCTATCCGGCCATGTTGCTTTGATACATGGTGCATGCAACTTCAACATTATTTGTGCTTCACTTTAGGGTGTATCTTGAGACTTGTGCATTTACTTAAACATCATATATGCTTCACCCTAGGGTGCACCTTGAGACATGTGCATCTCTTTAACATCATATGTGCTTCAATTTAGGGTGCACTTTGAGACTTGTGCATCTCTGATGTGCCTATGCAAGGGGCCACGTGTATTAATGATGCAAACATTGTGCTTCTGTAATTCATTAGGCACTCAAATATGCTTTTTTCCCATGGATTATGCTTTTGAATGGTTTTCCATTATGCAATAGTCATCAAACTATTCAACAAACTACACAACAAAGTCATTAAGCTTTCTATAATGTACCAAAGATATAATATGCTAGTTTAACCCAACAAATTTTTGAATTTTTCTTTGATGCATTTCTTGAAACACTTAGAGAACAAACATTTTGTCAAATACTCGATGAACAAAGTAATGAACACCTGCAACATAATTACATGAAAGGAAAATTAGAGATTTTATTATGTTGATTAGAAGATTTTACAATGTACAAATCAATCTAGTGAACTTGGCTACAAATTAGCAGTAATGAATCAACTCGACCTGCTGGAAGAAGATGATCTTGGCTCAAAAATTGGGCTAGGACTTCAATGATATTTTCCTCCAAGAAAATTTGTCCTAGCTCAATAACTCAGCCTCCAGGATATAATAAACTCGACCCTCCTTAGTATTTCAACACCCCTGAGAATAAAATTTCCTTCCAAACAACTCATTCCATTACAAAAGATGAACTAGATCTAATGAGAACTTCGATCTCCTAAATACAATGAGAACTTGACCCTTCTAGAAAAATATAGCAATGAAAACTCAGTCCAACAATAACCCCGCTTCAACACGAAATTCAACCTCTACAATATAAATTGGACCCTCTACCAATAGAATAAATCGACCCCCAAAAAGAATGAACTCATCCTCCCAAAGAGTGATGGAATTAGGCCTCCAAAAGAGATCGAACTCAACCTTCAAAGGTAGATGGATTTAGTCTCCAAAAATGATGATCTCAACCTCCAAAAGAAATATGTTCTCAGCCTCCAAGAAGAATGTGAATTTTTCCTTCTCAAGGGAATAGTTCTTGGCCTACTAAAACAAAAGAAACTTGAGCTCCAAGGAAATAACCCTCATCCTTCTATAAATTGATCAACTTGGCCTTCAAATAAATTAATGACTTGACCTCTTTAGAAAACAAGGAGTAAATTGATCCCTTAACAAATAAATTAGTTGCAACGAACATCAATTAATTCAACCTCCTTTTGGAAAGGATGACTTGACACCCTTGTCAATACAAAACTCAACCCTATTCTAAAATATGAATTTGGCCTTCACCAAAATGAACTTAGCACTCAATGAGATACTAGGAAATTGTCTTAGCCAGGCTATGGGAATTAGATTTCTTAGAATTGGATAACAATTTGGCCCACTAAGAATCTACCTCCATACCACCTATAGTACACACAAATAGATAAATTATCTCCTCCAAGAGCCAAGTAGGTTGGCATTCTTGGTCCACTGAAATCGACTAAAGAGAGAGATTTTGTTAAAACCCTAGTGCTAGACTCGCTTGAACCTGAATAAATCCACAATAGAAAATCATAATTAAGAAACTGGATCTTCTCTAATCTTGTAGAATCTTCATTATTATTTTATTGATGAAGCCACTTGTTTTTATTCAAGTGACTTTTGCCCCTTTTTATTTAGTAATAATTTTCCCCTTTTATTAACAATAATATCAAGGTGAAGTTTGGAAAAACTCTTTTGTCTCCTTAGCAATTTCCCCTCCCTGCTAGCCTAAAGGAGATAGTTAGGGAATTAGGAATATACCTCCATACTTAAGTAGATGGGGACATTATAACCCTCCCCACCCAAGGTTGCTTGTCCAAAATCAATTTGAATCCTGGGTGATACAATATTTTCTCCCCTTCCCAAGTAGCATCCTGAAGGTAAATATTTCCATTGAAAAAGATACTCCTTAATGACTCTTCTCCTTAACCTCCTCTCTCTCTCACCTCCAAAATCTCCTTGGGAATCAAAACCAACTCTCCTTCCTCATCCAAGGGAGGTAGATTGGAAAAAGATACAACCTGCTACCCCAACACTTTATTCAAGCAAGATACATGAAAGATATTATGTATCTTGCTCCCTTCTGGAAGCTCTAGCTCATAAGGCACTTCTCCCACTCTCTTGATGATCATGTAAGCCTCATAATACTATGGCTTCATATTCTCCACACCCTTCTTCTTGAGGGTGGATAGCCTATATTGTTGCAAATGCAAGTACACCATGTCCCCTACCTCAAAACCCCTCTCAACTTGATGTTGGTTGGCATACATTTTCTACTTATTATAGGTTGCACGTAGATTATCCTTGAGAACCTTGAGGATATATTGTCACTCTTGGATCTAATCTTTGGTCCTCGGGCCCTGAATATCTCCAAAAACTAACTCAGCAAATGATAGAGCATCATAGCCATATAGGGCTCTAAAAGATGACATCCCCATGGATGTGTAATTTGTGGTATTGTAGCAGTATTCTCTTAGATGCAAACACTTTTCAAAAGCCCTTTTCCGCTCCATCACATAATTTATCAAATATCCCTCTAGCCATTTGTTGACTATCTCTATTTTCCCATTAGTTTGATGGGGATAACTAGTATTCGGAGTGAGGTTTGTAACCACCAACCTGAATAGCTCCTACTAAAATACTCCCATAAAGCAGCTATCTCTATTACTAAAAATGGTCTTGTATGGACCATGTAATCTAAAAAACCTCCCAGAAAAACAATTCTACCACCTGGGATGTTGAACTCCTAAAACAAATGGAAAAGAAATGGGAATACTTGGTCTACCGATCCACCACAACATAGATACAATCCTTCCTTGTACTGATGGAAATCCCATGATAAAGTCCATTGAGATGCTCTCCCACTTATGCACTGGAGTAGGTAGTGGTTGAAGTAGACCTGCTAGATGTGTGTGCACCTCCTTGCTTTTCTAGCATGTGCTGCACTTGTAGACATGTATTAAAACATCCTTCTTGAGATGCTTCCACAAGAATCTCTCCCTAACCGCCCTATAAGTCCTAAGGTAGCCTGGATCCTTGTCAATGGATAATCATGTGTTTCCTGTATAATCTTCTCCTTCAACTATGACTCTGACACCAAGTAGATCATGTCTTTATAATAAATGATGTCATTGACTACTCTGTACTTGTCATCCTACAATTGTCCATCCAACATCTCACAAGCCAGCTTATTCTTCGAATACTCCACTAAAATATGAGATATCGAATCTATCAATGTATTTATGAAGGAAAATGGTATCAACCTCTTATATAGAGCATCTGCGACCACATTATTCTTCCCCTCGAAATCATAGGTCTATATCTTGCTAACCCACTTTTGTTGCTTATCATTCAACTCCTTTTGGTCTAGGAAAAGTCTTAGGTTGTTTGTAACAACCTCGGGTTAAAAATGCATGTAATAAAGTTAATAAAGGAAATATAAGTCCAAGGTTATGGGGCACTTATTCCAAGTTGAATGTTGGGAAAAACATCTTAGTGTGGGTGTTCATTTGGTTTATTATGGCTAAGGAAATTGGCAAAGGCATTGAGAATGAAAAGAGGCATTAATTTGCATTTTATTTATGAAAATAATGGAAATTAGGAGAAAAGGAAGGTGAAATGTTACAGTTTGCATGTGAGGAGGAAAATGAAGGAAAAATAATGGAAATTGAAGAAAATAGAGGCCTCATTGATAAAAAGGCTTCTAAGGATCAGTTCACAACCTTTTGTCAGTTTAGTTTTGGAGCTCTCTCTCTCTATTCCCTCTACTCTCTCATACTCTCACACACTTAGAGTATTCTTGGAGAACTCTAGAATTGGAGGAAGGAAGGCAAAGGAAGGACAAGAAATCAAAAGGAAGCAAAGATCAAGCAAGGAAGAGCAGGATCAAGTGACTACAATGTGATTACTTGCAGGTATTGAGTTGCATGTATGAATTCCTTGCTATCTTTGACATGTATGGTATATGCATGTGTGTATTTGGTTCTGTTTCTATTATTGGCATGGGTTTTTCTAGGTGTGACAATGGTTTTCAGCCTTGCCTTGCCATTTCTGGATAACCATGGTGTGATGAGGTTATTTTATTTGATTGAGCTGGATTTCCAGATGGTTTTGAAACTGAGTGGGGTGATCTCAGGAAAAAAATCACAAGGCTTAGGAATCCCTTTACCCATAATGGCGGGATACACGGTAAAGGCTGGTTTTAAATACCCTCGTTGGGCCTAGGAATCCCTTGATAGATAATGACAAGATACATAGTAAAGGCTAGAGGGTGGAGAAGGAAAAATTCCTCATGGTTTAGGTGGAGAGATATGGAGGCATCCATGCTTGTCTAGGGCCTAGTGATCCCTTGACCAATATATGGTAGGATTGTGGTAAATCCTGTAGTGTATGTTTATTGTTTGGGCCTAAGAATCCCTTGATCCGTAATGGTAGGATACATGATAAATCCTGAGAAGCCCTGTTTGGTTCTATTGTGAGTCCCACATTCATGCTTGGAATATGGCATGGGGTTGATTAGCTGAAATAAAGATTTGGTTAAGCCCAATCTATGGTTCGGTAGTACGTGGAAGTCCTTGGCTTGGTTAGCTTTTGGATATGTTAATAAGACCTATTTTCCTATTTTATTTCAAGAGTATTTATACTTTTTATTATGTATCTTTGATGGTTGTTCTATCACTGTTATTATTCTGGTTATATGCTGGCTATAAGCATGGTTTTATGACAAACTTTAGTTATGGTTCTCATCATGTTTTGATTACTAGTAACTGAATGAATAATGAATGTATGACCTAATATATGATAATGAAACTATTGTGAGAGGGCATCGAACCTTGTTGACGAATCTCAGATAAGGATGAAGTCCCTATGTTCAGATCTGTTGTTATAACATGTACATTACATGTTTATGATATGTTCGAAGGAATGCCTGTCATGGATGGTAGGGGTCCGGTCAAGTCCATGTTCAAGTGTTTGCATTGATACCCTTATTTCATTGTTATTTACCATTTCTGGAAGTTTCATGAAGTTCTAGGCATAGGCCTAAGTTCTAGCCCTAAAAATGTGGCTCAGAATTTAGGGTCACTGGCACGGAACTGCCTGAAGAAGTCCACAGTCGCATGGATGCCTTACTGTGGAAGCGACTGGAGGGTCTCAGTCACATGGAAGGATTGTCATGGGAGTGAATGGGGGTCTAGTTCATCTAAGAAGAAAGTTCTCTTAGGGGTTGGACACATGGAGGGGTTGGTTGGCTCCTGAAGGTTCTGTAGTTCTTGAGGGAGGTCTTTAAAGTGTTGGTCCATCGGTTCCACTTCCTTAAGGTGATCTAGAAGGTTGAATCACATTATATAAACTCTTTATCAGATGTTTAATTTAGCAGGCTGGTAACCTGGGTAAATGTGGTAGGAGAGTGTTATAGAGTGGTATCAGAGAATGGTTCACCCCTTGGACTGGATGGGTGAAATGTGTTTGTCATGCATACATGTCGGTTTCATATGTGTGTTGAGAAATGGCAATAAGAAAGTCCAGTTTAATTTGTCCTTGAATTAAACTAAGAATTAAAATCGAATTTTATTCTCATAGCGACTTGTAAATAGTTAATTAAGTTTAATTAACTTAATTAGATTAGGAGTTTCAAGTTGGAAGTCTTTCTGTAGTCATGTATATGTTCTCCCTAAGTTTTAGGGCTCTAGTGTGAGTTTAAATTGAGTTGGAAATTAAATCACTCAGTTTACTGAGTTAAGTTAAGTTAAATTAGTTCCAAACTATTTGTGGAACTAATAGAGAGTTAATAGTCTGTTGGTGCACTACTGCATCCACAAGTGTCACTATAGTTAACTGTAGATTCCCTCATCAGAAACTCATGCATGTCGATTATGAGAAAGACCCAGTTGATACTAGAGTGCAAGGACAATGTATTATAAGTTGTATTATTTACTAGAGTGTAAATATCATGCATGCATCAGAGATTGATCCTATGTTTGGATTGAACAGTTTTGGAAGCATGAATTCCCTTTAAATACAGGCTATTCATCTTAGGAATTACGCAAGAGATTAGGGGCTTGGAGAGCTGTATAATTGGTTAAGTGTTGGCCAAGAGCTAGCTTGTGAGCTGAGAGAGATGAGCATACATGTGAAAAAAATTTCTTGTGAGAACAAGATTTGTATCTTCACCCATATTTCTGATTTAATGCAATAGAGATAGCATGGTTTTGAGCAGTGGCTTTCCCAGATACATCTTGTGTTATGTGCCAATGATTTATCTTCTTCTTGTTCATATTGTTTTCATCGATCTATTGGCTTCCACTGGTTGAACGTAGAAGTAGATTCTTGTCCTGTGCTTTAGTAAATTGCATGAGCTTGTGAATCTACAATATTTTCTACAATATTTTCTTTATGCTTGTGGTCTATGTGCTTGTTGTGTATGCGTGGTCATTGTTGTAGTTGTGTCACCATGTGGAACATGATGATGATTGTTGTTGGATGTGGTCGTCATGAGTGCGTGTCGATTATGCATTTGTTATGCATGTCACTGTCTATATGTTGTTATGCATGCATTTTCATGGTCATGGTATAGTCATGCATGGTAACTGGATAATGGTTGAAATGATGTCTATATAATGGTATGATTATGTTTATACATGTATTGTGCTAATCTGGTTGATCTTGTAAACGAGATATCCTCCCCTGAACTATAATGAGGTATGTTGTTTATGTTTATATTTTGGTTTAGATGACATGGTATACTTGCAGGAAGAATATCAAATATGACTAGCAAAATGGTAGTGTTGAAAATAGCAACAAGAAATGATAAAAACAAAATTCAGAATATTCCAATTTTAATTTGTCCTCGAACTAAAATTCGAATTTAGTCTCACCAACTGCGTGGAAATAATTAATTAATTCATTATGGATTAATTAGTTGGAGAAATTCAAGTTAGAAGTATTTCTAAAGTCATGCAAGAGTTATCCCTTAAATTAAGGAGATAAGATTGAGTTATATTTGAGTTGTAATTAGTTACCTCAGTTTACTGAGTTAAGTCTAGTTAAATTAGTTCCAAACTGTTTGAGGAACTAATTGTGAGTTATCAGTCAGTTGATGCATGCATGCACTCAACTAGTGTACTCCAGATAACTGAAGATTCCCTCATCAGTGACTCATGCATGTATATTCTGAGAAGACTCAGTTGAGCTAAATGTCAAGGACAGTGTACTATCAATTGCATGTGTTTTCCTATAAAGGAAACTCATGAATGCAGTCAAGGTAAGGTTCCTTGAGGATTGTGTGGTTTTATAGTGTGTGAGAGCAGTGTTCCACTGGGTGAAGGAGGATCACCCAGGAGAAACTGTGTAAGTAAATAGGAGCTTGGAGGGCAGAGGAGAAGGCTTGTGAGAAGCCAGGTTTTCCTATGAGCATCTAGGAGGATTGTACTGAGAGTTGGCTAGCTGTGAGAGCTAAGGCTTTGTATAATTCTGATGTATTTCCACCTTGTATGATAATACAGATAGTGGGGTTTTTAGCTAACGCTTTTCCCTGAGTATTTTTTGTGTTTCATGTGCATTGATTCTTCTTCTTCTGGTTATATGTGTTCAACTCGATCTTGCTCAATCTCTTAGCTTCCGCAAATTGATAGTAGAAGTAGATTATAGTATTTTTCTTTATTTATATTACATTATTGGGTTAATCTACAGTCAGATTTTCTACAGAGGTCTCAGAGCGAGATTTGTAGAGAATTTGCAGAATTTCTACATAGTAGTAGAGCTAGCTGATCTATAGAGAAATTTCTACAGGTAGACTATAGTTCATGAGATTCTCCCTACAGGTCAGATGAGCAACATGGTGATGGGCACTCTCCTGTCATAGCAGACACATTGAGAAGTTTGAAGGCATAAATGAGAAGTTGCAAAGTAGATAATGAAAAAATCATTCAGGAACAAGAGAAATAAGTGGATGTTAATGCATTTATCCTTTAGGGCTTGTCATATTTGCAGAGAAAGGGACCACTTAGGACCAGTCATGGGAAGGAGGATAGGAATAATGGGGTATATGACAATAGGTATCATGGTGGAAACATGTCGGATAAGGATGACACGATAAGAGATGGCAGGTTCTTAGATACACCAGATAAGAGAGGTGATGGACACATGTTCTATTCTAGTTCTACTTCTGACAGGTACCGTGGTTATCATCATTATCATCCTTACAGGAGGAATGACATGGGATATTTGCTAGATGAGTTCAAGAGAGCCAAGCTACCTACCTTTGATGGAGATTTGAAGAAACCAGAATATGCAGAGGCATCATTACTTGGGATAAAGAATTTATTTGAGTTGCATTATTACATTGAGAACATGAAGGCCATAATAGTTATCTTCAACCTCAAAGAGAAAGCAAACATCTGGTGGGAAGATGTGAAGCAGGTTAGAGACATCGGGATAAAAGAGTTGAGTTGGCATGAATTCAAGAGACTTTTCAGTAATAAATATTTGTCAGAGAAGTACTATGATAGTAAAGCTAAGGCGTTCTATGAGCTAAAGATGGGATCGATGATGGATGAGGAGTATACAACCAGGTTCTTGGAGTTGTTAAGGTATGCACTGTATCTTAAACATGAGAAAGCCAAAGTTCATATATTTCTTAGTGGATTACCATTAGCATTTAAAGGTAAGATTGAGTATGATGAGCCTTGGTCACTTGAAGAAGTCATTGGGAATTTGAATCACTATTATGCGCAATCAAAGCGTAAGGAAGAATCCCAGCAAGGTTGGATAGGGACATGGGTCACAACCTAGAGGGAAAAAGAATAAAGGTGATGGTAAGGGATAGTTGTAGTGTTGGATATGTGGAAAGCATCATCTCAAGAGAGATTTATCGCAATATTAGGGTGGTAGACCTCATATTTATAGTGCATAGGAAGCACAAATAGTTGGGGATGTTGGGCGGAGCATTCCACGGATCTATGCAACATTGGATAACAGACACGTGGATCACCAAACATCTATTATCGAGATGGACGGTAAGATTTTTGATCAAGTTGTTTCTATTTTGATTTACCTTGGATCTAATTATAGTTATGTTAATCCTGAACTCATGGATAAGTGTCATTTGAATAAATAAGTGCATGCAAAATAATGGTTAGTGTAGTTGGCTACAAGTACAAAGAAAAAAGTTCACCATTTTTTAAGAGCTTATGCATTTGATTTGAATGGTATGCCTATATCAGCGCATTTGAATGTGCTTCTATTGGGATCGTATAGTATGCTTTGGGGTATGGACTGGTTGTATCTTCATAGGACCAAGGTGGATGTTATGACAATGTCATTCAACGCTTGGATGATAATGGAGAACAAAGACTCTTGCAAGGTAGGAAGAAAGATACATTAGTTAGAATGGTTACAAGTATGTAGGAAAAGCGTAGTCGAAGAAAAGGGTGTGTTACTTGCAGTGCATATTTCTGGTGATAGAGGTAAGGATGTTAAGGATGTAGAGGTATTGAGAAGGTACCCAGCAACAATTTTAGGATGTGTTTCCCACAAAGATTTTAGAGTTTCCGTCTCACACGGAAGTGGAATTTTCCATTGAGTTGGTACTAGGGGCAACACCAACATCAAAGGCACCATACATGATGCACACACTAGAGTTAGTAGAGCTGAAGTTGCAGTTGAAGGAAATGCTTGACAAGGGTTACATTAGGCCAAGTGTATCGCCTTGGGCGCACTGATATTATTTTTGAAGAAGAAGGATGGTACTCTCATGTTATGCATTGATTACAGGAATTTGAACAAGGTAACCATCAAGAGAAGGTATATGTTGCTGAGGATTGATGAATTATTTGATCAATTGAAGGGATCAAAAATGTTCTCAAAGAATTGATCTGAGATCAAGATATCATCAGGTATGCATCAAAGAAGAGGACATCTACAAGACTGCTTTTAGGACCTGGTATGGGAATTATGAGTTTGTTGTGGTCCCTTTTGGTCTAACTAATACTCCAACTACTTTTATGTCTTTGATGAATAGTGTGTTGTGTCATTATCTGGACAAGTTTTTTATTATGTTCATTGATGATATATTGATATATTCTAAGAATGAGGAAGAGCATGCTAAACACTTAACAATAATGTTGATATTGCTAAAATAACATTAGTTGTATGTCAAGATTAGAAAATTTAGTTTCTTTTAGACAAAGGTACATTACTTGGGGCATGTTGTTTCCAAGGAAGGCATAGCAGTGGATCTGGAAAAGATAAGAGCTATCATGGAATGGGAAGCTCCTAGGAATGTGGATGAGGTAAGGTCATTCATGGGGTTAGAAGGTTACTATAGGAGGTTAATCAAGAACTTCTCACACATTGCATATCCTATTACATCATTTCAAAGAAAAGGAAAGAAGTTTGAATGGACAAAGGAATGTGCAGCCAATTTTGAGTAGTTGAAGAAGTTGTTGACAAATGCTCCAATTCTTAAGATTGAAAATCTGGATAAAGGGTTCATGGTGTATACAAATGCTTGCAAAAGAGGACTTGGTGGAGTCCTTATGTAGGAGGGACATGTGGTATGTTATGAATCAAGGAAATTGAATGAGCACAAGCAGAATTATGTTACACATGATATTGAGTTGGCAACGATCATCCATGCTTTGAAGATGTGGAGGCACTGTCTTCTTGGAAGGAGTTTTATACTGATGAGAGATCATAGTGAATTGAGATACTTTACTAAGGTCGATTTTTTTTATTTGAAGTATTTTTTGATGGACACATGTCAACTACAAGTTCAACACAAACATAATTACACATAGCCCTCATACTAGGATGTAGAATGAGCCTCTCGACTCAATCATGAAAACACCAACTTTTGTTCTTTTACATATCTCAATATCTTCTTTTATTATTTCATAATATAAACAAGGATATGACATTTTGTACATGGATAGACATGCATGGCTCTGCGAATTAGCAACTAAGTTGGGCTCATATAAACCTATACATTCCTTAAGGCATGACCTATAAGATTAGTCATAAGGGATTTGAACTTAAAACTACATATTTCATAAAATTTCCTATCATGGTGATCACTAACCTAATTATATCCCTAAAATGTGTTTAAATATATTATTATACATTTTCTATTCAAATAATAATTTAAATTTTTTCAAAAAATAATAATTTAAAATTTTCCAAAAAAATATTATTAATATTTGAATGAAATGTATTTAATTGCATTATTATTATTATTATTTTCTAAAGTTTATATATTTAAAGAATATTGATGCCTAGAATAAATTTATGGAAATTGACTTTATAAAATTTGGATAGAAGAGCCCATACAAAGTTGTGATCAAATGGTATCGTTATGTGCTAAAAGGTAGGTTGGAAAAAATGTCCCCTTCATAATCTATCTGATGCAGGAGCATCTAACCCCCCCCCCTAATCAAAGAAGAATCCAAAGAAGGCCTAAGAGTACGTGGATCAGAGGAGTTGAATCGACGATAATCAAGTGACACATAACTCGACGATTGGCGAATTCCGATGGTAATCACAATCGGAATTGGTAAGATTGCTGACGGTTATGATTTTTGCAACCTCCGACTTCTAACTGATCGGATCGGAGCATTAAAGACTAGCATCGGATCAGAGCAGAATCGATTAGAACCGAATCGGAGTAGTTGGACGGAGCTATGGATCGCCGATTGTATGGATCGGAATTGTGGTTAAATCAGGGCTTTGGCATTCAAGCCTTGCAATGTGCGACCTCTGATTACTTGGATCGGAGGTGCAGAACTGTCGTGGGGTCTGTTATCACAAAATCAGTACTAAGGGCTGCAACCAAGTAAGATTTTATGTAACTCTTTCAACCGGACTTTAGACTAGGAATTAGCCTTCCTAATCAGAGAGGGCTCTCTCACAGACTTTGGATAGAAATCAATCACAACAACAGAGGGCTAACTCTTCACACACTTATGAAAATAAAGCTGGTTGGACACACATCAAATTTGGTCTTCATTGGGCTATGGAGTCTCACACACTTAGTAAACAAAAGTACAGTCATTTCATGGAAGTCAAGGCTCTTTGCATTAATTGTTCAAACATACTTCACAAAAACCACAGCTTGCCAAACACACAGGAAGTCAGAGCATAAAATATGAATTCTGAGTGATTGTGCTATAACAAGGCTGTAAAAGAACATTAAGAGAAACACCACCATTACATTTGAACAAAATAATCCATTGAGAATCTTGAGAAGAAACGACCACTGTTTTACTATTACTGCAATAAGTCTTTACAATGACCCAAATAAAACTCTGTTTTTTGTATAAAATATCCAACCCCTTCTACATCCAACATTGATCCATATATAGGCAAACAAACTTAACCACCTCGAGCTTCCTCCTCCAGCATGAGGGGAGCCTCGAAGGTGGCTATTGACTATCCTTATCTAGTGCATAACTAATTTATTAATTACATAATGGCTAAACTGAAATTACAAATGGTTTTCATTTAATCAAAATCCAAAATCTTTGCTCCTCGTAGCATGATGCTTTTCTGGCTCTTGACACATGTCCTTTTGCTGCTTGGGTTGAGATGGCTGAGCTACAGATGCAATGAATGCTGACTTTGGATGCTTGAAAGCGCTGATGGCTCATTAATTGACCAAAAGATGTGCTCCTATTTTAACGGTCTCTGTCTCCCAACATTCTCCGAAAGTTCAGCAACATGTCTCAGCTCTTTTAATAACCCCAAGTATGGAATGCTGCCATGTTTTTGATGTGCTGTAGGTGGTATTGATAGACAGGTGTTTCTCTTCCTCAACTCCCGCTCACAGTATCACACTAGCTGCTCTGCGCTTAAAATCATCACCTACAGCAGTTTCGTAGCGCGCTACGAAACTGCTGTGTGATTTCAAAAACACAGTCTTGTGATATGCATAATAAACTCTACTGTACTTTTAATGGTCCCTGGTCCTCATCTACTTCTCTTATTTGATAAGAGATATATATGACCTGAGAGCTGAGATAATTTCAGTATTGGAATGAGTGTTGTGTCTTGAATTTGCTCCAAATTAATAGCCTCTGTCTGTTTCAAACTTCGATCAGCCTCGAACTTATATAACCTGCACTCCATTAGTACTATATCCTTAATGCCATAACAATCAGAAAGCATGTGAGTTAAATAACGTCTTCCAGCCCCATTCCCTGTGTGCAATATAAAGCTTAACATCTTCGCCCTCATAAATGTAGTTCATGGCCAGCAAGCGATTTTGACCAGCATTCTGAGAGTTTGGATCAATTTTCAAACACCGCTCATATGCCTCTATCGCAAGCATGATATTACCTGTATCCCTGTGCAAAACCCCTAGATTATTATAATCTTCTGCATATGCAGGATTTTCCATTATAGCCTTTTCAATCATGCTTGCAGCAGCATCCATTTTACCCTGGACAGTGTAGACCACACCAAGATTATTAAGAGACTGTGAAAAACTATGTTTGATCGACAAAGCCATCTGGTAGCACTCCACAACTTTGTCAAGATTATCCCTGTCTTTATAAATGATTCCTAAATTATTGCATGCTTCCGCACAATGTGGATTGAAGTGCAGGGCGAGCTCATACATCACAATTGCCATGTCAAATTTTAGTAATTCACCATATACGACACCAAGATTATACATAGCATCTGCATAGTGCCAATTATAAAGCAATGCCTTCTTGTAATGAGCTATACCCTGATGTATATCTCCTTCACGCTTCACCTTTGTACCAAGGTCTGTAAGGGCTATAGTCATGTTATTCTTAGCAATTTCAAAATTTGAAGATACAGTCAAACACCTCTCATAACACGCAATAGCTGCATCCGCATCTCCACGGTTCTTATACATCACACCCATGTTGCGATATGCTTCAGGATACATAGGCCTTTGCAATGCAGCTTTTTCATAGCAATTAAGTGCCATATCATATTGCATCATTTCTGAATAAACCACCCCCAAATTATACTAAGCAATAACATAGCGGCTATCTGCTTTTAGAGCTTCAGAGTACTTCTGAATTCCTTCATGGACATTTCCTGCAAGTTTCAAACTGGTCTCAAGGTCTGTCAAGACAATTGCCAAGTACTCCGCAGCAAGCTTGTATGTAGGATCCACTACAAGAGCCTTCTTATATGCCCCTACTGCTTCTAACAAGTGCCCTTCATCTTGTTCTTACCTCCGCTTCTTCAGCGCATCATACATGGATACCTTTACCACAAAAGATTGTTCATCACATGATGCTGACAGCATAGAATCGCTAAGTAAATGTTGAGCAATTTCATCAAGAATCCGTTTGTGTGAAGACAAGTTGTTTTCCCTTGTATAACAGAGTTGCAAGAACGCATCTGCTTCATGATACCATGGACCATGTCGAAAATGCTTCTGTACAGCAATATATGCTGAGTGGGACGTATTCCAATACTCGTTCCTTCCAAAAGGTATGTAAGCTTTTAAGAGGTATTCATAAAACGAATCAACACCAGCACCAATTCCAGATGAACATTCAATCCATTCTCCAGTTAGTACACACAGCGTGGTTCCCATCAAATCCAAAGGACTCCGCATGCTCCATAATTTACAAACAACCCACAATGCTACTGCCTCATACTCAGGTCCTCGAGCCATAGCACCGCTTTTCCAAATTCCGAACTGTTTCCCAGAATAATTAAACTTGAAATTGATTCCATAAGAGTCAAAACTAACCCATTGTACTTCTCAGGTAAACGTTGAAGCTTAAGATTGCCAAGCTCTGCAAGTGAATCGTGGAGAGCGCCGAGCAGAGATATAGATTCACCATACTATCGAACAACTGCCACCACTCTGTATATTTCACATCAAGATTTAATATCCCACAGCCACAAACAAAGCAGCAATTCAACTTTTGAGAAGCTCAACGCTAAATAAACATGTTTTTACTGACATAGCCTGCCGTGTCAAGATGCCCCTTTTTTTTTAAATTCAATGCATGCATGCGCAGTTTAGCGTGTGGCAACTTTTGAACATCTGGCAGCTATAAAGGCGCCACAATAACTTGAACATTATTAACTGCCTCTCTGCTCTAGCGTTCATCGGAAAATTTTCCCAGCAAACGGCCAAACCTTGGACTTCAAACATTGCTGATGAATCCCTCTCATTTACATTACTGAAATGCAGATCAAAACAAGATTCAAGAACCTGCTCCCACTTATTCAAGAAAGAAACAAATCCACCATTCATACTAATGACATCAACAGGTCCATTATTTGAAATACAAACAGTCTCTGTTTCACCCAGATTTTGCATGTCATAGTTAGTTTATGGGACAATCTTAAAGCCAGCAAACATTGAAGCGGCTTCAACTGCATTCCTTACATTGCCTTTCTCATCATTCTTAGCAATTAAAATATTTTCTTTGTTGATGACATTTCTACTGTCCTTGCTCCTCAACTCAACATTGTGGCCACACAGCAGTTTCATCGTGTCTCGCATTGCTTAAGTGGCTTTTATCATTTTGTTTTGTTTATAATTCTACAGTATCCTCGATAGCTCCACCAATTTCATAGCGCAGCCAGTGCAAGGTCAGTGTTTTCGCTACGAAATCACTAAAACAGATGGCGCTGCCAAACTGCTAACGGATTTATGCGCTGCAAAAACACCCTGTCTTTAAGCTAGGCTAAATTTTTTGGCAACAGAATTTTCAGTGATAACAGGGTCTTAGCACGTATTTTGTAATATTGCGGTGGTTATTTTAAAAGGTGTTCAAAGACTGCTTTATATAATAAGGGATGGTTCGATATTTAATGAAGATCCACGTTTTAAAAGTTTAAAACGCTTCCGATGAGGTTTAGTGGGCCATAACCCACAGGCCCAGGATCGAAATTTTTACAAGACAAGGGATTTTGGAAAATACCCAAGATCTCTTTTCATCAAGTGGTATCAGAGCAGGGAAAGGATTTCCTGCGAGAAGGAAGAGGAATGCAAGCAAAAGGGGAAAGAGATATAGTTGTGTTAAATCTGGAGAGTTTATGGTCTTACTGTCGTGCAGATGGTGGCAGCGGAAGGTGAGAAGATTTGCAGCAACCTAGAGCAAGGTGTGCTCAATTGGTTCCAGAGAAGAGAACTAGAAGGATGCCAAAAGACCGAGTGCAGAGGGCTTGGTGAGGTATCGTGTAACAGAGGAGACTGTTACTGCAGAGGTTGGTTGCAGCTCACAGAAGATCATGAAGGCAATTCCACTGAAGAAATACAGTGGGTAGAATTGCTAAGGACTAGGAGAAGTATATGACCAGGAGGTCAAAATTTTTTTTTCCTCGGGAGTCTGATGCAGGAGCATCTAACCCCCCCCCCATTAATCAAAGAAGAATCCAAAGAAGGCCTAAGAGTACGTGGATCAGAGGAGTTGAATCAACGATAATCAAGTGACACATAACTCGGCGATTGGCGATTTCTGATGGTAATCGCAATCGGAATTGGTAAGATTGCTGACGGTTATGATTTTTGCGACCTCCAACTTCCGACTGATCGGATCAGAGCATTGAAGACTGGCATCAGATCGTGTTGGAAATAATACTGAGAGGGGGGGGTGAATCAGTATTATCAGAACTATAAAAACTTTTCAATGCTCAGAAACATATACGCTACTTTCGTTAAGTGAACCAGCGTGTACACGCAACTGTGAATAAAGAAAACAGCATATACCTAGAAATCTTATAATTCAGTCAGTTTATCTTCAGTTAAGTGCATGAGGACATTATTCACCATATTAAGAGTAAACAGATGCAGTAGAACAGATCACACAGAACCACACATATGAACACCAAGATATAAGGTGGAAACCCAATGTGGGTGAAAACCACCTGCTGCAAGTTGTTTCTATCTTTTATATGAAACTTCAGTTTACAATTCTTTTGTACTGGTGCAGCCTTATACCAGCACGCAGGCTACAACCTGCAGAAGGCTACAACCTTCTCTCGTTCTCCAAACTTCCTTGGAAGGGAGCTCCAACCCCCTTTGCTTTTGTACTAGCTAAGATACTAGTACGTAGGTGCTGACCTACAATCTTCTTTCTTTCAGGTACCACCTTTCATACATTTTCAAACTGGATATTCCTGAAGCACAACATTACAATCTGTAGACCACAATTCATTCAACTTTCACAACAGATCATTGAAGCATAAATCAACCAATACAATCATCATCAAACTGAATCACTGAACCACTGAACCCTGTCAATCACAGACACCAGAACACAGAGCAGTCTACAGAATTCTGCAATAACAGTCAGATCCAATCTGCAAACCCAAAAATCAAGCTTCAAGAGATATACGCTACTTCAATGAGTGCAACCCGCGTATACACGCGCTTTTACCGAAACCAACCTGCGTACAGATCTAAAAATAAACTTTCTCAATTCGCAGCTGTACCAGACATCAGTTAGACCCAGAACATAGCTTTGCGACAGTATACAGATCTAGAAATACGCATAATTAACCATATCATGATAGTGCATTGCAAACCATTAGATCCCGATCTATCCTTAGATCTAGTTCTCCATCAACCGGTGAGATCTTCTCCTTAGCTCAGATCAACCAATGCATCATCAACCCATAACACTGCATACTGGATCTAATGCTTCATCAGATATTCAAGACGTTTCAGATACACTTTCCTAATGATTTCCTTCTCCTTATATAGCCTTAGGCCTTGTTCAATACCAAGAGCCAAAACCATAGTAACTCAATACCATCAACTTCAAAACTAGGGATCGACACGTCCGTCGAGACACAATGGTCCGAAACCATAGGCACAACTTCCAAGGACTAACTGTCATGGACCAAAGATACGTTTCCACATACACGCGCTTTTGCTGAAGCCAACCTGCGTGTACACGCGACTTGGGCTTAAAGAATCGGCGTGTATGAACTTTCTCTTCTTCTGATAGTCAGATCATCAATTCCTTGCTGCTGACCTTCTGTATTATGATTTGTCATCAGTAAGGTTTGCCATCAAGTACAACACTTATCTCATAATGCCAACAATCTCCCCCTTTGGACTTGATGGCAACAACACCAAATCATTCTCCCCCTTTGACATCAAGGGCAAAGGGTGAACCGAGATGTTCTCTTCCTTTGTAGAATCATTCCACTGTCCATACTCCCCCTGAGTACCTGGTGAAATCTTTGAATAATCTCCCCCTTTGTAGATGCCAAGGTGTACCAATCTGTCAATGCTCCCCCTGAGTACATGCCAAGTCTCTGTACTGCTGAAGTGTGCTGTTCATGCTCTTCCTGTCTGTGGGCAAGATCTGCAAAAGATGTTCTTCAAGAAGAACATGACTCTATACATTATAAAAGACCTTCCTATCACCAAAGACTCATACATACATCCATCTCTCAACTAAGTGAGGATATACAAAAATTGACTCATCCACCCAATCAAGTGGGAATCCATAAAAAAAAAAATTATATAGGACAACCAATCACATTGCATCAATCATCCCAGGCATAGTGGGGAAACCAAAATAGGCCGTTACATGACCTTGACACTATTAAAGAAATATCACAAAAGAGAGGCATGACATAGAGACAATAGATCTAGACCAAGACTTATGAAAGTCACCAGCAGTATCTGATAAACATCTTGAGCAACCAGGATTTCTTTCGGAGAAACTAATAACCAAAACATCGAAATGCCAACAATGCTTTATGAAACGTTTAAGCTGCTCCCTCTGAACTTGTGCCTGCTGCACCCCTTGAAACTGTGTCTGAAGAATTCTGACATACCCATCTCAGACCAGAGAGTGTCCTTGCTGCTCAGAATTCCATATACGCGATTTATCCTGTACAAAACAGCGTATGCACGCGGATATAAGCTCTGCAACAAGCGTACTCCATACACGCGACTTTCTCCGCATAAATCCGCGTGTATACGCGTGTACACCTTTCGTAACTTGCGTATACCATATTTTCTGTAGAACAGTCAAGTTTCAACAGCAGTAGGAAGCATCAACTACTCCCAGCTTATGTCTGAGATATTCAAAAGTTTCTCTGGGCAGTGGTTTTGTGAGAATATCCGCAACTTGTTCCTTAGAAGGAACATACTCCAACTTAACCTTTTGCTCAAGCACTTGTTCTCGGAGAAAATGATACTTGATAGGTATGTGCTTGGTCTTTGAGTGCATGACTGGGTTCTTTGAAATGCTAATTGCACTAGTATTATCACATAAGATAGAAACGGGTGGAGTGCAAGTGATTTGGAAGTCCTGCAAGGTCTGCATCATCCAAAGAAGTTGTGTGCAACAAGATGCCGCAGCCACATACTCTGCTTCAGCTGTAGATAAGGCAATCGAACTCTGTTTCTTGCTGAACCAAGATACTAATCTGGAACCCATGAAGAAAGCACCACCACTTGTGCTTTTCCTATCATCCACACTTCCAGCCCAATCTGCATCTGTGTAAGCATGAAGAGTGAGATCTGTATTTCTGGGATACCATAAGCCATAGTTTTGGGTCCCTTGAAGATATTTGAAGATTCTTTTGACTGCCTGAAGATGAGTTTCCTTTGGGTTGGCTTGAAATCTTCCAACCATTCCTACTGCATGTGTAATATCTGGCCGAGTACCTGTCAAATAAAGCAAACTCCCAATCATGGATCTATAAGTGGGTTGGTGAACCGCTGCTGATTCATCATTTGCACTGAGGCTGCATCCTGTAACCATGGGTGTACATACTGGTTTTGACTCTTCCATGCCATACTTCTTCAAGATCTGCTTGAGGTATTTGGTTTGAGACAGGAAGATACCTCCTTCACTTTGTTGGATTTGCAATCCAAGAAAATATGTCAATTCTCCAAGAAGTGACATTTCGAATTCTTTCTGCATAACCAAGGCAAAGTTTTGACTCATAGTTTCTTCATTGCTGCCAAAAATAATATCATCTACATAAACAACAAGAATTAGCAATTTGTTATTTTCAACTTTTATATAGAGATTGTTATCTGCTGATCCTTTTGAAAAGCCTTGTTGGTGAAGATATTTGTCCAACCGATAGTACCAAGCCCTTGGAGCTTGTTTGAGTCCATAGAGTGCCTTTTTCAATCTGCATACAAGGTTTGGATCATTCCCAAGAATGAAGCCATCTGGCTGCTCAATATATACTTCTTCTTCTAAGTCTCCATTCAGGAAGGCTGATTTCACGTCCATTTGAAATACCTTGAAGTTTTGAAAGCTTGAGAGAGCAAGAAACATGCGGATGGCCTCAAGTCTTGCCACAGGAGCAAAAGTCTCTTCAAAGTCTATTCCTTCTTGCTGTGCATACCCTTTACAAACAAGTCTGGCCTTGTTTCTAATTACTTCTCCATTTTCATTTAATTTATTCTTGAAGACCCATTTTGTTCCTATTACATTCTTATCTTTTGGTCTAGGAACTAATTTCCAAGTGTTGTTCTTTTCGATTTGCTCAAGTTCTTCATCCATTTCTTTGACCCAACATTCATCTTTGCATGCCTCTTTCACATTTTGTGGTTCAATGGAGGAGAGTAATGCTAAGTAGCTTGAAGCTTCTGCAAGTGTCCTTCTTGTTTGTATCCCTGCTTCTTTCTGCCCCACAATCTGAGTTTCTGGATGATTCTTTTGAACATATCTGGATGGAGTCTTCTCTTCTATTCTTGTCTGCTCCTCTGGTTCTTCTTGAGATTCTTCTTCTTCTTGAGGTTCTTCTTCTTCATCATTTTTCCTTTGAGAGTAACCTTCATCTTCTTCAATGTCTTCATGATGAACTTGCCTAGGAATATATCCCTTCTCATCAACTACTATATCAATACTGTCAACAATTCTGCCTAGTCTTTTATTGTAGCACTTGTAAGCTTTGCTATGTGGAGAATAACCAAGAAGAATTCCCTCATCTGCTCTTGGTTCGAGTTTGCCAAATTGCTCATCAGTATTCTTAATATAACATTTGCTCCCAAAGATTTTGAAGTGCTTCACGGAAGGAGTTTCACCACTCCAAAGCTCATGAGGTGTTTGAGTGCTGTTTACTCGGACATTTGTTTTGTTAAGAATAATAACAGCAGCATGTGCAGCTTCACCCCAGAAGGTTGCAGGAGTACCTGATTCATCGAGCATAGCACGAGCCATTTGTTGGATAGTTCTGTTCATTCTTTCTACCACCCCATTTTGCTGAGGAGTTCTAGCTGTAGAGAATTCTCTTCTTATCCCATGTTCGTCACAGAAATCAAAAAATTCATTTGAGGTGAACTCCCCACCTCTGTCAGATCTGAGGCACTTAATTTTGTGTCTTGATTCATTTTCAACCAATGCTTTGAAGGATTTGAATTTTTCGAATGCTTCATCTTTGTGCTTCATAAGTCCTAACCAAAGAAACCTTGAGAAATCATCAATGAATAATATCAGATATTCCTCTCCTCGAGGTGTCCTTTTCCTAAATGGACCACATACATCTGTATGGACTAGCTCAAGAGGCAAGCTAGCTGATCCTTCCTTCTCTGGAAAGTTAGTTCTGGTTTGCTTTCCAAACTGACAAGATTTGCATATGGTGTTGTCTGGAATTTTGATATCTGGAAGACCACGAACTGCCTGATATTTGCATGCTTTCCTTATTTGTGAAAAACTTAGATGCCCCAACCTACGATGCCACAGCCAATGTTCATCATCCTTGCTTAAGTAGCATTGTTGTCTTTCCTCAAAGATATATAGATTATTTGGAGTCCTTCTTCCTTTGATCACTGTTTTACCTGTATCAAGATCTCGAACACAACATTCATTTGATCTAAATATTACCTCAGTTCCTTGATCGCACATTTGACTGACACTGAGAAGATTATGTTTTAAACCATCAACATATAAAACATTTCCTGCTTTGACCTCTTCTTTCAACGGAGCAACACCTTTTCCTTTTATGGCTGCAGAGATATCATTCCCGAATGAAACTTTCTTCCCCTTTTCTAATGCGGTATATGACTCAAGCTTTTCTTTGTCTCCTGTCATATGCTTCGAACATCCGCTGTCAATGTACCATAGATTTTCTTGACCTTCTGCATAAAAGGCTATCCCACATCTTTCTGGTTGTGATTCTTTTATTCTCCATGTTCTAACATTTGAGGTTTGTTCCTTCTGAGTTGTCTTCCGGAATCTGCTCCTGCATTCAGAGTCTTCATGACCAAAGTTATTACAAATAGAGCATTCAACTTCATTTTCAAGAACCGAAAAACTGTTATAAGTCCTCTTCATGATTCCAGTCCTTCTCCCTTGCTTTTGAGCTTCTCTAGTCATGATTGTTTTGTAGGCAACACATTCAGCTGCTTTGTGACCGAAGTTATGACAAGAAAAGAATTGGCCATTAAAGAAACTTCTGCGGTAATCAGATCTATCATCCAACCGATTATAGCTTCTATTCATTCTTGGAGCAAATTGGGAAGATTTTACCTGTGGCTGACTGTAGCTTCTGTTTGTCCTTAAGGCTGTTTGTCCCTGGTCTTTATTTGTTCTTGAGATAAATTGTCCTTGATTCATCTGATGACTCTTATTTGGCCTTTGCTCGCTTCTCCTTGTTGCATCAAGATAGCTTTTAGAGGTAGAGGCTTGAGTGGTTTCTCCATTATAGCCCAAACCTGTTTTGTTTAGAGGAGACCGCTGCACATTGATAATCTCATCCAAAGTTTCAGATCCTTTGACAAACTTGAGATTAATAGCTTTTGTTTTCTCAATTTCTTTTCTGAGACCAACAATTTCACCTTCTAGTTTTTCAAGATGTTTTTCCTTTTCATCAATTTGAAATTGCAAAGTATCAATGATCACATTCCTTTCTTCTATGCATCTCTTGAGTCTAGTAATTTCATCATAGAGATTATCCACATCTACAGCATCCTCATAATCCTCATTTTCAAATGCCATTAACAACCTATATTTATTACCTTGTTTATCTTCATCACTGTTTGATAAGCCATCACTATCCTCATGGGTGTAGTAGCTTTTCTTATTTGTACTTTGTTTCTTGTTCCATCTAGCAGGTTCTTTTCCTTTATCCTTATAAGGACATTTTGCAGCATAATGACCTACTCTTCCACAGGCAAAGCATTTGAAAGGTAGCTTACCTCTAAACCTTCCAGAACCCCTTTGAAGATTTCTGACAAAGTTTGATTCTTCTTCCTCTTCTTCTGGAACATGGCTTGCTTCATAGTAATCTTCTTTTCCTGATGCCTTAAAAGCAGCTTCCCTTCTATCTGATGGACCTCCCTTTCTCATTTCATAAGCAGTTAGAATTCCATGCAACTGAGACATAGTGAGAACACGAAGATTTTCTTTTTCTTCTACTGCAGATACTTTAGATTCAAACTTGGGGGATAATGATCTTAGAATCTTTTGAACTACTATAGTCTCTTTCATTTCTTCACCCAAATTTTTCATACAATTAACAATCTCATCTACCCGAAGAAAATAATTAGCCACACTTTCATCATTATACATCTTGAGAGTCTCATATTGAATCTTGAGAGTTTGAAGTTTAGCTTCTTTTACCTGTTCATCTCCTTCATAGCTAGTGATCATTTTGTCCCATATCTCTTTTGCTGATTTGAAGTGCATGACCTTCATGAATTCTGTTTGGGATATACTTCCTAATAGAGTACTGACTGCTTTTGCATTTGTTTCATACTGCTTTTTCTCAGCTGGATCTGTAGGAGTAGCTGAAGGAAAGGCATAGCCTGTTTCTACAATGTTCCAAACTTCTGTACCAAGAGATTGAAGATATGCAGTAACTCTTACCTTCCAATAATTGAAGTTTGTCCCATCGAAAACGGGTGGCCTGATTGATGCTTCTTTCTCGTAGTTGCTCATGATGAACGATCTACCTTCAAGCGATCAAGCTTCTCTGAAGGACCTGCTCTGATACCAATTGTTGGAAATAATACTGAGAGGGGGGGGTGAATCAGTATTATCAGAACTATAAAAACTTTTCAATGCTCAGAAACATATACGCTACTTTCGTTAAGTGAACCAGCGTGTACACGCAACTGTGAATAAAGAAAACAGCGTATACCTAGAAATCTTATAATTCAGTCAGTTTATCTTCAGTTAAGTGCATGAGGACATTATTCACCATATTAAGAGTAAACAGATGCAGTAGAACAGATCACACAGAACCACACATATGAACACCAAGATATAAGGTGGACACCCAATGTGGGTGAAAACCACCTGCTGCAAGTTGTTTCTATCTTTTATGTGAAACTTCAGTTTACAATTCTTTTGTACTGGTGCAGCCTTATACCAGCACGCAGGCTACAACCTGCAGAAGGCTACAACCTTCTCTCGTTCTCCAAACTTCCTTGGAAGGGAGCTCCAACCCCCTTTGCTTTTGTACTAGCTAAGATACTAGTACGTAGGTGCTGACCTACAATCTTCTTTCTTTCAGGTACCACCTTTCATACATTTTCAAACTGGATATTCCTGAAGCACAACATTACAATCTGTAGACCACAATTCATTCAACTTTCACAACAGATCATTGAAGCATAAAACAACCAATACTATCATCATCAAACTGAATCACTGAACCACTGAACCCTGTCAATCACAGACACCAGAACACAGAGCAGTCTACAGAACTCTGCAATAACAGTCAGATCCAATCTGCAAACCCAAAAATCAAGCTTCAAGAGATATACGCTACTTCAATGAGTGCAACCCGCGTATACACGCGCTTTTACCGAAACCAACCTGCGTACAGATCTAAAAATAAACTTTCTCAATTTGCAGCTGTACCAGACATCAGTTAGACCCAGAACATAGCTTTGCGATAGTATACAGATCTAGAAATACACATAATTAACCATATCATGATAGTGCATTGCAAACCATTAGATCCCGATCTATCCTTAGATCTAGTTCTCCATCAACCGGTGAGATCTTCTCCTTAGCTCAGATCAAGCAATGCATCATCAACCCATAACACTGCATACTAGATCTAATGCTTCATCAGATATTCAAGACGTTTCAGATACACTTGCCTAATGATTTCCTTCTCCTTATATAGCCTTAGGCCTTGTTCAATACCAAGAGCCAAAACCATAGTAACTCAATACCATCAACTTCAAAACTAGGGATCGACACGTCCGTCGAGACACAATGGTCCGAAACCATAGGCACAACTTCCAAGGACTAACTGTCATGGACCAAAGATACGTTTCCACATACACGCGCTTTTGCTGAAGCCAACCTGCGTGTACACGCGACTTGGGCTTAAAGAATCGGCGTGTATGAACTTTCTCTTCTTCTGATAGTCAGATCATCAATTCCTTGCTGCTGACCTTCTGTATTATGATTTGTCATCAGTAAGGTTTGCCATCAAGTACAACACTTATCTCATAATGCCAACAGATCGGAGCAGAATCGATTAGAACCGAATCAGAGTAGTTGGACGGAGCTGTGGATCACCGATTGTATGGATCAGAATTGTGGTTAAATTGGGGCTTTGGCATTCAAGTCTTCGCAATGTGCGACCTCCGATTACTTGGATCGGAGGTGCAAAACTGTCGTGGGGTCTTAGCACGTATTTTGTAATACTGTGGTGGTTATTTTAAAAGGCGTTCAAAGACTGCTTTATATGATAAGGGATGGTTCGATATTTAATGAAGATCCACTTTTTAAAAGTTTAAAACACTTCCGATGAGGTTTAGTGGGCCATAACCCACAGGCCCAGGATCAAAATTTTTACAAGAAAGGGGATTTTGACAAATACCCAAGATCTCTTTTCATCAAGTGGTATCAGAGCAGGGAAAGGATTTCCTGTGAGAAGGAAGAGGAATGCAAGAAGAAGGGGAAAGATATACAGTTGTGTTAAATCTGGAGAGTTTATGGTCTTACTGTCGTGCAGATGGTGGCAGCGGAAGGTGAGAAGATTTGCAGCAACCTAGAGCAAGGTGTGCTCAATTGGTTCCAAAGAAGAGAACAAGAAGGATGCCAAAAGACCGAGTGCAGAGGGCTTGGTGAGGTATCATGTAACAGAGGAGACTGTTACTGTAGAGGTTGGTTGTAGCTCACAGAAGATCATGAAGGCAATTCCACTGAAGAAATACAGTGGGTAGAATTGCTAAGGACCAGGAGAAGTATATGACCAGGAGGTCAAATTTTTTTTTTCCTCGGGAGTCTGATGTAGGAGCATCTAACCCCCCCCCTTAATCAAAGAAGAATCCAAAGAAGGCCTAAGAGTACGTGGATCAGAGGAGTTGAATCAACGATAATCAAGTGACACATAACTCAGCGATTGGTGATTTTCGATGGTAATCGCAAATGGAATTGGTAAGATTTCTGACGGTTATGATTTTTGCGACCTCCGACTTCTGACTGATCGGATCGGAGCATTGAAGACTGGCATCGGATCGGAGCAGAATCGATTAGAACCGAATCGGAGTAGTTGGACGGAGCTGTGGATCGCCGATTGTATGGATCGGAATTGTGGTTAAATTGGGGCTTTGGCATTCAAGTCTTTGCAATGTGCGACCTCCGATTACTTGGATCGGAGTTGCAGAACTGTAGTGGGGTCTTAGCACGTATTTTGTAATATTTTGGTGGTTATTTTAAAAGGCGTTCAAAGACTGCTTTATATAATAAGGGATGGTTTGATATTTAATGAAGATCCACGTTTTAAAAGTTTAAAACGCTTCCGATGAGGTTTAGTGGGCCATAACCCACAGGCCCAGGATCGAAATTTTTACAAGAAAGGGGATTTTGGCAAATACCCAAGATCTCTTTTCATCAAGTGGCATTAGAGCAGGGAAAGGATTTCCTGCGAGAAGGAAGAGGAATGCAAGCTGTCACACGGAAAGAGTCGATCTTGCGGACAAGATAGACCTTCCTAGAATCTAAAGAAGACCTAATGACAAGCAAACCAACCAGACACTATCTTTCTCTAAATATGCTTTTTAAAAACAATGGTAAACAAGTGTTTTTGGGGCCTACCTTAGGTCCAACGCAAGCTTGTGGATGCCCTCGCTCCTTTGATCCAAATGAGCTCCTTTTCGCGAATCTGCAAACACAAACAAGGCAAACAAATTAAATAGCACCTTAAAATCCAATTGCATAAAACATATTTAACATGAAAGTCAAGGAGTCCATGAAACAAATAGCATAAGATACTTGTTGAGAAAAATGAGTTCAATTGTATTAATTCAAAAGAAGAAGAACTTTACAACCTTTGCCTTGACACTGTACAAGCTCCTCCCAGGGTCCAACAAGATGTCTCCTCTACTTTGACAAGTTTCACTCACTCTCCAATGGAACCAAGAGGTATGTGATCTCTCCTCTCAAGCTCAACCAAAGAGTCTTAATTTCACCAGCATTTACCCTCAAAATGTTCAGCTTCTAACCTCTCTAGTCCTCACCCCAATGCCTGTATTTATAGTGCAATGGAGGGAAGTTACTAGTTCCTCCTTCAAAGGGATAAAGCCCTCCTTCAAAGGGATAGCTCCTTTAGTCAAGGGATTAGCTCCTTCTCTTTTGGGATGCATGAACCACCTCAGAGCGAACAATCCACGTCAAAATTCCTTCTAGAAACCTCTAGAATTAACCCAAAGTGAGTTTTTAAAGATAAACTTTGCGCCTTTTGACTTTCACAGGGGTACGCACCCACCCCTTTACAGACAGAGCGTGCAGATACGCAGTTGACACGAACAAAGGGTGCGGGCCCGCAGGTGACAGTAGGAGAAAGTGCGGAACCAGAGCTTTTAGTGATTTTCAATGTCTTTCTCACATTTTCAAAGCTTGACTTAAAGAGCTGAGGTCTGAGACTTGCTTAGGAGGACAGTATAAGTGTTGATGGACCCATACTGACTGCAAATAATCATGGTGATGATATTTTTGTGTAACAGATTGCCCCCTAAAGTGCAAATTCTGTAGTAGATGAGGATTTCATTTATCATATAGGAAGAGTGAAGTACTTTATCATTTCGAGGATTATCTTGTGGAGAACCTGGTTGGAACCTGTAAAAACATTCAATGCAAAATATATATATGATATCATATCATCGCTGAGGTAGGCATTCCCATACTCAGATCAAAACTTAACTAGAAACTATCTACTGCTATGATATAGGGATGATCTTGTAAGACATCACAAGTATAGACTCATGTGAACACAGTATGGACGCAGCCACTTGTTTATGAATAGTCCACAATATAATGAATACAAAATTCCCCGCAGCCTGGATGGTGGAGACTAGATCCAGGGTCTTCATTTCTACTTCCCGAAATAGTACGATTCTATCCATGCGAATAAATGTGTTGAAGTCGAACATGGTAGAAACCACTTGATTACCAGTCAATGATGTAAACTGTTAACAAGTGTGAGAGAAACCACCAGTGAGGTCAATGGCTCTCAAAGTACCCAGTACAATCCATGAGATGTGAATAGATGTGTTGATGTCGAACATATCACGGAATCCTTTGATCGAAAGTCAATGATGTAAACTATCTTCAAAGGCGAGAAACCTGCCATTGAGGCATGCAGATCCCAAGGTACTGACGATTCCTAGATCATCTTTCTAGATAATGTGCTGATGTCGATAGAAAGTGATCCGTCGCAGGCATGCCCACAACACGAAATCATAGATCAAGTTGAAGAAATTTAGTTGCAAGGACTGACTCAGGGATGGTCAAGATGGATGATAGATATTTTGCAAATGAATGGCTTATTGGCAGTGACCTCTTGAACACATAACGACACGACAGATGATTTGGTGACAATTGACCCAAAGTTAATACCCAGAAACCGGCTGAAGACTTTCAATGTGGTTTGATCAACTGTTAGGCAAAGGATTTCCCAACCCAGGTGAATGAAAGTGTCGTGTTCAAGAGTGGTTGCAAAGTATGACAAACAGGCTCATTTTTCTCTCTTTTGCCCCACCATTTCTGGCAAGTACCTCTTTATTTTTGACAAGCTTGAGGAGGATAACATTTGCTTGATTATAAGCTCATCCTTCGGATGAGTCCAACTTAGTTTAAATTCGAACCCTAAGAAGGAGTGGTTCATTCCTGTTTGCAATTGAACAGGTCCTTTACTGTGAAATTTTAACGAGTCCAGTATAGGAGAAACTCGGCGTTTTTCAATTTTAGAGAGTCTGAAAAAACTAAAGAAGACTCCAAGGTTGACCTTTTTCGTAAATTTGTGTCTCCCAAGCCCGAAAAAGTATAAAATAATACTTGAGAGAACCGCTTGATCTTACGACCAAGGAGTACTTTTCGTAATTAGTGCCACTGATCCGAAAAAGTAAAAAAGCGATCAACGACACGTCGTTTTATAACCAATATCGAATTTGAAACGACAAAAATTCGGCAATCTTTTCATGTTTTTACGGTTGGAAAAGAGCTATAAGTGGACCGTCTTTTAATTCCATTTTAACGAGTGTAAAAGAAATGCTCGGCAATCTTTTCATGTTTTAGGAGTCAGAAAAGGGCTTAAAGATGACTCTACTTGTTTTTTTCGTTGAAAATGCTAGATTTCACCTGAATAATCCTGTTATCTTCACAAAAACACAAACATTACTCATACCTGTTTGAAATAGATAAAAATGTCGCAAAATACCTTTTCAAAGTGAAACATAAACAAATTTTCAATTCATTTACTCAAAAAACTTATAAAAAGGGGTTTTGACAATTCATTTTTACCGTTTGAGTTTGGGTGAGAAAATAGTGCTTTTGTTCAGAAAACTTCCCGTGAAGATTGCGGAAAATCCAACCGTCGGAATCGAACGCCGTCTTCTCCAGGTATTCCACATCAACTTACTCTTCATTTTTAACCATTTCATTTCTTGTTTTAGTCATTCATTTTATTTTTTGGAGGGTTTTTAGGCTAAATTTCCGCGCGCAGGGGCCCGCAGGTGTCACACTGGTAACCCGCGGGCCCCGACTTTTTCTCCATTGGGAAAAAGCCAGGGGCCCGCACCTTCCATGTAGACGAAGTGCGTACCCACGCACTGTGTCTAACCTGGAGGGTGCGTACCCCGCCGTGAGGGTTTTTAACCCAAAAACTCTCAAAAATTGACCAAACAAAACAATTCTTAGCAATTTAATTAATCTTTTTGCTTGATGCAGAGAGTACATCATGCTAGATTGGCGCGAAAGAGAGCATGAGGACATGGATGCTGCCGCATGGAATCATCAACCTTCACTTGATGCTTTGAGGGCGTGTGGCTTGTACAAATTCTGGACCATTCCTGGCATGAGGGCTCAGGTGGCTTTCTTATAGTGGCTGGTTGACAGATGGAGCATACAGGACCAGTGCTTTTTCATTGGTGGCCACCAGCTCGAGATCGAGCCGACAAATATATACTTCTTGACTGGTTTGCCTAAACGAGGCGAAGACTTGACTCTTTCCGGGACTAGTCCAGATGGCCAGTCTGTCGATAGCCTCCGACTAGAGTTCTGCAACAACCAAGATAGAGACAAAGGGATAGACATAAAGACCATATCCCGTCTTGAACTCATGGTGATCGCGTTTACTGTCACCAGACTTTGCGGAGCTGCCGCATTACATGTTGCCACTGGATCCCAGATGCGTATGGCAGTTGATTGCTTTCGAGGCACCATCTTCAACTGGTGCGATGCTGTGTTGGCCAATCTAAAAGGCAAACTGACCAGGGCCAAAGAAGGACGACTAAAGACCTTTGGTTATGGGGCTTTGGTCATGAGTTTTGGCCTGGAGAGGGTTCCTATGCTGATCCCACAGCACCTTACTGTTGGAGTTGGGCTACCTCGAGAGCCCAAACTGATGCGATGGGTCGCAGTTATGGCCCGTCATCCGGACGAGGGGACAGAGGTTCTTCGATTCAAACCTGAGTATTTCCAATGGCTGGAAAACCAGGTCGTTTCCATTCAGGACTTCCCTTACGCTGGGGTTGATTTTCGCGGTGACCCAGACATGGCTCTTCCACCAGGAGAGCAGTGGGATGACTCAGGTAAAATCCTTTTCAACATTTTTCCTATTTTAATTTTTTTTGTTATTTTTCCATCGTCTCAAAACTGATAACAAAAGTTTCAAATGCAGATGTGGGTCCACAGCGACCAGCCGCTCTCTGGCCTTTCGAGAGGAAACAACCAGTTGCACCCTTGCCAGCCCCACAAGACGAATCAGCAGAGGTTTTGGCCGAGTTGGAGGGTCATTTAGAGCGTTTGACAGGAGATATTCCTGAGACCACTATAGATGACATTCCTCGTTGACTTCAGCGCTATGTGATTGGAGTCCCAGGACCTTTTAGGAGGTTCCTTTGCAAGGTGGCCCGGGCAGTGGTTTCTTATAGAGATCATCACCAGTGATAGGATGATCGCCTATTGTGGGCACATATGACATTTTTGTTTTTTGTACTTATCATTTTTGCCGATCATAAGGTGTTTTTCAACCTATGATCGAGGACGATGTATTTTTTGACACACTCCTATATATATATCACTATTACCGGCTTATCTTGTTAAACATGTGTGATGAAATGTTTTTAAATTTACATGTATGATTATTGCAAATGTCTACTTAACATTCGAGAAGCAATTGCATCTGCCAATGTATTTAAAGATCTTGGAATATGCTGATATTCAATATAATCAAACTCACGTTCCAAGAGACGCACTCTCAAAAACAATCTCAGTAACACTGGATTTCTAATGGCATACACTCTATTAAGTTGTGATACAACGAGTTCAGAATCTAACCTCACTATCAAACTCTGAATCCCAAATGAAATAGATTCAGATAATAACTCAATCACTGCACTATACTCTGCAATGTTGTTTGTTGTTTGACCGAGGCTTACCCCATGCATAGAAACTAACTCATCAGAGGGCGAATAGATAACCCAAGCTGCGGAAGAGATGTTCCGTGTATTACGACAGGCACCATCAGCAAATCCAATGTATGCTTGGAGATGCATCGACATCTGCAATATCAAGAGTAAAACCAAGATAAGCAGGAATAACGACGAAAAAACACTCTCTAAGCTAAGCACACTTTTTAAACTAGAACACACTTGCTAGAAAGAAAAACTAACCTAACTAAAAATCTCCATACCCATTCTTTTAAGCATAATACCTCTTCAAGTAAAGACCATTTCTGGGTTTACCTAAAGAGTCCCCGTCAAAGTCTACCAATTCATAGGCCCCTTTTGCTAGCTTTCTCTTGACAATAAAGGGTCCATGCCACATAGGAATGAATTTTCCAGCACCTAATTTATCATTAGATTGATCATACAATAACACTATGTCTCCTTTTGAAAAATTTCGAGGGGTCACATTTCGATCATACTGAGCTTTCATAGGTTTTGCGTGAGTCTCGATCGCCAATGCAACATCACGTCGATTCTCATCTAATTGAGCTAAGTATAATAAACGCTTTTCCTCTTCGGAAGTAGCTGGAAGTAACTCGATGGCCATTTGCAGTGACGGGATTTCGCATTCAATGGGTAACACGGCTTCCAAACCATAAACTAGTTGGAAAGGAGTGAACCCTGTTGATGTTTTTACTGAGGTTAGGTACGCCCAAAGCGCTGAAAATAGCATGTTGTGCCAATTCGACCGATGAATCCCAATGATTCATCGGATCATGATAACTAAAACTTTGTTGATGGACTCAACCAGACCGTTAGCTTGTGGATAATAAGGAGTTGAGCTATCGTGACGTAAACCAAGCTGGCCTGTAAGTTCAGTCATCATGACGTTTCGAAAATGGCGCCCATGATCAGTGATTATCGCTTGTGGGACACCAAACCTAGCAATTATGTGATTGAATACGAAAATTGTAGTTGTTTTGCCGTCTGCCTCAAATGTAGGCATCGCCTCGGCCCACTTAGTAAAATAATCTACCGCAAGGATGATATACGCATTCCCCCCGGTCGAGTGAGGGTTACATGTAATAAAATCGATACCCCATTTGGCAAAAGGACCAACGACAATTATAGGGTGGAGAGGAGCAGGTGGAGCATGCATCTTTCGATCAAACACTTGACAGTTGTGGCATTTTCGGACCGCGTTAATACAATCTTTAAATAAGGATGGCCAGAAGTAGCCTGCGCGCAATATCTTTTGGGCTGTGGCATACCCAGAAATATGACCGCCACACGCTCCAGAGTGACATTCATTTAGAACCCTTTCAGCTTCCTCATGAGTTAAGCAACGTCGAAAAACCAAGTCTGCCCCACGGCGATAAAGAGTATCTCCAATAATTTTGTATTGTTGGGACTGGAATCGAATTTTCCAACGTTCTGACCTTGAAATTTCTGGCCGAAAGGATTGGGTCTGGAGATAGACGATGATATCCCCATACCACGGATCTAAAGTGCTAATTAGAAACAAGGATTCGTCCGCAATGGGCTCCTCCGCCACAGTTTCCGTATCAGCACGCGGGAAGTCACACATTAACTCTGCAAAGACTAAAGATTTCTTAGACTTAGATTTGTCAAACTCCAAGTCGAACTCTTGCAGGATAACAATCCATTTAGAGTACTTTCCCCCTAGCAGTTGCTTTGTCAAAATGTAGATCATAGGGTTGCAATCCGAAATTACAGTAGTTTTACGAAGTAAAATGTAGTGACGAAAATGTTGGACAGCTTGAACGGCTGCCAATGCCAATTTCTCCACATGTGAGTATTTTAGCTCAGTTGGATTTAACGTGCGACTAAGGTAATATATCACATGTTCACTTTCGAATTCATCTTCCTGAACTAAGACCATTCCAATGGTGGAATGAGAGGCGGCGAGGTACAATAAGTAATCCTGGTTGTAGTTGGGAGGATGCAACAACGGTGCATGGGTCAACGCGTGCTTGAGTGCATCAAAAGATTTCTGAGCTATCTCATCCCAATAGAATTGAGTGTTCTGTTTCAACAACCGGTTAAAACCCTTTGTAACCTCGGCGTAGTTAGGAATGAATCGTCGTAAAAAGTTTGCTTTCCCTTGCAAAGTTTGGAGTTGGCGAAGACTCGAAGGAGGAGGCAATTTGATGATAGCTTCAACCTTCGAGGGATCAACACGAATGTTGGCTTTTGAAACTAAAAATCCCAGCAATTGACCCGTTTCTATACAGAAGACACATTTGTGTGGGTTCAACCGAATCCGATAATGCATACACCTCATAAAGATTGCTCGTAAATGGACAAGGTGATCAGCTCGATGTAAGGAATGAGCAGGCAAGTCATCTAGATAAGGTTGCACAATGTGCTTGATGTCATGAAACGCATAAGACATCGCCCTTTGAAAAGTTGCACCGACATTCTTAAGCCCAAAAGGTAATTTGCAATAAGAAAACGTCCCCCATGGACAAATGAAAGCCGTTTTTGGTTGATCGGCAGGTAGAATATTGATTTGATTGTATCCGGAAAAACCGTCCATAAAGGAAAATATTTCGTTGTCGGCACAATCATCAATGATTTGATCGATATAGGGCGTAGGGTAATTGTCCTTTGGACAGGCTCGATTAATATCCCTATAGTCGATGCATATTCTTATTGTTCCCTGTTTTTTGTTAACCGGAACAATATTCGATACCCAATCCGTTAACGGGATCGGATAAATGAACCCTGCTTTCAACAGTTTTTCAACTTTTGCTTTGATTGCAGCTGCTTTTTTGTGGGTGAATCTGACGCAAACGTTGCCGGACGGGTTTAGCGTCTAGGTAAGTCTTGATCTCATGAACAACAATCGCGGGATCAATTCCTGGCATTTCCTCATAGGACCAGGCAAACACGTCACAAAATTCTTGAAATAGGGCCTTATATATTTGAATTTCGTCATCTGTACACGAGGCGCCTATATGAATGTTCTCAACAATTCCGGGCTTAACCGAAATGTCAATAGGAACAATTCGAGAGATGTTTCCCAAATTCAACTCTGAATGAGGATGTTTCATTAGATTCTGAGGTTCCTTGACATATTCAGTTGTAAAAATTGATGAAAAATCATTTTCAAAACGATCATCCTCAAGTAAAAACGAAGATCTGTGATGGAAATCTTCCCATGGTAAATCATCTACACATAAGATTTCGCGAATTTGCTCGTCAGAATGAACAAATCCAGGAAATGTGATTAAACCCGAGGTTGATGTGAAAAGTGATTCCTCACGGACCACATTCATTAAGTCAGTTTCGGTTGAAGATGGGTCGGCAAAAGACTGCACGGCTTCATAGGCAATTTCATATGGACTCAAAGGCATAGCATCACCAAATGAGTCTATCTCAGATTCAGAAGGAATGATCCAAGGATCATCATAAACAATGGTGTCTGATGTAATCATATGAATGGATGCAAACGAAGACGATGCGTTGATTGGAGGAAAAGGAAAAGTTCCCAGTAAACCGACATCTTTAACTAATCCTACTCCAACATCCTTGTATGGGATAGTCGTTTTACCAACATGCTTTATACTCTCGGAAGAGGCTGGGTCGGATGAAAAGTAAGCCAGCTGGTCTATTGTTACGATCTTTCCATTATGTGGAAACTTTATTACTCGAAAGACCGATGAAACGACTGCTGTCATAGCGTAAGACCAACTTCGACCCAAGAGAAGGTTGTAATCTAGAGGGGCATCAACCACCTCCACATCTAGACTAACGATTTTTCCTTCAACCCCTATAGGCAAATCCTATAGAATGCCAAAAGGATGAAACCCACGACCATCAAAGGCCTTAAGAATTGTCGGGGATTGATTTAGTGAAGGAGAACCAAGCGATCTCCAACGCTATATCGACATAATACACGTTGAGGCTCCCTCATCAATTACAGTCCGATGAATAGGCCTATTTTTGACTATCACTGGGATCTGGAAAGCCATTTGATGAGGGAGACGCGGTGTACTATTTTCTAGATCAAAAATTATTAGGTTCGGGTCCTGAACGTCAATAGCTCCTATAGCTGACAAAAGTAATTTACGCTGTGCTGGGCATGATTGCAGCACTTCCAAAGCCAACATTGTTGAGGGTGAAACAGCTAAATCCTCAAAAATGTTATAATTCTGGGCTGCTCTCGCATGTGGATTGAAAGCAGACTTTCGAAGTATACCCTTGGTGGGCGGTTTGATTACTAAGTCTGGGTCAGGTTTCTCGATCTGTAGTGGATCGGAATCGGGAGCTGAGGTTGATGGATTAGAATGAGAAGATTCTGCTTCTTTTCCATCAACAGGACTCTTACTACCATAATCTTGCGATCAAGTCGCAATACTTACATGGGACATCATCAATATGGGCTCTTCATTGGCACTCGAGGATGAACCTATCATCTTACTGTCTTGACTTGGAAATGGATCCTTCAAGACAGCAGGAGTTTGGGAACCTTTGACGATATTTGCAACCTCTGCACAATGTGGGCAGTTTCTTGTAAAATGATCTTCGTCACAAATGAGACACGGATAACGAGGTTTTCTTTTTTCATCTTTGGATTCCGCTTTTTCAGGTTTCTCCTTTGACTCTTTGTCCGTTTTATTCTTCTTCTTTCCACCGTTTTTTGATTTAGCCGTAGATGACTCTACAACGTGAATATCGGCGGAAACTTCTGCAGAAGAATCTCCTGTTGGGGAATCAGGCAAGGTTATGATAGGAGAAGAATTCTTGGAAGACTTCTTCTTACTTTTAGTGTTAACCGTACCAATCATACCGTCAGCGGCATGAGATCTCGAAGGAGCTACAACGATTTGATTTGACTTGGGAAGATCTGGGATCTTTTCGTGTAACGTACCTGACTGAGTATATACCAAGTCAAGGTACTGTGCTTGAGCAATCACTTGCTCCTCAGTAACAACTCCGGCTTTAGCAACATCTTCAGTGATATTTGGCAACAAATACTTTACAAACCATTCAGCCAAAATCTAATCCAGAATAAACACCTTCACTAAATGTCGTCGACGTCTCCATTCATGAATATGATCGGAAATATAAGTGGACGTCGATTGCTTTAACGAAGTTATTAGTTCCGTGCCATTGTCATATCTGACTGGAAACTGAAAATGTGTTAAAAACGAGGTAGCTAACTGACTAAAATTATAAAAAGTGCCTCGCGGTAACTCAATGTACCACTTGGCCGCGAGACCAATCAGAGTGCACTGGAAAAGTCTAAGACGGATCGAATCATCTGAAATGGAGTTAGATGCACACCAGAGGTGGTAAGTCATCACATGATTCGACGGGTCCTCTCCTGATTTACCTTCGAACTTGGGAATGTCACTGGGCAACTTGTTCGGCATTTGCGGCCAAAATGGAAGATAATTAATGGGATCGTTCGTTAGGCGTGACAAATCAGGTAAGTCCAAAGTTGCGATAAACGGTAACTGTCGATTAGGATCCCTAAAAATCTGGGTCATAAGACCAGCCCCAGGAGGAGGATATCCGAGATAACTTGGAATAGGAATTGCATTCGGGATATTGTATCCTCACGGAAAACCAGGATTAACCGGACCGTACTGGGGTTGTTGAGGTTGTTGATAAGTGTACCCAGGGTACGGTTGATACTGATAGATTGGCTGCTATACAGCAGGACCGAATTGGTACTGTCCCTGGTACGGTTGATAAGTGAACTGTGGTTGACTCATGACAACCGTACTTAAACCAGGTTGTCCTACAGGTATCTGAACCATAGTTTGAATCATAGATCCAGACGGTGGTAAAGATGTCTGAGGAGTAGATACAGGAACAGTAGAAACCAGAGTTGTCAATACTCCAGAAGTAGGTGGGGTAGATTGAACAGATGTTGCGGTAGTTGGAGCAGTCGTTTGAGATGGAGTAGAAGGCGCTATAGGCCCAGACTGAGAAACTACCGAAGGTACAGAAGTTTGAATGTTAGACTGGACTGGTTGCTGGGGTGAACCAGAAACTAAGGGTTGTCCAGTTTGAGATGACAACTGTACATTAGGCTGCAACACCTGTTGAGTTTGCGATGGATCCCACACTAAATTTACTCCAGGGTACGGACCCATTACAGGTTGAGGATATGGGGGACCATAACCAGGTTGAGGGTAGGATTGATAATTGAAAGGTACATTTCCCGTTCCTTGAACATAAGATTGACCTTGAGGTGGTTGGAAACCTTGGTTCAAGTACTGACCTTGGGGTTGATACCCTTGAGGCATGTACTGATACTAGGGTTGACCTTGAGGTATAAATTGATACTGGGGTTGACCTTGGGGTACATATTGAGTCTGGGGTTGACCTTGAGGAACATACTGCACCATGGGTACATACTGTCCTTGAGGTTGCCCCCCAGACACAATTTGGGTACCTTGAGGTTGTCCCCCAGGCGTTAATTGAGGCTGCCCCCTAGGCGGTAACTGGCCACCTTGAGGTTGAGAATTGGGAATTGAACCTGACATCATGAGAATGTCGTCTACGCTCAACGGTTTATTACCATTATTTCCAGTCAATAACCCATGTTCAATGGGTTGAGGAGATGCTCCCGCAAAAGTACCAGAAAGTGACTGATACCCAGAGGGAACAGAAGGACCGCCGTACAAAAAGGATTCAGGCGATTGAGTAAACATGGACGACTGACCAGACATATTTACAGGAGTATAAAAACCTCTAGGATGATAAGGAGTACGAGGTGGAGAAAAACTTAACCCTGGGTTTTCCAAATAATTAGTTAAAGAAAGATACCAAGTAGTACTCCTTGGTGGACTGTAAAAAATGGATTCACGCTCCCTTAGATCAATAACAGGTTGATTTTCAGGGATAGGGATGCCTACTTCCTCTTCCGGAGCAAGTTCTTCAATAGCTATCAAACCAGAAGGAAGATTTTCGGTGATTACTCTTTCTACCCTAGGTGAATTAGGACCACTAAAATTTGGAGAGACAAACCCCGATGTTGGAGTAATAGGTTCAGATATCTCAGGTTCTTCACCTACATCACTGGCAGATGAAAAGCTACCAGCAAGTTCGGAAACTGAAATAGATTCAGGATTATAGCCTGTTACTAAAGTTTGGTAATCAGGATGTACAACCAATGAAGTCTCTCCTTCTTCAGGTGACCCAACTTTACTGCCACTAGGAGTTACAAGGACTTTCAAGCCTTCAAGCTGGCTCAGGACTTCTTCAGGAGGTTGGCCCCAAAGTCTACGGGACTTCCTCAGTAAATCAGCCACGGTTACAAACTCAGGAGACTCGCCCCGAAGTCTACGGGACTGTCTTGGTAATTCAGCCAAAGTTTAAAAACTTTAACTACTTCACACGAAAACAAAGTAAAATCTCAATGAAAACCACCTAAAGTCTCTAAAGAACCAAAAAAATTTGAATCAAACGCCTAAAGAATCTAGAGATCAAACACACACAAACAGTAACTTTTCGGACCGAAAACACTAGTTGGTGATGAAATCCAACGTTGCAGAATCCAGTACAGAAATGGCGGTTGGAACAGTTACCCCGGCAACCTGCTTAATGAATAGACTGGACCAAGTTACTCCACTTAACCGTCTCGAGTGAAGTGAACCCCCCAGAAAATCCAAGTGAGTCTAGCCGACGTCTGCTCCAGGTACAGTGGGATCTTCCCACCACTATCACCTTAGGAATAATCCTAAAGAATATGGTCACTAAGGCTACTAACTGAGACAAATACACCTGGGGGAACAGTCTACGATCCGATACGCACGCAAGGGCAGAGTAGCAAGCTCAATCCCCTTGAAGGCTCCTTGACATAATCCAAGGTTTACCAACAAGTGACCCCAGGCTCCTCGACAATGGTTAATCCGAGGTTTACCATTTTTAGTACGTGAATATCTGGCGTCATTCCCAATGAGGAAGGATTGATTCCCACACTGGTTCGGACACGATCTCGTGCTTCTCCTTTATGAGGATCTTTCCCAGAGCATAAATGCAACAATTGGATTTCTTCCTACCACAAGATTTAGCTACTTGTTTGTTTTACTTGTCTTGAAGAGTTAATTACTCTCCGACTCCAAGACACTAGCCTAAGCTAAATTGGTGTATCAGAGCCCTAGAAATAAAAATGTTACTAGGTGAATTTTACTTTAAGCGTTAATTTTAGTGGTTGTTGTTTAAGTCAAGAGGTGGCGGAGAAAAAACTCGTGGTGTAAAGAATCGACTCAAAATCACTAAAAAGATGCACCTAAGATGATTTAAACTATCTTTTCTCTTCGATGAACTTCTTAACTAAGAAAGAGTTTGAGAATGCAAGTACTTTATAAACACAAATCTTTCTCAATTAAACAAATTAAAAGAAGAGCTTTTCCTTTCCAAAGCACTCGAAACGAGACAACTAGTTATTTCACAAAAATTTCCCTTTTCTTTTCAAAGCACTTCAATCGCTACGAAAACAAACTTTTTCAAAAGAGAGATTTTTTATATTTTTGCAAAAAACACTCAAAACTATTTTTCATAAAACATTAAAAACTATGAAAATGACTAACTTTGAGATCTACAAACTATAAAAACCTATTTGAAGTCAAAGCTTACAAAGCGTCTTTTTGAGGATGTTTTACTTAGCTAAGTGTGAGCTAAGGACTAATTTATGCAGAATCACAATCAGTCAAAAAACAACCAGATCTTTCATTTTCTTTTTAAAAATGAAAATCCAAACTTTCAAATACAAGCTTTTCGAAATTTTGAAATGAGAAAACTCAAAGCGGATTCCTCAACAAGGGGAGATTTCATAAATGGTCAGACTCATAAGAAGGCTGGTAGACACCAATGTGATCTGAGGTCCCTACAGCTTCTAAGCTCAGAGCCACTACACAACCAAAAACGAAAAACAAACCCAACAAGCAAAACTCCTAGGAATTTCACCTAAAACCCTAACACTAATGAAATTAAACTAAGGAAAGTTTTTGACAGGGAACAAGCAGGCCTGGGTAGTGGCTAAAACCTATAAACAAATTCTAAACTGATAAAAAAGATAAAAAATTAAAATTCTCAAACTTTTGACAAGGTACGCAGGCAGCCTGTTTACACAGGTGCGTCCACTCTCTATGCACAAAGAAAAAGTGCGTACAGGTACGCACTGTGCTTAACTCAGAGGGTGCGTACCTCTCCCAAAACTATGAAAATTAAAAACTAATTCAAAATCAAGTAAAGCTACCCAATCCCACAATCATCAAGTCAAAAACAGAAACAAAAAACAGTGTTTCTCAGGTCAAAGTAAAAACAGGGAAAACAATCAAGTCCCTAGTGGAGTCGCCATTTTGTCACACGGAAAGAGTCGATCTTGCAGACAAGATAGACCTTCCTAGAATCTAAAGAAGACCTAATGACAAGCAAACCAACCAGACATTATCTTTCTCTAAATATGCTTTTTAAAAACAATGGTAAACAAGTGTTTTTGGGGCCTACCTTAGGTCCAACGCAAGCTTGTGGATGCCCTCGCTCCTTTGATCCAAATGAGCTCCTTTTCGCGAATCTGCAAACACAAACAAGGAAAAAAAATTAAATAGCACCTTAAAAGCCAATTGCATAAAACATATTTAACATGAAAGTCAAGGAGTCCATGAAACAAATAGCATAAGATACTTGTTGAGAAAAATGAGTTTGATTGTATTAATTCAAAAGAAGAAGAACTTTACAACCTTTGCCTTGACGTTGTACAAGCTCCTCCCAGGGTCCAACAAGATGTCTCCTCTACTTTGACAAGTTTCACTCACTCTCCAATGGAACCAAGAGGTATGTGATATCTCCTCTCAAGCTCAACCAAAGAGTCTTAATTTCACCAGCATTTACCCTCAAAATGTTCAGCTTCTAACCTCTCTAGTCCTCACCCCAATGCCTGTATTTATAGTGCAATGGAGGGAAGTTACTAGTTCCTCCTTCAAAGGGATAAAGCCCTCCTTCAAAGGGATAGCTCCTTTAGTCAAGGGATTAGCTCCTTCTCTTTTGGGATGCATGAACCACCTCAGAGCAAACAATCCACGTCAAAATTCCTTCTAGAAACCTCTAGAATTAACCCAAAGTGAGTTTTTAAAGATAAACTTTGCGCCTTTTGACTTTCACAGGGGTACGCACCCACCCCTTTATAGACAGAGCGTGCAGATACGCAGTTGACACGAACAAAGGGTGCGGGCCCACAGGTGACAGTAGGAGAAAGTGCGGAACCAGAGCTTTTAGTGATTTTCAATGTCTTTCTCACATTTTTAAAGCTTGCTTAAAGAGCTGAGGTCTGAGACTTGCTTAGGAGGACAGTATAAGTGTTGATGGACCCATACTGACTGCAAATAATCATGGTGACGATATTTTTGTGTAACACAAGCAGAAGGGGAAAGAGATACAGTTGTGTTAAATCTGGAGAGTTTATGGTCTTACTGTCGTGCAGATGGCAGCAACGGAAGGTGAGAAGATTTGCAGCAACCTAGAGCAAGGTGTGCTCAATTGGTTCCAGAGAAGAGAACCAGAAGGATGCCAAAATACCGAGTGTGGAGGGCTTGGTGAGGTATCGTGTAACAGAGGAGACTGTTACTACAAAGGTTGGTTGCAACTCACAGAAGATCATGAAGGCAATTCCACTGAAGAAATACAGTGGGTAGAATTGCTAAGGACCAGGAGAAGTATATGACCAGGAGGTCAATTTTTTTTTTTTCCTCGGGAGTCTGATGCAGGAGCATCTAACCCCCCCCCCTTAATCAAAGAAGAATCCAAAGAAGGCCTAAGAGTACATGGATCAGAGGAGTTGAATCGACGATAATCAAGTGACACATAACTCGGCGATTGGCGATTTCCGATGGTAATCGCAATCGGAATTGGTAAGATTTCTGACGGTTATGATTTTTGCGACCTCCGACTTCCGACTGATCAGATCGGAGCATTGAAGAATGGCATCGGATCAGAGCAGAATCGATTAGAAATGAATCGGAGTAGTTGGACGGAGTTGTGGATCGCCGATTGTATGGATCGGAATTGTGGTTAAATCGGGGCTTTGGCATTCAAGTCTTTGCAATGTGCGACTTCCGATTACTTGGATCGGAGGTGCAGAACTGTCGTGGGGTCTTAGCACGTATTTTGTAATATTGCGGTGGTTATTTTAAAAGGCGTTCAAAAACTGCTTTATATAATAAGGGATGGTTCGATATTTAATGAAGATCCACGTTTTAAAAGTTTAAAACGCTTCCGATGAGGCTTAGTGGGCCATAACCCACAGGCCCAGGATCGAAATTTTTACAAGAAAGGGGATTTTGGCAAATACCCAAGATCTCTTTTCATCACTATCTATCTATCTATATATATATATATATATATATATATATATATATATATATATATATATATATATATATATATATATATATATATATATATTTATATATATATTTCTAGTGAACACTTGGAAAGATACATGGATTCTTGAAAAAAATATTCTCTTCGGTTTGTGTAACAACCTGTCTTGACAGCGTCAACATTGTCGAAAACGTCAATATTGTCTTTATCTTCATTGTGATGCCAAATTTTCTTGCCACTTACTTCAAGGATGGCATGCCCAACTTGACCTTGGTTAGTGGTGCTTCATTTATTATAAACAATTCCATGAACATGAAAGTTGTCACTTTGAAAAACACTCTAATTTCATATTAGGCATGGCACTATCTCCATTTCTTGCAGAGATAAAAATAAATAACCAACTCTCTTCCTTCAATACCATGTTTCTTTTCACCATTGTGCCTCCATGGATTGTCTTTCTTCATGATGCCAAACATATCTCTTGTGGGAATTGTGCTGGCTAGTATCTAGGCTTGCTTGATTTCACCAACAACCAACAATGAGAATACATGCAATCACCTATTCTAAGTGGAGTTTGACATTATAAAGAGTGTGGATTTCATGAACCTAAAACATGAACATTAATAGTCTTGTCTCAGTTGAGTCCAAGATAACTGGATAATGGAGTGGGTCGGAGTTCAATGGATTCAACCTCAAGAGCAGACACAACATACTAGCCTGGGTTCATTGTGACCATCTTCAAAGGAACTTCAACCTTACCATAATGTTGTTTGGATTGTTGAGGCTACATAATCCCCCCATATATAGTTGAAAATCAATATACAAAGCGTTATACAAGAGAAATATGTATGACAATCACTCTGGTTGTATTCTTACTATTTTTTTTTGTTGTATTTCTCTAAAGAGAGAAATACAGAGAAAATATAGAAAAATGGGTTGAGGAATTTTGGCCCATAGATTCACTTACAAGTATCTGAGTGTAGTCACTAGCAGATTTAGAAACAAAAACGTTTTGGGTCGGGAGGTTTCTGCAGGTGTACATGGGCATTCTCCTTGGTGGAGGTCAGGAAGTCGCCATAAAATGCATAATAGATGAGTTCATAGGGGGAAGGAAGGGGTTCATGGCAGAGATCTCAACCATGGGGCAATTGCAGCAACTGCTTGATACAACTCTAGGGGAGGTGTAGGATGTTGAACCAACTATTCATCACTTATAACCATATGCTAAATGGAAACCTAAATAAACTCATATTTGGAACTTGGAAATGGTCTTATCATGGGAAACTCTTTAATTTGAAATCCAAATTCTGGGGATAGAGATAGAATTTGAAGTCAAGGAGGTAGAATTGAATGTTTTCAGTGTACATGCACATTAACATAACATAAAGCACACCTAGATTTAGTTAGCCTTAGTGCTTGCATGTAGTTAAAATTAACTTATTTTCTATATGTATTGATTCTTTCATTAATATTGGGATATCAAACTCATTCTCTCTTTCAATTTTCTTTTTCAATCCTTGCAAGTTTATACAATTATTCTCTAGGTAGGTCCTTACCTGTGCTCTAATAATTTTACATGGTATCAGAGTGGCAAGGAGCTTGGAGAAGGTGCATGAACAATGTTTTGTAGGTTTGAAGATCAAAGTATTGGAAATTGTGGGGAGATTTGATTTGCACATCATAATTTTGGACTATCTCAACATCCAAAAGGTGAAATAATGGACTTCCCATGTTCAACGATTCTCACTCTGTATAACTACTTCCAATGGAAGCCAAATATTGTGCTTCACCTCAAAGGAAAAGGCTTGTACCAGATAGTCATGGATACAAAATCTAAACCCAATTCCACCATTGAAAAATCCAATTACTTCAACAGGATAGATGAGGCTTTTGGTCTTCTATTGTTGATAATCTCCTCTAGCATTGCATTTCCATGTGGACACATGCACCACACCAAATCAATTATGGAAAAACTTGGAGAATCTATGTGAAAAGCAGGACGAGATGCCAACTCGTCTTCTTGAAAATGAGATAAATTCCTTAGATCCGAGCAACTTTGAGAACATTCAAAATTACTTTAAGAAATTCAAATCATTACTTCTTCAATTACATGATTGCGGGATCAATAAATCCAAATAGGAAATTCAATTGATATTTTTTATTTTATCTAAATTAGGTCTTGAATATGTTATTTTTGTTTCTACATTTCATATAGTTAGACTTGTAGTTGGCGGTAAATGGAAAATGCCCAAACTTGATGCATTTTTTGTCTCTCATTGATGAGTAGGACAAGCTCATCAAGATGGGTTCATTAAATTCTTCAAATGCACATGCTCCTGCCATGCATGAAAAAGGAAAGTCCAACTCAAAACCAAATCAACAATCCAAAAGACAAAGGAAAGGCAAGATATTAGATCTAAGAAAGGGAGAAAATCCAAAACCTCTAGATGACTCTTCCATCTCCAAGGGTAAGAAGTGAAAGAAATGAAACTCCAAGTAAATTCCTTATTGTAACAAAGGATATCATCCTAAATCCTCTTACATGCAGAAGACTATTGATATGATGACAAAGACTCTTCAACAAAACAACCTTGGTCATTGCATTCCCAGAAAGTGCCAAGAAGAAGATGAAAAAAAACCATCAGAAACAAGAGGTAATAGTCATGCTTTGATTGTCCTTCATTCTACATCATAAGAATAAATCATTGATTCAAGAGCTTCGTATTATATCGATTCTTTAAAGGAATATCTTTCTTCTCTACAACGATACTCGAGACCTCTTATTCTCATGGGAGATTGATCCAGGGGATCAGTAAAGTGATCAAAATTCAAAGTGTCCAAAAGTTCTCCAACCCTATGCTAATGCGTAGATCTTGATGACCTAAATCTAATGCAACTTGAATCCCTCAAAACCGATATCATATGCTCCTGATAATGTGTTCTGATTGTTTTCCCAAACAGAGAAAAAATTTGCAGGTTGGATGAAGGATTGTTGACTGGGAAGTTCGTACGCTGACTGGGTGGGGTGACTGGACATGTTGACTAGGTTTCATGGACCAATGACAGGATGCCACTTGTCCTATCTAGATTGGTTCATATTTGGTTGATTTTTATTGGTTGAATGTGTTTTGAGTTGGACCAATGGGGGAATGCCATGTGGCCCAATCATGGGTTGCCACGTCCCCAAGGGTACATTAAAATTTTGTATGGCCAAATTTCCACTAGAGGGATTTGAACGCATGACCGTTCAAGCAACAATGTAGTGCCTTACTGTTGAAATTTCTAAGTATTACCCGTTAGAAATTTTATCTGTATTCTCTGGTTTATTTCGTCTACTTGTTTGATTACAAACAAGTTATTTATCCATATAAACACTGAAATAAAAAAAATACAGTCTCAACCATCAATAGATCAACAGCTAAAAGAAATAGACAAACACACAAGTGACACCGTTATTTTCTGACAATTGTCCTCGTAAAAACCCAACTTGGGAAAACCAGTGCAAAAATTATGAGGGTTTTATTATTATGCATTTTTTCCTTGAGAGTACAACTGGGTTCCAAAGTGGCTCACCTGACAGAGAAAAATAACCTGATAGTAATACCTCTCTATTCGGAAGTAGATATTTGGAAAGTTTTCACCACGAAACCCTCTCCAGCACAATCTGGAGCTTAGCATCATCCCTCCTAGCCTCTGCATCAGCCTGAAACTCTCTGTGTCAGCCTCTGAGCCACTACATAGCCTCTACAACCCTCTGCGTCACTCCTACAGTCTCTGCATGGATGACGCAGGCCCTTCTGGCCTTTGCATGGCTCCCTCTGGCTCAACGTCTTCCTCTCTGCCTCTGCGATGGACTTCCAACACTATCTCTGCCTCTCTGCCTTGCACTCATTTCCCCTCACTACAAACTGATCACTGATTCGATTTCTCTTAGAAAACCCTGCTCTAGAAAATCGAATGACAGATCACTCTGGTGTATCTCCAACTGACCCTCAAGCATCCTCTTACACTTTTTTTGTTGAGTCTTTAACGACCGAGATTACATCTCTAATCAACGATTACGATTAGATTTGGCTTGATCCATGTCCTTTAGAACCATATAACCCATTTTTATATTAATACCCATTAATATTTTATTTTTCCTAAGTTTAGACTTAGGAACTCCATTAAAAATATTAATTATTTTAATATCTCCTTAATCGAATAGAGTCTGCTGAAACCATTTTAGGGTCATGGAGATCTCACGTGGTTTAGCCTCTCCACCAAATTTCATGGCTAGAGCACATCCGATGCTACCCCAAATAAACATTCCCTCTTAGCGAGGATTGTGCTCTAGTAATACTCCACATTGAGCATCACCCTAATTATACGGCACCGGTACATGTACTGATGATAGGCCTCCCTGCCCAACATTCTCTGCACTATTGCATCTTGTACTGATGTCCATGGCTCTGCCACTACCAATGCTACATTCATACGATAACTCCCTCTGCATTCATGCTGCTGCTGGTCCTTTCTCCCAACACTGCATTTGCACTGTAGTTCTCTTCTCATCATGCTGCATCGTGCTACTACTACTGCACTGCAACTAAATTACTAAGGAGTATGTAATTGATCCACCCAACTACTGACATCCTTGTCAGGCTAGAAACACTCCCAATGTTGAAGCTCTCTCTGCCGCTATCCTGTGCTCCCCCTACTGCCTTTGCACTACTGCAACAACTCTGTGCCTCTCTTACCACTGCAAACATCTATGTGCCATCCTACACTGCTGCAACCTCCTATGTGCCTCTCACACAGCTGCAATCCTCTCTGTGTTTCTAGGGACTACTGCACTCTAGCATTCTCTGCTGCTTCATCCGCATCTGCTTCTACCGACATCCGCCATCCTGCTACTATCACTTTGGGGCTCCCGTAGCCAAGTATGACCCAAGAGTTTGGGTACCTCAAGGATCCTGCCCTTCATCGACTGTAGTCCTCATGACTACAACTCGATGTCTCCTCACCTCTTCTCTAGAGGTACATGAGCACTCATGGAACAATCGTCATCCTCCTCTACCTCCTTTTCTGCCTTCGCTGGCGCTGCCTTGGAGTCAGATGCCTCTCCCTTATTCTTCTTCCTCAGACACTGGTTCACATAATGCCCCAGTTCCCCACAGTTGAAGCACTTTATCTTGGAGAGGTCATTTTTCTTCCTCTTCTCCTGCCTCCCCGCAGATGCCAGAGCTGCATCCTCTTCCTCCTATTTCTTGACCTGGACTCCTTTGCTTATACTTCTCATCTTGGACAATCGTCTAATCTCTTCTTGGTGAAGATCTACCCACAATTCTTCCCATTCTGGAAGATTCTCTCTACCCAAAATACTCTAGACGAATGTCTCCCACTCCTTGGAGACTGCGTTTAAAGCGGTCCTCACCATCAACTCCTGATCTGGCGTGGCCCCTATGGAAGTCAGTTGGTCCCGTATCTCCTTCAATCTACTGAGGAAGTGATCTATCTTCTCCCCCTTTTGCATCTAGTATGACCGCAGTTGATTCTCTAGTATCATCTTCCTCTGCATGGAGGTATGTTGGTACAACATCTTCAAGGTGTCCCACATTTCCTTTGTCATCTCCTTCTCGGCAATATGCTGGACCACATGATCCTTGACCCCATCAAGGATTATGCATTTTTCCTTGGCCATTTATTCCTCATACTTTTCATTGTCAGCTGGGTCAACTGGGATAGCCACGGTTCTCAAGGCGAAGGCCTTGATGTGATGTCTATCTAGAATGGACATGATCCTAGCCTTCTAGACGACAAAGTTGGATGCTCCATCCAAACTCTCCTGATCCCTCAGTCCATTCATGGCCATCTCTATGTTCTTCTTTTCGACTCCTCCGAGTCTCTACTTCCCTCTTGGAAGTTCTCTCTTCGACTCCCTCTGAGTCTCTATTTCCCTCCTGGAAATTTGCCTGCCAACCGTTGAATCGCACCTCTCCGATCTCCTATGCACCTGCAACACTAATCTAGATTTCTTGGCTAGAAATCCTCCTAGGTAGTGATTCCCTCTATCTTGGTTTTGCCCCGTTAGGTACTGTTCGTTCTCGGCAGCAACAACACCCCACCAAATTCACTCCCTGCAATCTGCCCACAACTTCCTATGCCCCAGCAACTGAAGGACTGAGCCTCTAGGCTCTGCGCAATCCCATCACTGGCTGAATTGCTCCACTATCTAACTGCGTCAACCCTCTTGGTCTCTGCATGGCTCTTCGTGAGCCTCTTCTGCCCTCCTCTGCCTCTCTGTTGGGCTCTCTCTGGCTCAAACTGATGATGCAGTCCCTCTGTGTCAACCCTTCTCTTCTGCTTTCTGCTAGGAATAGCTTCTGTCACTCAAGATAGTTGATTCTGCTGCAAATTCTCTGATTCAGCTGGTGCCTTCAGCTCTCCTGTGATCTGCAACGCTCTAATACCATGTTGATATTTCTAAGTATTACCTGTTAGAAATTTTATCTATATTCTTTGGTTTATTTCACCTAATTTTTTAATTACTAACAAGTTATTTATCCATATAAACACTGAAATAAACATAACACAGTCTCAACCATCTACAAATCAACAACTGAAAGAAATAGACAAACACACAAGTGACACCATTATTTTTGGACAATCGTCCCCGTAAAAACCCAAATTGGGAAAACCAGTGCAAAAATTTTGAGGGTTTTATTATTATGCAGTTTTTCCTTGAGAGTACAACTGGGTGCCATAGTGGCTCACCCGACAGAGAAAAATAACCCGACAGTAATACCTCTCTATTTTGAAGCAGATATTCGGAAAGTCTACCCCACGAAACCCTCTCCAGCACAATATGAAGCTCAGTGTCAATCCTCCTAGCCTTTGCGTCAACCCAAAACCCTATGCATCAGCCCTCCGAGGCACTTCTCAGCCTCTATGGCCATCTGCATCACTCCTGCAGCCTTTGCGTGGATGACGCAAGCCCTTATGGCCTCTGCGCAGTCTCTTCTGCCTCTGCATGGCTCCCTCTGGCTCACCGTTTGCCTCTCTGCCTCTACATTGGACTTTTGGCACTATCTCTTCCTCTTTTCCTCGCACTCACTGCCCCTCATTGCAAACTGATCACTGATTCAATTTCTCTTAGCAAACCTCGCTCTAGAAGATCAAATGACTGATCACTTTGGTGTATCTCCAACTGACCCTCAAGCCTCCTCTTATACTTTTTATGTTGAGTCTTCAACGGTCAAGATTACATCTCTAATCAATGGCTAAGATTAGATTTGGCTTGATCCATGTCCTTTAGAACCTTCTAACCGAGTTTTATATTAATACCCATTAATATTTTATTTTTCCTAAGTTTAGAGCTAGGAACTCCATTAAAAATATTAATTATTTTAATATCTCCTTAAACAGGTGGAAATTTTCCAAACCATTTTTGAGTCTTGGAGATCTCATGTACTTTAGTCAATCCACCAATTTTCATGGCTAGAGCACATCTGATTCTACTCGAAATCAACACTTACTGCTAGGGTGTGTGGTAGTTCTTAACTACTATGGTGCCAAAATTGTATTTAAGTTTTAACTGGATTCATGTTGGGGGACGAGGCTAGGGATAAACCCTAGTGTTATAGACATATTTGGGCACTTCAACCCCAATCTTATATGTCAATAAACTAGGGCTCATCAACCCCTAAAAGAGTTGTTTCATACCCTAAAATAACATGGTCATCTGATTACGTCATTCCCCAAAAGTTCCACCTGAAAAACCATCCAGAAATGGCCTAAACTGAACCATACTGACTGCTACACTGGCCAGGTGCGACGCATACTGATTAGGCCTTTTGTAGGGTGAAATGGGAGAGGATGGACAAATGTCCAAGACAGTTTTCTAGGTGGTTGATCATGGAATCTTCTAGAAAACTTCTCCTATGAAACTTGCCTCTCTGAATTCGCCCAGGGATGAGTAAGAGATCCAAGAAATCTCCAAGTGGAACCAAATGTAACAAGTGGAATGACACTAATCAAAACCCCAAAGATGACTCACACCCTTGCACACATCTGTAAATGGATCCCTCATCTAACAGATCTAGAGGCTGGAATTTTGTGAATTGCAAGGAAGTGTTGATAGTTTGTATTTGAGGAAAGAGAATTGTATTGTTGGTGTGATCTTTCTATTTCATGAGGTGAAGAGGGATTGATGCTAGGAGGATGATGTTGGATCAAACAACTGGGTTGTAATTCTCCCTTATATTCAATAAAGTTCTTCAAGTTTTCTTCCATAAGATTGTGCAATTGTGAATGTTATCATTTGTGAATGCTATTGTATGTTCCTTATATATCTGATTCTGTAATGGTTATGATATAATAGATCAAGATGCTTTGACGGTTCTTTATTACTGTGTTTCTATAGGTACTCTCCAAGCAGGATAAGTACAGGGAGGAGTTGCAAGATCTGTCAAGGGACAGAGAGATCAAGCAAGGGATTAAGCGAAAGATCCAGGTTGGTTCCTTTTTCTTTCTCTTATCTATTAAACATAGAAGAAATCTTGAGTTGCTTTAAATTGTTGTTTCTAGGGTAGCTTCCAAACCTAGAGGGCTAGTCATTCGAAAAGACACTAGTTTCCCCAGAAACAAAATGACGACTCCTCTAGGGATTGAATAGATGTTTGTTGGTTGTTATTGTTTGTTTTATAAACTATAGATAGAGCCTGAAGTCAGCCAGGTAGCCTTCGAACTGCTCTTGCTCTCCAATTGCATAGTAGATGAATGTTGCTTCAGTCAATCTCTGGTTTAGTTTATGAATTAAACATTTGATTTAAAAGCATTATAGATGCCCTTTTGGTAGCTCAGTAACCTCTCAAGTCATTCCTCTGTACTTTTCTCTTTACTGTCCATCATAACTCAACTTAACTCACTGAAAACAGTTGCTCATCTGAGCCAAAACCTTCTTCAGTTGTGCTCCCTGACCCATCGCACTGTCTGTCACTGTAAACCAGTATGCATCACACCTCCCGAGTGTGTAAAGTGTGATGCATCCCTGTTTCTGTGAGGCCCAGGTGCGATGACTGACTGAACCTATTTCCATTCTAGAAATTGGGGGTTTTTGTCCTTGTTTTCAGTTTCATTTAGTTGTTTTGCTGCTTATGAACAGTGCCTCCTTACTGAAGCCTGCTTGCATCACATAGATCAGCCTCCATTGATTAGGATTAGTAAATGTTTTTATGTATTTGTTCATCATTTACAATCCTTTGTCGAAAATTTGCTTAAATCGATCTGTCGCTTTGGTACAAAAAGTGTCATAACTGTCGTTTTGTGTCAAAAAGAGAAGTGTCATTGATTATTCCTTCCCTGAATAGTCGATTGAAATTTTCATCATGTATTTGGTTTGATTTGTTGATATTTGAAGTGTCGAAAGAATTTTTTCATTCAAAATTGAAAAGTGTCGTTTAGTCTTCCTTTCTCTTTTGAAGAAGAAATTGTCGAAATGTCATTTTGAAAGAAATATTTCAGATCTTTGCTACATTCAATTTTCCTTTTTGGAATTTTTACATCAAGGAGAATGAAAAAAAAATACATGCATTTGCATTTGCATTTAGTTTGTATGCGAAATATGATTTAGGAAAATGCACTAGTGTGTGCTCTTTGCTCTTTGTTTGAAAGAATTGTAATCTTCTTTCCCTAGTAGCTAAGATTTTCATTGATCAAAATAAACAACGATTGTTTATCATTGTAAATTTCATTTTTTGGAATTTCAAATCAAGATCATGCGGTGAACCATTGAAAGAAAAACTTTAAACAAGTTCAACTCTAAAATAAATCTCAATGAACCTAACAACGCTTTGGAACTTAACACAACACATCTAGAGGTCTAGGCTAGAGACATGTTCCGACGTCGTAAAAACTAGTAACTATCATTTTCATCGAAGGTTGGGTGATTCCTCCTCCTTGATACGACAAGTGCAAGCACAGAATTGTGCTCCCCATACCGTCGCATAGATATTGGGAGACGACAATAGGCTTATATCCTTTATCCATAGGAAGCCGAGTCTGTCACCCTATCGATGGCAATGCACTAAACACAGCATTTGGCAAGATTGACTGCCGTACATAAGTCCTTGGTAATTTCTCATTAATTTACCACCAAGGTGTATATTGCAGTTTTGCGATTGGTTTGGTAATCCCTCTGTCTAGATTCTCCAGAGTAGTCACTTTCGTTCCTTTTTTACTCTTTAAAAGACAAGGTCCATCTGAGCACTTGTCACTTCAGGCTCATTAAAATTCGAAGGAGACTAGCGTCATCTTTAGATTTTTCTCGACTCTTAAAAATTGAAAAAGAAAAGTTGTGTCAAAGCGTCTTTAAAATTAATTGAATTTGAAATAACATCCCTATTCCTTAGTTGATCTTAGGTTGAGATATATGGAGACAAATCCAGGATCCACCAATCAAGGAATCCCTTTTGAGGGGAATCCTAGTCCTTTTTCTTCTTGGGGAAATATTGGTGCTCCGTATATGGCCACATTGTCCCTTCCGGGAATTACCATTGGCCTTCCAGTATGGCTATTCTCAACCTCTGTGGTTCAAAATACCGTAATTCCTCTACAATCGAATCAGCCTCCAGTTGATACTGAAGTTGACCCTTCGCCTTCTTCTTCATTTGTTTCTCCCTCCCTTTCCTCCTCTTCGCTTGGTGAAAGTAGTGACGCTAGTAACCAGGTGGCTGAGAAGAAGAAGAAAGGGAAGAAGAAGAAGAAGAAGCCAATTTAGCAAGGGGGCAACCATGAATCATCTAGTGAAAATCCACACATTAAAGCTCCCAAACCCAAATTTCCTTGCATAATTTGTAGAGGAGACCATTTTCATCGAGATTGCCCTTGCTTTCCTCGGATCTTGAGAGAATGGTCTCCCCATTCGCACCATCAGGTGCCGTTAACCTCTGGTGATCATGTTGATATCACACCATCAACTAGTAATAGTGAAGTTCATGGACAGAAAGGAAAGGTCAAAGTTCCATGTAGGTTATGTGAAGGTAATCATTCCCTTCACCGTTGTCCTTTTTTGGATGAAGCCAAAAGAGTTTTGGATAACCATCTTGTTTCACTGCAGCGACTTCCATTTGGCTACAGGAAACTCTCCCCTAGTCCTTTACTAGTTGAAAAACCAACTGACTTAAATCAACCATCAGTCGAAACCACTCTCTCTGAATGTGAATCTTATGAGTCCATGCCTAACCAAAGCCAATAGGTCAAGGTGACAGTTGACCCAATTTTACCTTTAGAAGATCATAACCTTCCCGAAGAGAGTGAGAACGATACCGTTCAAATTCTTTTTGTTACTTCAGAGTCCAATGAACTTGGGGGCAATCCGCCCGTTCCTTCACAACAGGAAGAAAATCCCCCAGTTCTCGTAACTCAAGGGGTTAATTCACCCATTTATTCAGTACCCCCTCCAAGTAGTCTAGCCACTTCTTTTGATTGGAATCGACTAGCAAGATCCCGCCTTCCTTCTTATGTACCTTTCTGGATCATAGTACAAGTTTACAAAATGATCGTGTCTAGCACTATCATAGATGAAGGTGCATCAATGAGTATCCTTTCCTCAACTGCTTAGAAAGCGCTTGGTTTGCCATCATTTATGCCTATTACACAAAATCTGTTAGGCTTTAACAAAGGAACCAGTCGACCATTAGGGATCCTTCCTAAGTTACCGATCACTTTGGGAAGGAAAATCATTCATCTGAATGTAATGATAGTCCCAGGACCGTTAGATTATAATCTACTCCTTGGATGTGACTGTGTTTATAACATGGAGGCTATTGTTTCAACACTCTTTCGAGTGATGTGTTTCCCACATGAAGGCAAGATTGTCACCATTGACCAACTTTCATTTCTAGGCCCAAGCATAGCTCCAAGTCAATCATCATCCCTAAATGGTCCTTTTACATCAGCTGTATCTCTTGAACCTTCATTCCATCCACCTTATTGCCATGAATAGTCTGGTGAATGTAATGAAGCTTAGGGGGCATGCACCCTTGTCTATTCTGCAGACAAACCCAGCTAAAAAGATAAGTTTCCATGTAGGTTATGTGATTGGTCTGACACACCATTCACCTTTGTCTATTCTGCGGACGAAGCCAAGGAAGTGTTTTGTCTATTCTGCGGACGAAACCATCCTACCTAACCACAGTAATTTCCATATGGCTACTGGAGACTCTCCTTTTCATCATGCTGGGGGCATGCAAATCATTTTCAATTTCATCTTCAATTTTTAGTTTTTGTCATTTCTAGCTTTTTAGTTTTGTCGTTTCTAGCTTTTTAGTTTTGTCGTTTCTAGCTTACGTAAAAAACATGAAACCAAAAACCGAGCATAGTTCCCCCACGGTTCAAGCTCATTAAAAAATGAACCCACCTTCGGTAATTAACCTTTGTGATTTCCATGCTATCAGCCTTTTGAGCCTTGGTTGTGTACCTCCCATCACCTCCATTCTTTTGGCTGATCATACGCTTCCACTTGGTTGTTTACCCTTTTTGAGGAACAGTTGCGATGAGTGGTCTTGTTAGCCAACCTCTTCATAGAAACCACCATGTTTTGAGAAGTTCCAAGCTTACCCGGAACCAGTTGCTACCCTAGACACCACTCGTTCCTCAAAATCGAGTCTCCTTTAAACTCTTTTCAGACTCGTTAAATATGAAAAGATTGTCGAGAAATTGGCCTTTCCAGCTCGTTAAAGTGATTGGAAGTGCCATCCCTCCTGTATATTTTAATCTTTTTCAGACCTGAGGGATTATCTCACGAAAAAGTTCGAGCGCTTGTCTTTTTCGGCTCGTTAAAGTGATCAGAAAAGTCATCCCTTTTGTATTATTTTATCCTTTTTCAGACTTAAGGGATTAATCTACGAAAAAGAACTTCTGGAGTTTTCTTTTCATCCCTTTTCAAACTCTCTAAACATGAAAAGGACCAAGTTATCCTTGTCATTAAACTCATTAAAACAATAGCGACAAACTTGTCCATTCTAGACAAGACCGAGTCTCACTGTCGCTAGTCTTGTTAAAACATAGCGACAGGTTTGCCCGAAGAGCAAATTATAGAACAAGCATATGTTATCCTCCTCAAGCTTGACAAAAATAAAGAGGTACTGGTCAGCAATGACTGGGGAAAAAGGGAAAAAACTTGAAGAAATTTATGGTAGCAGGTCACTCTTGAACATGACACTTTCACTCCATCACCATTATTAAGTCGGGTTGGGTTATTCTGTTCACCGGTCATCTCACCATTGGTTTTCCACGCCATCCATCTTTTGGGGTTAACGCTACCAATCCATCTTAGTGTCACCGACATGTTCAAGAGAAGTCATTCAGTTGAGAAACCACAATCCAATTAATGCCTCATCCACTACAATACCTTCAACCTTCATTTTTCATGACCGCCATTCTTGAACCTTATGTCGTCAGATTGTTTTCACCTCCGGAAAATCATTTGCTTCGTTTCGTGTCGTAGATGTGGGATACATTAAGGCCCTCCTATGATGAGTCACTTATTGTCGACATCAACTCATTATCCAAGAAGTTGACTTAGAAATACCCCTTTCAGTACTTTGAAGCTTGCATGCCTCAATGGCAAGTTTCTCACTTCCGGCGATAGGTTGACATCAATGGCCTTCGACCGAAAGATTTTGCATGGTGTTCGATGTCGGATCATATATTCACACCACGTGAATTGTACTGTAGTACCTTGAGGTTCATTATCATTATCGATGATTCCTCTCGCATCTGTTAACAACCCACATTATTGGCTGGTAATCAGGCGATGTCTTTCCATGTTCGACTTCATAACATCTCTTCACATGGATTGACTTGTACATCGGGCGAAGATTGAACGAGTTTGAAGACCCCAGATCTAGTTTCATCCATCCAGGCTGCGATATATTCAGGGATATAAAGACATCAAATGTACAAAGAAGCTGCATAGATGGTCATCCGAGCCAAGGATGATGACTCTACATCTGAAGAATCACCAGTCTGCATCTACAGATGACTATCTAATCTATGTACATGAAATGAATTTATAAAGCTGAGCATGGGAATGCCCACCTCAGCTAGATCATGAAAATTATATTATGATGATGTATTTTATTGTATCTTATACAGGTCACCTTCCAGTTCGAAACCTTGGATCCTCATGATAAAGCATTTCACCCGACATCAAGATTTACGACTTCATGCTTTAGGGGGAAAATGTTATAGACATATTTGGGCACTTCAACCCCAATCTTATATGTCAATAAACTAGGGCTCATCAACCCCTAAAAGAGTTGTTTCATACCCTAAAATAACATGGTCATCTGATTACATCATTCCCCAAAAGTTCCACCTGAAAAACCATCCAGAAATGGCCTAAACTGAACCATACTGACTGCTACACTGGCCAGGTGTGATGCATACTGAGTGGTACACTACTCAGGTGCGATGCATACTGATTAGGCCTTCTGTAGGGTGCGATGGGCGAGGATGGAAAAATGTCCGAGATAGTTTGCTAGGTGGTTGATCATGGAATCTTCCAGAAAACTTCTCCTATGACACTTGCCTCTCTGAATTCGCCCAGGGATGAGTAAGAGATCCAATAAATCTCCAAGTGGAACCAAATGTAACAAGTGGAATGATACTAATCAAAACCCCAAAGATGACTCACACCCTTGCACACATCTATAAATGGATCCCTCATCTAAGAGATCGAGAGGTTGGAATTTTGTGAATTGTAAGGAAGTGTTGATAGTTTGTATTTGAGGAAAGAGCATTGTATTGTTGGTGTGATATTGCTATTTCATGAGGTGAAGAGGGATTGATGCTGGAAGGATGATGTTGGATCAGACAACTGGGTTGTAATTCTCCCTTCTATTCAATAAATTTCTTCAAGTTTTCTTCCATATGATTGTGCCATTATGAATGTTATCATTTGTGAATGCTATTGTATATTCCTTATATATCTGATTCTGTAATGGTTATGATATAATAGATCAAGATGCTTTGATGGTTCTTTGTTATTGTGTTTCTATAGGTACTCTCCAAGCGGGATAAGTACAGGGAGGAGTTGCAAGCTCTGTCAAGGGGGAGAGAGATCAAGTAAGGGATTATGTGGAAGATCCAGGTTGGTTCCTTTGTCTTTCTCTTATTTATTATACATAGAAGAAATCGTGAATTGCTTTAAACTGTTGTTTCTAGGGTAGCGGCCAAACCTAGAGGGCTAGTCATTCAAAAAGACACTAGTTTCCCTAGAAACACCTAGCCCCCAGTCACACCACACCCATGAGACCATAGGAAGAGGGATGGGGGCTTGGGCTTAGCCCCTACCCTAGGTCACAAACTACAACATATAACCAAAGGTGGTGTTTGGCGAGGTGTAGAGGTTTGGGGGCTTCGGAATAGACCCTAGGCCAAGGTCCCATGGTCTCCCATATGCCCACATATTGAAAGCCCGGAGTGGAATAGTTAATGGGGGTAGAAATTGGGGAATAGCGCCAGATCATATGGAATCCACCAGACCACATGCCAAAGCACAGGAGCCAGCAAGTTCGAGGGCGAAGTTTTAGGGACCAACTCCAATGACATGATGTCACATAACCATATGCCTCCACTAAAGAGCACTTGGCACAAATTTTGGCAATGGATGCGTAAATTTAGGAACGACCCCGGGTTTTATGCCATACATGGAACCAACCGTTGAATGTTAGGGGATATGCCGACGGGGGTGGGCAGTTAGCCCTAGCCCTCGGGCGTATGGCCCCATGTGGCCATAATTTTCCGCCTGCGGGCCTTACTGGGCAATTAAATTAGGTGATATTTTGCACCGAATCTAGCGTGAATCGCGCTAGTGCCGGGAGAAATTGTCGCTCGGTGCTCTCGGAAAAGGCAGATTCGTAGGATGGATAACAGTCTAGTCCATTTTGTAGAGAAATTAGCAGAGAAACTTTAGGAGAGCATAACTTCTTCAGTTTTTGGCCAAATTGAGCCCAACAAGATATCAGCTAGGGGTTTTTAACAGTTTTGAAGCCATTGGAGATATAATATTTACATTATGAGCACTTTAAATCTATGTAAACATAAATTTGAGCACTTAATGAAAGAGGCCCAACATTGGAAACTGGACCAGGAGATGTAGCCCAGGAGAGGGGTGAACTTTTTTATAATTTTTGCCATTATGTGTTTATGATATGGTATTTTATCTCTGTTTATGTTGTTAACTAAGTTTTAAAATCCATTATTTTATGTGTTTTGCACAGTGATCCATTTCCTACAACACCTAAGAATTTTACTTGCAAATTTTTACATCACCTTCAAGTTTTATAATTACAGATCATTTTGGTATCATAGCTCAAGGTTATTGTGAAGCTTTGATTTTGTTTGCAAGTGTTTTTCTAATGCTTACAAGGTTGAAGCTTAAAACATGAGAAGGAGAACTTGTGGAGCCAAGATCTCAAATTTTTTCAAGGAGAACAAACACACCTCAAGCTTCAATAGTCATGGCACATGAAGAAGGTCTTGAAGGGATGTCTGAAGATTAAAAAACTTTCAGAAACAATTTCTTTGAGATGTCTGAAATGGTAAAGGTTCTTAATGAAGAGAGGAATTCAAGGTTGTATGGAGAGAGCTCAAAACCTCCAAAAGGAGATGGAGGAAAAGGAGACAAACCTCCAAAAGTAAATGGAGACAAGCCACCACCGTCATCTCCATCATCCTCATCCTCATCTTCATCCTCATCTTCTTCCATTTCTTCTACCCTTTCACAACCACCTCCAAATTCTCCAAAAGGACATGGTAAAACTCCTTTGTTAAAGCTTGACATTAAGTTTTAATTTCTTATGTATGATGGAGAGGTAGATATTGAGAAATTAGCTAACTGGATTTGTTAGATTGAAGTGTGTTACAAGATACAAAGAGTCAAGGATGATGAGACCAAAATTAAGCTTGCTTCTCTTAGGTTGGAAAGTGAGACACTTATTTGGTGGGAGGCCAAAACTCAAGAGGACAAGAAGAAACATGGTAAGGTTTTATCCTCTTGGAATGAATATGTTGTTGCAATAAGAAGACAATTTTATCCATTAACATATATGCAAAAGGCTATAATGGATTGGCAAAAATTTAGGAAAGCTAAAGGTCAAAATGTGCAAATTTATAATCAAGAATTAGAAAAAGGGCTTTGATTTTGGGTATAGATTTGTCCTCCCTAGATACTATATTGAAATACATTGGAGGATTGCATAGTTATTTAAGACACAATATTCTCATGTTTAACCCTACAAAACTAGATGAAGTTTGTGTACAGGCAACTCATTTAGCGGAAATACGGAAGAATGTTTCTGAATAAACTAGTGATAAGTCATTTAAGTTTGGAGAAAAAGGAAAAGTGAAGTTTAAAGGAAAGGATAAAAAAAACGCTTCAGTCAAGAAAGAGGGATAAAAACTCACATGTAAACATTGTTCTAAAGAAGGCCATATTGAAGACCACTGTTAGAAACTTCATCCTGAGATGAGACCCGAAAAGTTTAATAATAAGGAGAAAGAAAAGATTACTGCAACTACACAACAAGATCTAGGATCTGATTAAAGAGATGAAACAAAAATCATAGCCATGAGATTGAAATTAAGGATTCTATTGCAAGTACTAGCTCCTCTAGTAAACCCATTGAAACTCAAAATGAAAGAGAAAGAATAGAGTTGTTCCATATTAGAGTCATCACAAAACATAATAAAGTAGACACTTTCTTTGATAGTGGATCACAAGCAAACCTCATTTTTTAAGACATTGTCAAGTAACTAAATTTGGAAACCATTCCTCATCTTAAACCTTATCCTTTGGGTTGGGTATGTGACAATGCTAAGTTGCAAGTGACAAGAAAATGCATACTTAGATTTTCCATCACTGCAAATTTTATTGATGAGGTAAAAATTGATGTGGTACCACTTGATATTTGTGGAATTGTTTTGGGAAGCCCATTCTTATATGACAGGAAATCCATCTTTCGTTTCCATGAGAGCAAGTATCACTTGTTTAAAGATGGGATCGAGTACATTGTTAGAGAACATAGAAATAAATTGAATTTGTCTCTTGTGAATGCTGGACAAATGAAGAGGTTTGTAAATTCTAGTCAAAATTTTGCATTGTTGATGATTAACATAAAGATGTTGATGAATTTGAAGCCTTCCAAGAATGTTATGCAACATTAAAATCTGATTTAGTTGAAGTTGCAATAACATATGATAAGATGTTTCAAGAATCTAATGTGTTGCCTCCTAAAAGATGAAAACAACATGAAGTTCATTTGTAGTAGGATGATTCACTTTTGAACATTGGTTTGAACAAGATGCCAGTGTTAGAGATGAAAGAATCAATAAGGAGATGCAAGAGCTACTTGACAATGGGAACATTAGTTCTAATACATCTTCTTGTGGGTCTCCTAGTGTTTTGGCTTTGAAGAATGATGGTGCATGGAAATGGAGAACACATTTGGTGAAGAGTCAAGCCAAAAACAAGGCTAGACATGATAAGCTTCATGTTGACCACAATTTTCAAGTTGGAGATGAACTAAAGCTTTGCATTAGCAAAGAAAAACTTTGAGGTGAAAAGAACTTGAAATTGGGTAAGCCTCCTTTGATTGAAGACGTAGGAGATAATTTTCAGATTTATTTAACATAATTTTTCTCTTTTGAATGTCTTGAATAATAAAATCAAATCAAAAACCAACCAGGAAAAACGATGAGGGATTCTTGGAGCTCTGCAACCCTAATGGCCCTGCAGCCATGAGGTAGGAGGCATGGAATACCTAGAAAACAAGCGGATAGGCATGGAAAGAAGTGAACAGGTGGCTTAGAAATGATAGAGGAGACTAGGAGGTGAGATATCCCCTCCTACAAGGATGCGACAGTGGGAGAAGGAACAAGCAACAAAGCAGAGGCTGAACAAAGGACACCGAGACCAATCCTGGGAGCACGCTAGCAAGCAAGAAGCAAAGGAAAATATTTGTCCTGCGCAGTGGAGAAACCGAGGTTTGTCATTCTGATGAACAAACTGGAAAGGTACAAAAGCTATATGAAGGACCATGCATTTATCTGCAAGTTCATCGGAGTCTGGCCCTCAGAAAAAGAACTGACAAGATAGATCCAGCAGAAATGGTAGCCGCACGGCCACATCAAACTAAAGTTGGGTGCACACGAGTTCTTTACGGTAATATTCTCAAACCTACAAGACAAAGAGGAAAATTTTGAAAACGGATCATATTTCCATAACAATGCAGGTTTATTTATGAGGTATTGGGAGGAATGCTATAACCCGGACAAAGAAAAATTCCTAGCAGCACCTGTATGGGTTAGACTGTTTGGACTACCTATGGATTTCTGGGACCCAAAGATTCTTGAAGGAATAGGGAACACCATAGGCAGTTTCGTAAAGATAGCGGAATCAACTAAAAGAGGGAGATATACCTCGTATGCAAGAATATGTGTGTACATGAATATTGCAAACCCTATACCAATTGTAGTCGAACTAGAATATCATGAGGAGGTATGACAACAAGCATTGGACTACGAACATATACCTTTTAGATGTAGAAAATGTCATGAATATGGACACCTTTTCAAGGAATGCCCCTTAAATGCAGAGGAAGAGGAGAGAAAGACCAAGCAACAAAGGAAAACCACTAAAGACGATGAGGGGTTTCAAGAAGTAAAACTCAAGAAACGACCCACCAAAGAATTTCATAAGGATGGCAAGAAAGAACAACAAACAAAAAGTAAAGAGACAAATAGGTATGAAATATTGCAAACAGAAGAAGGGGAGGGAGAAACCCAAAATATGGACTACCAAGAAGAGACAGATCAGGAAGGCGGGGGGAAAAAGCAGGATGCCACCAACAATAAGTAGAAAGCTCAAGAAGAACCAGAAGTAAAGAGGAATCAAGAAAAGGAAGTATACCAGGAGTATGAAGTAATGGAAGTAGATATAAATAAAGGGGATGACCCAACCACAGAAGAGGAAATTTTAAAAAATTTACTGGATAAGTGGAAAAACCTGGACGAGCGGTTTATCCTAGAAGAAGACAAAAAACTATACAAAGACATCTTCCAAAAATACAAAGAAAAGCAGGAGAGTGGGAAAACAGGGATGAATGAACAGCTTGGAACACAACAGGATAATAGCTAGGAACATCAAAACAAAGGGAAAGGGGGGAAAAACGAGGATGGAAGAACCTACAAGAATCCATTCAAATAATGGGAGAAATGTTAGTCAACACAGGAAGAGTAGTGTCACTTTCAGCGGTCTTCCATCAAACAACCCAACCGTCTCAATGATTATTACATCATGGAATATAAGAGGGCTTAACAGCAAGGGTAAGCAAAGGTATCTGGCTGAGAGTATCAAAAAAGAAAAACCTGAGATCTTGCTGCTTCAAGAAACAAAAATAACGGGAGCAAAAGTGGAGGAAATTCTTAAAAAAATTAAACCTTATTATGAAAGCATGACAATATATGCAAAAGGGAGTGCAGGGGGTACAGCAATACTGTGGAATCTAGCAGAAGTAATGGCTGACCCATGGATAGGAATGAGAAGGATCCTATCAGGGAGATTCAGAATGGTAGGACATAAAGATTGGTTCCTTGTATCAGCAGTGTATGGGCCTCACATACCGCTCGAGAGAGAGGTCTTCCTAAAATAGCTGCGTCGAATGGGCAACCTGCACACAAAAAAACTATGGGTGATCGCAGGAGATTTTAATATGATGACAACCACAACGGAAAAGAAAGGAGGACTGCAACGGGAGGATGCAGATATGGAGAGATTTAGGGAAACCCAAACAGCCCTCCAATTGATTGATATAAATACTATCAATGGAAAATACACATGGAATAATAGAAGAGGAGGCAGCAGGCAGATAACCTCCAGATTGGACAAGTTCTTAGCCACATAACACTTCCTTGGGAAAGATATTTTCTACGAAGCCACGATCTTACCATGCCAAGGATCAGATCACTGGCCAATAAAACTTGAAATTTCCCTGAATAAACAAAACCAGCACAAACCTTTCAGGTTTGAAGCCTTCTAACTAAGAGATCCAACACTCATAGAAAAGATGGAAATCTGGTGGCAAAATAGTGAAGTATAAATTCAAGGTAAGAATAAGATGCACACACTCCAATTGAGACTCAAGGAGCTGAAAAGAAAAATTAAGACTTGGAACAAAGAAGAATTTGGCAACATCCATAAAGACAAGGAACAACTCCAAATAGCCATGAAAAGTATACAACAAAAAATAATAGAAGAAGGAAGAACAGAGGAGATTGCGCAGGAAGAAGGAGAGGTGCTAATCAGACTGGAGGAAAGAAGAAAGCAGGAGGAAATCCTCTGGCGACAAAATTCAAGAGTTCAATGGTTAAAAGAGGGAGAATGGAATACAAAATTCTTCCATCGAGCGATGCAGCAACACAGGCAGCAGAACCAAATTTTCTCCCTCAAAAATAAACAAGATAACAGGGTAATCCAGAAAGAGGAAATGGAAAATCTCCTAATCCAACATTTTAGGGGCATACTAACAGAGCCGCAAAGTAACGGAGAACAGGAGAAAGCAAAGATAAGACAGTATATCCCAAAAAAGGTAAAAAGGGATCAAAAATTGGCTCTTCTATAGGTAATTACTGAGAAGGAGGTTGAGGAAGTAGTCAAGTCAATGGCTAAAAATAAAGCCCCTGGCCCAGATGGCTTTACAACAGAATTCTTTCAAGCAACTTGGAGGCTCGTGAAAAAAGATATTCTTAATGCAGTAGAAAAATCAAGAAGCCACAAAAGAATGCACCCCACATGGAATGCTACCTTTCTGGCATTAATACCAAAAGTAGATCAGGCTGAAGAACCCCATAGCTTCAGACCAATAGCTCTTTGCAATGTAATCTATAAAATTCTGGCCACTATAATGGTAAAAGGATTACTTCGTCTACTCCCAGAATTGATAGCAAAAGAACAAACAGGGTTTGTGAAAGGAAGACAGATTGTGGATGGGATTGTTGTTGCGCAAGAGGTTATCCACTCCCTAAAGAAAATGGGAAATAAAGGAATGATGGTTAAACTTGACTTAGTGAAGGCCTATGATAAACTCAGCGGGCAATATCTACAAGAAATCCTACAAGCCTACAGATTTGACGATAGATGGATAGCATGGATAATGTCCATGATATCCACACCAAGTATGTCAATCCTGCTTAACGGGACCCCTACAGACACCTTTAAGCCTTCCCGTGGCCTAAGACAGGGAGACCCACTCTCACCGTTCCTGTTCATTTTAGCAGCGGATGGATTAGGTCATTTATTCAATGCCTGAGTAAGCAGAGGAGAATTCAAAGGGCTAAGATTATGGGGGGAGGACTTAACTATTACACATCAACAATTTGTGGATGATGTAATGATGTATAGCCAAGTAAACCTCAAGGAAGCTAAAAAACTAGGGGAGATCCTATCAGAATTTACAAAAGCTTCAGGAACAGAGGTGAATAAAGAAAAAACTGAAATCTTATTTTTTCAACACACCAAGAGTGAGCCAAGCCTTCCTGGCAAGAACACTGGGGTTCAAAATTGGGCAGTTTCCAACAAAATACTTAGGAGTACAACTGAGTGATCAATAGTACAGAGTAGCGAATTGGCATAGTTTGATAAGGAAAATTCAAAAAAGAATGGACAATTGGATGTTTAGAACGCTCAATACACCGAGCCGCCTCATACTCCTGAAATTAGTCCTTCAAGCTATGCCAGTCTATCAGATGGCCAGTCAAGCAATCCCTAAGACCATATGCCAGAAAATGGTGCAAATCTTCAAAAAAATTATGTGGCAAGGGGCAAACAAATCAAAAAAATGGGCTTTACTTTCTTGGACATGGTTAAGCAGGTCGGTCTCAAAGGGAGGCCTAGGACTAAGAGACCCTTATATTTTAAACCAAGTCATGGGGGAAAAATTATGGTGGAGATGGATTCAAGGAGGGAATGACCTATGGAAAATGTTGTGGGAACAGAAATATGAGATAGCAAGGACACTGGAAGGTAAAATCCGAACCCTGTCAAAAAGGAAAGGCTTAGCGATTTGGAACCTGGCAAGTATGAACAGAGCTCTGATAAGAGACAACATCTTTTGGGAAATTCGTGAGGGAGACAAAGCAGATTTTTGGCAGGAAGCGTGGCAACAAAGAGGAACCTTGATTCAAGAACCCCAGCTACATGAAATCCAACAGTACACAACCCAAGTAGTGGAAGACACAGTAAGAAACTATTGGGCAGGTGAACCAAACAGTTATTGGAGAAAATGGAATATGAAAAGTGACTGGCCTGAAACCCCAGAAACTGATCAATGGACAACCTATCAAAAAGAATTGGCAACCAGGAAAATAGCTATTAAAGAAGGACCAGATATAATAAGATGGGGAAAACGCATAAAAGGCATGTTCACAATATGAGAAGGCTACCATATGAAAACAGGAGGAGCTGGAAATGCAAACACAAAAAAATGGAAAAGAATTTGGCAATTAAAAACCTGGCCAAAAGTGGCGTTTTTTACCTGGACAGTGCTACATGGGCGAGCCTTGACTTGGGATCAATTAAGAAGCAAAGGGATCCATGGGCCCTCACGATGTGCGTTATGCCAAAATTAAGAAGAAACCATGGAGCACGTTGCAAATTCCTGTAGTATAAGTAACAACCTGTGGCAAAAGCACCAACAGCTTTCTTATATTACAGAAAGAAATTTAAGGAGCATTAAAATAACAATAGAACAATGGAGAGGCAAGCCATACCACAACATAATCCTAAACCATGCTTGGAACCTGTCAATCGGGTTTCTCCTGTGGAACCTTTGGAAAGCCAGGAACAAGGTAATATTCAGAGAAGAAAAAAATGACAAAGGAGAAATCTGGAACCAAATTATGAAAAACATAAGAGAAATAATCATTCTGGGAAACTGGAAAGAGGAAGACTGGAAGATGGAAGGAATGGAAACTAGCATCATGAACCGACTAGAAATCAAGGAAAAAAACTCAAGAAGCATAGGGAAGGCACATGATGCAGGAAAGGTAAGAGCCGAACAAAGATACAGGAACCCTCCCCAAGGATTCATAAAACTAAACTTCAATGGGGCAGCTAAAGGCAACCCAAGGGAGGCGGGTATAGGAGGGATATTCAGAGATGAGGAAGGAAAGATCAAATGGGTATATGCAATGGATTGCGGCATTGCCACAAAAAATGAAGCAGAATACCACGCACTAAACATGGGACTGGAGATAGCGATACAAGAAGGGTACCAAAGACTGCAGATAGAAGGTGACTCCATGCTGGTCATAGAAACCATAAAACAACTACAGCAAGGAATACTAGCGAAAAACTAAGCAAAAGCTGGAGGATGGCGTGGGTAATAATAGACATTGAAAAGCAACTTCAGCGACTGGCATACACTATCTCGTCCCATGTGAAAAGGAAAGGAAATGCCCTGGCAGACCTCCTTGCGAACTGGGGATGCCAAAACAGAGAGCAATAGTTAGACGCGGGAGAAGCAGAGCTTAGCCAGAATGAGGAAATGAACCAAATGATACAGGTAGTCGAAGCAGATAAGTGACATCTAGAGAATTCGGGTGATGCGGATGGGAGGGTAGAAGGACGACAGTAGGTGCAAGCAGGTCAGCACAGATCACCCATGGAAAAACAAAGGACGGAAGAAAGGACAAAGAGGACGTGGATGATGGAAGAGGGAAGAGAAAGGACTGACCCGAGAAGCATGGGGGCAGAAATGGAAAGTGGTGGGAGAAGGGAGAACAAGATAGCAAGACTGAGAAGGGACAACAAAGGAAAGCCAGATGGCAATGTGGAGTCAGAAAATGGACGGCAAGAGCAGCCGGGAGAAGATAAACATTAATGAAGCACGAAGGACAAGACATTTGGGCAGCATCCCAAGGAAAGTGGGCCGGAAAGTGAGCCAAGGATGGACAGAAATGGAGACAGTTGGAGGTAATGTTAAGACAGGGGAATATTAAAAGAGTAGAGTATGAGGGAAACCATGCATTTTGCATGTGGACGCGGAAGAAGGAAGGTGGCGAACAAGAACGCATCAACTGCAAACGACAGCTGCAGAAGATAGAATAGCGCAACCAGGTTGACGGGTGTTGGTACCATTCCATTACCATCTTTTTCTTCTAGAAACACCATCATTTGTCTACCTTTTTCCTCCATAGACCCCTTATATCCATCGAAATTGATTAATTAATAGCATTATAGTTGTTAGTTTGCATTAAAGTTAATTTATGAATTTTTATGTTAGAAATTAGGAATTTTCAATAAAAAGATTACAGGAAGTCATAATATCCTGTAAATGGTTTATCATCTAACACGTGGCATGACAGGCAAGCCAAAGCAATGGATAGGAACGAGACCTGGAATGTACATTCATGGTGAAAAATCGATTCTACAGCAAATCAAAAGCTCCTGGTTATGCGGTCAACGTTGGTCAAACCCCAGCCTTTTGGTTACAAAGGCAGTAAAAGCCATGGTTTCCAAAACCGGTTTCGTTTTGTTTTTTTTGGAAATCGGTTTAGATTAGAAATGACCAAAAATCATTCCATTGTAAAAGCAGAAACATCTGCTTAATGAATGTACATTCGATTCAGATAGGGACAGGCAGATAAAGACTGTGTATTATTTTGTTTTCAGGAACTGTTACGATTATTATCTCTGTACATCGTTTGAGAACAGAACTCTTGTATGTGATTGCAATCTTCAGCACTTAAATATAGTCGCGGTTTTACTCCAGCAGTGCTTATGCGTTAATACTCTCGTTGCTTGAGTTTACTTCAGTGTACAATTGAAACGTGGACGGGCCCTACGTGGATTGGTATACTGCTAATTTCATTTCCTTAGCAGTTTTTGAATTTGAATAGAACGCATAGTGTTTAGTGTTATTTCCATGTTTATGACTTTGTCGATTTGATTAGAAATTCTCACAAATGGTATTTATGGTGATAGCTTGAAGATTTTATCGTTAGATCATTGAACCATATCTTGTAAGAGATTTGATCCATCGTTATATTTTAAAGCATCTCCATAGACTCTGTTTTCATGCATTTAAAATTTAGTGTGCTTTTGATTTTTCATGAATGCTTAAGTGTTAACTAGACAGAGCTTTTGTGCATAGCATCCTTGTAAGAGGATTAAAATCTCAGTCTAGTAATACGTTGTATCCTTAAGACAGTTAGATAAGTTAGGTGATCTGAGTGTTAAGGTGAGAGGAAACATATTTTAACCTCCCGTAAAGGAGTGTTGTAACCTGTCACAGTAAACACTTAGTTAGGTAGACGAGATCCTTTTAGGTCTATAGATTTTAGACAAGCGCCTCGAAGTTTACTTACCCTGGTTGATAATAAATCTAGTCTAATCTAGCACCCTAGATTGGCCACTACAACGGGTATGTTAAATTTCCTTCCCCGCCCTTGGAAAAAAGATTTATCATGAAGCATAGAGTAGGCATGATGGTAAATAGGGATAATCTCCATCACCTCAGATTCAGTTACAGAGTTAAGGTAGTTTGGGACAGGGAAGAACCCCAAGAATCCATGGCTAGGAAGGGTGGGTATAACAGTAAGGAGAAGCGCAGGAAGGAAATGAAGGACCCTTCCACCCATGTCCCCTGCAATAGATTTGGAGACTCGGGCATTTCAAACCCTGAGACTCTGCCTACTGAAAGGAAAACCTGGAAAAATCGAGAGTGGAATCCCATAGGGATCAAAGAAACTGAAGAAAATCAGGAGGGGGATTCAGGACCAGAGGAACCCAAACCGGGGATAGGGATAGGCAAGCCTAGGAGAGATAGGAGGGGCCCTGAAAGCAAGGCGAACCACTCGTCCCAGAAAAAGAACGCTGACACTCATAGCGCAACTCTAAGTGGTGGAAGCTCGGAACCTGAGAGTTCTAGAGAGGCTTTAGCTCTGCATAATTGAGACAGTCATAGCACGAGAGGGCCTATGACGAGGGGTGCAGCACTACCCTATTCAATTATACCACCCCAAAGGCTAAAACTGACAATTGTGTTTATAATGTGATAGGTCTAACAAATGGTAAGGGGGCAACTGCAACCCAGCCAGAGCATTTCAAGGATAAGAGCACCAGGACGCTGACAAGCAAAAACATGGCACCCAGGCGCAGCAAGAGAAATGTTAAGCAAGAAGAAGGAACAAACAACACAAGGTAGAAAAAAGGAAGGAAATCGAATGGTGAACAGATTAAGAAACTAATTGACGCCTACATGAAGGCAAATCCGCAGGAAGTTCGGGACCAAATTTGCGGTTGGGAACGAGACCTGAGACAAAATATAAGAGGCAGATACCTCCCTATGCATGAGTGGGAAGAAATGGTACAGGACCCAGGTACAACAAATGGTCGGAAATCTCTCTATCACAGGACTTTGCAACAGTACTGGATAATGAAACATATTGTTGCTAGAGCCATGACCCTGCATCAGGAACATATGGAAGGGGAAGTGTTGAACAGGCAGGAGAGAAACAAGGAACTGGAACTTGGCCGAGGGGAAATGATGAAAGAACTGGCAACCATTCAGATACAAACCTACAGGAACAATCTTGCCTTGGGCCGAATTGAGCAGACTCTGTCGGAGATAAAGTGGAAATTGTTCCAGTAGGGACGAGAGCTCCCAGGCCCAGGGGTGAAGTCGCAGAATTCTGACAAGAAGATGTTGAGCCCGGAGGAGAAGGAAACATGTCAGATAGCCTCCTCCGATGAGGAGTAGTTTATTCATCTGTAGTTTTTTAATGTTTTTTTTTAAAAGGCCAAAGATAGGAATTTGGGAAATGGATAGTAAAGATAAGATGATACTCATGAACTTATTTAAATTTTGGAGTGGATACAATGCTGATCGATGGTCACCTGGTTTCCTTTGGGCAGGTGACTGATCGAAGGTTTTGAATGTAAATTTTGAAAAAAGTAAATATAGAAAGTACTACCTTGTTTACAAAAAAAAAATGTCTTGAATAATTGCAACAAGATCCTATCCTTGACAGAGAAATAAGAACTTCAAGAAGAAGGAACGAGAAGCACCTTCATATGGGATTCAAAGGTACAACGTCAGGCAAAACCAAATGGATTGAAAAGGGAAGGGTGAGGAAATTGTACCCTCATCGTTTTATTGACTGAAAATAGTCTTTTGGAGGTCCAAAAGCTTCTAGTTGGGAGAAGTGATCCAAGGGATCAATTAAGTTCTCAAAATTAAAAGTATTCAAAAGTGCTCGAAACCTATACCAGTGCATATATCTCGAATACTTGAATTCAACGCAACTTGAATCACTCAAAACCGATATCGTATGCTCCCGATATCAAAAAGTTAGAGCCATTGTGGAGCTCTTACATATAATTGAGAGTTGTGTGGTTGCCACAAAAATGATTGATTATGTATGATCATTCATAATATTTTGTATGATATTATGCACTAAGCTAATAGTTAGTTTAGTACATAGTGGATAATGTTCGCGAAAATAAAATAATGTATTTGACATAAGTTAACTATATATATATATAGAGTGGTAAAATTGTTTAAATTAAAAATTTACCAAATTATTGAAATTTAAAAAAATATTTTTGTAACCAATTTTGTTGGAAGGTTTTGATTTTTTTTTAATTTGTAACTTGGTTTATTTTCATCACAATTATTAATAGAATTCAAATTTTAAAACTAATTAATACATTTTGACCTTAGAGAAATGTTAGAGGTTGACTTTTCTAATTTAAAAAGACATAGGTAAATGTGTTTGCTGATACGTGTAAGATTTAACTTATGTAAATATACTAATATATTTTTTTATAATAAAAGCATAAACATCATTATTTATATTAAAAAATTTAATGATTATATTATAAATATTAAAATATTATATAACCAACATAAATGTATGAATTGTGAATTTTTTGAAATGAAATATATTAATTTTGTAATATTCCTAATTAGCTATGGCTAATTCGAATATTCGATTTTGTTTGATTTTTGCCTTTTATAATTATTTGTAAATAAAAAGTGAGGAACGGGGAACATAACTCACTTTAGAATAAAAAGTCACTTACTATGTAGCACAACATTGTGACTTAAGGGGGAACCAAGGGGGCCAAAGGGGGACGCAGAACTTTGGCTCACGCAGACATATGGAGGGACTGCGCAGGAGGGAAGGAACACATGGCAAGAAGGGGATCATGTAGGAGAAAGTGAGTCTAGGGATTGTGAGAGGCAGAGGCTATAAAATAGAGAGGAACCTCCTCATTTGGGATCATTCTGGTTATGAGCATTTGTGATAGTCATTTCAACTTAGAGTACGCTGGCTATTTATCTAGTCTGCAGCACTGTTTAGTGCATTAAGTGTCTCCATTCGGAGATCTCACCCTTAGCCCCGGGGGACTTCGACTGCCTGCTCGAGCAAGGTATTTCCATTGGCATTCCAGCAGTAGATTCATCAGCATTTCAGCAGTAGTTTCATCAGCATTTCAGCAGCAGTTTCATCAACATTTCAGCAGCAGTTTCATCAGCGTCTTTGAGGAACTGCGCAGAACCCCAAGGGGGTGATTTTCGGGGGTCGGCCATTTCAGAAAATCTTTCTGGGTTTTTCTGGGTTTTTTGAGTAGAGTCCAATTCCAGAGTTTCAGCCTTTTTTGAGGAGGGAAGCAGCCCCAAATCCTCATTCGATTTCCAGTAGCAACAATAGCACAACAATTTCCCAACAGCTGGGACGCAAATCAGTGTGAGGCCATTCCAGGAAAGCTTTCTGGGTTTTTCTAGGTTTCTTGAGTAGAGCCCGAATCCAAAGTTTCAGCTTTTTCCGAGGAGGGGAGAAACCCCAAATCATCATTTGTTTTCTAGCAGCAGCAGCAGCACAACAACAACATCCACGCAGAGAGGCCATTCTTGTCATTCTGAGAGTATTTCTTCACTTGCCTTGTGCAAGTCGAGGTGCCATCTGTCTAATCACCTCTTGTACTCATTTATTGCTCAATATAATAAAATGGCTTAGCATTTCTCGCTACATTTCTTGTGTATCTGCGTATATTTCCGTTTTACATTATTATATGCTGTTCCATTGTTATTTTATCACTTTTGGGTTATTATATCATTTGCACATATTTGGTTGGAGTTTTTGTTAGGGTTTGAGGAATATTCCAGGTTAGGAATATTACAGTGGTATCAGAGCATAGATCTGGCTCAGCCTGTGGAGCTAGCAATCTATGACACCGGGTGAAAAACCCTATATCTGTTACAGAGGTCAAAGATACAAAGACACTGGGCATAGGTTGGAGAATACCTACGGAGAGGGAGATTGTGTTCCTGTGGCAGACGCAAAACAAGAGGAACCTGTGGTAGACGCAGAACAGAGAGAGCCAGTAGTGGACGCAAAGCAGATGGCAGACGAGGACGGGAAGAGATTTGCGGATATGCTCCTCAAATTAGTGCAGGATCTGTCGAGGCAGATTGAGGTGATGGGGCAGAGATTCACGGCAGTAGAGGCCAGACAACGGAGAGCCCACGAGTTTTTCAGATCAGTGAGGGATCAAGTGCATCCCATCACTTGCCAGAGCAGCATGATACTGCGCAGCAGGGGGCCTCACATGCCCCTACACGCTCTACCATGCCCACCTTCTTAGGAGCAGACACGGGGGCCGCAACCCAGCAGGAGGCAGAGCCCGGGCATATGGGCGATTATTTTGCAGAGTACCAGGCCTATGGGCAGGAGTTCAGGGAAGCCCTCTCATTCAGAGATTTTGTTCAGCTCCAGCGGGATAGCAGACCCCGCGATCATCACAGAGGGTACCGGCATTACCATGATGGTGACACCCACCGTGCAGCGAGCAGATTCCACTTGCCTACGTTTGATGGCTCATCAAACAGTTCGGCAAAGTCTTGGGTGGAGAAGCTGGACATTTATTTCCAGCTTAACCAGATGTCGAAGGCAGAGGCCATCAAGGTGGCAATGTTGCATTTGGATGGCGAGGCCCAGGATTGGTGGTTTCATGGGATGGTTACATTGGGGCACTCCACAGTGACGTCATATGCTGAGTTTACCAGGAGACTAATGGAGCGATTTGATCGGAGGGATCCAGAGCAACATTTCGTTGAGCTGACGAGGCTCAAACAGACAGGGAGCCCAGAGACCTACATTGCAGATTTCTTGAGGGTCTCCGTGATGGTGCCAGACCTCTCCACGGCACGGAGGGTCTATATGTATGTTGAGGGGTTAGCAGAGCCACTTCGGGGTCTAGTCTGATCCACTAGACCAGCTACGCTCCAGGACGCTATCAGCAGGACCCGAGACTTACAGGATGTCTTACCTAGGACCCGAACACCTTACCCCCAAAGACAGAATTTCCAGTCTAAGGGGAAGGATGTGAGGATTCCACCTCCAAAGGGGAATCCAAGATGAGTACAGCTTGACGATGATGCTAGGAGGGAGCTGAAGAAGAAGTGGTTGTGCTTCACTTGTCAGGAGCCATGGGCACCAGGACATAGATGTGCTGCTGGTAAAGCACATTTTATTGAGGTCTTCTCCGAGAGCAGTGGAGAAGAGGATGAGGAGTATGATGTGGAGGTAGGAGATAGCCATGCCATACAGGGACCTTTGCCACCTCCAACACCAGCAGCAGGTGGTGCATCTTTTGCACCCACCGGAGGGGCCCTTGTAGCGTTGCAGAGAGTTCCCAAGTATCTGATGCTACGCGTACGAGGGACAGTACGTGGCCAGCGCGTATCAGTTTTGGTTGACAGTGGGGCAACCCACAACTTCATTGATGCCCAGATGGTTGAGCGAAGAGGTATACAGACAGAGAGCTTCAATGGGTTTTCAGTCTTGGTCCCAGGAGATCAGACCATGACGTGTGCTCCTTATGTTCCAGAGCTTTCAGTGACAATGGGCACCTACACATTGACTAACCACTTTTTCATGGTCGATATTCCGAACACCAACATGATACTGGGTGTTCAGTGGCTTATCACTCTAGGGAAGGCCATGACAGATGGGAAGACCCTGGAGATGGAGTGGGATGATGAGAAGACAGAGAGGCATGAGAATATATGGGGACAGCACACATATCCGCCTCAGACTGTCTCGGCTCATCGAATGGAGGCAGTCTTCGGAAAGGGAGACATAGAGTGGGCAGTGGAGTTGCATGCATGAGAGGCAGGAACTACAGGGTAGACGGTACACCCAGAAATACAGTCTATCCTTGATCGGTATGCCATAGTGTTTGGGAAGATTCCACCAGGACAGCCACCAGATCGGGGGTTTGAGCACACCATCGAGCTTGAGCAGGGCATACAGGCCATGATTACCACCCCCTATAGGCACCCCAAGGCCTATTGGGATGAGATTGAGCGGACTATCCAGGACTTGCTTGTGTTGCCATATTTCACACAACCATTTGTTTTGAAGTGTGATGCATCGGGAGAGGGGATCAGCGCAGTATTGATGCAGGGAGGTCACCCTATAACATTTGAGAGCTGGAAGCTCCTTCCGCATGAGAGGTTGTATTCCATATATGACAAGGAGATGCTGGCCATCATGCATGCATTGGCTAAGTACCAGCAGTATTTGGTAGGCAACAAGTTCAGGGTGAGGATTGATCACAACAGCCTCAAGTTCTTTTTGGAGCAGAAGCAGCTACAGGAGAGGCAGCAGAAGTGGATCAGTAAGATCCAAGCATATGACTTTAACATTGAGTATGTCAAAGGTAAGAACAACGTGGTAGCAGATGCCCTTTCACGTAGACTAGCCACGTCGTCTCTTATGAGCTTGGATACAGATTGGAGGGCTCGACTCTTAGTAGAGTACTCCAAGGACAAATTTGCATGTGAGGTTCTGGATGGGCAGGTGGCAGATGACAGGTACAGGGTGGTCGATGAGATCATCTACTACAGGGACCGGATCTTCTTGACTGAGGGGTCTTAGCTCAAGAAGGAGATACTCTAGGCATCACATAATTCCCCATTGGTAGGACATCAGGGTTTTTCCAAAACCTACAAGGCCATTAGGGAGAGGTTCTTATGGAAGGGCCTCAAGGAGGACATACTCCAACACATTCGGGAGTGCGATGTTTGCCAGAGGAACAAGGGAGAGATGAGCCATCCCGCAAGATTATTGCAACCTCTTCCCATTCCGGAGGGGAAATGGGAGAGTATTTCGATGGATTTCATCATAGGGTTGCCCATGGTACAGGGCAAGGATTGTATCTTTGTCGTCGTTGATCGACTGACGAAGTACACACATTTCTTTGCCATATCTGCACACTATACAGCAGCACAGGTGGCCGAGTTGTTCTTTAGGGAGATCTTCAGGCTACATGGTCTTCCTAAGACCATCATCAGTGACAGGGACAGCCGTTTCATGGGCGGGTTTTGGCAGGAGCTTTTCCAATTGGTGGGGACGGAGTTGACACCGAGTACTAGCTATCACCCACAGACAGACGGACAGACGGAGATAGTTAACAAGTGGCTGGAGGGCTACTTGCGTAACTATGTCAGTGGGTAGCAGCGAGCATGGCTGAAGTGGCTACATCTGGGGGAGTACTGCTACAATACTTCGCATCACATGTCCATTGGTATGTCACCATTCTATGCCTTATATGGGTATCATCCTTTATCTTTTGTCGACGTGATGTTTGGTGATAGCAGGGCTCCTAGAGCCAAGATTTGGATCCAAGAGAGTCAGGATATCCTCCGAGCTCTCAAGGATAACATGGCTACAGCGCAGAACCAGCAAAAGCTGTATGCCGACAGGGGTCGGGTGGAGAGGCAGTTCGAGGTAGGGGACATGGTCTACCTACGATTACAACCATACCGACAGTCATCGCTGAAGTAGAAGGGGGCTGAGAAGCTCAAGCCCCACTTTTATGGGCCATACAGGGTGATACGCAGGATTGGACAGGTTGCATATGAGTTGGAGCTGCCCCAAGGTAGCAAGATTCATAACATTTTTCATGTATCATGCCTGAAGAAGGCATTGGGGCAGCAGGTGACCGCGACGGATGAGCTACCACCCATGGATGATGAGGGGAATTTGGTATTGCAGCCGGAGGCTATCATTGACTCTAGGGAGAGGCGCTTGCGGAGCAGGACGATCCGGGAATTCTTGGTGAGGTGGAAGAATTTACCGGATGAGGATGCCACTTGGGAGAGTGAGGAGATCTTACAACATCCATCACTTCAGTTGCTTGAGGACAAGCAACATTTTTCCGGGGGAGACTGTAATATTCCTAATTAGCTATGGCTAATTGGAATATTCGATTTTGTTTGATTTTTGCCTTCTATAGCTATTTGTAAATTAAAAGTGAGGAAGGGGGAACATAACTCACTTTAGAATAAAAAGTCACTTCCTAGGTAGCACAACGTTGTGACTTAAGGGGGAACCAAGGGGGCCAAAGGGGGACGCATAAATGGGGCCCACGCAGACATATGGAGGGACTGCGTAGGAGGGAATGAACAAATGGCAAGAAGGGGGATCATTCTGGTTATGAGCATTTGTGATAGTCATTTCGACTTAGAGCACGATAGCTATTTAACTAGTCTGTAGCACTGTTTAGCTAGTCTGCAGCACTGTTTAGTGCATTGAGTGTCTCCGTTCGAAGATCTCACCCTTAGCCTCGGGGGACTTCGAGTGCCTGCTCGAGCAAGGTATTTCCATTGGCATTCCAGCAGTAGATTCATCAGCATTTCAGCAGCAGTTTCATCAGCATTTCAACAGTAGTTTCATCAGCGTCTTTGAGGAACTGCGCAGAACCCCAAGGGGGTGATTTTCGGGGGTCGGCCATTTCAGAAAAGCTTTCTGGGTTTTTCTGGGTTTTTTTAGTAGAGTCTGATTCCAAAGTTTCAGCCTTTTCTGAGGAGGGGAGTAGCCCCAAATCCTCATTCAATTTTCAGCATCAACAACGGCACGACAGTTTCCCAGCAGCTGGGACGTAAATCAGTGTGAGGCCATTCCAGGAAAGCTTTCTAGGTTTTCTTGGGTTTCTTGATTAGAGCCTGAATCCAGAGTTTCAGTTTTTTCCGAGGAGGGGAGCAGCCCCAAATCATCATTTGTTTTCTAGCAGCAGCAGCAGCATCTACGCATAGAGGCCATTCTTGTCATTCTGAGAGTATTTCTTCACTTGCCTTGTGCAAGTCGAGGTGCCATCTGTCTAATCACCTCTTGTACTCATTTACTGCTCAGTATAATAAAATGGCTTAGCATTTCTCGCTGCATTTCTTGTGTATCTGCTTATATTTCCAGTTTACATTATTATATGTTGTTCCACTGTTATTTTATCACTTTTGGGTTATTATATCATTTGCACATATTTGGTTGGAGTTTTTGCTGGGCTTTGAGGAATATTCCAGGTTAGGAATATTACAAATTTTGATTAACATTAAATTGAAAAAGAAAAGTAAATGATTTAAAATGCATATTATTAATATTGTTGTATTTTTATTTCATAATTTTATTCACAACCTACATATAAAACTCATTAACGTCGAGATTTTTTAATTTTTTGGAATTTAACTCTGACATATTTTGAATGTGTATGTAATATATGATTGATAATTAAATTATCAATTACTCGGTAGATATTCTCTAATATATATCCAATAATAATTGATAATTAAAATAAAATTCTAAAAGTCTTATCATAAAATAGAAACACATAATTATGTAATTATAACTTTATTTTAAATTATTATTATTAATAATTATGAACATAATTAATATATAAGTTAAACTTATAAACTTTTGAAAAACCCATAAAATATGATCTTTATCAATGGAGATTGACACTTGACACTAGCCGTATTTCTTAGAAAGTAAATTTTTCCATGTCTTTTAACATCAAACACCAAATGAATTGGTTTTTTCATACTATATATATATATATATATATATATATATATATATATATATATATATATATATATATATATATATATATACAAAATCCCTTTCACATCTTAGATTATTAGTACAAAAACATTACAATATTGTATGACATAAATCATTTAAATACAAAATTTGTAGCTCAAAAGTTTTTCTGGAAAATTCCAAAAAAGTTTATTGTAACATTGTATAATATTTGGTTTTAATGAATTATTTTTGAATGATACATGATTGTCCATGATATACAAAGATACATATATCTTCTTTCTTTTTTTTAATCGTAGATATAGTTTTTTAAATCCATATGAATACATTCACTACAATTATGCAAATTAGATATATTTTGAGGTTTAAAATGGGTCTCCTAAGGAATATTATAAAATAATAGTAGAAATAATAAAATAAGATTAGATTATCTCTTCAAATTTTCGAGGGAAAACCCCGGATGCGGGTGACTCGACAGGTGGTAATGAGGAGCCACATGGTAGCCATGTGCTACCTCATGTCTAAGCTGGGCATTCAATGCGAGGAAGCCGCCAAGGAATAAAGGATCGGGCAAACAGAGGAGGCAATTCAATGCGCCGTTCGGGTTATTGGAGCGCCTGCTGTGAGCAGTTATGGCAAGCAAAGATCGAGGTAGGGATGAACAGAATAATAAAGGTAGCGGGACGATGGTTCAAGCTCAGTGTTTTGTATTCGGAATTCAGGCTCCTGCCTGGTCTTTGGTCCTTCAGGCAAAAGCTCTTGCCATCCCCCTGTCCGTTGGAGGCCATTGCTATTCTGAAAGGCTGGTTGGGTGCCGTCTCAAGCCGGATAAACCTTCCTATTTTGCCCTGGTCCTCACCCCCGGTGCACCTGCAAAGATGGTTAGGCCTCGACAGCGATTGCTCAGCCGTCGAGGCTCTACCCGAGGAGGGTCCTCTTGTCCTCCAGTCGAAGAATCAAAATCCCAATGCTGTCGTTGTCATTGCCACCGAATTGCTGAGGCCTACCCCCTCCAAACCAGCCAATTCATGGACTCCAGTAGCCCAGATTCTGACCCAACACCCATGCCCGCCTTTGGTTCTGCCATTTTTACCTTCAGTAGCTCTCAGAACAAACCCCGTATCAATGCCCACGTTTCAGTTCTCTTCCTTGAGGATTCTCAGAATGATGGCGATGGTCATTGCAGCAAGGGGAAGTACCCGGGTGAAAGTTCAGAGAATGTCAAGGGGACGCCAGCGGATGCTCCAGCGCAGGCTTCCAACCTTCCTCAGCCTCAATCGGTGTCGACACCCCAGGGGGACAATGTCAACATGGCGCCCTATCCGTCTGCAGAGGAAAGGGAGAAATATGGCTGGTGCGAGGTGGTCGAGGAGGAGCCGGATGAATAGCTGTCCAGCAGTTCAGCATTGCACCCTCCAGCGCTGCTCAGGTCTTGTTTTGGCTTTCTGTTTATGTAATGTCGGTTCAATGTCTGTTCTTGCTGTACTTGCATCGCCCGAAAGGGATACTGTTGTTGGTCTTTTGTTGCCCCTGCGTGGGATGAACACTTTCGGTCCAGAGCCCCTGCGCGGGATGGCTAGTTTTCATATGGCTGCATTTTTGTGGTTTAGGGCCCCTGCGTGGGTTGTTTTGCATAGATATGGAGCCCCTGCGAGGGCGGTCTCTTTTGATTTTTCCCACTCCATAGTGCTACAGTTTAGCCTCTGGTAATACGGCACTGTGTATGTAATTGTCTTTTTGGTTCCTGTAAATAATAGAATAGTAGTTTTAACGAAAAAAAATAAATAAATAAATAAATCGAGGGAAAAAAGGAAAACTAGTTTTTCAACTTATATCCCTACAATTTTATTCAAATTTTGAGCAATAGCACTCATTCGATGTGGAATTTAATTTTCCATCTAAGGACTACCCATGGTGCATACTTTCGATAGACCCTACTACACACATGAAAAAATGGTGGAATAGATCAAAAATATAATTGCAATCACATTTTTCCATGTATTTCACATTTTTCGTATAGTAGGGTCATCAAAAGTATGCAACATGGGTACTTCTTGGATGCAAAATTAAATTATGCATAGAACGATTGCTACCACTCTAAATTTGAGTAAAATCATAAGGATATAAATACAAATTGATAAAGTAGTTTTTCTATTTTATTTATTTATTTTTTACTCTTTTTACTGCAAAAATGGTGAATCACCCCTCATGGTTGACATCTTCATATTGAATCCAATTGGTTCTTATAAAATTGATTTTTTTGTTTTGTTTTGAGGCCTATTTTTGACCCCAAAAATTCTCTGATGGTTACAAACAGTTATATATATATGAAAGAGAAAGTTATTTTTCTTACACCTTTTATCTGTTACATTTAAATATTCATATCTTTCTAAAAAACTTCTCACAAATATTTTTTTCCCTGTTATAATGATTTTCTGTTACTATATTGTCATAAATAAAATATGTTTGTACATATATACTGTGAACTAAATCTCAATAAACCATACACTTATTATAAAACTATTGAAAAAGAATTCCAAAAGATTTAGATGTTTGATTTATTCTTTTTTTCCTTTTTTTAAAGATTAAAATAAAATAAAGCTTATTTGAATATCTGGTTTGATAAATTCCTTCCTTCCACATTTCTTCCAACCACAACTTTTAGTAATAGGAATCTCTCCTTGTTACTACAAATAGTTTCTTCCAAACTCACTTCTATTTTGTAAAAAGAATTTAGTTTGTCTTATTCACTTTTTCTTTTTAATTTCCACTTTTCCTTTTTTTAGTTACAATTCTTCATTTCTTGATACTTCTTCTTAACACCATCTAAGTGCTCTTGCAAAGAAAGCATCTCCTATTTATATTTAGCAGAATTAGTCTATTTTCCTTCACCAGCATCTCCTATTTATATTTAGCAGAATTAGTCTATTTTCCTTCACCTTGCAAGTGATTGCCCAAAAATATGAGTCACTAATTTTGCACCTTGGTCAAGGTTTTTCCATACTATTATAAACATAATAATTGAGAAAATTAAAATTTTAATATTTTTGCTAAATTTAAAATTAACTCTAAAAACAACTTCTTCAAAATATATCGCAGCTAAATCTTTTTACACCATAAAACAATTTTCTTCACATATAATTTAAATAAAAATTTATCAAACCTATTTCTAATTATTTACTTAATTAATTATAATATTTAAATAATTAACATATTAACTCATAATTATATCATTATATTTTTTAATAAAACAAATCATACTAAACTATTTTTATAAAGGGTATTACAATGTCTCTCTTTCTCACACACTTGTAAATGTTGTTTCAATATCTCTATCACTAACGTGAAACTTTGTAAGTATAATCATTATTACATGAACTTTTTTCATTTTTATTTTTTCTCTCAAGATTTATTAAATGCCGTAATGCAAGCAATGGCACACTACAATATACGTATTATTTTCATAACACTAAAAAGGTTACCAAATAAATTAGAAGCCAAGTAGAGAATGGCATAAGTCTCTTTTAAAAATAGATTCCAATGTATTTAACATTATATTTTATATATTTAATAAAAAAAATTGTAAGCTGAGGCATTACTCTATTTTTCCATTACTGAAAATAAAAAATATTACATATATAGGCAGGTCTCAACCCACCCATAAGGGAAACCAGGTTTCTTGACCATCTGAAGTTTTTAAAAGCCATCCAAAAAAAGTATATTACCAGTCTCTCTATCCAAGCTAAATACCCTTCTATTCTTACTATAGACAAACTGTTTCTTACTATAGACAAACTGCTTTTTTCCTGAATCATTAACATCTAATATTTCAAAAAACAAAATAGAGATATATAAAAACCTCCTTGCAGCAGCTCCATCTTCTACTGGTTCTACTGGTTCATAGTATCAAGCTTTATCTCCCTCTCTACCTTGACTCCCATTCCACCCGTTTGCAGCATCTGCTGAATCTCGTCCATCTTTCTATCTTGCATACGTAGAATGACCTAGATATTCTTCAAATCCCCTTGCAGATTGGGGATTCCCTGAGCCAATTCAGCCATTTCCATGGCCACCTGCTCCATAGCTTTGGCTAGTAACCGCTTCATTCCCCAGTAAACATGTAACGATTGCTTATACAAGGTCATTCTTCCTCTCGTATGCCTCGAATCAGGGAGGAACCGCTCCCAGTCGTCCATTTCGGGATCTGAAATCTCCTGCATAGCTTCTTCCTCTAAGTGATCAATTATCCTTCTGATATTCGGATTTGTATCATGGTAATACACTTCTTCTGCTTCCTGTAGCTTTTTCCTCATGTCTTTCTTACCTCTGCCTCTGCTTCTTACCTCACTAGCTTTTCCTTCCTCGTGTTCCAGTCTTACGCCCCTACTCCCTCGACCTCCTCGTCCTCCAGTTCCCCCTCTGCCTCTCTGGTTACCACGCCCTCGCGTTCCTCTGCCCCTTACTCGTCTCCCACCCTCCTCTTCTTCGTCTTCTTCCTGGTCCTCTTCCTCGACTTCCCAATCTCCTGTTCCAATCTTATTCCCCTTCAACTTACCTTCTTTACCAGCCTTTGCTCGTCCTGGCTCCTCATCGATAATGTAATTCCGGATGTCAAACTCGTCCTCCGACTCGTCCGGGATTGACAAAAAGATCTTCTCCAGGGAATCCTCTACTTTTCCCTTTCCTTTCTCTTCTGAATTTTCCGCCTTACTCCTCGTCCACCTTCCCGCTCCCCTGTCTTGGTTATCTGCCATTTTCCTTGCTCTCTTTCGCTTACACTGACTTGCCCCCGACTGCTGCAATTTCCTAATTCTTCCCCTCACCTGGCTTAGATTCGCTCTTAGTTTCGGCGTCGTTCTACTGCATGCAGACTCTATATTACCCCTGCTTTGCCACCTTTCCTTCTTGAAACATCTTTTCTGCCTGACCTCCTCATTAATATCCTCTCAATTTTCGCTATCATGATGGCTAACGCTCGTTGGTTCTCTGATAATTCCACCTCTCCTCCTCGGTACCTTACCCACTTTTATCCTTGGGATGATCATCCTTCTCGTGGGCTTATTGATCCCACCCGTCATGACTTGATCTTCACATACTTGCTCCTGCAAACGCTCTGATCGATCATTGATTACCCTGTCCTTTCCCCTCCTTCCCATAATCGGGAGGCGTCTAATTATTCCTTTCCTGTGCGATCGCTTCATTATGATCTTGACTTATTAGATTATTTAACTCAACCCAGCTTGGATCATCCTTTAATGATGTCCAGCTGCCGTCCACTGTCCTGTTCGAACCTTCACTTCCCCAATTGGCCAATAGATCCGCTGCACGATTTTCGGTTCTCAATACATGGTTTATTATTGTATATTCTATCCTACTCAGCAGTCCTTCGATATCCTGGATTATCCCTGCCGTCCTCCAACTTTTCGCTACATGATCCCATCTCTTACCATCCCTTAACTTCCTTAGCATTTCTATCGTAATTTGGGAGTCTCCCTCGATTTCAAGATTCATGTACCCGTTTCTAACTACTATCCGGAGTCCATGATGTACTGCCCATAATTCCGCTTCATTGTTCGTCATTTCCCCGCCCCATTCTGCATACACCCATCTTGTATTGCTTCTACTATCTCTGAAAATGCCTCCCAGACCTGCTTGTCCCGGGTTACCCTTTGAGGCCCCATTGAAGTTTAATTTAATCCGTCGATCCCCAGGAAATCTGAAGTGGTTGGGGCTCTACATGCCAGTTCTAATCCTCCTTTCTGTACTGGGGTAGACCATCTTAAATTCCATATTCAGTTTTGATACTATTCTCTGCTCCTCCGGGTTCAATTTCCAATCGTCTTCCTCCCAGGCTTTGGACAAAACCGTTTCTTTAATTGACCTGCATATTTCATCCCAAATTCTCGATTCTTGACAGCTTTTATCCCTAAAGATTCTTCGATTTCTCTCTTTCCAAATCGCCCATATTACGAAACCTACGCCAGGTTCCATATTCTTCTTACAACTTTGCTTTGGAAATTCCCCTTTCCCCATCGAAGCAAAGTATTCCTGATGTTGTCTGGATCCCTTTTTGTCATACCAAAGAGCACCCTAATTTCCTCCCACATACTCTGAGCATATAAACATTTGTTCAATAAGTGCTCCTGAGTTTCTATTTCCTTGCTATAGAGATTACATCTTGATGGTCCATTCATTCCTCTTTTCTGAATATTGTCCCATGTCAGGATCCTTCCCCTGCTCACTAGCCATACGAAAATTGTTACTTTTGGCCACCATTTTCCTTCCCAAATCTTTCTCCATTCCATTGGTTCCTCCTCTCTTTCCTCCTTCGTTGCCCAGTAATATGCTTCTTTTACTGTGAACATACCCTTCATCGCTTTACCCCATCTAAGGATATCCTTACCTTCTCTAATCTTAATTTTCCTCGAATCTAGTTCTTTGACATACACTTGCTCAGCCTCCTGGCTTATATTATCATCCCATTCCTCCGGTCTTTTCCAGACTCTCCATATATCATTTAATTCTTCTCTTTTCCAATAGTCCCTCACATATTCCATTCCTTCTCTTTGCGCTTTTAATAATTATTTTAAAAAAATTATAACAAAAATTTGGTTTAATTTTTTTAAGTGAAGTGTGTAGAGATGCATGTTTTCACTTTTTCCTCTTCCTTTATATATTCTTCATAGTCTCATTCATATATATATTATTATGTATCATTTTAGTAATTTTTAAAATTTATTTATGTTACATTTTGTGGTTATTAAATTATTATAAGTTTTTAAAAAGGTTTTGTATATTTTTTTTTAAGTTTGGTAAGATTATATTTTTATTCGTTCAATATATCATATTGATTTGGGAAAGGAAGCGTGACTTCACATTAAAGAGTGCCTTTGTCTTAACATAGCACCTGATCACTCTCTATCTTCACATCAAAAAATACCTTTACCTTAACATAGCACTTACCTTTACCTTAACATAGCACCTGATTACTATCTATCCAAAACACCTCTTTATCTTCACATCAAAAAATACCTTTACCTTAACATAACAGCTCATCACTGTTTATCCAAAACTCCATGACAAAAATATATATATTTTAAAATAACAAAACTTGGTATATAATCAATAATTTAATTTCCATATTAACCAACCAAAATCCATACAAAACCTTAAATCATATATAATCAACCTCAATTAACAAAAAAAACCTTTGAAATATCGTTAGCGTAATTCTCTTTACCCTCAAACATTTCATTTCGAAAATATGGTTAGCGTAATTTCAATTATCCAAAGCAAGGGAATCGACTTTATCGTGGTAGCTCCATGGTAACACATTCCTTATTTTTACAAAAAAAAACACACATATCCTTACACTGGTTTATTTTGTTCTTTTTTATTTTATTTTTTATTTCATGTTCTCAGTAATTCATTCCTCTTTCGACATAAACTTATGTGTGAAAACACCACTTTCTTTCTTCATTTCTCACTATCTTCCTTCTTTCTTTCTTCATCTCCCACTGTCTTCTTTTATATGATATAAATGTTTTTATTATTATTATATTTTCTCGTAATAAATAATATGTTGGTTTTTTTTGTTAAATTCATATTAATTTAGGTTTAACAAAAAAATTAATATTTTTATGGATCTTGAAATTTATTTATTTTTTAAATATTTATTTATTTTTAATTTGATTGCCTACCAAATTAAATATGTTATTTCTTATTTCCTTATTTAATGAATTCTTACAATAATAATGATGTATTTATGGTGAATTCATTTGATTATATCTTGTGATTGTTATGAATTGTTAAAAATTTCAAAAAAAATCTAAATCTCTAAAAAAACTCCATGGTTCATTGCCTCACATCTTATTGTCTTTCTTAAAAAAAAATTCTAAAAAAAATCTAAATCTCTAAAAAGAATATCCATGGTTCATTGCCTCACATCTTGTTGTCTTTAATGCTTTGTACAAAGGCAACCGTGGTTTGGTGTTAATGTGAGCCTTTCACCTTAAATGACTTTTAAAAATAAGTATTTTTTAATTTTAATATGGTTGTACAATATTAGTGCTAATGTGAGCTTTCACCCTCAATGACTTTTAAAAACAAATATTTTTTAATTTTAACATGAAGTCACCCATATTAACTTATCAAAATCGTTTTACCCAATGAATTGACTTTTCTCGTAAAACCTATCACTTTTTTGGACCCACCCCTTGAAATGATAGCTAAAAACTTACTTTGAAAAATTTAAGGATGAAAATAGAGAGTCGTAGTTTAATCCTCTGATGCATATATTTTCCATGGTACAATAATGCAATCTTAAAAAAAAAGCATAGTTTTACTAATAATTCCACTTTTTAAATTTTTATTAAACAAAATAAAAAATCATTAAATACATTTTCTATTCTATAATATAAAGTTAAACTAATCTTAATCATTAATTATTTAATTATCTATATAAGAACATTTTTTAATAACATTTAATGTTGAAAGTTTAGAGTTTCTTGTTTTTTTAATATAAAAAATTTATAAAAAATTATGTAGATTCCACTTAAATAGTTTGTGGGGGAACTATGCTTAATGCACATTAATTTACAAATAATTATATACTAACATTGAATCTTGTTAACATAGTGAACCACATCTACATAATATCAAAATGGTCATCATAAATATCCTATCAACTTTATTCAAAACTTTTGAAAAAAAATGATACATTAGATATGTTTTTAAACATAAAATACAAACATGCACACTTATTTTAAACATATTAAGATGAATATTATAAAGAAGGGAGTTATATAGAATATCTCCTCCAACAGAATGGATATAGTTATATTAGAGTTAAAATCCAATCCATGTTAACATAGATGGCAATGTCTTCAACCATTGATTTAATTATTGACTTGGATATCACATTCTTAGGTCAATATAAACATTTTATTAATCCTTCACAACTAGCATATTTTCCTTCTCGACAATCATTTGACAACTTGTATATATATTTATTAGGGGCATATTTGCCAAGACATATTGACTTACACATTTTTTTGTAGGTCTTCAACAAAGATTTAATTATCGATAACCTTGCACCTTCACAATGTGCTTATTTTTCTTATCAACCAATTTAAACATCTAATTATTTATTATTAATAGATGCAACTCTTTCTATCTAATTTAACTACATTTAAACTAAAAACAATAACTAACTACCATATAACACTTATTATTATCATAATCTAATATTTTATTATTCTCATTATCTAATATCATAATCTAAACACAAAAACAACATTTTATAAAACAAATAATATCAAAAACATTCACATAATTTTTTTATCTTAATCCTAACATTATAAAATATATCATAAAAATACATAACCAACATTTTCATCACAATACTATATAATCAACATTTTCATCCCAATACAACCTTTAAAAGGTCTTAGTAGTTGACCAAAATGCATTTACCTATATAAACATATGTATCGATTCCATAAACTTCCCCGCTATACTTTATCGTTGGTGTCATAAGATTTTAGTGAACCAAAACGATTCTTTGGTACGCTGGAGATAAATGTACATATCCTTGTAAATTCAGAGTGCCCATTACTGCATAACGCCCGGCGTCTTCCAATCGTAGTATGATCTCCAACCCTAACAAACAGGTCTGCATAATTATTGTTGTGATCAAATTGGCACAAGATGTTAAAGTGCCAACAATGGAATTGAAAGACGTTTGTGATTCGGGCATAATAACCAAGGCACTATTTTTTTAATGAGATTTAATATGTCATGTTATTAAGATTTAAAAAAAAAAAAAAATATTTCATTTTATTATGGAGATTTTATAAAAAGTTTTTCAGCGTAAATCAAATGATAATACATTTGTCAACGCTTTTCGAACCAATGAGTGCGGTTCATCGTCAGGACAAGTTGAAGAATTAGATCATGGCTACATATTAAATAGGGAGAGCAGATCATGGATTGTTGTGTTGGCATTCCCTTTAAATTCTTTCTATAATTACGACGCTTGTACAAATTTTCACCAGTTACAGGGAAATGGTTGGTCACATTCGACATACGAATAAGTTGGTTCTATTGTTCAGATCATTCACAGAGTTGTTCAAATTGATTTATCTTTGTTAATTACAAAATGGGAATGCTTTAATCAACCCATATGATCATGATTATGTCTTCAATGACTATCATTCAGCGTATCATTTTCTATCAGTGTATTCAATGACAGTTACTTTTACATCCTTTGATTTTCATTGTTTAACATCTTACTATTCAAATTTTTGTCAAGCGTTTGAAGAACTTCTGCCTTTATTTATGGTTGTGTCAAGGCATCACTATATCGACATGACTGCAAAATATGATCAGATATATTTTCCCTCACAAAATTCCCATCGAAATCCCGTGCCTCTAATTGAAAATTCATCTTTTCAAATATTTCAGGGTTTTCAAGAGGATTATCATGAATTCTACGATCCAATTGATGAATGGTTGGAACAGTCTTACTTGGTAATCTTGGTCGCAAATAACAAGTTTCGATCTTTCCTCACTCTTGCTAAGGAGTTCAGTGCAGATGGAGACACATTTGCGGGAAGCTTTAGAGGATTATTGCATGATGTTTCTTGTCAAAATGGTAAGAATATAAACTGGTTAGAAGCGATGACTATGGCCTATCTTTCTGCTGACAGCAAATACCTTCAAATTTTTGTGCAAGGTAATTGAGTTCTTATGTTTTCTATTGCACATTATTTTATATTTATTTTAATCGATTGTATCTTTATGATTGCGGGTCAGGAACAATTACAGTGGCTACATTGGAAATTCCATCATACGTGACCTTGACCTTATAGTCAGTTAGGTTAGGAGTAGGTTTGGCTACATTTTAGTTTGCCTACACGTCTGTCCTGCATTCATTTCTCGTAGTTTGTCTTGTTTTTTTTTTTGTTTTGGTTTCACATCATGTTTTTTTCTAGCCATTTTCTATCCTATTTTCTAGTTTCGTTTCCTTATTGTGTATTGTCTTTCCTTTCGTTTTGTGAGACCATGCATGGTGATGCTCTGTTGGCTCAAAATGAATGTGGAAAAATAGAAAAGGATTTTGTGACACTTCAACATTCGGCTGAACTTCTGTCCATTTTCCTTCTGTCGGTTATAATTTTTGGTTGATGAAGTTCCGACGGAAAATACGATCCGTCCGTGAGGAGAGTTTTGGTTAAACCATGAACTTGTGTCTATTCAAGAAAATCTCATGCCCACACTTTATTTTTATGTTTGAGCGTTGTCATGCCTATCCAATTAGTAGAGGATGAGAAGGGGAAAAATCTAAATGAACAAACCTAAATCAAAGGTCTCTATATGCTTCTTTGAAGGAACAACCTCTTATGCTCTCAATAACTCAGGATCCCTCTTCCGCCCATAAAAGGAATAAGTGCCAATGCATAGTCCTATTAAATTAAAAAAAAAATCCAAAAAAAGAGAAAGGATTCCTGCGCAAAGAGGTGAAGCAAGCAACTATGTCGGGAACTGTCAAGGTTTGCTGGTAGCAAAACAATGTTTGTGTTCCTGAAGTGACTCCACCGGGGCACTATCCATGCATGTTGGTAGTGAAGAAACAACAAAGATGAAAAAAAACATACTATGAAAATCTTAAGCTCTCGAACTTCACTTCCCTTCCCAACTCGAAACTTTGGTATATCGTTGAATCTTATGATGTGTTCAACCGAAATATAGGTATAGAGGGGACCATGTGTATTCATGGGGTAAGTGGGGATACTAAAGTAATCTATGAGATGAATCAATACTCCTTGAAGAACCAAGACCTTGCACATAAGAGTTAACTAAGGCATAGAAGATGTAATTCAACCAGTGTGTCGCCAAGTGTTGTCCTTGTTACAACAACCTCCAAAATTTTATCCTATGCTCAATTTCAAAGCCTTCCTTGGTCTTGTACACTTTCGTTGCAAACATTGAAACTAATTCCATGTGTTTTCTTGAGGATTTTTTGTCACCTTTGTAAGATAGGAAAAATCTCATCGTTTCACATGTTCGCTATCACATAATGTATATAATCATGTTATGGCAGTTTTAAGGGGTCACCTTTATGTATATAAGTTGTTCTAACCTTGTAAACATCTATCACACTCATTTCCAAAGTTTTAAGCACTATCACACAAGTGTCGTCATGGTCGTCGTAAAGTGTATCTTATGTGTCACACTTGTCATAAAGCTGCCACACGAAGGGAAATGCATTGTCACGTGTCTTGGATGATATATGTTGTTGTGTCATCAAGTAGTTTAAGCGTGTGATCACACTTGAAGTCTTATCATTGTTCACATTAGTCTCACCAATCCCACAATCATTTTCTGAAAATCTTCCCAACCAAACAACCTAGCATCACCTAGCCTCCCTAAACTACGCATTGCGCAGTTTCAGTCCTCTGGCTGTGACCTTGCCTCTTGGCACTGCGCAATGAGTAGTTCCTGCTTCCTAGGGCTACTATACTGCATAGTTTTAGTGCTCAAATCCTGACCTTGACTCCTCGAATTGCGCAATTCCTTCTCCCAGGCTGGCCCTAACTGCACATTGCAAAGTCTCCAGCCTCAAGCTCATCCTTGAGCTCTTGAGTTGTGCAAATGCGTAATGTCCCAACCTCCCTTGTCTCCCAACGCTGCACAATGTGCTCTCTTAGTGCTCATCCCTCAGCATGCCACAATGATCTCCAGAATTGTGCAGTTTTCTCCCTCATCCCAGTCTGAACTATGCACTGCGCAATCTCAAGGATAAAGGATCCCCTTGAATTCCTGAACTGTACAACTGCACAGTCACTAAGCCCCTTCCCAGCTTTTCATCTAATTTTGGCTCAGTCAATGAATCAATATGAACAATCTTAGACTAGGGGGTTTTAGACTGATGTCATCTTGTCATGAATGAATTGCAAAAAAATGTACCTTATCATGCCATGGTGAGATGATGAAGAAGGAGATGAAGGAAAAAAACATGATAAAAGACATTATTGTAGTTGAGTATGCAAGCTGATCAATCAAGAGAAAGAAAAGGGACACCAATTTGTGATCACCACTCAAGACCTGAAATCATTGAAGATCCATTATCACCAAGCCATGTGGAGGTGAAAAGAAAAGTATTCTCAAGCATACCTGCAACACACAGTAGCAACAATGACTTGACATTGCCACATCATCAAGCAGTCTATGTCAGCAGTGTCATGTCATGTCATGTCATGAGTTGTCACATGCCACACCATTGTGGTCAATGATGTAAATTATGTTTCGAAAATGTATTGTAAAGTGGAAGTCCAAAGGACATGTATGGAATATGAAGAGTCATGTAAAGTTGAAAATTCATAGGAAGTCAAACAATCATGAGGGTAGATGAAGAGTCATAAGGAAGGTGAAGCATCACTTCCTCATTGTTATATATACACCCTCATTGTAAGAGAAAATGACTTTTCACCTTGGCTCCTCTCGCAAGGCATTAGATAGACAAGCTAGTTCTTTTGAGGAGCAAGGAGTGGCTCCAACACTCCACTATTGGAGCTAGTGATGTTCATTATATACATGTGTCTTGGAACTTTTACTTAATAACATAAGCCTTCATGGCCGACATGTTCTTCATGCATGGATTATGAATATTTGTAAGACTATTCTGCGAATGTTTGTATTTCATGTTTTCTTTCATCTATGCTAAAGTAGTTGAACTATTTTAGTTATTTTAGTACTTATCATATTGAGAATGTGTTGTAATTTCTATTATTGCTCTCGCATCCTCATGGACTATTCTGCCAGATATTAGACAGATATTGCTTGTTACATTGGTTGCAATGATCGTCACATATCTTTGGACTATTCTGCTTGATGTTGTACAAATCCTTCTTTTTCATGTGTGTCTCTACTAGGGTAGTACTACTACCTCTCTCTTAGAGGGTCACTTCTCCTCTCCTCTACAGTAAAATAACTTTGACACACATACAAACGTATACTCACCAGGCACACCCCCTTGATTTTCGAAGGAGAATTCACATTCCTCTCTCTCGTTGATAGTTAGAGCCAAGGAAAATATATAAGAATACATGGAAACCAAAACGATACTCCGAATTGAGCTCCTATTCTAAATGGTGTGAGGTCTAATTGGGACTTCACATCGGTGAGACCCCTTGGTTGATGGATTTCCACCACCTTCAACCGTAGTGTTGGTTGAGTCTTTCCGCCACCTATATGATGTTACATATTCTCCCTTATAGGTATGTGATCCAGGTGGATCTTCATAAAAGTACCAGTGGCATAAAAAACGACTCAAAAATCAAAGTGGAATAATCTAGATAATCTTAGCATTGAATCGAAGCGCTCGTCATCCTGATTCCAATAGTGAGAATGACACTCAAATCCGAGTCTAGATGACAAAGTTAGAGAAAATCAAATTTTGAGTTTGACTTGTCTAGGTCGCAAGGAAAATATGATATGGCATAGTTTCAATGAATGAGGGAGCAACACGTGGCAGGATTCCACTGGAACCCACATATCGTATATCGACGAAAAGGAGGAGTGCTTCAGGAAGAATCGACCCCTGGGGTTCCCGGCTGCAATTGCGATATCAAATATCGTAGGCCGGAGGAGTTACGAATCAGCCCCAGCAAAAATTAGATGTGATGTGATATACATCACATGTTGCAAGCGCACAAAATAGTTGGTGCTTACGATGCGGTTTGAATAAAAGTGCTTATTGTGATTTCACAGTGGGCGCCGATTGCGATACTGTGATAAGGGGCCTGGACCCGATATACTATATATCATGATCAATAAACTCAGTGGGTACGCAGATGTTGCACAGTGCTAACCAGTGCGCCGAGGGTTTCACGTCGATTGCGATAATGCGATGGGAGTGCCAGACGCAAAACATTATGGCATATGGTGAATACTCTTGTTGGATCCATAGTTATCACAGGATGCATGTGTCTGAGCTTGGATTGTCCACTGATAAGTTGGAAGCGCCGATAAACCACCACCGAGACTCATGCGTTGTTGTAATGGGTTGCTTTATTAGACATTGGCTTTTCTATTACAGAAGGGTTGTTTCCATGAATCCTTCCACCTGCTAACCTTGGGTATTATGTTGAAACTACCTCGATTTTGAGGGATGCTGCCATGATCTTATATATATGACTATTGTCTTGGAGAAAGGCAAGAGAGGACTAGATGAATACATAGATTCTATTGCATACAACAGACCCTGACCCTTGTAGCAGTTCAAAACCTCACCTTGAGCAGCAAGGAGGTTCCGAGAAGGTTGTAGAAGGCCCGATAATCCAAATTGGGAGTTTGGATAGGTGTTTTTGCACTATTTTTCGCCAGGAGTTCATTGGCTCTATTTGTTTTCAAAGTTGGGCTCTCTGTTCTCTGCCCATCTATCAACTTGGAGGTATAAGGGTTGTAATTACTTCTTGTTGTACTTTTATCTTTCTTATGCCACTAATAAAAAGAAGGCCTCCCCATTATTGAGTAGGGCCTGGAGACGTAGTCCAAACAGGACAAACTCCATAATCAAATCAGTGTGTCATGGTTTTTGTGTTCTTTTCATTATTTATGCATTTTGTATGTGCTTTTAAGTTCCATGGTTAATTAACTTTGTTATATGTAATTCTAATACATCTATAAGTAAAATATCTGGGATCAACTTTGGTATCAGAGCAGGTCTTTGTAGATGAAAATTGCATGAGTTTATGCTAATGCAGAAAAAGCTGCAAAGAGGAGAAGAAATGAATAATTCCTTTGATCCTAAAGCAGGACGTGCAAAATGAAGAAGAAACATTACCAATGAAGAAGCTCGTTGGGAAGAGGAACAAAATTTTTGAAAGGTATTCTACAATATGGCAAGAAAAGTGGGCCAGTTATTCACAAAGTATGAGAAGGCACTTGGGCATGAGAAGAAGGATGTCGATGATCATGAATCAACAAATCAAGAAGGTGGTGAAGAAGATCCTCCTCCCTCTCCTTCTTCCAGTGATAGTTCTCATCACTCTCATAGAAATTCCAAACAAACCTCTAAGAAACCATTCTTCAAGATAGACATGAAGTTTGATCTGCCCATGTACAATGGAGAATGTAGTGTAGAAAAAGAAATAACTGGATCAGACAGATAGAGGTTTACTATTGAATCTAGTAGATCGAAGAAGATGAGGTGAAAGTCCAATTAGCATCTCTTCGGCTAAGCGGCACTTCTCTCATTTGGTGGGAGAGAAAGTTACAGAAGGGTAGCACGAAGTCATGTAAACTTTTGTCCTCTTGGTCTAGTTTTATTTCTGCATTAAAGGACTAGTTCTACCCTCTGGGTTATAAGAAAAAGGCACTTATGGACTGGAAATATTTAAGGCAAGGTAAGGGCTAGAATGTACAAAACTTCACGGAGGAATTTTGGAAACAAGCACTAAATTTGGGCATCTCATTAGATGTGCCTGAAATTGTAACTAAGTAGATAGGTGCACTACATAGTTACATCAGACACTCATTATTATTTTTTGAGCCTACCTCAATTGATACGACCAATTTTAAAGCTACACATATTGAAAGCTGAGGCAAGAATGATCTAGATGAGAAAACCAAGAAGATGCCATTCAAACCTCAGCATGGGAAATTCCAGAAGAAAGGAAAAGGTAAGGATAAGAATACCGTCACTGTTAAGAAGGGGGGCAGGGCAACACCATCGTGCACTCACTGCAAGAAGGATGGGCATGACGAGGACCACTGCGGGAAGCTTCATCTAGAACTTAGACCAAAGAGATTCGGTGGAAAGGGGAAGCATAAGAAAGTGGCAATAACATAGGACCTTGGATCGAATTTCGAGGATGAAACATTGATCACAGCCATGGGTGCGAGAGGTACTCTCTCTCTTAATGATAGTTTTGATTCGGTTGCAAGCACTAGTTATTTGAATGAGCCTGTGAGTCATGAGCGAAAGAGAATTGAGTTGTTCCACATTAGAGTTGTCATAAAGCACACAAAGGTGGAAACCTTGTTTGGTTCAGGTTCCCAAGCAAACTTAATCTCAGATTCCTTAGTGAAAAGGCTAGGCCTTGAAAATAAACCTCATCCGAGTCCATACCCGCTTGGTTGGGTAAGTGATAAAGCCAAATTGCACATCACCAAGCAGTGTAGGGCCAGATTTGCAATCGCTTCTAAATTAGTTGATGAGGTAGAGTTAAATGCAGTACCTTTGGACATTTGCGGAATCATCTTAGGAAGCCCATATTTATATGACAAAAAGGTCATTTTCTTTCGTCATGAAAACAAATACCGCCTCACCAAGGATGGGGTAGAGTATATAGTCAGAGCACATTACACAAAAGTTAGTATTTGCCTTGTTAGTGTAGGACATATTAAAAGACTGGTTAATTCCAGTAAAGGGTGCATGCTCATGGTAGTGAGGGCGAAAGAAGCCAAGACAGCTGACGCTTTCAGAGGTTGTGATCCTGATCATAAGAAGGAATTATTTGAAATTGTTTCTGAGTATGATGAATTGTTTCAGGAATCGAGAGGATTTCCCCTTGAAAGGGAAATCCAACATAAGATTCATTTGCAGCAGGATGCCCCTTTATAAAATGTTGGCATGTACAGGATGGCTTCTATCGAGATGGAGGAGATCAAGAAATAAGTGTAGGAACTGTTAAATCAGGGATTCATCAGACCAACTTCTTCTCCTTGCGGATCACCAATCATGTTGGTGCCAAGAAAGATGACACATGGAGAATGTGTGTGGATTATGGGGCACTGAACAAGATCGTGGTGAAGAATCGATACCCTCTACCTCACATTGATGAATTGTTAGATCAATTAAAAAATGTTGTTTATTTTTCCAAGATGGATTTCCGTAGTGGTTATCACCGGGTTAGCATTACAGAGCAGGACATCTGGAAAACTGCGTTCAAAACCAAGCAGGGGTTGTTCGAATGGATGGTGATTCGATTCGGACTGTGAAATGATCCAACCACATTTATGAGGGTAATGAATGACTTATTTCAGACATTTATTGATCATTTTGTTCTTGTGTATTTGGACGATATTATTGTGTATAGTGGGATATGGGAGGAACATATGTGTCACATAAAGAAAGTGCTTGATGTTCTAAAGAAAGAGAAATTATATTTAAAATTGTCAAAGTGTGAGTTTGGAAAGACTTATGTGATTTATTTAGGCCATATTGTCGGTAAATTTGGGCAATTAAGGATAGATCTCTCTAAAGTAGAGGCGATAATGAAGTGGTCTGAGCCCACAAATGTCACAGAAGTTTGAAGTTTTCTAGGCGCGGTGCGGTATTGGAGAAGGTTCATAAAGAACTTTTCCATTATCGCAGCCCCCTTGCACGCCTTGACTAGTGTGAAGCAGTTCTTTCAGTGGGGAGGAAAACAACAAAAATCCTCCGACACATTAAAAGAGAAGATCAGCACGGCCCTGGTGCTTGCCTTACCAGACCTTCAACAACCTTTCAAAATTGAAACAGATTCCAACAGATATGCAATGGGTGTTGTATTGATGCGCAAAGAAAACTTGTTTGTTACCACTTATAGACTTTCTCCCAGGTTATTGTGAATTATCCTACGTATGACCAGGGGTTTTACGCCTTGGCATAGAGTGTAAAGAAGTGGAGACACTATCCGATTGGCAAGGACACCATCATCCACATGGATCATCAGCCCTTGCAATATCTTCAGTAATAGACCAAGCTTCAGCAAGCCCGACACTTCAGATGGATGGGATTCCTTCAACATTATCATTTGGTAATAAAATATAAGAAGGGCGCGAGTGACAAAGTAGCAGATATGATTTCTTGCCCTCCTATTTCTGCATCTGTAGTTTTGCAAAATGTTTCTTTGTTGTTAGAAAGTTATGCTGAACAATATGCTAACGATAATGATTTTAAAAAAATCTATGTAAAACTGACTCGTGGATCACAAGTGGACAATTATTACTTGCAGGGAAATATATTGTACCACCTTGGCAAGCTGTGTATACCCAGTAATGAAAGGGTTTATGTAATATGAGAGGCTCATACCTCTTTGGTGTCTAGCCATTTTGGCATTGAGAAAACTTTATGTCATTTGTAGAGGTTTTGTTTTTGGCCTCATATGAAAAACATTGTGACTTGCTTTGTAAAGGGTTGTGTGTTGTGTTATGTTTCAAAGCCCTCTAATAGAAAACTTGGGCTCTACACACTACTCCCTATTCTGAGTTGACCATGGGAAAATGTGTCCATGGACTTTGTAGGAGGTTTACCAATGTCTAGGAAAGGTCACGACTATTTGTATGTCGTTGTGGATAGGTTTTGTAAAATGTGTATTTTAATGCCTTGTAAAAAGTAGGTCACTGTTGAGCAAACTACTTTTCTTTTCTTTCAACATGTTTGGGTCCATTTTGGGTTGCTCACATCTATTGTGTTAGATTGATACTCCCAAGTTCTTGGGGAATTTTGGACTAGCTTGTGGAGAATGATGGACACCAAGCTGAAAAGAAGTACAGAATTTCATCCACATAGCGATGGATAGACAGAGGTTTTCAACCGCATCGTGGTACGCTTGTTGTGAGATTATTTTGGGAAGAACAACTTCCTTATGTGTAGCATGCATACAATCGAGCAACACATTCATCTATGCAGAGCTCACAATTTGAGACATGTTATGGCTATCTACCCAGAGATCCCTTGGACATGGTCTTTGGGAAAGAGGAAGATGGCAATGAAAAGATGATAGGGACAAGGCACGAAATTTCATTCAGCAGATAGAGGTAATTCATCAGGCAGTGCAAGAGCAGTTGGAGAAGAGTCAAGCTCGGTATAAAGATCAACATGATAAGCACCAAGTTGACCATCAGTTTCATGTTGGGGACAAGGTATGGCTCCATATCAACAAAGATAGAATGAAGGGAGAAGGAAAGAAACTGAGACACATTAGATATGTTCCCTTCACCATATTGGCAAAGATTGGAGACAATGCTTTTCGTCTTGACTTGCCTGCTTATATGAAAATTTACTCTGTGGTAAATGTGGAAAAACTGAAGCTTTATGAACCTCCATTGATTATGGATACTGAGGAGATAACACAGATTCCTACAGTGGATGATTTTGCACCCGAGTATCTAGATAAGTTGCCTGAAGATATCATACTCGACTAAAGGAGTAGAACTTCACAATGAGGAGATGTGGAGTACATCCGTGTTTTCTTCAAAGGAATGCATCCAAGAAAAGCTCGATGGATGGAGAAGGAAAAAGTGAGGGAGAGATTTCCTCACCTACCAATTGAATGAAAAGTCTTTTGGTGGTCCAAAATCTCTTTGTGGGGAGGATTGATCTAGGTGGATCTTTAGAAAAGTACCAGTGGCATGACAAAAGGATCAAAATGTAAAGTGGCAGAATCTGGATAAGATTAGCATCGGATCGAAGCGCTCGTCATCCTGATTCCAATGGTGCAAACGACACTCAAATACAAGTCTAGGTGACAAAGTTAGAGCAAGTCAAAGTTATAATTTGAATTGTCCAGGTAGTAGGGAGAAGATGACATGGCATAGTTTCAACGAATAAGGGAGCACCACATGGTAGGATGCCACTGGACCCCTTATATTGGCTAAAAAGAGGAGTGCTTAAGGAAGAATTGGCCCCAACAAGACTTAGATGCGATGCGGTATACATCTCATATCACAATCGCACAAAAGTGTTGGTGCTTGCGATGCGGTTTAGGAAAAAGCGTTGATTGCGATTTCACAGTGGGTGTCGATTGTGATACTGCAATAAGGGTCCCAAACCCGATATACTATATATCATGATTAATAAACCTGATGGGTCTGCAGATGTTGCAAAGTGCTAACCAGTGCATCGAGGGTTTCACGTCGATTGCGATAATGCGATGGGAGTGTCAGACGCAAAACATTATGGCATACGATGAATACTCCTGTCAAATCTGTAGTTATCGCGGGATTCCTGTGTCTGAGCTTGGATTTCCCATCGATAATTTAGATGCATCGATAAACTCGCCACGGAGTCTCATGTGTTGTTGTAAGGGGTTTCTTTATTAGACATTGGATTTTCTATTTTCTATTACGGAAGGGTTGTTGTCATGAATCCTTCCACATGCTAACCTTAGGTATTATATATTCAGGGATATAAAGACATCAAATGTACAAAGAAGCTGCACAGATGGTCATTCGAGCCAAGGATGATGACTCTACATCTGAAGAATCACCAGTCTGCATCTACAGACGACTATCTGATCTATGTACATGAAATGAATTTATAAAGTTGAGCATGGGAATGCCCGCCTCAACTAGATCATGAAAATTATATTATGATGATGTATTGTATTGTATCTTATACAGGTCACCTTCCAGTTCGAAACCTCGGATCCTCATGATAAAGCATTTCACCCGACATCAAGATTTATGACTTCATGCTTTAGGGGGAAACTATTATAGACATATTTGGGCACTTCAACCCCAATCTTATATGTCAATAAACTAGGGCTCATCAACCCCTAAAAGAGTTGTTTCATACCCTAAAAGAACATGGTCATCTGATTACATCATTCCCCAAAAGTTCCACATGAAAAATCATCCAGAAATGGCCTAAACTGAACCATACTGACTGCTACATTGGCCAGGTGTGACCGTACTGAGTGGTACACTACTCAGGTGTGATGCACACTGATTAGGCCTTCTGTAGGGTGCGATGGGCGAGGATGGACAAATGTCCGAGACAGTTTGCTAGGTGGTTGATCATGGAATCTTCCAGAAACTTCTCCTATGACACTTGCCTCTCTGAATTCACCCAGGGATGAGTAAGAGATCCAAGAAATCTCCAAGTGGAACCAAATGTAACAAGTGGAATGATACTAATCAAAACCCCAAAGATGACTCACACCCTTGCACACATCTATAAATGGATCCCTCATCTAAGAGATCTAGAGGCTGGAATTTTGTGAATTGCAGGGAAGTGTTGATAATTTGTATTTGAGGAAAGAGCATTGTATTATTGGTGTGATCTTGCTATTTCATGAGGTGAATAGGGATTGATGCTGGAAGGATGATGTTGGATCAGACAACTGGGTTGTAATTCTCCCTTCTATTCAATAAAGTTCTTCAATTTTTCTTCCATATGATTGTGCAATTGTGAATGTTATCATTTGTGAATGTTATTGTATGTTCCTTATATATCTAAGTCTGTAATGGTTGTGATATAATAGATCAAGATGCTTTGATGGTTCTTTGTTACTGTGTTTCTACAGGTACTCTCCAAGCGGGATAAGTACAGGGAGGAGTTGCAAGCTCTGTCAAGGGAGAGAGACATCAAGTAAGGGATTAAGCGGAAGATCCAAGTTGGTTCCTTTCTATTTCTCTTATCTATTATACATAGAAGAAATCGTGAATTTCTTTAAACTGTTGTTTCTAGGGTAGCGGCCAAACCTAGAGGGCTAGTCGTTCGAAAAGACACTAGTTTCCCCAGAAACACCTAGTCCCCGGTCACACCACACCCATCAGACCATAGGAAGAGGGATGGGGGCTCGGGCTTAGCACCTACCCCAGGTCACAAACTACAACATATAACCAAAGGTGGTGTTTGGCGGGTTGCAGAGGTTTGGGGGCTTCATAATAGGCCCTAGGTCGAGGTCCCATGGTCTCCCATATGCCCACATATTGAAAGCTCGGAGTGGAATAGTTAATGGGGGTAGAAATTAGGGAATAGCGCCAGATCATATGGAATCCACCGGACCACATGCCAAAGCACAGGAGCCAGCAAGTTTGAGGGCGGAGTTTTAGGGACCAACTCCAATGACATGATGTCACATAACCATATGCCTTCACTGAAGAGCACTTGGCACAAATTTTGGCAATGGATGCGTAAATTTAGGAACGACCCCGGGTTTTATGCCATACATGGAACCAACCGCCGAAGGTTAGGGGATATGCCAATGGGGGTGGGTGGTTAGCCCTAGCCCTCGGGTGCATGGCCCCATGTGGCCATAATTTTCCACCTGCAGGCCTTACTGGGCAATTAAATTAGGTGATATTTTGCACCAAATCTAGTGTGAATTGCACCAGTGCTGGGAGAAATTGTCGCTCGGTGCTCTTGGAAAAGGCAGATTCGTAGGATGGATAACAATCTAGTCCATTTTGTATAGAAATTAGCAAAGAAACTTTAGGAGAGCATAACTTCTTCAGTTTTTGGCCAAATTGAGCCCAACAAGATATTAACTAGGGTTTTTAACAGTTTTGAAGCCATTGGAGATATAATATTTACATTATGAGCACTTTAAATCTATGTAAACACAAATTTGAGCACTTAATGAAAGAGGCCCAACATTGGAAACTGGACCAGGAGATGTAGCCCAGGAGAGGGTGAACTTCTTTATAATTTTTTCCATTATGTGTTTATGATATGGTATTTTATCTCTATTTACGCTGTTAACTAAGTTTTAAAATCCATTATTTTATGTGTTTTGCACTGTGATCCATTTCCTACAACACCTAAGAATTTTACTTGCAAATTTTTACATCACCTTCAAGTTTTATAATTACATATCATTTTGGTATCATAGCTCAGGGTTATTGTGAAGCTTTGATTTTGTTTGCAAGTTTTTTTTTTTTTTCTGATGCTTACAAGGTTGAAGCTTAAAACATGAGAAGGAGAACTTGTGGAGCCAAGATCTCAAATTTTTTCAAGGAGAACAAACACACCTCAAGCTTCAAGAGTCATGGCACATGAAGAAGGTCTTTAAGGGATGTCTGAAGATTAAAAAAAAAATAGAAACAATTTCTTTGAGATGTTTGAAATGGTAAAGGTTCTTAATGAAGAGAGCAATTCAAGGTTGTATGGAGAGAGCTCAAAACCTCCAAAATGAGATGGAGGAAAAGGAGACAAACCTCCAAAAGTAAATGGAGGAAATGGAGACAAGCCACCACCATCATCTCCATCATCCTCATCCTCATCTTCATCCTCATCTTCTTCCACTTCTTTTACCCTTTCAGAACCACCTCCAAATTCTCCAAAAGGACATGGTAAAACTCCTTTGTTAAAGCTTGACATTAAGTTTTAATTTCTTATGTATGATGGAGATGTAGATATTGAGAAATTAGATAACTAGATTTGTCAGATTGAAGTGTATTACAGGATACAAAGAATCAAGGATGATGAGACCAAAATTCAGCTTGCTTCTCTTAGGTTGGAAAGTGAGACACTTATTTGGTGGGAGGCCAAAACTCAAGAGGACATGAAGAAACATGGTAAGGTTTTATCCGCTTGGAATGAATTTGTTGTTGCAATAAGAAGACAATTTTATCCATTAACATATATGCAAAAGGCTATAATGGATTGGCAAAAATTTAGGAAAGCTAAAGGTCAAAATGTGCAAATTTATAATCAAGAATTAGAAAAAGGGCTTTGATTTTGGGTATAGATTTGTCCTCCCTAGATACTATATTGAAATACATTGGAGGATTGCATAGTTATTTAAGACACGATATTCTCATGTTTAACCCTACAAAACTAGATGAAGTTTGTGTATAGGCAACTCATTTAGCATAAATACGGAAGAATGTTTCTGAATAAACTAGTGAGAAGTCATTTAAGTCTGGAGAAAAAGGAAAAGCAAAGTTTAAAGGAAAGGATAAAAAAAATGCTCCAGTCAAGAAAGAGGGATAAAAACTCACATGTAAACATTGTTCTAAAGAAGGCCATATTCAAGACCACTGTTGGAAATTTCATCCTGAGATGAGACCCGACAAGTTTAATAATAAGGAGAAAGAAAAGATTACTACAACTACACAACAAGATCTAGGATCTGATTAAAGATATGAAACAAAAATCATAGCCATGAGATTGAAATTAAGGATTCTATTGCAAGTACTAGCTCCTTTAGTAAACCCATTGAAACTCAAAATGAAAGAGAAAGAATGAGTTTTTCCATATTACAGTCATCACAAAACATAATAAAGTAGACACTTTCTTTGATAGTGGATCACAAGAAAACCTCATTTTTTAAGACATTGTCAAGTAACTAAATTTGGAAACCATTCCTCATCTTAAACCTTATCCTTTGGGTTGGGTATGTGACAATGCTAAGTTGCAAGTGACAAGAAAATGTATACTTAGATTTTCCATCACTGCAAATTTTATTTATGAGGTAAAAATTGATGTGGTACCACTTGATATTTGTGGGATTGTTTTGGGAAGCCCATACTTATATGATAGGAAATCCATCTTTCATTTCCATGAGAGAAAGTATCACTTGTTTAAATATGGGATCGAGTACATTGTTAGAGAACATAGCAAGAAGTTGAATTTGTCTCTTGTGAATGTTGGACAAATGAAGAGGTTTGTAAATGCTAGTCAAAATTTTGCATTGTTGATGATTAACATAAAGATGTTGATGAATTTGAAGCCTTCCAAGAATGTTATGCAACATTAAAATCTGATTTAGTTGAAGTTGCAATAACATATGATAAGATGTTTTAGGAATCTAATGTGTTGCCTCCTAAAAGATGAAAACAACATGAATTTCATTTGTAGTAGGATGATTCACTTTCGAACATTGGTTTGAACAAGATGCCAGTGTTAGAGATGAAAGAATCAATAAGGAGATGCAAGAGCTACTTGAAAATGGGAACATTAGTTCTAATACATCTTATTGTGGGTCTCCTAGTGTTTTGGCTTTGAAGAATGATGGTGCATGGAAATGGAGAACACATTTGGTGAAGACTCAAGCCAAAAACAAAGCTAGACATGATAAGCTTCATGTTGACCACAATTTTCAAGTTGGAGATGAAGCAAAGCTTTGCATTAGCAAAGAAAAACTTTGAGGTGAAAATAACTTGAAATTTGGTAAGCCTCCTTTGATTGAAGACGTAGGAGATAATTTTCAGATTTATTTAACATAAGTTTTCTCTTTTAAATGTCTTGAATAATAAAATCAAATCAAAAACCAACTAGGAAAAATGATGAGGGATTCTTGGAGCTCTGCAACGCTAATGGCCCTACAACCATGATGTAGGAGGCATGGAATACCTCAAAAACAAGCGGATAGGCATGGAAAGAAGTGAACAGGTGGCTCAAAAATGACAAAGGAGACTAGGAGGGGAGAGATCCCCTCCTACAGGGATGCGACAGTGGGAGAAGGAACAAGCAACAACAAAGCAGAGGCTGAACAAAGGACACCGGGACCAATCCTGGGAGCATGCTGGCAAGCAGGAAGCAAAGGAAGATGTCTGCCCTGCGCAGTGGAGAAACTGAGGTTTGTCATTCCGATGAACAAACTGGAAAGGTACAAAATCTATATGAAGGACCATGCATTTATCTGCAAGTTCATCAGAGTTTGGCCCTCAGAAAAAGAACTGACAAGATAGATCCAGCAGAAATGGCAGCCACGCGGCCACATCGAACTGAAGTTGGGCGCACGCGGGTTCTTTACAGTAATCTTCTCAAACCTACAAGACAAAGAGAAAGTTTTTGAAAACGGACCATATTTCCATAACAATGCAGGTTTATTTATGAGGTATTGGGAGGAATGCTATAACCCAGACAAAGAAAAATTCCTAGCAGCACCTGTATGGGTTAGACTGTTTGGACTACCTATGGATTTTTGGGACCTAGAGATTCTTGAAGGAATAGGGAACACCATAGGCAGTTTCGTAAAGATAGCAGAATCAACTAAAAGAGGGAGATATACCTCGTATGCAAGAATATGTGTGTACATGAACATTGCAAACCCTATACCAGGTGCAGTCGAACTAGAATATCATGAGGAGGTCTGGCAGTAGGCGTTGGACTACGAACATATACCTTTTAGATGTAGAAAATTTCATGAATATGGACACCTTTTCAAGGAATGCCCCTTAAATGCAGAGGAAGAGGAGAGAAATACCAAGCAACAGAGGAAAACCACTGAAGACGATGAGGGGTTTTAAGAAGTAAAACTCAAGAAACAACCCACCAAGGAATTTCAGAAGGATGGCGGGAAAGAATAGAAAACCAAAAGTAAAGACACAAATAGGTATGAAATACTGCAAATAGAAGAAGGGGAGGGAGAAACCCAAAAGATGGACTACCAAGAAGAGACAAATCAGGAAGGTGGGGGGAAAAAGAAGGACGCCACCAACAATAAGCAGAAATCTCAAGAAGAACCAGAAGTAAAGAGGAATCAAGAAAAGGAGGTATACCAGGAGTATGAAGTAATGGAAGTAGATATAAATAAAGGGGATGACCCAACCACAAAAGATGAAATTTTAAAAAATTTACTAGATAAGTGGAAAAACCTGGACGAGCGGTTTATCCCAGAAGAAGACAAAAAACTATACAAAGACATCTTCCAAAAATACAAAGAAAAGCAGGAGAGTGGGAAAACAGGGATGAATGAACAACTTGGAACACAACAGGATAATAGCCAGGAACATCAAAACAAAGGGAAAGGGGTGAAAAAACGAGGATGGAAGAATCTACAAGAATCCATTCAAATAATGGGAGAAATGTTAGTCAACACAGGAAGAGTAGTGTCGCTTTCAGCGGTCTTCCATCAAACAACCCAATTCTCTCAATGATTATTACATCATGGAATATAAGAGGGCTTAATAGCAAGGGTAAGCAAAGGTATCTGGCTGAGAGTATCAAAAAAGAAAAACCTCAGATCATGCTGCTTCAAGAAACAAAAATACCGGGAGAAAAAGTGGAGGAAATTCTTAAAAAAATTAAACCTTATTATGAAAGCATGACAGTAGATGCAAAAGGGAGTGTAGGGGGTATAGCAATACTATGGAATCTAGCAGAAGTAATGGCTAACCTATGGATAGGAATGAGAAGGATCCTATCAGGGAGATTCAGAATGATAGGACATAAAGATTGGTTCCTTGTATTAGCGGTGTATGGGCCTCACATACTGCTTGAGAGAGAGGCCTTCCTAAAACAGCTGCGTCGAATGGGCAACCTGCACACAGAAAAACTATGGGTGATCGCAGGAGATTTGATTATGATGACAACCACAACAGAAAAGAAAGGAGGACTGCAACGAGAGGATGTAGATATGGAGAGATTTATGGAAACCCAAACAACCCTCCAATTGATTGATATAAATACTATCAATGGAAAATACATATGGAATAATAGAAGAGGAGGCAACAGGCAGATAACCTCTAGATTGGACAGGTTCTTAGCCACAGAACACTTCCTTGGGAAATATATTTTCTACGAAGCCACGATCTTACCATGCCAAGGATCAGATCACTTGCCAATAAAACTTGAAATTTCCATGAACAAACAAAACCAGCACAAACCTTTCAGGTTTGAAGCCTTCTAGCTAAGAGATCCAACATTCATAGAAAAGATGGAAATCTGGTGGCAAAATAGTGAAGTATAAATTCAAGGTAAGAATAAGATGCACACGCTCCAATTGAGACTCAAGGAGCTGAAAAGAAAAATTTAGACTTGGAACAAAGAAGAATTCAGCAACATCCATAAAGACAAGGAACAACTCCAAATAGCCATGAAAAGTATACAACAAAAAATAATAGAAGAAGGAAGAATAGAGGAGATTGCGCAAGAAGAAGGAGAGGTGCTAATCAGACTGGAGGAAAGAAGAAAGTAGGAGGAAATCCTCTGGTGACAAAAGTCAAGAGTTCAATGGTTAAAAGAGGGAGAATGGAATACAAAATTCTTCCATCGAGCGATGCAGCAACACAGGCAACAGAACCAAATTTTCTCCCTAAAAAGTAAACAAGGTAACAGGGTAATCCAGAAAGAGGAAATGGAAAATCTCCTAATCCAAAATTTTAAGGGCATACTAATAGAGCCGCAAAGTAACAAAGAACAAGAGATAGCAAAGATAAGACAATATATCCCAAAAAAGGTAAACAGGGATCAAAACCTAGCTCTTCTACGGGTAATTACTGAGAAGGAGGTTGAGGAAGTAGTCAAGTCAATGGCTAAAAATAAAGCCCCTGGCCCGGATGGCTTTACAGCAGAATTCTTTCAAGCAACTTGGAGGTTCATGAAAAAAGATATTCTTAACGCAGTAGAAGAATCAAGAAGCCACAAAAGAATGCACCCCACATGGAATGCTACCTTTCTAGCATTAATACCAAAAGTAGATCAGGCTGAAGAACCCCATAGCTTCAGACCAATAGCTCTTTGCAATGTAATCTATAAAATTCTGGCCACTATAATGGTAAAAATATTACATCCTCTACTCCCAGAATTGATTGCAAAAGAACAAACAGGGTTTGTGAAAGGAAGACAGATTGTGGATGGGATTGTTGTTGCGCAAGAGGTGATCCACTCCCTAAAGAAAATGGGAATAAAGGAATGATGGTTAAACTTGACTTAGTGAAGGCCTATGATAAACTCAGCTGGCAATATCTACAAGAAATCCTACAAGCCTACGAATTTGACGATAGATGGATAGCATGGATAATATCCATGATATCCACACCAAGTATGTCAATCCTGCTTAACGGGACCCCTACAGACACCTTTAAGCCTTCCCGTGGCCTAAGACAGGGAGACCCACTCTCACCATTCCTGTTCATTTTAGCAGTGGACGGATTAGGTCAGTTATTCAACGCCTGAGTAAGCAGAGGAGAATTCAAAGGGCTAAGATTATGGGGGGAGGACTTAACTATTACACATCAACAATTTGTGGATGATGTAATGATGTATAGCCAAGTAAACCTTAAGGAAGCTAAAAACTAGGGGAGATCCTATCAGAATTTACAAAAGCTTCAGGAACAGAGGTGAATAAAGAGAAAAGTGAAATCTTCTTTTTTCAACACACCAAGAGTGAGCCAAGCCTTCCTGGTAAGAACATTGGGGTTCAAAATTGGGCAGTTTCCAACAAAATGCTTAGGAGTACAACTGAGTGATCAATAGTATAGAGTAGTGAATTGGCACAGTTTGATAAGGAAAATTCAAAAAAGAATGGACAATTGGACATTTAGAATGCCCAATACACCGAGCCGCCTCATACTCCTGAAATTAGTCCTTCAAGCTATGCTAGTCTATCAGATGGCCAGTCAAGCAATCCCTAAGACCATATGCCAGAAAATGGTGCAAATCTTCAAAAAAATTATGTGGCAAGGGGAAAACAAATAAAAAAAATGGGCTTTAATTTCTTGGACATGGTTAAGCAGGTCGGTCTCAGAGGGAGGCCTAGGACTAAGAGACCCTTATATTTTAAATCAAGTCATGGGGGCAAAATTATGGTGGAGATGGATTCAAGGATGGAATGACCTATGGAAAATGTTGTGGGAACAAAAATATGAGATAACAAGGACACTGGAAGGTAAACTCCAAACCCTGTTAAAAAGGAAAGGCTCAGCGATTTGGAACCTGGCAAGTATGAACAGAGCTCTGATAAGAGACAACAGCTTTTCGGAAATTCGTGAGGGAGACAAAGCAGATTTTTGGCAGAAAGCGTGGCAACAAAGAGGAACCTTGATTCAAGAACCCCAGCTACATGAAATCCAATAGTACACAACCCAAGTAGTGGAAGATGCAGTAAGAAACTATTGGGCAGGTGAACCAAACAGTTATTGGAGAAAATAGAAGATGAAAAGTGACTGGCCCGAAGCCCCAGAAACTGATCAATGGACAACCTATCAAAAAGAATTGGCAACCAGGAAAATAGCTATTAAAGAAGGACTAGATATAATAAGATGGGGCAAATGCATAAAAGGCATGTTCACAATATTAGAAGGCTACCATATGAAAACAGGAGGAGCCGGAAATGCAAACACAAAAAAATGGAAAAGAATTTGGCAATTAAAAACCTGGCCAAAAGTGGCGTTTTTTACCTGGACAGTGCTACATGGGCGAGCCTTGACTTGGGATCAATTAAGAAGGAAAGGGACGCATGGGCCCTCGCGATGTGCGTTATGCCAAAATTAAGAAGAAACCATGGAGCACGTTGCAAATTCTTGTAGTATAAGTAACAACCTATGGCAAAAGCACCAACAACTTTTTGAGATTACAAAAAGAAATTTAAGGAGAATTAAAATAACAATAGAGCAGTGGAGAAGCAAGCCGTACCGCAACATAATCCTAAACCATGCTTGGAACCTGTCAATCGGGTTTCTCCTGTGGAAACTTTGGAAAGCCAGGAACAGGGTAATATTCAGAGAAGAAAAAAACGACAAATGGGAAATCTGGAACCAAATTATGAAAAACATAAGAGAAACAATCATTCTTGGAAACTGGAAAGAGGAAGACTGGAAGACGGAAGGAACGAAAACTAGCATCATGAACCGACTGGAAATCAAGCAAAAGAACTCAAGAAGCATAGGGAAGGCACATGATGCAAGAAAGGTAAGAGCCGAACAAAGATACAGGAACCCTCCCCAACGATTCATAAAACTAAACTTCGATGGGGTAGCTAAAGGCAACCCATGGGAGGCAGGTATAGGAGGGATATTCCGAGACGTGGAAGGAAAGATCAAATGGGTATATGCAATGGATTGCGGCATTGCCACAAACAATGAAGCAGAATAGCACGCACTAAACATGGGACTGGAGATAGCGATACGAGAAGGGTACCAAAGACTGCAGATAGAAGGTGACTCCATGCTGGTCATAGAAACCATAAAACAACTACAGCAAGGAATGCCAGCGGAAAAACTAAGCAAAAGTTGGAGGACGGCGTGGGTAATAATAGAGATTGAAAAGCAACTCCAGCAGCTAGCATACACTATCTTGTCCCATGTGAAAAGGAAAGGAAATGCCCCGGCAGACCTACTTGCGAACTGGGGATGCCAAAACAGAGAGCAACAGTTAGACACGGGAGAAGTAGAGCTTAGCCAGAATGAGGAAATGAAGCAAATGATGCAGGCAGTCAAAGCAGATAGGTGACATATAGAGAATTCGGGTGACGCGGATGGGAGGGTAGAAGGACGACGGCAGGTGTAGGCATGTTAGCACAGATGACCCACGGAACAACAAAGGACGGAAGAAAGGACATAGAGGACATGGATGACGAAAGAGGGAAGAGAAAGGACTGACCCGAGAAGTGTGGGGGCAGAAATGGAAAGGGGTGGGAGAAGGGAGAACAGGACAGCAGGACTGAGAAGGGACAGCAAGGGAAAGCTAGATGGCAATGTGGAGTCAGCAAATGGACGGCAAGAGCAGCCAAGAGAAGATAAACATTAATGAAGCACGGAGGACAAGACATTTGGGTAGCATCCCAAGGAAAGTGGGCCGGAAAGCGAGCCAAGGATGGACGGAAACGGAGACAGCTGGAGGTAATGTTAAGACAGGGGAATATTAAAAGAGTAGAGTATGAGGGAAACCATGCATTTTGCATGTGGACGCGGAAGAAGGAAGGTGGCGAATGAGAACGCATCGACTGCAAACGATAGCTGCAGAAGATAGAACAGCGCAACCAGGTTGACGGGTATGTTAAATTTCCTTCCCCTCCCTTGGAAAAAAGATTTATCATGAAGCATAGAGTAGGCATGAAGGTAGATAGGGATAATCTCCATCACCTCAGATTCAGTTATAGAGTTAAGGTAGTTTGGGATAGGGAAGAACCCTGAGAATCCATGGCTGGGAAGGGCGGGTATAACAGTAAGGAGAAGCGCATGAAGGAAATGAAGGACCCTTCCACCCATGTCCCCTACGACAGATTTGGAGATTCAATCATTTCAAACCCTGATACTCTGCCTACTGAAAGGAAAACTTGGAAAAATCGAGAGTGGAATCCCATAGGGATCAAAGAAACTGAAGAAAATCAAGAGGGGGATTCAGGACCAGAGGAACCCAAACCGGGGATAGGGATAGGCAAGCCTAGGAGAGATAGGAGGGGCCTTGAAAGCAAGGCGAACCACTCATCCCAGAAAAAGAACGCTAACACTCATAGCGCAACTCTAAGTGGTGGAAGCTCGGAACCTAAGAGTTTTAGAGAGGCTTTAGCTCTGCATAATTGAGACAGTCATAGCACGAGAGGACCTATGACGAGGGGTGGTAGCACTACCCTATTCAATTATACCACCCCAAAGGCTAAAACTGACAACTGTGTTTATAATGTGATAGGTCTAACAAATGGTAAGGGGGAAACTGCAACCCAGCCAGAACATTTCAAGGATAAGAGCACCAGGACGCTGACAAGCCAAAACATGGCACCCAGGCGCAACAAGAGAAATGTTAAGCAAGAAGAAGGAACAAGCAGCACAGGACAGAAAAAAGGAAGGAAATCGAATGGTGAATAGATTAAGAAACTAATTGACGCCTACATGAAGGCAAATCCGCAGGAAGTCTGGGACCAAATTTGGGGTTGGGAACGAGACCTGAGACAAAATATAAGAGGCAGAGACCTCCCTATGCATGAGTGGGAAGAAATGGTACAGGACCCAGGTACAACAAATGGTCGGCAATCTCTCTATCACAGGACTTTGCAACAGTACTGGATAATGAAACATATTGTTGCTCGAGCCATGACCCTACATTAGGAACATATGGAAGGGGAAGTGCTGAACAGGCAGGAGAGAAACAAGGAACTAGAACTTGGCTGAGGGGAAATGATGAAAGAAATAGCAACCATTCAAATACAAACCTACAGGAACAATCTTGCCTTGGGCCGAATTGAGCAGACTCTATCGGAGATAAAGTGGAAATTGTTCCAACAGGGACGAGAGCTCCCAGGCCCAGGGGTGAAGTCGTAGAATTCTGGCAAGAAGATGCTGAGCCCAGAGGAGAAGGAAACATGTCAGATAGCCTCCTCTGATGATGAGTAGTTTATTCATTTGTAGTCTTTTAATGTTTTTGTTTAAAAGGCCAAAGATAGGAATTTGGGAAATGGATAGTAAAGATAAGATGATACTAATGAACTTATTTAAATTTTGGAGTGGATACAATGTTGATCGATGGTCACCTGGTTTCCTTCGGGCAAGTGACCGATCGAAGGTTTTGAATGTAAATTTTGAAAAAAGTAAATATAGAAAGTACTGCCTTGTTTACAAAAAAAATGTCTTGAATAATTGCAACAAGATCCTATCCTTGATAGAGAAATAAGAACTTCAAGAAGAAGGAACGAGAAGCACCTTCATATGGGGTTCAAAGGTACAACGTCAGGCAAAACCAAATGGATTGAAAAGGGAAGGGTGAGGGAACTGTACCCTCATCGTTTTATTGACTGAAAATAGTCTTTTGGAGGTCCAAAAGCTTCTAGTTGGGAGAAGTGATCCAAGGGATCAATTAAGTGCTCAAAATTAAAAGTATTCAAAAGTGCTCGAAACCTATACTAGTGCATATATCTCGAATACTTGAATTCAATGCAACTTGAATCGCTCAAAACCGATATCGTATGCTCCCGATATCATGTTCTGATCATTTTCCCAAACAGAAAAAAACATTTGCAGGTTGGATGCAAGACTACTGATTAGGCATTTTGTATGCTGATTAGGCAGGGTGAATGGACATGTTGAATAGGTTTTGTGGACCAATGATAGGCTTCCACTTGTTCTCTCAGGATTTGTTCGAATTTGGTTGATTTTTATTGGTTGAATGTGTTTTGAGTTGGACCAATGGGGGAATGCCACATGGCCCAATCATGGGCTGCCACGTGGCACCCCGGGGGTACATTAAAATTTTGTATGGCCAAACTACCACTGGAGGGATTCAAACGCATGACCAACCAAGCAACAATGCAGTGCCTTACCACTAGGGCGCATGGTAGTTCTTAACTACTATGGTAACTACTATGGTAGTTGGGCATCCTGCATGGAAAGCAACTATGAATGAGGAATACAAATATCTCATTGAGAACCAGACTTCGTACCTGTTTCCAATACCTTCTAATCATAAACCTACCAGGTGAAAGTGGGTTTACCAAACCAAGCAAGCGACAGATGACTAAGTTAGTTGATATAAAGCATGGTTGGTGGAAAAAGGTTTTTAACAGGTACCTGACATTGACTATGTTGAGACTTTCACTATGCAAAAGTTTCAATTTCTACGAGATCATCTCGTGGTGAAGTACATAACTGGATAGAAATTGTCTTTTCTTTTAGTTTTGCATTGTATTTGGGGGGGGGGGTTTCTTCCCACTTGGTTTTCCCTCTTTCCTCTTTCATGCATTGTAAATAGATACCTAAAATGACCTTGTTTTCGGGACTCATTAATCTTGCATCATACTCACCTAATTTATTCTTAAGGAGGGGTGTTGGTGTACATGCACACTAGTTAGCTTTAGTTAGCTTTAGAGCTTGCATGCAGTGTGCATGCACATTAACATAACATAAAATACACTTAGTTTTAGTTAGTTTTAATTCTTGCATGTAGTCAAGCTTAATTTAGGTGCTTTATGCATTGATTCTTTCATCAATATTGAGATATCGAATTCATTCTCTTCCAATATTTTATTTTTAAATTCTTGCAAGTTTATGCAATTATTTTCCAGATAGGTCCTTACCCGTGCTCTAATAATTGTACAAATGTATGTAAGTAGACGTCTTATCCATGGGGAGTTAGAGTTGTCGATCTGTTAGAAAATTGGGAAAGCTATACAGCTTTCAAAAAGTTAGAGCCATTGTGGAGCTCTTACATATAATTGAGAGTTGTGTGGTTGCCAAAAAAATGATTGATTATGTATGATCATTCATAATATTTTGTATGATATTATGCACTAAGCTAATAATTAGTTTAGTACATAGTGGATAATGTTTGCGAAAATAAAATAATGTATTTGACATAATTTAACTATATATATGAGCTCGCTATATATATATATATATATGTAAACTTGTTTAAATTAAAAATTTCCCAAATTATTGAAATTTAAAAAATATTTTTGTAACCAATTTTGTTGGAAGGTTTAATTTTTTTTGAATTTGTAACTTAGTTTATTTTCATCACAATTATTAATAGAATTCAAATTTTAAAATTAATTAATACATTTTGACCTTAGAGAAATGTTAGAGGTTGAATTTTCTAATTTAAAAAGATATACATAAATGTGTTTGCTTATACGTGTAAGATTTAACTTATGTAAATATACTAATATATTTTTTTATAATAAAAGCATAAACATCATTATTTATATAATTTTTTTTAATGATTATATTATAAATATTAAAATATTATATAACCAATACATTTTGTATGAATTGTGATTTTTTTTAAATGAAATATATTAATTTTGATTAACATTAAAATAAAAAAGAAAAATAAATGATTCAAAATGCATATTATTAATATTGATACACTATATTTTTTTTAAATAAAAGCATAAACATCATTATTTATATAATTTTTTAATAATTATTTTTCAAATATTAAAATATTATATATTGATATAAATGTATGAATTGTGATTTTTTTTAAATGGAATATATTAATTTTGATTAACATTAAATTGAAAAAGAAAAGTAAATGATTTAAAATGCATATTATTAATATTGTTGTATTTTTATTTCATAATTTTATTCACAACCTACATATAAAACTCATTAACATCGAGATTTTTTAATTTTTTGGAATTTAACTCTGACATATTTTGAATGTGTATGTAATATATGATTGATAATTAAATTATCAATTACTGGGTAGATATTCTCTAATATCTATCCAATAATAATTGATAATTAAATTAAAATTCTAAAAGTCTTATTATAAAATAGAAACACATAATTCTATAATTATAACTTTATTTTAAATTATTATTAATAATAATTATAAAAATAATTAATATATAAGTTAAACTTATAAACTTTTGGAAAACCCATAAAATATGATCTTTATCAATGGAGATTGACACTTGACACTAGCCGTATTTTTTTTCATTTTATATATATATATAATCCCTTTCACAGCTTAGATTATTAGTACAAAAAACATTACAATATTGTATGACATAAATCATTTAAATACAAAATTTGTAGCTCAAAAGTTTTTCTGGAAAATTCCAAAAAAGTTCATTGTAACATTGTATAATATTTGGTTTTAATCAATTATTTTTGAATGATACATGATTGTCCATGATATACAAAGATACATATATCTTTTTTCCTTTTTTTAATCGTAGATATAGTTTTTTAAATCTATATGAAAACATTCACTACAATTATGCAAATTAGATATATTTTGAGGTTTAAAATGGGTCTCCTAAGGAATATTATAAAATAATAGTAGAAATAATAAAATAAGATTAGATTATCTCTTCAAATTTTCGAGGGAAAAAAAGCAAAACTATTTTTTCAACTTATATCCCTACAATTTTACTCAAATTTCGAGCAGTAGCACTCATTCGATGTGGAATTTAATTTTCCATCTAAGGACTACCCATGGTGCATACTTTCAATGGACCCTACTACACACATGAAAAAATGGTGGAATAGATCAAAAATATAATTGCAATCACATTTTTCCATGTATTTCACATTTTTCGTGTAGTAGGGTCATGTATGCAACATGGGTACTTCTTGGATGCAAAATTAAATTATGCATAGAATGATTGCTCCCACTCTAAATTTGAGTAAAATCATAAGGATACAAACACAAGTTGATAAAGTAGTTTTTCTATTTTATTTATTTATTTTTTACTCTTTTTACTGCAAAAATGGTGAATCACCCCTCATGATTGACATCTTCATATTGAATCCTATTGGTTCTTATAAAATTGATTTTTTGTTTTGTTTTGTTTTGAGGCCTATTGTTGACCCCAAAATTTCTCTGATGGTTACAAACAGTTATATATATATGAAAGAGAAAGATGTTTTTCTTACACCTTTTATCTTTTACATTTAAATATTCATATCTTTCTAAAAAACTTCTCACAATTCTTTTTCCCCTGTTATAATGATTTTCTATTACTATATTGTCATAAATAAAAGATGTTTGTACATATAGACTATGAACTAAATCTCAATAAACCATACACTTATTATAAAACTATTGAAAAAGAATTCCAAAAAATTTAGATGTTTGATTTATTCTTTTTTTCCTTTTTTTAAAGATTAAAATAAAATAAAGCTTATTTGAATATCTGGTTTGATAAATTCCTTCCTTCCACATTTCTTCCCATCACAACTTTTAGTAATAGGAATCTCTCCTTGTTACTACAAATAGTTTCTTCCAAACTCACTTCTATTCTGTAAAAAGAATTTAGTTTGCCTTATTCACTTTTTCTTTTTAATTTCCATTTTTCCTTTTTTCAGTTACAATTCTTCATTTCTTGATACTTCTTCTTAACACCATCTAAGTGCTCTTGCAAAGAAAGTATCTCCTATTTATATTTAGCAGAATTAGTTTATTTTCCTTCACCTTGCAAGTAACTACCTAAAAATATGAGTCACTAATTTTGCACCTTGGTCAAGATTTTTCCATGTTATTATAAACATAATAATTGAGAAAATTAAACTTTTAATAATTTTGCTAAATTTAAAATTAACTCTAAAAACACCTTCTTCAAAATATATCACAGCTAAATCTTTTTACACCATAAAACAATTTTCTCCACATATAATTTAAATAAAAATTTATCAAACCTATTTCTAATTATTTACTTAATTAATTATAATATTTAAATAATTAACATATTAACTCATAATTATATCATTATATTTTTTAATAAAACAAATCATACTAAACTATTTTTATAAAGGGTATTACAATGTCTCTATTTCTCACACACTTGTAAATGTTGTTTCAATATCTCTATCACATACGTGAAACTTTGTAAGTATAATCATTATTACATGAACTCTTTTCATTTTTATTTTTTCTCTCCAGATTTATTAAATGCCGTAATGCAAGCAATGGCACACTACAATATACGTATTATTTTCATAACACTAAAAAGGTTACCAAATAAATTAGAAGCCAAGTAGAGTGTCCCATAAGTTTCTTTTAAAAATAGATTCCAATGTATTTAACATTATATTTTATATATTTAATAATTATTTTAAAAAAATTATAATAAAAATTTGGTTTAATTTTTTTAAGTGAAGTGTGTAGAAATGCATGTTTTCACTTTTCCCCGTCTTTTATATATATACATATTCTTCATAGTCTCATATATATATATATTATTATAGTATGTTTCATTTTAGTAATTTTTTAATTTATTTATGTTAGATTTTGTGGTTATTAAATTATTGCACGTTTTTAAAAAAGTTTTGTATATTTCTTTTGTAAGTTTGGTAAGATTATATTTTTATCTGTCCAATATATCATATTGATTGGGAAAAGGAATTGTGACTTCATATTAGAAAGTGCCTTTGTCTTAACATAGCATCTGATTACTATCTATCCAAAACACCTCTTTATCTTCACATCCAAAAATACCTTTACCTTAACATAACAGCTCATCATTGTTGGAGCAATCAGTGCGCAGCTAAATAAAAGACAAGCAACAACAAATAAAACACATCACAAAAGAGACACAGGGGTTTTACGTGGTTCACCTAACCATTCTGGGCTACGTCCACCAAACATAGGCATCGGCAATCTTTATTATCAAAAACAGGAGATTACAAGAGAATCAATTTCCTCTCAAACGCTCACACACCCCAATCCGTATGGACACCTGTTTTATAGCCAAGAGAATCTAACTGCCTCATAAATCCTCTTGCAACAGATATAAGCTGCATTAACTCTCTCCCAACAAAATAGATCTAATATAGCAACTCAATCTTATTGTTGTCACCTATTGAGATTTTTGCCTATTTCATTAAAACCGAAAATCTCAACAATCTCCACCTTGACAACAATTAGCCTGATGTCGTGTTTCTTTATTATTTATTTTTTCTGCAAGCCAAGAGAAGTCAAACACCAACGCAGCTTCTCTAACAAAACTGGTTTCGTGAACATGTCTGCACAGTTTTCCTTTGTATGCACCTTTTCAAGAGAGACTCCCCTTTCAGTGATAACCTGTCTTACAAAATGGTACTTTATTGGTATATGCTTTGATTTACTGTGATAGGCCAGATTCTTAGCCAAATGTATTGCACTTTGACTATCACAAAGTAACTTGATGTTGTCCTGTAACCTACCAAACTCACCAAGCAAACCTTTCAGCCAAACCGCCTCTTTGCAAGCATGCGAAGCAGCAATGTATTCTGCTTCAGTAGTGGATAAAGCAACAATGTTTTGTAGCTTTGACATCCAGCTAATAGCTCCACCTGCAAGAGTAAAGACATACCCTGAAGTTGACCTTCTCTTATCCAAATCACCTGCAAAATCAAAATCAACATACCCGCAAACAAATTCACTACTCTTATTGTAAGTGATACAATAACTACTTGTGCCTCTCAAATACCGAAGCACCCATTTCACTGCTAACCAGTGTTCTTTACCCGGATTTTCCATATACCTGCTGACAACCCCAACTGCATGTGAAATATCTGGTCAAGTACAAACCATCGCATACATCAAACACCCTACTACATTGGCATATGGAATTCGAGACATATAATCCTTTTCTTCATCTGTATTAGGACATAAACTGGAAGCAAGCTTAAAATGGGAAGCTAAAGGGACTGACACAGGCTTCACATTGTTCATACCAAACCTCACAAGTATTTTCTCAATATACTTCTGTTGTGATAGCCACAACTTACCATTGCTCCTGTCTCTGAAAATCTCCATGTCCAAAATCTGTCTTGTTGCTCCTAGATCTTTCATATCAAATGTCCTTGCCATCTAAGTCTTTAACCTGTTGATTTCTTCAATGCTTTTGCTTGCTAAAAGCATATCGTCAACATACAACACTAAGATAATGAACATGCCATTACTTAACTTCTTAAAGTAAACACAATGATCATATTCACTTCTTATATATTTTTGACTCAACATGAAAGAATCAAATTTCTTGTACCATTGTCGAGGCGACTGCTTCGGACCATACAATGACTTCTTGAGCCTGCAGACAAATTTCTTATTGCGATGCTAAACAAACCCTTCCAGTTGTTCCATATAAATTTCCTCATCTAAATCTCCTTGTAAAAACGCAGTCTTAACATCTAGTTGTTGTAATTCTAAATCAAGAAAAGCGACTAATGCTAACACAATGTGAATTGAAACTATTTTAACAACTGGTGAAAATATCTCATGAAAGTCAATGCCTGCTTTCTGAGAAAACCCTTTTGCAACCAGCCTCGCTTTGTATCTGTCCTCCGTATCATTCACACCCCGTTTTACCTTGAAAACCCATTTACATCCCACAGTTTTCCTGCCTTTCGGAAGTTCAACCAGATCCCATGTGCCATTCTTACCTAAGGCCATCATTTCTTCCTTCATGGTTGCTTTCCATTTGTCACTCTTTGAACCTTCTACAGCTTCCTGATAACACAAAGGTTCATCATCGTTAGCGGTCAAAGCAACTGAAGTAACATAATCATCATACCTTCTAGGAGGGCGTTTGATTCTTGTAGACCTCCTTAAGGATGTTTCTGGTGCTTCCACAATTGGCTGACTACCATCTGTAGGAACTTCTTCATGATCACCATCTGAGACCTGTTCATGACCTACATCTGAACCCTGTTCATAATCTAATTCTGAAACCTGTTCATGACTAGAATTTGAACTATGGTCATCATGACTATCATTAGAAGTGCTATCAAACTAAATGTGCTGAAAATCAGATACATCATCCTGTTTCAATTTATTATCTACATCTAACTGTACAAGAGAGGATTCATCAAACTTTACATCTCTGTTGATGATGATTTTGCGGGTAGTAGGATCCCACAATCTAAATCCCTTTGTTCCATCACCATACCCAACAAAGATATACCTTTTTTATTTCGGATCTAATTTAGTTCGCTGATGTTTAGGTACTAGAGCATATGCATCACAACCAAACACTCTGAGTTTAGAATAATCACAAGGGTGTCCTTTCCATACCTCTTGAGGAATCTTGCAACCTATCGCTGTCGATGGCGACCGATTTATCACATAACAAGCTGTAACCACCGCTTCTATCCACAACTCCTTCTGCAAACCAGCGTTACTCAGCATACTCCTTGCTATCTCCAAAAGAGTCATATTCATGCGTTCAGCAACTCCATTTTGCTGAGGAGTATAAACAGTAGTCTTATGTCTCTCGATCCCTGCATCCTTGCAATAGTTTTCAAACTCCTTGGAGGTAAACTCACCACCATTGTCAGTACTTAAACACTTTATAGTTCTACCAGTGATGTTTTCTACTAATGCTCTAAACTGCTTGAAAACTGTAAAAACATCAGACTTCCTTTTCAACATGTAGACCCACACTTTCCTAGAAAAGTCATCAATAAACGATACAAAATACGACGAGCCACCATACGAGGTTGTAGGTGCTGGACCCCAAACATCTGAATGGATATAATCAAGTATTCCTTTACTAGTATGTTTGCATGTTTTAAACTTCTGTTTACTTTGTTTGCAAAACAGACAATGTTTACAGAAATCTAACTTTCCAGACCTTAGATTAGGAAGTAACTTGCAATCAGCCAAAATCTTTAACCCTCTTTCGCTCATATGGCCCAACCTTTGATGCCATAGGTGAATGGAACTATTGTCATGTTCAGACACCGTAGACACATGAATTGACCATGTTCTTCCTTCTAAGTGAAACATATTTCCTACTTTCTTAGCTTTGATTACTAGTAGAATACCTTTGTAAATTTTCATTACTCCACCTTGAATGACAGTTTTATATCCATTTGTGTCAAGTGCCCCCAGTGAAATTAGATTTTTCCTTAAATCTGGTACATGTCTTACATCAGTTAACATTTGGTTGTCCCATCAAACATTTGCAGCTGTATATTCCCTATTCCCACAATATTAGATGTGACATCATTACCCATGTACACGACTCCATCATTCACTGATCTATATGTCTTAAACCAGTCTCTATGAATACAAATTTGGTTTGATGCACCGGAATCTAACAACCAATGTTGATCATGATTTGACAAATTAACTGATAAGACTTCGTCGCTCATACCTGAACCAGATGCCGAACCTGTATCAGTCGTGTTCGCTTCCTTCTTTTCTTCTTTAGAAGTTTGTTGTCGCTTCCAGCAATCCTTCTTCAAATGCCCTGATTTGCTGCAGAACCAGCACTTTACTTTACTATTCTTCCCTTTTTACTTTGAACGCGAATCGTTGTGCTTACCAGAGCGTCTTTCTCTAGAACGACCTCTAGCCATCATTGCCTCTGATGTAGAGGTTTCAGCATTCGACCGCTTCCTGGTCTCCTCGGACAACAAAGCTCCGATGACATCATCAAATTCAATGGTTTCGGATGAACTAAGACTTATAGAAGTAACAAAATGATCCCACGACTCAGGCAACGAGCACAATAAAGTTATGGCTTTATCCTAGGATTCAAATTTTACTTCTATGCTTTCTAATTGCACCATTAGAGTATTAAAAACATTCAAATGATCAGTAATGGAAGTACCTTCCTTCATTCGCAAAATGTATAGCTGCCGCTTCAGGAGAATCCGATTTGTCAAGGATTTTGTCATATACAGCTTCTCCAACTTCGTCCACAAACCAGTAGCAGTCTTCTCTGACACGATGTTAAATAAAACATCATCAGCCAAACACAGTCGAATACCGCTTAAGGCTCTTCCATCCAATTCATTCCATTCATCATCTGTCACGGGGTAAGGCAGTTTGGATCTGCCCAACAACGCCTTCGCCACGCCTTGTTGTACCAGCAGATCATGCATCTTTACCTTCCAGATCTCGAAATTGTTTTTGCTATTAAACTTCTCGATTTCAAATCGGGCACTCTGAGTTTTCGCCATCTCGTTTAAAACAAACAATCTCCAAATTACACTGCCTTATATTACACTGCCTTTGCCTTTAAAAGAAAAAAATTTGTTGTGCGAATTACAAAAAACCGAAAAAACAATTGCAATTTTTTTACCAACGCAATCGTTGGCGCTCTCGTAGCTCCAAAAATACCGCGCCGGTAGCAAAAACGCTTAGAGTGACAAAAATGGTGTTTTTATCCCCTTCGGATCCGCGCTAATTAGAAAATTGGCGCACTTAATAAAACATTATCCGCACCTTTCTGTTTGTTGGCGCTACTGTTTCAAGAAATTCCGCGCCAATCAAAAAACTAACTCAGAACAAACATATTCGACCGACGCTCATTACGCATTCTCAATATGCCGCAACCGTATGGGCATGTGTTGACAGACGCTCAGCAAACTGGAGTTCGACTGACGCTCATTACGCATCAACAATCAATACAATACGCATCAAGCATTAAGGTATAATCCTTCACGCATTTGTTTTCAACACGCAGGTCCACGCAAAGTTTAATCCACCGCAGCAAACGTGGAGTTTCACGGGTGATTGCAACAGTTTTGATAACTGATGGCGTGCGTAAAGATACGTTCCAGTTCTCTTATTGTTTTGTGAAGACAGCCACGCATACGCAGCCCATAGACAGCCACGCATCCGCAGTTCAGCTTGCCATCAATGCGCAGCCACACGCACAGTATTTAGGAAGCACTGTGCATAGACATCCACGTTACACGGTGTCACTTATGGTTTCAATCCGCCCACGCAGCAAGTCCACGCAGGTCCACGCCAATTAGAGTTTCACTTCGACCAAATTTGACACACGGTCCACCGCATACACAGGTTGACGTTAGCATGTGCACCTCAACATTTAAAAAAAAAATTGATCTCAACCAACGTTAAACCACCACCACGCAGGTTCACTGCACTTCAACCTTGGCACAGGAAACAGGCAACAATTCCAACGCACGGGCAGATTTGGGTCCGTCAGTCCTCCGTCGCGCGCTCCTCCAACTCGCTCTGATACCACTTGTTGGAGCAATCAGTGCGCAACTAAATAAAAGACAAGAAACAGCAGATAAAACACATCACAAAAGAGACACAGGAGTTTTACGTGGTTCACCCAACCATTCTGGGCTACGTCCACCAAACATAGGCATCGGCAATCTTTATTATCAAAACAGGAGATTACAAGAGAATCAATTTCCTCTCAAACGCTCACACACACCAATCCGTATGGACACCTGTTTTATAGCCAAGAGAATCTAACTGCCTCATAAATCCTCTTACAACAGATATAGGCTGCATTAACTCTCTCCCAACAAAATAGAGCTAATATAGCAACTCAATCTTATTGTTGTCACCTACTGAGATTTTTGCTTACTTTATTAAAACCGAAAATCTCAACAATCATTGTCTACCCAAAACTCCATAACAAATATATGTATATTTTAAAATAACAAAACTTTATATATAATCAATAATTTAATTTCCATATTAACCAACCAAAATCCATACAAAACCTTAAATCATATATAATCAACCACAATTAATAAAAAAAACCTTTGAAATATCGTTAGCGTAATTCTCTTTACCCTCAAACATTTCATTTCAAAAATATGGTTAGCGTAATTTCCATTATCCAAAGCAGGGGAATCGACTTTATTGTGGTAGCTCCATGGTAACACATCCCTTATTTTTATAAAAAAACACACATATCCCTACACTGGTTTATTTTATTTATTTTTTTTAATTTTTTATTTCATGTTCTCAGTAATTCATTCCTCTTTCGACATAAACTTATGCGTGAAAACACCACTTTCTTTCTTCATTTCTCACTATCTTCCTTCTTTCTTTCTTCATCTCCCACTGTCTTCTTTTACAGGATATAAATGTTTTTATTTATTATTATATTTTCTCGTAATAAATAATATGTTGGTTTTTTTGTTAAATTCATATTAATTTAGGTTTAACAAAAAAATATGTTATTTTTTGTTAAATTCATATTAATTTAGGTTTAACAAAAAAATTTAAATTTTTATGGATTTTGAAATTTATTATTATTTTTAAATATTTATTTATTTTTAATTTGATTCCCTACCAAATTAAATGTGTTATTTCTTATTGTCTTATTTAATGAATTCTTACAATAATAATGATGTATTTATGGTGAATTCAATTAAATGTGTTATTTCTTATTGTCTTATTTAATGAATTCTTACAATAATAATGATGTATTTATGGTGAATTCATTTGATTATATCTTGTGATTGTTATGAATTGTTAAAAAGTCTAAAAAAAATCTAAATCTCTAAAAAAAACTCCATGGTTCATTGCCTCACATCTTATTGTCTTTCTTAAAAAAAAATTCTAAAAAAAATCTAAATCTCTAAAAAGAATATCCATGGTTCATTGCCTCACATCTTGCTGTCTTTAATGCTTTGTACAAAGGCAACCGTGGTTTAGTGTTAATGTGAGCCTTTCACCTTAAATGACTTTTAAAAATATGTATTTTTTAATTTTAATATGGCTGTACAATATTAGTGCCAATGTGAGCTTTTCACCCTGAATGACTTTTAAAAACAAATATTTTTTAATTTTAACATGAAGTCGCCTATATTTACTCATCAAAATCGTTTTACCCAATGAATTGACTTTTCTCGTCAAACCTATCACTTTTTTGGACCCACCCCTTGAAATGATAGCTAAAAACTGAAAAATTTAAGGACGAAAATGGAGAGTCGTAGTTTAATCCTCTGATGCATATATTTTACATGTAATCTTAAGAAAAAAAAAACATAGTTTTACTAATAATTCCACTTTTAATTTTTTATTAAACAAAATAAAAAATTATTAAATACATTTTTTATTCTATAATATAAAGTAAAATTAATCTTAATCATTAATTATTTAATTATCTATATAACAACATTTTTTAATAACATTTAATATTGAAAGTTTAGAGTTTCTTATTTTTTAATATCAAAAATTTATAATAAATTATGTAGATTCCACTTAAATAATTTGTGGTGGAACTACGCTTAATGCACATTAATTTACAAATAATTATATATTAAAATTGAATGTTGTTAACATAGTGAACCACATCTACATAATATCAAAATGGTCATCATAAATATCCTATCAACTTTATTCAAAACTTTTGAAAAAAATGATACATTACATATGTTTTTAAACATAAAATACAAACATACACACTTATTTTAAGCATATTAAGATGAATATTATAAAGAAGGGAGTTATATAGAATATTTCCTCCAACAGAATGGATATAGTTATATTAGAGTTAAAATCCAATCCATGTTAACATAGATGGCAATGTTTGCAACCATTGATTTAATTATTGACTTGGATATCACATTCTTAGGTCAATATAAACATTTTATTAATCCTTCACAACTAGCATATTTTTCTTTTGGACAATCATTTGACAACTTGTATATATATTTATTAGGGGCATATTTGCCAAGACATATTGACTTACACATTTTTTTGTAGGTCTTCAACAAAGATTTAATTATCGATAACCTTGCGCCTTCACAATGTGCTTATTTTTCTTATCGACCAATTTAAACATCTAATTATTTATTATTAATGGGTGCAAGTCTTTCAATCTAATTTAACTATATTTAAACCAAAAGACCATAACTAACTACCATATAACACTTATTATTATCATAATCTAATATTTTGTTATTCTCATTATCTGATATCATAATCTAAACCCAAAAACAACATTTTAAAAAACAAATAGTATCAAAAACATTCACATAATTTTTTAATCTTAATCCTAACATTATAAAATATTTATGTGATATATCATTCTCCTTTGGATTTTATAATAAAAATACAAAACCAACATTTTCATCCCAATACAACCTTTAAAAGGTCTTAGTAGTTGACCAAAATGCATTACCTATATAATCATATTTATCGATTCCATAAACTTCCCCGCTATACTTTATCGTTGGTGTCATAAGATTTTAGTGAACCAAAACGATTCTTTGGTACGCTGGAGATAAATGTACATATCCTTGTAAATTCAGAGTGCCCATTACTGCATAACGCCCGGCGTCTTCCAATCGTAGTATGATCTCCAACCCTAACAAACAGGTCTGCATAATTATTGTTGTGATCAAATTGGCACAAGATGTTAAAGTGCCAACAATGGAGTTGAAAGACGTTTGTGATTCGGGCGTGATAACCAATGCACTATTTTTTTTATGAGATTTAATAGGGCATGTTATTAAGATTTAAAAAAATAAATAAATTTATTTCATTTTATTATGGAGATTTTATGAGAAAAAGTTTTTCGGCGTAAATCACATGATAATACATTTGTTGACGCGTTTCGAATCAATGAGTGCGGTTTATCGTTAAGACAAGTTGAAGAATCAGATCATGGCTACATATTAAATAGGGAGAGCAGATCATGGCTTGTTGCGTTGGCATTCTTTTTAAATTCTTTCTATAATTACGATGCTTGTACAATTTTTCACCAGTTACAGGAAAATAGTTGGTCACATTCGACATGCGAATAAGTTGGTTCTATTGTTCAAAGCATTCCAAGAGTTGTTCAAATTGATTTATCTTTGTTAATTACAAAATGGGAATATGATGCTTTAATCAACCCATATGATCATGATTCTGTCTTTAATGACTATCATTCAGCTTATCATTTTCCTATCAGTGTATTCAATCACAGTTACTTTTATATCCTTTGATTTTCATTGTTTAACATCTTACTATTCGAATTTTTGTCAAGCGTTTGAGGAACTTCCCCCTTTATTTATGGTTGTGTCAAGTCATCACTATATCGACATGACTACAAAATATGATCAAATATATTTTTCCTCACAAAATTCCCGTCGAAATCCCGTGCCTCTAATTGAAAATTCATCTTTTCAAAGATTTCAGGGTTTTCAAGAGGATTATCATGAATTCTACGATCCAATTGATGAATGGTTGGAACAGTCTTACCTGGTAATCTCGGTCGCAAATAACAAGTTTCGATCTTTCCTTACTCTTGCTAAGGAGTTCAGTGCAGATGGAGACACAATTGCGGGAAGCTTCAGAGGTTTATTGAATGATGGTTCTTGTCAAAATGGTAAGAATATAAACTGGTTAGAAGCGATGACTATGGATATCTTTATGTTGAAATTTTTGTGCAAGGTAATCGAGTTCTTATGTTTTCTATTGCACATTATTTTATATTTATTTTAATCGATTGTATCTTTATGATTGCAGGTTAGGAACAATTACAATGGCTACATTGGAAATTCCATTATACGTGACCCTAACCTTATAGTCAGTTAGGTCAGGAGTAGGTTTGGCTGCATTTTAGTTTTCCTACACGTCTGTCCTGCATTCATTTCTCGTAGTTTGTCTTGTTTTTTTTGGTTTTGGTTTCACATCATGTTTTTCTTTAGCCATTTTCTATCCTATCTTATAGTTTTGTTTCCTTGTTATGTGTTGTCTTTCCTTTCGTTTTGTGCGACTGTGCATGGTGATTCTCTATTGGCTCAAAAGGAATGTGGAAAAATAAAAAAGGACTTTGTGACACTTCGACATTTGGCTGAACTTTTGTCCATTTTCCTTCTGTCGGTTATAATTTTTGGTTGATGAAGTTCCGACGGAAAATATGATCCGTCTGTGAGGAGAGTTTTGGTTAAACCATGAACTTGTGTCTATTCAAGAAAATCTCATGCCCACACTTGATTTTTATGTTTGAGCGTTGTCATGCCTATTCGATTAGTAGAGGATGAGAAGAGGAAAAATCTAAATGAACAAACCTAAATCAAAGGTCTCTATATGCTTCTTTGAAGGAACAACCTCTTATGCTCTCAATAACTCAGGATCCCTCTTCTGCCCATAAAAGGAATAAGTGCCAATGCATAGTCCTATTAAATTAAAAAAAAAAAAAAAAAAACCCAAAAAAAGAGAAAGGAATCCTGCGCAGAGAGGTGAAGCAAGCAACTCTGTCGGGAACTGTCAAGGTTCGTTGGTAGCAGAACAATGTTTGTGTTCCTGAAGTGACTCCACCGGGGCACTATCCATGCCTGTTGGCAACGGAGAAACAACAAAGATGAAAAAAAACATACTATGAAAATCTTAAGCTCGCGAACTTCACTTCCCTTCCCAACTTGAAACTTTGGGATATCATTGAATCTTATGATGTGTTCAACCAAAATATAGGTATAGAGGGGACCATGTGTATTCATGGGGTAAGTGGGGAGACTAAAGTAATCTACGTGATGAATCAATACTCCTTGAAGAACCAATACCTTGCACATAAGAGTTAACCAAGGTAGAGAAGATGTAATTCAACCAGTGTGTCGCCAAGTGTTGTCCTTGTTACAACACCCTCCAAAATTTTATCCTATGCTCAATTTCAAAGCCTTCCTTGGTCTTGTACACTTTCGTTGCAAACATTGAAACTAATTCCATGTGTTTTCTTGAGGATTTTTTGTCCCCTTTGTAAGATAGGAAAAATGTCATCGTTTCACATGTTAGCTGTCGCATAATGTATATAATCATGTTATGGCAGTTTTAAGAGGTCACCTTTATGTATATAAGTTGTTCTAACCTTGTAAACATCTATCACACTCATTTCCAAATTTTTAAGCACTATCACACAAGTTTCGTCATGGTCATCGTAAAGTGTATCTTAAGTGTCGCACTTTTCATAAAGTTGCCAAACGAAGGGAAATGCATTGTCATGTGTCTTGGATGATATATGTTGTTGTGTCATCAAGTAGTTTAAGTGTGTGATCACACTTGAAGTTTTATCACTGTTCACATTAGTCTCACCGATCCCACAATCATTTTCTAAAAATCTTCCCAACCAAACAACCTAGCATCACCTAGCCTCCCTAAACTACGCATTGCACAGTCTCAATCCTCTAGCTATGACCTTGCCTCTTGGCACTGCGCAATGAGCAGTTCCTGCTTCCTAGGGCTACTGTACTACATAGTTTTAGTGCTCAAATCCTGACCTTGACTCCTCGAATTGCGCAATTCCTTCTCCGAGGCTAGCCCTAACTGCACATTGCAAAGTCTCTAGCCTCAAGCTCATCCTTGAGCTCTTTAGTTGTGTAACTGTGTAATGTCCAAGCCTCCCTTTTCTCCCAGACCTATGCAATGTGCTCTGTCAGTGCTCATCCCTCAACCTGTCACAATGATCTCCAGAATTGTGAATTTTTCTCCCTCATCCTAATCTGAACTATGCACCACGCAATCTCAAGGATAAAGGATCCCCTTGAATTCCTAAACTGCACAACTACACAGTCACTAAGCCCCTTCCCAACTTTTCATATAGTTCTGGCTCAATCAATGAATCAATATGAACAATCTTAGACTAGGGGGTTTTAGACTAAGGTTGTCTTGTCATGAATGAATTGCAAAAAAATGTACCTTATCATGCCATGGCGAGATGATGAAGAAGGGTATGAAGGAAAAAACATGATAAAAGACATTATTGTAGTTGAGCATGCACGCTGATCAATCAAGAGAAAGAAAAGGGACACCAATTTATGATCACCACTCAAGACTTGAAATCATTGAAGATCCATTATCACCAAGCCATGTGGAGGTGAAAAGAAAAGTATTCTCAAGCATACCTGCAACACACTGTAGCAACAATGACTTGACATTGCCACATCATCAAACAGTTTATGTCAGCAGTGTCATGTCATGTCATGTCATGAGTTGTCACATGCCACACCATTGTGGTCAATGATGTAAATTATGTTTTGAAAATGTATTGTAAAGTGGAAGTCCAAAGAACATGTATGGAATATGAAGAGTCATGTAAAGTTGAAAATTCATAGGAAGTCAAACAATCATGAGGGTAGATGAAGAGTCATAAGGAAGGTGAAGCATCACTTCCTCATTGTTATATATACACCCTCATTGTAAGAGAAAATGACTTTTCACCTTGGCTCCTCCCACAAGGCATTAGATACATAAGCTAGTTCTTTTGAGGAGCAAGGAGTGGCTCCAACACTCCACTATTGGAGCTAGTGATGTTCATTATATACATGTGTATTGGAACTTTTACTTAATAACATAAGCCTTTCATCACCGACATGTTCTTCATGCATGGATTATGAATATTTGTAAGAGTATTATGTGGATGTTTGTATTTCATGTTTTCTTTCATCTATGCTAAAGTAGTTGAACTATTTTAGTTATTTTAGTACTTATCATATTGAGAATGTGTTGTAATTTCTATAATTTCTCTTGCATCCTCATGGATTATTCTGCCATATATTAGACAGATATTGTTTGTTACATTGGTTGCAATGATCGTCACATATCTTTAGACTATTCCGCTTGATGCTGTACAAACCCTTCTTTTTCATGTGTGTCTCTAATAGGGTGGTACTACTACCTCTCTCTTAGAGGATCACTTCTCCTCTCCTCTATAGTGAAATAACTTTGACAGACATACAAACATATACTCACCGGGCACACCCCCTTGATTTTCGAAGGAGCATTCATGTTCCTCTCTCTTGCTGATAGTTAGAGCCAAGGAAAATATATAAGAATACATGGAAACCAAAACGATACTCCAAATTAAGCTCCTATTCCAAACGGTGTGAGGTCTAATTGGGACTTCACATCGGGGAGACCCCTTGGTTGACGGATTTCCACCACCTTTTACAGTAGTCTTGATTGAGTCTTTCTCCGACCTATATGGTTTTACATATTCTCCCTCATAGGTATGTGATCCAAGTGGATCTTCATAAAAGTATCAATGGCATAAAAAAAGGCTCAAAAATCAAAGTGGAATAATCTAGATAAGCTTAGCATCGGATCGAAGGGCTCGTCATCCTGATTCCAACAGTGCGAATGACACTCAAATCCAAGTCTAGATGACAAAGTTAGAGCAAGTCAAATTTTGAGTTTGACTTGTCCAGGTCGTAGGGAAAAGATGATATGGCATAGTTTCAGTGAACAAGGGAGTGACACGTGGCAGGATTCCACTGGACCCCACATATCATATATCAACGAAAAGGAGGAGTGCTTAAGGAAGAATCGACCCCTGGCGTTCCCGGCTGCAATTGCGATATCACATATCGTAGGCCGGAGGAGTTACGAATCAACCCCAACAAGAATTAGATGTGATGTGATATACATCGCATATTGCAATCGCACAAAATAGTTGGTGCTTACGATGCGGTTTGAGAAAAAGTGCTTATTGTGATTTCATAGTGGGCGCCAACTGCGATACTGTGATAAGGAGCCCGGACCCGGTATACTATATATCATGATTAATAAACTCGGTGGGTCCGCAGATGTTGCAAAGTGCTAACCAGTGCGCCGAGGGTTTCACGTCAATTTCGATAATGCGATGTGAGTGCAAGACGCAAAAAATTATGGCATACGGTTAATACCCCTGTTGGATCCGTAGTTATCATAGGATGCCTGTGTCCGAGCTTGGATCGTCCAATGATAAGTTGGATGCGTCGATAAACCACCACCGAGACTCATGCGTTGTTGTAATGGGTTGCTTTATTAGACATTGGCTTTTCTATTACATAAAGGTTGTTTCCATGAATCCTTCCACCTGCTAACCTTGGGTATTATGTTGAAACTACCTCGATTTTGAGGGATGCTGCCGTGATCTTATATATATGAGTATTGTGTTGGAGAAAGTCGGGAGAGGACTAGATGAATACACAGATTCTATTGCATACAACAGACCCTGACCCTTGTAGCAGGTCGAAACCTCACCTTGAGCAGCAGGGAGGTTCCAAGAAGGTTGTAGAAGGCCCGATAATCCAAATTGGGAGTTTGGATAGGAGTTTTTGCACTATTTTTCGCCAGGAGTTTAGTGGTTCTATTTGTTTTCAAAGTTGGGCTCTCTATTCTCTACCCATCTATCAACTTGGAGGTATAAGGGTTGTAATTACTTGTTGTTGTACTTTTATCTTTTTTATGCCACTAATCAAAAGAAGGCCTCCCCACTATTGAGAAGGGCCTAGAGATGTAGTCCAAACAGGACAAACTCCGTAATCAAATCATTATATCATGGTTTTTGTGTTCTTCTTATTATTTCTACATTTTGTATGTGCTTTTAAGTTCCATGGTTAATTAACTTTGTTATATGTAATTCTAATACATCTGTAAGTAAAATATCTTGGATCAACTTTGGTATCAGAGTAGGTCTTTGTAGATGCGAATTGCATGAGTTTATGCTAATGCGGAACAAGCTGCGAAGAGGGGAAGAAATGAATAATTCCTTTGATCTTGAAGCAGGACGTGCAAAATGAAGAAGAAACATTACCAATGAAGAAGCTCGTTTGGAAGAGGAACAAAATTTTTGAAAGGTATTCTACAATATGGCAAGAAAAGTGGGCCAGTTATTCGCAAAGTATGAGAAGGCACTTGGGCATGAGAAGAAGGATGTCGATGATCATGAATCAATAAATCAAGAAGGTGGTGAAGAAGATCCTCCTCCCTCTCCTTCTTCCAGTGGTAGTTCTCATCACTCTCATAGAAATTCCAAACAAACCTCTAAGAAACCATTCTTCAAGATAGACATGAAGTTTGATCTGCCCATGTACAATGGAGAATGTAGTGTAGAAAAAACAATAACTAGATCAGACAGATAGAGGTTTATTGTTGAATCTAGTAGATCGAAGAAGATGAGGTGAAAGTCCAATTAGCATCTCTCCGGCTAAACGACACTTCTCTCATTTGGTGGGAGAGAAAGTTACAGAAGGGTAGCACGAAGTCATGTAAACTTTTGTCCTCTTGGTCTAGTTTTATTTCTGCATTAAAGGACTAGTTCTACCCTCTGGGTTATAAGAAAAAGGCACTTATGGACTGGAAATATTTAAGGCAAGGTAAGGGCTAGAATGTACAAAACTTCACGAAGGAATTTCGGAAACAAGCATTGAATCTAGGCATCTCATTAGATGCGCACCCGAAACTGTAACTAAGTACATAGGTGCACTACATAGTTACATCAGACACTCGTTATTATTTTTTGAGCCTACCTCAATTGATACGACCAATGTTAAAGCTATACATATTGAAAGCTGAGGCAAGAATGATCAAGATGAGAAAACCAAGAAGATGCCATTCAAACCTCAGCATGGAAAATTCCAAAAGAAAGGAAAAGGGAAGGATAAGAAGACTGTTGCTGCTAAGAATGGGGGCAAGGAAACACCGTCATGCACTCACTACAAGAAGGATGGGCATGACGAGGACCACTGCTGGAAGCTGCATCTAGAACTGAGACCAAAGAGATTCGGTGGAAAGGGGAAGCATAAGAAAGTGGCAATAACATAGGACCTTGGATCGAATTTCGAGGATGAAACATTGATCACACCCATGGGTGTGAGAGGTACTCTTTCTCTTAATGATAATTTTGATTCGGTTGCAAGCACTAGTTATTTGAATGAGCCTGTGAGTCATGAGCGAAAGAGAATTGAGTTGTTCCAAATTGGAGTTGTCATAAAGCACACAAAGGTGGAAACCCTGTTTGGTTTAGGTTCCCAAGCAAACTTAATCTCAGATTCCTTAGTCAAAAGGCTAGGACTTGAAAATAAACCTCATCCGAGTCCATAACCGCTTGGTTGGGTAACTGATAAAGCCAAATTGCACGTCACTAAGCAGTGTAGGGCCAAATTTGCAATCGCTTCTAAATTATTTGATGAGGTAGAGTTAAATGTAGTACCTTTGGACATCTGTGGAATCATCTTAGGAAGCCCATATTTATATGACAAAAATGTCATTTTCTTTCGTCATGGAAGCAAATACCACCTCACCAAGGATGGGGTAGAGTATATAGTCAGAGCTCATCACACAAAAGTCAGTATTAGCCTTATCAGTGTAGGACATATTAAAAGATTGGTTAATTCTAGTAAAGGGTGCATGCTCGTGGTAGTGAGGGCGAAAAAAGCCAAGACGGCTAACGCTTTCAGAGGTTGTGATCCTGATCATAAGAAGGAATTATTTGAAATTGTTTCTGAGTATGATGAATTGTTTCAGGAACCGAGAGGATTTCCCCCTAAAAGGGAAATCCAACATAAGATCCATTTGCAGCAGGATGCCCCTTTATCAAATGTTGGCATGTACAGGATGGCTTCTATCGAGATGGAGGAGATCAAGAAACAGGTGTAGGAACTGTTAAATCAGGGAGTCATCAGACCAAGTTCTTCTCCTTGCAGATCACCAATCATGTTGGTGCCCAAGAAAGACGACACATGGAGAATGTGTGTGGATTACAGGGCACTGAACAAGATCATGGTGAAGAATTGATACCCTCTACCTCACATTAATGAATTGTTAGATAAATTAAAAAATGTTGTTTATTTTTCTAAGCTGGATTTCTGTGGTGGTTATCACCAGGTTATAATTGCAGAGCAGGACATCTAGAAAACTGCGTTCAAAACCAAGCAGGGGTTGTTCGAATGGAAGGTGATTCCATTCAGACTGTGAAATGATCTAACCACATTTATTGATAATTTTGTTCTTGTGTATTTGGACGATATTATTTTGTACAGTAGGACATCGGAGGAACATATGTGTCACATAAAGAAAGTGATTGATGCTCAGAAGAAAGAGAAATTATATTTGAAACTGTCAAAGTGTGAGTTTGGAAAGACTTATGTGATTTATTTAGGCCATATTGTCGGTAATGGGCAATTAAAGATAGATCCCTCTAAAGTATAGGCGATAATGAAGTGGCCTGAGCCCACAAATTTCACAGAAGTCCGAAGTCTTCTAGGCGCGGTGCAGTATTGGAGAAGGTTCATAAAGAACTTTTCCATTATCGCAGCCCCCTTGCACGCCTTTACTAGTGTGAAGCAGTTCTTTCAGTGGGGAGGAAAACAACAAAAATCCTCGGACGCATTGAAATAGAAGATCAGCACGGCCCCGGTGCTTGCCTTAACAGACCTTCAACAACCTTTCAAAATTGAAACAGATTCCAATGGATATGCCATGGGTGTTGTATTGATGCGCAAAGAAAACATGTTTGTTATCACTTAGAGACTTTCTCCCAGGCTATTGTGAATTATCCTATGTATGACCAGGAGTTTTACGCCTTGGCCTAGAGTGTAAAGAAATGGAGACACTATTCGATTGGCAAGGAGACCATCATCCACACGGATCATCAGCCCTTTTAGTATCTTCAGTAATAGACCAAGCTTCAACAAGCCCTTCACTTCAGATGAATGGGATTCCTTCAATAGTTTCATTTGGTAATAAAATATAAGAAGGGCGCGAGTGACAAAGTAGCAGATACGATTTCTTTCCCTCCTATTTCTGCATCTGTAGTTTTGCAAAATGTTTCTTTGTTGTTAGAAAGTTATGCTGAACAATATGCTAATGATAATGATTTAAAAAAAAACTATGCAAAACTAACTCGTGGATCACAAGTGGACAATTATTACTTGTAGGGAAATATATTGTACCACCTTGGCAAGCTGTGTATACCCAATAATGAAAGGGTTTATGTAATACAAGAGGCTCATACCTCTCTAGTGTCTGGCCATTTTGGCATTGAGAAAACTTTATGTCATTTGTAGAGGTTTTGTTTTTGGCCTCATATGATAAAAATTGTGACTTGCTTTGTAAACGGTTGTGTGTTGTGTTATGTTTCAAAGCCCTCTAATAGAAAACTTGGGCTCTACACACCACTCCCTATTCCGAGTTGACCATGGGAAAATGTGTCCATGGACTTTGTAGGAGGTTTACCGATGTCTAGGAAAGGTCACGACTATTTGTATGTCGTTGTGGATAGGTTTTGTAAAATCTGTATTTTAATGCCTTGTAAAAAGTAGGTCACTGCTGAGCAAACTACTTTTCTTTTCTTTTAGCATGTTTGGGTCCATTTTGGGTTGGACACCAAGCTGAAAAGAAGTACAGAATTTCATCCACATAGCGATGGATAGACAAAGGTTTTCAACCGCACCGTGGTACGCTTGTTGTGAGACTATTGTGGGAAGAACAACTTCCTTATGTGTAGCATGCATACAATCGAGCAACACATTCATCTATCCAGAGCTCACAATTTGACACATGTTATGGCTATCTACCTAGAGATCCCTTAGACATGGTCTTTGGGAAAGAGGAAGATGGCAATGAAAAGATGATAGGGACAAGGCACGAAATTTCATTCAGCAGATAGAGGTAATTCATCAGGCAGTGCAAGAGTAGTTGGAGAAGAGTCAAGCTTGGTATAAAGATCAACATTATAAGCACTGAGTTGACCATCAGTTTCATGTTGGGGACAAGGTATGGCTCCATATCAGCAAAGATAGAATGAAGGGAGAAGGAAAGAAACTGAGACCCATTAGATATGTTCCCTTCACCATATTAGCAAAGATTGGAGACAATGCTTTTTGTCTTGACTTTCCTACTTATATGAAAATTTACTCCGTGGTAAATTTGGAAAAACTGAAGCTTTATGAACCTCCATTGATTATGGATACTGAGGAGATAGCACAGATTCCTATAGTGGATGATTTTTCACCCAAGTATCTAGATAAGTTGCCCGAAGATGTCATACTCGACTAGAGGAATAGAACTTCACAACAAGGAGATGTGGAGTACATATGTGTTGGCTTCAAAGGAATGCATCCAAGAAAAGCTCGATGGATGGAGAAGGAAAAAGTGAGGGAGAGATTTCCTCACCTACCAGTTGAATGAAAAGTCTTTTGGTGGTCCAAAAGCTCTTTGTGGGGAGGATTGATCCAAGTGGATCTTCAGAAAGGTACCAGTGGCATGACAAAAGGCTCAAAACGCAAAGTGGCAGAATCTAGATAAGATTAGCATCGGATCGAAGTGCTCACCACCCTGACTTTGATGGTGCAAATGACACTCCAATCCGAGTCCAGATGACAAAGTTAGAGCAAGTCAGAGTTAGAATTTGAATTGTCTAGGTAGTAGGGAGAAGATGATATGGCATAGTTTCAGCGAATAAGGGAGCACCACGTGGTAGGATGCCACTAGACCCCTTATATTGGTTAAAAAGAGGAGCGCTTAAGGAAGAATTGGCCCCGATAGGACTTAGATGTGATGCGATATACATCTCATATCACAATCGCACAAAAGTGTTGGTGCTTGCGATGCGGTTCAGGAAAAAGCGTTGATTGCGATTTCACAGTGGGTGTCGATTGCAATACTGCGATAAGGGGCCCAGACCCGATATACTATATATCATGATTAATAAACCCGATGGGTCCGTAGATGTTGCAGAGTGCTAACCAGTGCGTCGAGGGTTTCATGTCGATTGCGATAATGCGATGGGAGTGCTGGATACGAAACATTATGGCATACGGTGAATACTCCTGTCAGATCTGTAGTTATCGCGGGATGCCTGTGTCTAAGCTTGGATTTCCTGCCGATAATTTAGATGCACCGATAAACCCGCCACGAGACTCATGTGTTGTTGTAATGGGTTTCTTTATTAGACATTGGATTTTCTATTACGGAAGGGTTGTTGCCATGAATCCTTCCACCTGCTAACCTTGGGTATTATGTTGAAACTGCCCCGATTTTGAGGGTTGCCGCCATGATCTTATATATATGAATCTTATATCGAAGAAAGGTGGGAGAAGACTGGTTGAATACATAGATTCTATTGCATACAACAGATCCTGACCCTGGCAGCAAGCCGAAACCTCGCCTTGAGTAGTAGGGAGGTTCTGAGAAGGTTGCAGAAGACTCGATTATCCAAATTTGGAATTTGAATAGGCTTTTTGCACTATTTTTCGCCAGGAGTTTAGCGGTTCTATTTGTTTTCAAATTTGAGCTCTCTATTCTCTGCCCATCTATTAGCTTGGAGGTATAAGGGCTGTAATTGCTTATTGTTGTACTTTTATCTTTTTTATGCCACTAATAAAAAGAAGGTCTCCCCACTATTGAGCAGGGCTCGAAGACGTAGTCCAAACTGGACGAACTCCGTAATCAAATCATTATGTCATGGTTTTTGTGTTCTTTTGATTATTTCTGCATTGTTTATGTGCTTTTAAGTTCCATGGTTAATTAACTTTGTTATATGTAATTCTGATGCATCTGTAAGTAAAAGATCTTGGATCAATATGGGATCCTACTAGATCATCAAATAAACCAACCTTCTTAGGTTGTTTGTGGATTTCCTATCAATCACCACATCTCAATATGTAACCAACAAATTAGTGATAACTAATAATTTGCATGTCATCGTGGGAACATAACATCATTGTTATTATAACATTTTGAATAGTAATGATTGTATGCTCATGCATGTCATGAAATCTACATGCTATAGCTACATGCTCCACATCCTAAAATGTCATCAACTTATCTGTATCAAAGACATATCATGCCATCACATAATAAATGAAATCATATCCTCATATCATAACATCATAAGTATGAGAATCATACATATTGAGCAATAATACATTATAGTCTCTTTATCATGATTCATCAGAAAATCAATTTCATTTTACTTTATAACAATGAATACCAATTATGAAATAATGTTATTCAACATTCATTTAGGATCTAGGCACCATTATGCTATAATGAATGTATCGACAATGACTTCCTACCACATAGACTAATTATAAAATCTTCCATGTTCATTGCAAAAATAAATAAATTCATATGCCATATCAATCACGAGTATGCAAGATCATTATCACAATAGATATATGCATGACATTATTATACTTCAACTTTTCTACGTTGACATAACATATAATCATAATCCCTAGCCTCAAACATAGTCCCTTAGTGTGTCGATAAATTAAACATTTATACATGATTCAAATGTTTCAGAAAAATACTCATATAAGATAAGTATTTATCTAACCTAAGTTATGTAATTCTATTTGATTCATCACACAATTCAATAAAAAAGATAAGGAAAATAATGATAAAAAACATTTGCATCCTCCCATGTAGCTGACCCAAGACTATATTGGTCACATTGAACCTTGACCTACTTAAATTCATGGTTCTTAAGCTAGACAAACTCGATGATCCAATATACAGAATGGTTCAACCTGAAGGAATCCCTCCTCAAAAACCTGTAAATTCTCAAATTTCAATATATGGGATGGGTTAAGTACATATTTTCTAAGCATAGAAACATGAAATACATTTTGCATCTTTCTTAGATGGGATGGTAGCTCAAGCTTATAAGAAATTGATTCGATCTTCATTAGGACATTAAATGACCTGAAAAATATCAGGGATAGTTTTGTTCCTTTGCCAAATTTGAAGGAACACTTAGAGTATGTGACTCTAATAAAAACTTGGTTACCTTCCTCAAAGTTTCTTTCAACTCTCTTTTCATCAACATAAATTTTCTGGCGGTCTTGAGCTTGTTTTAGCCTTTGCTTAATTATAGCCATTTGTTCTTCCATTTCTTGGAGCATGTCAAGTCCCAATATTACTTGATCCTTTAGTCGATCCCAACTTAATGGAGTATGGAATGGTCTTCCATATAGGATTTCAAAGGGAGCTACTTGAACTGAACTATGATAACTATTGTTGTATGCAAATTCTACTAAGGGCAAATGTTTCTCCCATTAATTTTGTTGGTCCGTGACATACATTTTAAGCATGTCCTCTAACATTTGGTTTATTCTCTGTTTTCCCATCTCTCTCTAGATGATATGTAATACTAAAGATAGATTGTAAAAGGCTTTGCCAAAATATGGAAGTAAAATGTCAATCCCTATCATATATAAATTTTCGTGGTACCCCATGAAGTCAAATTATTTCTTTAAGGAAAACCTGAGCAATGGTTGGTGCGTCAAAAGCGCTCTTAACTAGAATGAAGTGAGCACTCTTAGTCATAATACAATCATGTCTCTAGGGGATCATAGGTAAGCCTCCCACAAAATCTATTGAAACAACTTCCCACTTATTTTATGGTATATCATGGGGTTGTAGAAGGCCTTCAGGGTGAGAATGTTCAACTTTAACCTATTGATATTCCAAACATCGAGACACATTTTTTTTTTATTTGAATAAATTTAAATTAATTTTTTAATTTTAATTATAAAATTTTAAATAAAATTTCCTAAAAATTTGAATTTTTTTTTTAAATAATCTTTTTTATATTTTATATTTTTTTATTTTTGTTGAAGTTAATTTTTTTTTTGTTATATATATATATATATATATATATATATATATATATATATATATATATATAATATTTTAGTAATAATTTTTTTTGCGTATTAAAGTATTAATTAATTATATATAAATTTATAAAAAATCTTGATCTCAAAATATTAATGTCATTATTTTTTTATTTATTTTGCAAAAATAATTAAAAAGTTCATTATAAAAAACCATTAAAAAACAAAAAACACATATTTGGAAATCCCTTTAAAAACAAACATTTTAGAATGAAAAACAAGAAGATGAATAAGACAACTTGAACAATTGTTAGATAATCAACATTTAAAAAAAATTGTGCATACTTAGGACATTAGAAAATTTTAAATGTAGAGAATATGCCTTTAAAAAATGATGATTTTCAAAATTCGCATGAAAATCACAAACATTTAAAAAAAACTTATCCACACTCAATATATTAAAAAAATTAAAGTGTCAAAAATAAGCCCTTTAAAAAAAGGGGTTGATGTTGCATCAACACTTTTCAAAATCAGTATGAAAATCGCTAACATTTTACAAAAAATGTTCATACTTGATACATAAAAAAAATTGAAGTGTTAAAAATATGCTCCAAAAAAAAAGGGTTGAATTTTGCATCAACCATTTTCAAAATCAACATGAAAATCACTAGCATTTAAAAAAAATGTTCATAAGAAAATGTGAAGTGCCAAAAATATGCTCCAAAAAAACAGGTGTATTATGAATCATGAGTTTCAAAATCGGGTGATTTTTTGCTACCTCAAAAAAAAGTATTCAGTAATTTTCTCATTTGATAGGTAACTATGTTTAAAATAAATCATAAAAATTAACTAAATTATAATTTATTTTAAATTATTATTATTAATTATAAAATAATTAATATATGAGTTAAAAATATATAATTTTTTAAACATGTAATAATATTCTTAACTATGAGACTCATTGCCACGTTGTCATGGAAATTCTCAACTTGTAAGTAGTTAATGTTACAACACTATAGCTTATCAATGCCCATTGTTCGATATGGCATTTTCTTTAATTAATTATTTTCAAATCAATTAATTAAAAAAGTAAAACTATTTTGGAAATAAATCTTAATCTTTCATTTATGAATATTGCTGTAAATATTTTGACACATTTTAAAAGAGTTAAATCTATGTCATTCTAAATAATTATTAAAAAATAAAATAAAACCATGAAAGACTTCGTCTAAAATACACAAATCTATAAAAATAATTAATAACAGTAATAAAACAAAATTAATTATGTTAAAATTTACTAAATAATTATAAAAACAAAAACATAACCTAAAATTAAAATTTATTTAAACAATAATACAAAGATCATTTTTTTCTTAAATGTATTAAATACTTATAACAATTTTTAAAATTTTATTTAAACTCAACGAACAAAATTTTATTTAAAAACTTCAAAAAAATCAAATCACATCTTTATGTAGCCTTACGTTCAAGTGAAGCAATGCTATCTTCTACTTAACATTTAATAAGCATTTTATATTCAAACACATGTATTCATTTCAATTCACTCCTATGTAAAGCAATACAACTTTGATTTTGAATTTCTCATTATTATCTTTGTCGCGAACGGGTATAACGTAACGTATTTGGTAATGTGTTGACCCTGAATTAATCGAGTATTTGATAATATGTTGATCGTGAATTAAATTAATCGAGTGAAAATTAAATAATCCATATGTAAAGTTGATATTAGAAAATAAATATAATTTTTATTTTTATTTTTATAATTTTATTTATTCAAATTCTAATTGGTACAGGGGTTTGGGTTGGGTTTTATATGGAAATCATGATTTTTGTTGACGCTGTTAATTTAGTTTCCTTTGTTGTCATATTTGTACTTATCATGCTACAGGTCATACCAGTACCTATCATACTAGTACTGAGAATAATCCATTCAAACAATCCATCTCAAGCCTTCACCCTTGTCGACATGAACATGACATTTCCTGATAGCAACAGAGGAGTATGAACCAGTTATCTGATGCCCCTGCTCAAACTCAATACCTTTCACAGGTAGAGGAAGCTTCTGGGGACCAGACGAGGCATCTGAAGCCATAGAAGACTCGTCGTCGTTATCCATGAAGCTAGACGCCTAATAATCATAATTTTGATATCTTTCAACAACCTTTGCTAAAATCAAACTTTTCTTCTGCCGCTAGTCAATACAAACTTGTTGGTTGTACTCTTATATCTGTAGTTATCCACATAGTGATCTAAATACATTGTCTAGCTAGATTCGAATATTTCACTAGCCCTAGTGTCTGCATATTCACTTTTCAAATATTGGAATGGAGCAACATAAACATGTCTCAACTCTTCACATGTTGGATACATGAACAATCTCTACAAAATTTCTTTCATGTTGTTACTCGACATAGAGACAAACGATTGGGTGTAGAAGTTAAAACTGGTTATATGTTTGGAATACATATGAACAAGTCATATGAGTGAAATGATGACACTCATCTGCTACTGCTGTCCTTATTTAACATAAAAAAATTCCAGGTTTAGCGAGCTACCTCTTGATTCCTCAATAATGCAATCGACATCTTGCTTTGTATCCATTGTTATTTCTTTAGGATAATTCATAGTACCTCTAAGCCTTTGATCTAGTACCTCTATATCATTGCTTGCTTTCAATTTTAGTAAATTCCCTTAGTTTGATAAAGCTCAAAATACAAATAATTCATGGGTTAGTATAGTGGATACAATCCATGCATCGTTGTCAACTTATTTCTCCCAATCCTCATAATTGATTCATTGATATGTTTTTTTTGGAGGTGGCAAAACTTGGTAGACTTTGAGAGGGTAGTCATTAACAATTTTTATTAATTGATTGCTATGCATCATATGTTTTTTTGCTAAAATTGACAAAATCGATTGGAATTTACTTCTCAATGAACAATGATATAAATGTCACTGATCATTATCATTGAATTTTAAAATGCATCTCTACTTAAGAATATATAATTACTTGGAAACTAACCATGCCTTAAAAGCCTATGCTTTTAATCTTTAAAAAATGATGTTCATCATTTAATTTAAATAGTTTTCCAGATCCATCACATTCATGTTAGTTTTAGTGATCGACGTTTTGAACCCATAACTATGGTTCATCTTCACGATATAAAGAAATGTGGAAAATTGATCAAACTCAAAATTATAATATAAAAAAAAGGAAAAATTAAGTTGGAAACTAACCGACAATAAAACCCTAAACAGAAAGAAGAAAGGTTATATTATTATATTATAAGATGTGTATATAATATAGTCTAAATAATTAATTAATAAGATAATATAAATATATTCATTTATTAATATTAATCAAAAATAAAAATTAATTATGATGTTTTTTGTTTAGTAATTAATTTTAAATGTATTATATATTATAGTTTAAATATTTAATTAATAAATATTTATATAAATATAATTATATATTAATAAGAAATAAGCATTAATTATGATATTCTTAATTGATTTTTAATTATGATATTTTTTAATTAATAATTCATTAGGATGATTATTAAAATTGATTAATATATTCGTTATTGGTTTTAGTTAAGTATAATTTGGCTTAAATACTATAGGAAATGATATTACTTAATAAGAATAAAGGAGAACAATATTATTGCTCATTTTATATATATATAGATAAAAGATTATATATATTCATTAATAACATTTATTACTACTGCGTATAATTGAAACGTAACTATTATTTTTAAACGAAAATAGAACATAAAATTTTGTACAATATGGAAATTAATGCATATATTTTAGGATATGGCACTTGAGAAATGGTTAAAATGGTAGTCTTCAAATCAAATTCTATAACCATATAATATCTTTTAATAGCTCTCATCGTACGGGAGGACAATTGTCATAAGCAATAACTTTAATGCGACTTTTTGAAAGTTTTTCCGGCGATTTTTTCGGGTGAAAATCCGGCAGTGATTTATTGAAATCCAAGTTTGATAGCTAATTTCTGCACAATGAAACCGTTCCAGGGTTTTTCAGGGTAGTGAATCCCAATATGCAGTTAAAAAACCATTTTAACTGCAACAAATCATGATTTCATCTCAATTTCTTCCGCCGGATTCCGTCACCGGAATCTCAAAAAGTCGCATTATAGACAACTCCATAACTTTGTTGTTCTCGCCTAATAATCAAATGGTTTTAATTTTACATTCACAATATATACTTGTCCAAACCTTGGTTAGCCTTATGTTTTTATAAGGGGCTAAGCAATTCATTCTTTATTGTGATTTGAGGATGTAGTAAATTCCTTTCATGTCATTACTGGTCACTTTTAAATTTTATATTTGTATGTCAAATTTATATAAATCATTTCATGCAACGTTGGACTCACTGCTATGGTCCCTTTTACATTATTTTTTATATAGTTATTATTATAATTTAAATTAGCAAAATAAATGATATACTAAATTATCATGATATATAGATATATTTTAGTCAATATTGTGGTTAATTAATTTTATTTTTTTATTTAGTAAGATTTATAAAATTTGAATCAATGACTTAGCGTAAGGAGTGTTTTAATAGTGCACCCATAATTTATCAGTCCAAAGCCCATGGGTTGTTGTGGTTAAACTTCTCACTTATGCTTCATTTTAATTAATTAATTTATGACATCTTTTACATCGATAGTGCATAAAAAAAATTATTATTTTAAAGTGGAAGAAACTATTTTTGTAAAAAAAGAAATTCCATTTTTAAATAAAACATAATGTTGAATTTGATTCATATTTTTAAAGTTTTTTTTTTATAATTTATACATAATACATTTTGTTTTAATTTTTTTAATAATTTTAAATTAATGTAAATATTTTAAAAAATAATTAAACTTTTAGATTAATTAAAATTTTAATTTATTAAATTATCAAATTTCAATAATAATAATAATAATAATATATTTTCTTTTTTTTGCTAAAGCAAGAGTCGTACCTTCTATTCATTATAAACAGAGAAACAAATTACATATAATACAACTACCCAAAGAGACCTAAGGGACATAGAATCCACTATCCACTTAGGGCTTGGGTACCAAGCCAAAAGCTTGACAAACAGACCACGGGCCCACAAACTTAACTGCGAGACCTTCAAAAAACATACCAAAGCCTAAACCGCCCGAAATGTTTGTAAAGATCTGTTAGATGAGACGCATATCGGAACCAAAAAAGGTATATTCTTTGATTCCAAAAATGGACCCGATGAAAATATAGAAACCATACTAAACAGATTTCGGGTCCGAATGGTGGAATAAACATCGCGCATGTGATCCGCCCGAAATAATAATAATAATATATTTTCAAAAATATACTTAATTTTATTTTAAATCATAAAATCATTGCCCTTAAAACAAAGTATATAAAAATAAAGATTTCACAATTTAGGTTGAGTATATGTTGGCTAGTATATGTTCACAATTTCACAAATGGTTTCGTTGTAGTCTAGTTGGTTAGGATACTCGACTCTCACCCAAGAGACCCGGGTCTAGTCCCGGCAACGGAACCATTTGTTGGCTTAGTGGGTCTTGACCCAGGTTCAGAGTTAAGTTTGCCAAACAAATCCCTACACTACTAGCCCTTTCGGCATCAGCCCGTGGAGCACAAACTGAAGTCTCACCCGAAGCAGTATGGGGGGATGACGGAACCAAGTTTTTGCACCCAGAGATTAGTGTAATGTCGTTTTGTGCCCTAACCACAGCTTCGCACAGATCGATAAGCCTTAGACTTCCTTGAACCAACCTCTAGGGCTTCGCGAAAGTCTACCTCTGTCTTTCGCGGACCCTAAACAGGTGAATCAACCACTTACGCGCCTCTGTATTTACCCTTAGTTCTGTATTCATCGAGATCTGCTTAAGTGTTTGATAACATTAACATACAACAAGATATTCTTCGTGTAAACAGTTATTATTACTCGCATTCATATGACAATGTAAATCATGTAAAATCATGCATCAATACAGTAATAATTCATAAACCCATCATTCATCATATAAAATAGTGCATTCATTCATAACAGAAATAAATAGCCAAAACACATGAATTGCTGGAATAATCTCTTTATTAATGTTTATGTTCTTCTTACAGACTCAAGACTTCCCTGCGCACTCAGCTACAAGGGTCTATGCACTCAGTTGCAGACTCTACTCTAGGCCTCTGCGCACACAGTTGCAGAGCCTCTCTTCTACTCTAAGACTTCTTTTCTCTTCCTTCTATTGACCCATTACATCTTCATCCTTAATTATCATCCCTTAGACTCTCCTTTTGATACAATCCCATGGTCTGCGGACCATGGGTAGATCTACTAAAGGCGACACAACTTACATAAAAGAAGGGTAAAACCCTTTATGACATTTTACTATCTATGCGCTCTGTGACCACATCTTGCAGAGGTTTTACATTCTTTACAACAAAACTTGAGCTTTTTTCCCCAAAACTTGGGTTTTTGCCCCAAATTTGACCCTAGGGGACCTTGTCCCAATAATATAGATTAAGTAACATTTGCATTAACCCCACTATAAAGTATGCATACGCTATAAGATGGATGAATTTCTTCTTCCATATCTATGTAACCACCAAGATAGAAGTACTTTAGGCAACTTTATCTCAATAATACACTACATTTTAAGCCCCCTTATCATTTCAAACAAGGAAGTATGACCCCATTGGCCTTGATTGTCCCCACTACAAGGTATGCTTATGTTGCAAGTCTGATAACTCCGTGTATATGACACATAACCCTATGCCAACCTAGACACATAAGTAAAGTGTGACCCTAGAACAAGATTTCACTTAAACAACCATTTTCATTAACAATCCAACCATGAACAATGATTAACCAAGGAGATTTAGTGGCCCATTCGGGGAACAAAATCCAAAAGATTCCACATGAATTCAAAAGTCCCATGTTATGTTAGAACATGGGTCCAACAAAACTAAACTAACTTAACATGGAGTGTGCCTTAGAGGCCAACGTGATTAACATACACCTCCCCCAACATGTGGTCTCCCTATATATGTATGACCTTGGATCGATTTCCTAAGTACCTGATTGGGTACATGCACGTTTTAAATGCATTATTTTACCTACTTTGATTCTCAAAGTACCTTAATTCAATGTATGCATATTACTTCAATTATGGTTGATTCTCAAAGCACCTCAATTTAGTGTATCTTTTTATTGAAGTATATTAATTAAGAATCAATTAGGATTTGATTCTTAAAGCACCCGTGGAAATCTTAATAAGATCTACTAATGATTGTTTATCCTTACATCTTACCACTAAGAGGGCTCTTGTGTTTTTCCTATTCAAGTAAGGAAAAACTTTGCCTTTGGATAGAAAACCATAATGTAATGATAGACAAATAAAACTCTACAACAAAATACAACATATTTGTAATTCAAAATCTAAATCTAATTTTAATTATCATTGTACAACAAAATATAAAGTTAAAAACCTTTAGTTAATTTTACATAAATATATAATAAAAACTTACAATCAAACTAAAAAATAATTAGACTCCATGCTATTACATTAATTTTCCTTCCATATATCTTGGTGATATTTCATGTTTATTTTTTAAATATTTTAATTAAAAATAAGTTTTATTATCATTAAAGTAAATAATACAATTAATCGGTTTATAATTAATTTTTATTGCTTGAAATTTACTATAAAAAATAACTACTTTGATTCAAGTTTTCAAAAAAATTATTGCTGAAAACAATTATTGATTCAAGTTTTTAAGAAATTATTGATTCATGTTTTATTTTTTTTCCAAAGGAAAAAACGAAACTTTTTATTAAGACAATAAAAAGTTTACATTGCACATGCTGACGCATCTCTGTTCATCCTGTGTGACTATTTTGTCTGTTTTACAAAAAAATTTGCTGCCTTTTGCTTGAGATCAGTTTCCCTTAATATGCAAACTGTCCCTGATTCATCTTCTTTTCTTGTTTTGACCGGAACTAAGGTTCCTTTTGACTACAAAAACTTGAAAAAACTAAATACTGTCCAAAACTGCTGTCCAACAAAACCGGGTCTCCTCAACAGAGAGGAAAACAACCCGTTACATAAGCATAATAGTTATATATAATTGTCATTTTGCCGTAGCTTAAAGAGTCTGATTTTTTGCATATGAGAGAAAAAATTTAGATTTTTATATGAAAAGGAAAGACAAAAAAGAGCTGCCTGAAATTCAGAAAAAAAGATCATGAGGAGGCTGTTCGGTCCTTCTGATTTGTCCTTGGTTATCCTCTAAGATTTTCCAGCTGCCCAAAACCTGTTGTAGACCGTCTTTAGAAAGCTTGTCCGCTGTATCATTCCTTTCCCTGTAAATGTGACATAGAGAGAAGCTGTTAAAATATGATTTTAATATCTGAATTTCCTCCAGGATTTGTTTTAAGACTTGATTACTGCATGTGCTTTGACCGTTTACCCATCTGATCACATTTTGGGAATCTCCGAAGATCTGAATTGTGAGAGAGTGCCTTTGAATAAGCCAGCATAGAAGGAGTTTCAGGGCGAGCATTTCTGCATAGTTGTTTGAACCTGTTCCTAAGCCTACAGAAGCTTTAAGAATGTGAGTTGAGTTTTCGTAAATGACTAAGCCTGCTCCTGCTTTATTGTTTTGAGATGCTCCATCGAAGAAAGCCCAAGGGATTCCTTCTGTTATATGAACTTCTGGAACGCTTCTTTGGGGATGGGTTTCCTTAGGTTCTGGGATACTGGAATAGATTGAAATGCTTTGGATTGCTGTAATGGTCACTGGGGTTTCTTTGTCCTGGAAGATGCTTCTGTTCCTAGCTATCCATACCCCCCAGCTAATGATTAAAGGAAGATTGCGCATGTTCCCATTTGGAAATGAATGCCACCACTTCTTCCATGCTTCTTGCATATTTTCACCTTCCCATTCTAGCTTTTTGTTCAGGATGTTTCCTGCCTCTCCCCAAATCTTAAGAGTTTCTGGGCACTTTAGGAAGAGGTGATTTATGGATTCAGCTTCCAGTTTGCATAAAGTGCATCTCCCTGGCCCGTACATAAATCTGGACTGCAGAATGTCCCAAGTTGGGATTTTACTTTTTAGAATGCACCAGAAAAGGATTTTTGACTTTGGAGGGCTTTTAAGTTTCCATAGCTGTTTCGACCACCATTCCGGATCTCCCCATCCTTTCCTGGACATGAGGAATTTGTAGCCACTCTTTGGTGCATATTCCCCTGAGTCTGCATGCGCCCATATTAACTCATCCTGCCTGTCGTTCAGCCTTACATTGGATCTGGAAAGTTCCTGTATAAAAGTTCTCCATTCGTTCCACCATCTATGCTCTAGCTCTAAATCTTCTTCACTCTTCCATGCTTGTCCCCAAATGGTTGAAAACCCCGGCTTTTCCACTTGACTTAAGAAGAGAATACCTTTTTCTTCTAGATGCTGAACTAGGCCAGGAGGGAGGACATAGTTTTCGTTGCATCCTACCCAAGGGTCCTTCCCTATCTTTACCTTTTCTCCATTCCCAACCTTCCATGCAAGACCTTGCTCTATCACCTTGAAAGACTCCACTGTTGCTTTCCATATTACAGAGACGTTCTTTTGGATCTTGACTGGGTTCCTGATCCACTCTTCCAATGGAGATGGGTCAATATATTTTCTTTTTACCGTTCTTGTCCAGAGATTTTCCATCTTAATAAGTCTCCACCCTGATTTGGCTGCCAGTGAGAGTCTGAAGTCAGGGAGGCTTTTTATCCCCCAACCGCCCCAATCTTTTGGCCTCGCCACTTTCTCCCAAGCAACCCAAGGAAGAACCGAGTTTTCTTTTGATCCTGCCCATAAAAATCTGCTGCAGATTCTCCTTATTTTCTCCAATACTCCTTTTGGAACCCATGTTAAAGCTGCCCAGAAAACTGGTATGGCTAGTAACACAGATTTTATTAGTGTCAATCTCCCTGCTCTGGATAGCCATTTGAAACTCCAGTGGTTGATTTTTGCTTCAATCTTTGCAATTAACCAAGACCAGTCCTCTTTCCTGTATGCATTCGGCTTCAGCCAGAATCCTAAATATTTAAACGGGGAATCCATGTTGCACATTCCATAAGGGAAAAGAGAGTTGAGCTGAGCTTTTTCTTGTCTGTTTAGGCCTTCCTCTATAATCTGAGATTTCCTGGGGTTAATCTGCATTCCAGTAGCTTTCAGAAAAAGGTCAAAGATGTTTTTTAATTCCTTAAGTTCATTTGTGGCACCATTTGTAAAAACCAAAATGTCGTCTACAAAGAGAAGGTGAGATATGAACAAATTTACTGCTGCCTCAATACCTTTTACCTTACCTTCCCTTTTAGATTTTTGAATCAGCTGGCTTAAGCCTTCAGCAACTAAGAGAAATAACAAAGGGGACAGGGGGCATCCTTGCCTCAACCCTCTCTGTCCTTTAAAGAAGGGGGTGGCTGCGCCATTTATGAGGATTGCATAGCTGACATCTGTGATACACCCCATGATCCATCTGATAAAGTCCACTTTGAATCCTAGGTGCGTTAAGAGCAGACGAATATATGTCCAGTTTATCCTGTCGTATGCTTTTGATAAGTCTATTTTGATTACTGCACCCTTCTTATTTTTCATCTTTACACTATGTAGGACCTCCTGTGCCACCCCAATTGCTTCATGTATTTGCCTTCCATTCAAGAACCCAAATTGTTCAGGAGAGATATGCCTTGATAGGATTGGTTTGATTCTGAGTGCTATCACTTTTGCAATTATTTTATAGATACTGTTGCATAAAGAGATAGGTCTGAAATCCTCAAAAGATTCCGGGGCTTCCTTTTTTGGAATGAGAGCTATGAAGGTTGCATTGAAAGGACTGTAGATTTCTCCCTTCTTCCTTGACTCCTCTACGACTTCTGTGATTTCTTCTCCTATCTGCTCAAAAAAATGTAGAAAGATCTCTACTGTCCAACCATCCGGACCGGGGCTCTTCTCTTTTGCCATAGATTTGATAACACTTTCCACCTCCTCCTTCGTAACAGGGTCCATTAAATGGTCCGCTTCTTCCTCCTCCACGTATCTATGGAAGCACTGCGCTGTTTGGATGACTTCCGCAATGGTGATCTCACCATTGTCTTTAAATAAGGATTGGAAGTGATTCACCCCAAGAGCTGATAGGGCTTCAAAAGTTTTAGCCTCCCCACCTTCTTCATTTTTTAAGTTCCAGATGGTATTTGCACTCTTCCTCCCTTTTGCATAGTTATGGAAAAAACTTGTGTTATCATCCCCTGCTTTGAGCCAGATTGCTCTACTCTTGAGTCTCCATTCCTCCTCCTTTGCCAGCAGGATTTGATTCTTGTGCTTCTCCAGTGCTAAAATTTTCTCTTTAGATTCCTGAGTCACATAGCCATCCGCCTCTATGCTTTCAAGCTTTTGGAGTTCCTCGTTTATCCTAGATATTTCCTCAGTCTGCTTTGCTTTTCTGTCCTTTGCCCATAAAATTGTTGCCTTCTTCAGTCTTTTGAGATTTTCCATGAATAAGAATCCTTTGTTCTCTTGTGAGCCTCTGTCAGGATGAGACCAAGTTTCTTTGAATAGTTTATTGAAAGATTCTTCTTGTAGCCAGGAAGCATTGAATTTGAAAGGGGCAGGTGGTTTTGGGGGAACTTTGGAGAGCTCGAGGTAGATAGGGAAGTGATCCGATGGACCCCCTTCTTCAACCCATTGCCTGAATAAAGGAATCATAGCAGATAAGTCCTCATTGAGTAAGAAGCGGTCTAGTCTCTTCGCCACCCTTGCTTCTCCTACTCTTCTATTCCTCCAAGTCGGCTTTAGCTTGATGAGGTTGGCTTCTATCAGATTATTTGAGACTAATAGATTCTGGAAAAAATCTGTTTGCGGATCCTCTCTTGCAGCTGGACCCCAAGCTTCCGCTCTTCCTAATGAGAAATTTAGATCACCACCCAACACCATATAATTATTCTTCAAAAGCGAGTTCTCCATCAACCCATTCCAGAATGGTATCCTTCCCTGGCAAGGACCATATATATTTAGGATAGTTAGAGGAAAATCGAATTCTGTAGTCTGACATTCTAGTCCCATCACCTGCTTCATTCCCCATTGGTTCCTGAGCTTAATTCTCCCATCTCTGTATCCTACAGCCAATCCTCCTGAGTGACCATCTGAGTCCAAGGCTGAAAATTTCCACCCTGGAAGAAGAGCGTTTAGCATTGTTTCGATTTCCTCCCCGTTCCCCAGAGTCTCCTGAAGAAGGAGGACATCCGCCTTGGAGTTCATAACTATCTCCCTAAGAGCCAGTTTTTTAGGTTTACTGGCTAAACCCCTACAGTTCCAAGAGGTTATGATCATTTAAGGGCAGGGACGGGGCTTTGCACTGCTCTAAGTGCCCCTGTGATAGATTGTTGCTTCCCGTCTGCCACATCGAATTTTGCCTTGACTTGGGCCATAGATAGATTGGATTTCCTACCCCTTTTTTTCCTGGACTGACTCTGAGGGTTGGAAGGTTCGATGCCCCCCATTGATGACATAGGGACAGGTTTAGTGTCCAGAGAGCGGAGGTTATAGGGGCATATAGGTTGTTGGGCCTGAGAGGAAGGTTCAGGGCGGCACCCGTCACAATTCAGATCTAGGGAGGGGATAGCGGCTGAAATGATTTCAATACAATTTTCCAAATTACCTTCGTCCAAATTTGCATTATTAACATTTTTTCCAGAAAGGGAGATTTTAGTGAGAGGATCATGGGCCAAACATTCATCCAAGCATTCATCTTTATTTTCAATATTAAAAAAAGGAGAATGATTTGGATCCAGGCTCGTACCCTTTGGATCCTCGGCTGGCCTTGGGTTTGAGCTCGGATGTGCATCTTCAGGGTTCTCCTTTGCGGTCCCGGGTTCCGTTCCTTCTTCTGCCAGTTTCCTCGGAGATTCCTGAAGATCTGCTCTCTGGAATTGCCTCCCCTGCTGCGGGTCTAAATCCATTGTTTCATCTTCCTGATCGTCTGAGATCTCCTTGTTTTTTCGAAACTGGAAGTGCCTATTGTCTTTTTCCGGCCTCGCCCTCATTCTCTGGAACCTCCTCCACCGCCTGCCTAAAGGGCATTCCTTAGCCAAGTGCCCGTACTCATGGCATCTATGGCAACGGAAAGGCAGAAATTCGTAATCCAAGATTTGTTCAAAGACATATTCTTTATATTGGAGATTTATCTTCTCTGCCAGTCCTCCGCTTGGATTAAGACTTACAAGAATCCGTGCCATTGCTCTGTTGTGTGTTTCCTGGAAAGACATGTCTGCCTCCAAGTAAGTGCCCAATCTATTCCCGATCGCCTTGAAGACCGACTCGACCCAGAGGAACGATGGTAACCCTGGTGCTCTTACCCAAACCGGGAAAACATCAGCTTTTTCATGGGCTGCATCGAACAGAGGGCTCCATTTTTTGAACAGCACCGGGATGTTTCCGAGTGTCCAATTCCTCTTCAGCACCCACTCTGCTGCCCCTTTGTTTTTGAAATGCACCGAGAACCATCCTTTTGCTAAAGTCAAGACCCTGAAGTCTCTGATTAGATCAGTTTGCCAGTTCTGCTTCCCCCAGGATTGAATGAAATCGGATGAGAATTTCTTACCCCTTGCTCTGCCGACCAGGGTACATTCTGCTACCTCCAGTGCCTCTTCAATTTGCACATCCATGCCCAGCACCAGGTTCCCTTCTACCCCTTGGGATTTTATCAGTCTCTGCTTTTTCCTTTGCCCCCCTGTGTTTTTTGTTCCTCTGGCGGTGTCTCTTAATCCCTCATTCTCCTCCTGCCCTCTTTGGGATCCCGGTTCGGTGGACAGGGGCAGGGATCTTGACTCCGGAGTGACCTCTTTCGAAGTGTTTAACGAAAAATTTAGGGACTCAAGGAGAGATTGATTTATTACCTGAAAACCCTGATCTGCTCGATTGTCTTCCCCCCTTGAATCCTGGAAGTCTTCGTGACCTTGATCCTTCCACCCGATTTCCTTTGGGCTATTTATGCTCTTTGCAATGGAAACCCTTGTGACTGTTGCCGTCCTTCCCGCATCGCCTTCAGGGCTTTGCCCTAGCTTCGACCCGAGATTGACTATGTCTTCTAAACCACCAGAGAGGATCGGACCTGCAAACCCGAGTTTCCCCTTGCTGCCGAGATGTGGATTGAGAAGACCTGCATGTGGGTCTTCCTTGCTCAACCTTTGAATCTGTTGCAAGTGCTTACCCCCCTGTTGCACCACAGCCGTTCCTTCCAACTCCTTGGGCGAATTTGTGAGGGTTTGGGTCGGTCTTTTTGCTTCCGGTAAAAACGGAGGAGAAACTAGGGCTTCCACCGTTCCAAAATAACGCTCTATGTTCTGAGCAGTTGGATCTTTCCCCCAAACGGAGAGGATGTCCTCCATAGCTGGGTCTAAGTCAATGCCCTCGTCTGAATTAACCATGGTTACTTTCACTGGTCACAGGATGCTTGTCTGCTTATCGAAAACAGGGGAAGCGCTGTCCGTTGTTCCTGATCCCTTTACCCCTGTGGTAAATTGCCTTCAAGTTTTACTGTTTGCTGAGCCCTCCAGTTGTCTATTGCATGGCGTCCGAAACCTCCACCTGCCGTTCTCCTGACGATCTTTTACCGGTGCAGACGGACGACCGCTACCTCCTTCCCTTCCATAGCTGATGGGCCCTATGCCTTGGCCCTACGGCCCTAGATCCAGCTCTGCGCCAGCTGCCAAACCCTCCCTGCTCCCATTCATGTTTTATTATTTTTTATAATTAAATAAATTAAATTATAAATAAATATGAAAAATAATCTTACGAGTGTATTCATACATTATAACTAACATTTGATGTTCGAACTTAGACATTTTTGTGACCATGCAAGACACTTGGTTTTACCACATTAAATACAAGTATGAAAATGTTTCAATTTAACATCATAATTTTACATTGTGATTGTTCTACTTCCAAAACTTTGTGATTTTGTAAAATGATTTGGTCAAGAGAATATTAGCTATGAAACAATGAACTTAACAAAGATGATTAATTGAAGGTTAATACAATCAAACTCAATGCACACATAAAATTAAAAACTAAGGCTTATACTTTGCCCATTATTATGATTACATCTCTCTCAATTACCCCCAATGAAAGTTTCGTTTTTTTACTCTAGTTTAACTATATTTAAACTAAGTGAGAGTATCTACAATGAAGCACTTGGTCAAATGTGGCAGTTGGTTGATACCTTTCAAAGTTCAATAAATTAAACTAAGCGGCAAGGAATGCTAGCTTTGCGGCCTTCTTTTCCTATAATGGTCGCTCTAAACCACTCTTAATTTGTAAAGCACTCAGGAAAACACTTACCATAACAATAGAGAAACTTGAAGATCCCTGATGGAAAAGTAATTATGAATACAATTTTTGAAAAGTCTTAGTTGTTCACCGATGCTTATTACACAATTACATCCTCCAACACTAGTTCGTAAGCCGAAGGATAATTATTCAGTTTATAGTTCTCTATAGACTCCAATAAATTTCTAGTATGTACTTTATTGCTGGAGCCATAACATTTTAGTGAACCACAATGATTCTTTGCTAGCATAGAAATAAATGTGTACATCACAAGTAAACAAGCATTTTCTTCATCATTTTTCATTTTAACTGAGGAAGGAAGGCACCTCTGTCTTCATCATCCTCACTAGTTTTCCATGAATATATTAATATCTACAAATATCTCTGTTGGGCCTTAGTTTTGATCTTATTTTGCTTTGAGAAACTTACCTAACCATCTATTTATCCTTCATTTTCACTCCATCCATTCCATTTTAATGAATATTTGATGTCTAATCAGGTATTTAGCTTTAATTTGTCAATTTCTAAAGTTTTTATAAAAGTTTAATTTTAAGTGCAATTTTGGCAATTTCAGAAATTCCCGTAATCACTTCATGGTTGACATGGATGCAGGCCACTTCAGCACGAATGGAATACATGAATGGAAAGCTTGGGAACTAGGACCAAGCCACCTATGCTTGGTTCCAACAGAACGAGCTTTATTATGCCTATTTGGAGCTAGTCAATCATGACTAGTCATCTAGAAATCCCATCTAAATAGGGCAGTTTTGAGATTCCATGATATTAGTCATATTTCTTGGGATGAGGGGAGTGGGTTCGACTTGGATAGGTGGCTTAGAGTAGATAGGTTTGTTAGAGTGAATGTAGATCAGTTGGTTTCATGAAACTCCTTATTTAAGAGCCACAACTTTGATGGCTCAACACATTGACTTATGATACTTTTATGCTGTAATATTTTTGGTTTGAAGACTTAATTTGAAGACTTGTGCTACTCTCATTTTTTCTGCTCAATACATGGATGTGTGACTGATATAAAGCTTCTGATATCATCTTCAAAATTGTGCAAGGCAAGGGTGGAGGGCCCCCACTCCAAGCTAAGTACACTTCCAAGTTAAACTAGTTTTATTTCATTGCAAATCTGGTTGATTGTAGCTTTAGTTTTTCAAAGTCTTATTTCAGATTGCCTTATGGTTATGCATAATGATTGATTTTATTTGTTAATGGTTTATTCATCATTTAATTGAGTTGGAAAACAAGTGTTCAAGTTGGGCATTCCCTCTATGAAATGGTGAATCAGAACTAGTCTCTTTTGTTTACATGCAAATAGTTTGTTTCCATTTAGATTTATATCTTGAGATGAATGAGTTATGATGGAAAACTTTAAGTGTCTCTTAAGTTAAGAGCTTCTTTCATGTATAATTTATGCATCTTGAGTTTTTGGTTACAATCTCTAATTCATTAAGTAATAACTGAGGTGGAAGTGGACTTCTTGAGTTCAAGAACCCTTTCAATGTTTTCTCTTTTGAGCTGATTGAATTAGAGTTATAAGATATATTCTCTTTAGCTTTTAATTATTTATCTTTCAAGGTTTGGTTATATTAGATCTTCACAAATAGTGAATTTGCCTCAAAGAATAAACAACCCGGATTGATAATAGATAATTGTGTTAGTTTAGGAACATAAATTAGCTCAACATTTTGGCGCCGTTGCCGGGGAGGCAAATATCGGCATAGTCAATAGAGAGATAAAATCCAAAATACACAAAAACATTAGTTACATTTCATTTCTTTAATTATGTTTCTTTATGCCTAGAGTTAGAGATCCTCAAGGTAGATTTATCAAAAACCCCCAAGTAGAGATAGGATCATCACATACACCTGTTACTGGTAATCCAATCATTGAAGAGCTGATAGAAAAACAAAGAAGTGGCCAAAGATTAACCTTGATTGAAAGGAAAACTTTGTCAACTTGGGAAGCAAAGCAAAAATTCTCCACTTCCGGAAAACCAAAAGAGAAAGGAAAAAAAATTGTTTTTCCATCCATCGATCCTCCTATCTTCCCACAACTTGAACCTCCACCTGAAATTGAAACAACTCAACCAATGGCAGAAGAGGGACATGGATCCATTCATCTTACTCCTGAAGAACAAAGAGCTGAAAATGAAAGACAAGAAAGAGAATGGAGAAGAAAGAGAGAGGAAGAAAGGAAACACGAAAATGATAGGAAGTTAGAAAATGACAGGAAAAGACAAGAAGATGGACTTGACCAAGAATCTACTTTTGGTTTCCCGATAATAGATACAAGTGCAATACTAGGAGAAGAAGTAAAAATGAAAAACATTCCACCTTCTGTGTTGCCAAACTTCTATGGAATGTCTACAGAAGATCCTGATTCATTCATGTTTGAATTCGATATCTTATGTAGAACATATGGTTATACTGATGATGTTCATAAGCTCCGTCTTTTTCCTGCAACATTAAAGGCAACAGCTTTAAAATGGTTTATGGGTTTAGGAGAACAAACAATAGCCTCCTGGGATGATATGCGAACAGTCTTCCTTAAGAAATATCAGCCTTATTGTAGATCTAGAGATTCAAAGGAAGATGTGTTTAGAATGACACAACAAGAAGATGAAAATCTAGAAGAATATTTAGAACGATTTGCATATAATCTTCAGAAGTCTAAACAACATTCCTTAAATCAAGAAACTGTTCGCACAATCTTCCTCAAAGGCATAAGAGATGAGTACCTTGACATTTTGAATGTAATGGGTAAAGGAGATATTTCAAATCTTCCATTTGATGAAACTGTCGAGTTATGTCAGAAATATTCTAGAGGAAGATCAAAAACCGGAAGAAGGGAAGCAAGTTCTAAAGCAGCAAAGTCAGCTGCAGCAGGGAAAACAAGAGCTGAAATAGGAAGTCTATTGGAAAATTCCAAAACAGATCTTTTGAGTACATTAGGGACACAAGTAGATGTGCTAAAGGCAAACAAGAAGAAAGAAGAACAAGAAAAAGCCTTAGCAATATTTTGTTCAAAATGTAAAAAGAAACATCCTTTGAGAGACTGTCCTTTAGATAGCATTCAAGTGTGTGGTCTTTGTACAGGCAATCACTCCACAGAAAATTGTGTAACATTGAAAGACTTACAAACTAATTCAATGGAAGAAATGCAAGGAGCAGAAGGTTTCTATTACGTTGCACCAAGAAGACCATGGCCACCTAGAATGCCTCAACCAAATCAGCCACAAATCCCTCAGCAAAATTATGCTTATCCATCTTATAATCCTTGGACCCCTCCAATGCCATGGCAAGCTTGGCCTCCATAACAATATCCACAACAACCTGCACAAGATTGGAGGGGATATGGTTATGGAAACCAACAACCTCAACAGTCTCAACAATATCAACAACATTACCAGCAACAGTACCAACAACCATTTTCATACCCACCATATTCTCCATCCATGCCATTTCCGCAACAAAATTTTGCATATCCATTCCAACAGCAGAATCCACCACCATTGTTAACACAACCACAACAGTTACAGTTACCTTCAAATCAACCCAGACCAACACAATTACCATCCCAACCGGTGGCCAATCCGAATAACAAAGTGGACAAATCTGCATATACTATAGAGGAAGCAACATGTTATCCTGCATATTCAATTCTTCCTCTTGATGATGTCCATTTAAGGTCTGGAAAAGTACTTAAGAAGGATTCTCCTCCAATTATAGAAGAACCAACTGAACAAGGAGAATCATCTGAAACAGCACAAACTAAGGTACAAAATCAGAAAGGAACAAATATTACAACACAAACACCACCTTATCCTGAAAGGTTGGTAGAACAACAAACTCAAAACCAAATAACCCTTCCTGAATTTGATATCTTAGATGAGTTAAAAAATGCATATGTTAAGATTCCTTTATTAAAAGCCATTAAAGAAATACCGATATATGCAAAGACAATAAAGGAATTGTGCATTCGGAAAGAAAGAAAGAAAAAGGAACCTGCAACAATCCAAGTCATTGGTAAATTAGCAAGTCTCATGTCTACTCAAACTGTAATAGAAAAATATATTGATCCTGGTATCCCAATGGTTACCATATCAATAAATAATTTCTCTGTACCTAACACATTAATAGACTTGGGAGCAGCTATAAACGTAATGACAATGGAGACAATGAAAACTTTGCAATTAAACAACATTAGATCAACCTCAACAGTCTTGGAATTAGCAGATAGATCTAAAGTTGTTCCTGAAGGAATGTTAGAAGATATCATAGTCTCATTGGATTCATGGGAATATCCTGTTGATTTCCTGATCTTGCAACCAAAGACAAACTTGGGAGGACATCCCCTGATATTAGGTAGACCATGGTTAGCCACTGCTGATGCCTTCATAGGATGCAGATCTGGAAGTATGATAATCTCACATGGAGATGAAAGGAAACATATCACTCTCTATTCACCTGCACAAACCACTTCTTTAGAATCAATACTTGAAACCCAGGAAAAACAACAGACAAAAGCAGTTTTAAGTATCAATCAATTCTTTGATTTTAGAGAAGAGGAGGAGAATGAAGATTTGATGGACCTTTTTATCTCATAACCAAGTATTTCAGAGTAGCTTAGGAAAGTTCAATATGAAGCTGCAAATGAACTTCTGAATCAATGTTTTCAGGAAACATGTACTATTCGAACTTTGCAAAATTCTTTGGTAGACATCTTTCCTGTAAACACAATTACCAACCCAACAATCAAAACAATTGAGGTACATCCTGGAAAACATTTAAATATTGGAAACCAGCTGCAATCAAAACAAGAACAAGAGGTAATTGCATTACTACAGAAATACTCAAAAGCATTTTCCTGGGATTATACTGATATGCAAGGAATCCATCCTACCACATGTATCCACCACATCTATACAGATGATAAACTTAAACCTGTTAGACAACCTCAAAGAAGAATGAATCCTATGATGAAAGAAATAGTGAAAGAGGAACTGCAAAAACTGTTAAATGTTGGATTCATCTATCCTATTTCAGATAGTCAATGGGTTTCACCACTGGTTGTTGTACCAAAGAAAAATGGAAAATGGAGGGTATGTATAGATTATCGAGAATTAAACAAAGCTACCTTAAAAGATCATTTTCCTTTACCATTCATTGACCAGGTGCTAGATTCTTTGGCTGGAAAGAAATACTTCTCTTTCTTGGATGGGTTTAGTGGGTACAACCAGATTAGAATAGCAACAGAAGACCAAGACAAAACTACATTTACTTGCCCATGGGGAACCTATGCATATAATGTTTTTCCATTTGGTTTATGCAATGCACCTGCAACTTTTCAAAGAGCAGTGCTTGCGATATTTGCTGATCTAGTCCATGAATGTGTCGAAGTTTATATGGATGACTTCACAGTGTATGGAAATACATACGATGATTGTCTTAACAATCTTGAGAAAGTCTTGAAGAGATGTATCGAAACAAATCTGTCATTAAGTAACGAAAAATGCTATATGATGTTAACAGAGGGTATAGTTCTGGGACACCATATTTCCGGCTCCGGAATTAAGGTGGATCCAGCCAAAATTCAAGTCCTAGTTAACCTGATGCCACCTACAACTCAAAAGGAGGTCAGAAGTTTCTTGGGCTATGCGGGCTATTACAGACGATTCATAGAAAACTTTAGCAAAATAGCTCAACCCCTGTTTAAACTATTAGCACGAGATGTTGAATTCCAATGGACGAATAGTTGTCAGAATGATTTTCAAATTTTAAAAGATAAGCTGTCAGTGGCACCCATACTTCGAGGGCCAAATTGGTCTTTGCCATTTCATATTTCCACTAACGCATCAGATACTGTAATAGGTGCTTCTTTGAGACAGAAAGAAAATTTGTTCAACTATGCAATATACTTTATCAGTAAGAATTTGACACCTGCAGAAACAAACTATACAGTCACCGAAAAGGAAATGTTAGCCGTCATACATGCAGTAAACAAATTCAGGCATTACATAACAGGATATCAAGTTTTTATTCACACAGATCATTCAACAATAAAATATTTGATGAACAAACCCATCACTAATGGACGAATTACAAGATGGCTCCTGTTATTGCAAGAATTTAACATTACAATCCAAGACCGGCCAGGTAAAGAAAACCAGGTGGCTGACTTTCTGTCCCGCATCCAATCACCTGAAGACCCAAATCCAGTTATAGACAACTTCCCTGATGAACATCTGTTTGCCATAACAGTTAAAACACCTTGGTTTGCAGATATTGCCAATTATTTGTCATCTGGAAAATTTCCAACTCAATTCACTAGCAAGAAAAGAAAGAAAATTGTTAGAGAAAGTTCTAGGTATAGCTGGGTGAATGGTGATTTGTTTTATACTGGTTCAGATCTAATGATTAGAAAGTGTGTGCATGAATATGAAATACTAGATATTCTCAGGGCATGTCATGACGAACCATGTGGTGGTCATTTTGCAGACAAACGAACATCATATAAAGTGCTGCAATTGGGCTATTACTGGCCATCTGTCTTCAAGGATTCTAAGGCATATGTCAAGCAATGTGATAGTTGCCAAAGAATAGGGAGACCCATCATGTCAGATGAAATGCCGCTTAAACCGCAGGTCCTCATTGAGCCATTTGAGCAGTGGGCACTTGATTTTGTTGGACCCATTAATCCACCATCAAATGGAAAAAGGTACATCCTAGTGTGCACGGACTATGTGACCAAATGGGTAGAAGCCAAAGCAGTGAGCAGAGCGACAGAGGACACAGTGGTTACCTTCCTCTTTGAAGAAATTTTTGTAAGATATGGAGTACCAAGACAAATAGTGACAGATCAAGGAACGCAGTTTACATCCAAGTTAGTGCGGGATCTGACAGAGAAATATAAGATAAAACATAGGAAGTCTACTCCATATCACCCTCAAGCAAATGGTCAGGTAGAATCCACAAACAAGGTCTTAGAAAATATCATGACTAAAACGGTGCAGCTGAATAGAAAAGATTGGTCTGAAAAGTTAAAAGATGCATTATGGGCCTACATAATCACATGGAAAAATACAACTGGTTTTAGTCCATACCAGTTGGTCTATGGGAAAGAAGCTTTATTGCCTATTGAATTTCAGATACAAACCTATAGATTAGCAGCAGAATTGGGCATGGACCTAACTGAAGCACAACAACAGAGGATCATGGAACTTAACCAATTGGATGAACATCGTCAACAAGCAATTGAATAGACAACATTGGTACAACAACAGAGAATGAAATGGCATGATAGATACATTAAAACAAAGACATTTCATAAGGGAGACGGGGCCTTATTATTTGACTCCAAATTCAAGGATTTCAAAGCGAAGTTTACAACACACTGGCTAGGGCCATATGAAATTGAGGAAATCTTTGACAATGGAGCAGTAAAGATAAAGACCATTGACCAGGACCCCACCTCATTTGTTGTAAATGGTCATAGGCTGAAAGTTTATCATCAACCTATTAGTAAAGAGACATTCATGAAACAACTGGTAGAAGAAACATGACTGGAAATTATGGCTCTGCCATCTTCCAGTTCGAAAAAAGAATAAAAAAAATTGTTGTTGAAAAAATAAAAAATATAAAAAAAAAAAAAAAAAAAAAACATAAAAAAAGAAAAAAAGATATATGAAATAAAACAAAACATAAAAAATAATTTGTTTGCTGGTGAAAACCAAGCAACTGGCACCATGCAAACACGAATTCATAGGGGAAAACCAGGGAAACCTGGACTCTATGAATTCTATATTCTTGTTTTACTATTCTCACACAATTTCAATGCAGGACCTTTCCACAATTGACTTGAGGACAAGTCAAACTTTCAGCAAGGGAGAATCTTGTAGCAAGCTTTTAGCTGCCACAACTAAGGGATTGTGTTGTCCACTTTGGACCTGAAGCAAATTTGTTGCAGCAGAACCGGAAGGGACCTGAGCTGAAACATTATTACAGAAGGGACCTGAAGCAAACATTAGTTGCAGCAGATCAAATCATTCCAGAAGTATTGTAGAGGGACCTGAAGCAAACTTGTTGCAGCAGAACCAGATCAAAGCCGACAATATACCAGAAGCATTGCAGAGGGACCTGAAAGGAAAACATTATTAAAAGGGACCTGAACAATTCAAGAAATGGAGCATAGTGAACAAGGAGCAGTAATAAAATTCTACTTTTCATCTATCCACAACATTTTGGATTCCATTCCACCTGTACAAATAGCATTCAACATTCCACCTGTACAAATAGCATTCAAGGGAGTATATTCATAGCCATTTTGTGCTTGAAATTCAATTTTTTTTGAAACTTTTAGTTTTGATCTAATTGAAGTTAGTATCTGCGAATATTCATTAATATTCATTCCCAATATATACCCCAAATTCCCTATACATATTCCATTTCATTCACATACATTTCCTATACATCTTTTTATAACCCTAGGTATTTTCCTTAAACGCAAAAAGATCAAGCTAGGACAACTCTTTTCACCTGCACATAAACTCAGAGCATTAGAATGATTATAATTTTAAACATGACCCCAATGGTCATTTTAAAATTATAAAGCTATGTTATAAAAGGTATGCGCTATATAAGTTAAAGGCATTGAACATATATATCATAAGTTATATGAGCGCTAAAGTTATTTTTCAAATGCGCATAAGCTAATGGTATAAGGTATATATGTTGCAAAGAGAATATAGTATACGCATATATCAAATACATTAAGGTATAAGGTAATGCGCATATAACATGGAGGTATAAGGAATATACATAAATCAAATGCGCATATCCAAAAGCATATAACATAGTTATGAAGGGCCGCGGGTTATGATAATGAAGTTCATGGGTTACAAAGGAATGATATAAGGAGAAGGCCGTAAGCATTAGAGAATGATAGCGGAGAAACATGGTATTCAAACAAACATTATGGCATATAAATTTCCAACGCAAACCTATGATATTTAAAGTGCAAAGATTAAAGTTTGGGCGCATATCATATGGAGTATAAGGTATGTATTTGGCACATTTATGCAACCAGCCATATGATAATAATCAAACAGCAGTGCTGCGGCCAAGTCATGAAATAATATATGCAAATGTCATTGCAATGAAGGCGCACGATGGTGGCCATAATCAACGAGGGTCGCAGCAATGAACAAAACGATAACCCATAAACACCACGCAGGCCAACACACAGGTACGGTTTGACACGGTGTCATGGCAGTTTATGGTTATTGGACGATGGAGCGGCGGAAGATATGCGTATGAAACAATAATACGACCATCCTCATGACTCAGTCGGGCGACTGAGTCAATGAGGACGGCCATGTAACCACGCATAACAACACCAATGAATGAAACGCAGGGTATAGTAGTGAAACAGTCATAAACCAACCTCCCCTGTGTTGTTCAAATCACAAATCCTCATTGCCATAGCTAAGAAAATCATGTTTGAAGTCGCAGCATAGTAAAAGGAGAAAGGAGTGTATTGAGGTGATTTTAAAGACGAAATCTGAGTCAAATGAGTGGAGAAAGCCGAGTTTTGGAAGCAAGCAAGGTAAGACTGGAGTTTATTTCGCTCGGCGACTGTAGATATGTATGAGTCCTCGCCATTAACTCACAGATTTTGTTGCTTTGCCACCAGTTTGACTGACCGAAGAAAGAGGGATTTGAAGTGCTTGTTTGCATTCCACGCGCCCAGTGACAGTCAGGTAACACTAAAACCGTGATAACTCCAAGATGACAGCGCTTATGGATAGACTAAACAGATTTTTATGCGTCAATTATGGTGTAGAAACAGTGGTCAATCGTCCAGCATTTAAAGATTAGCTATTGCATGCATAACACGTTATAAGAATATGGAATCTAATGCATCAAACGCGGAGAGTTAGTTTGAATGCCGAAGTGCCAAGGGTTGTTTATATATGAGCGCTGATTGTTTAAACCATTGTTGCATTTAACCTTCCTTTTTGCTGCGTGCTGGTCTCTGTTAATATGTGGTGTGACCAGAACAGAGGAACGCATAAAAACAGGGAATGTTTGTCATATGAGTTGTTGACTACCAAACGAAATCAGATTGTTGAGCATTGTTGTATGTGTTATGGGCTGCCAAAACAAGGAACGCATTATTATATGCCAAAAGAGGTTGGATTGTGAAACAGATGAATGTTGTAGATTGCGTAGATTTCAAACTAATGAAATGCATTCATGCCGTAATGCGCGCCTGCGTATTGAGATTTTAATGTATTTATGCCATTTACATTAAAACAGAGGATTGAAATGCGTAGGGATTGATTGCATACATGCTATGTTGACTGCAAGACTTAGTTGAATGCCAAAATTTGCATTGTTTTGTGTCTTGAGGCCGAGAGTTTTTGTAGTCTGCGTTTTTAAAAAAAGTTTTGACATTGTTTATGAGCAGTAAGCATAATGAGGCCGAGCGCATGTAAGCTTATAACTCTGTCAATTAAATCCATGTGCATTACACAGTCAATCTTCTTGAGAATTTGTTGAAAGGCCGAGAGCAATTTGCTACATTATACAGTCAATTTTCTTGAGTATTTGTTGAAAGGCCGAGAGCAATTTGCTGCATTACACAGTCATTTTTTTTGAAAAATGGTAAAATGGGATTAGGCCGAGAGTGTTTTTGAGGATCTGTTGTGAGGCCGAGAGCCAATTTTTTTCAAAGTTTTTGTTTAAATACACAGTAACTCATGTTATTTTGAGCTGAGTAAACATGGTTATTGCTGCATGTGTATTTAATTTTCAAAAACAAACAGAGAGCAGTGTATTGATAGAAGATATTCAGGTGTTGTTTGCCTTAAACAGGGAATTGAAACAGTGCTTGTGCAGAGGAAATACAACAGAGGTTAAAGAAGTCAGAGTCAAACAAATTAAAGTTGAGTCAGAGGGGGAAGGTAAGCCTCGTTGCTTCCGGAATTTCATTTAAAAACAATAGTCATAATTTTTGTTAAAATGAAGTTAGTAACAGCAGTGGATTATATTGATTGGTTCACAGAAATCATGACAAGCCGGGTAGAACCAAGATTTCAAAGAGAAAGCTGGGGAAAAGAAACTGTAGAAAAACTGTATCAGTCAGGGATGATAGGATTTCTACAGAAGTTTAATGGCCATTCTGAGCAGATAACTAAATATTTCATCAATAATTTCAGCCAAGACCAAACTCAAGTAGGAGAAATCATTGTCCCAGTAACTCAAGAGTACTTGTCCAAAGCCTTAGATTTGCCAATGATAGGGGACATTTGATAGGATGAAAGGGATACCCAGGGAGTGGTTTAATGAACCATGGGGAGAACCGGTCTTGGTCATTCAAAAGTTCTTGACTTGTGATCGTGGATACAACATTGCTCACTTATATCATGTTAGATTACTACAGCATATCAAAGGGGATGATAGGATTAATTTACCATATTTCCTATACAAAAGTCTTGTGAAAATGATTGAAACAGTGAAACAGGAGCATAGGCCAAAGGCAGCACAGATATATCATCAAGGGTTAATCAAAATCTTAGTGGAACACCAGGTGAGATCAAAGGGCCTAGAATGGAAAGAATTCATGAATAAAAATCATTTTACTGAACAGTTTATTGAGATACAGGACAAAGTAGAACAGGAAAACAGGAGCTTGATGAATTCTCCCTTATATCCAAGAACAAGAGCTAGAAATATGGCCATGCATGAGACTGAAACATCTGTCATGTCTGTTCCTAGGAATAGGAATTCTATTGATTTGGAAAAAGAAGTAGAAGCATATTCTCCTAGAAAACCAGAAGAACATGATATGGCACAAGAACCCCTTGAAAGGGATTCCACATATGATAATGATGCAGGAGAATCATTAATGAAAACCACCCAGGACTTTGAAAAGGAAATTAATTTGGCCAAAATCCAAGACTTAACTGATCAGATAGAAATAAGAAAAATTGTGGAAAAGCAATTAAAAACAGAGAATAAGACACATAAAAAGGACAATGCAAAGCTGATTAAAACAAATGAAAAGTTACAAGAAGAAATAAGTAGGTTGAAAAGGAGAAATGAATTACTTTCCAAGCAAGCATTCAAATGGTTAAAGGACAAAAATATGTGGCAAGCCAAATATGAGAAACAAAAGGTTAAAGCAGCAATGTTGAAGGTAAAGCAGGAATCAAAATTAGATTGTTTGAACAGGGAAACAACTACAGGTACAACATCCACTTCAGAGGGAAGAAGGTCCAAGAGGAGCAAACAAGCATGGGGACATGCTTGATCATAAGCATGGAGAGATGTTGGGCCTTAGTTTTGATCTTATTTTGCTTTGAGAAACTTACCTAACCATCTATTTATCCTTCATTTTCACTCCATCCATTCCATTTTAATGAATATTTGATGTCTAATCAGGTATTTAGCTTTAATTTGTCAATTTCTAAAGTTTTTATAAAAGTTTGATTTTAAGTGCAATTTTGGCAATTTCAGAAATTCTCGTAATCACTTCATGGTTGATATGGATGCAGGCCACTTCAGCACGAATGGGATACATGAATGCAAAGCTTGGGAACTAGGACCAAGCCACCTATGCTTGGTTCCAATAGAACGAGCTTTATTATGCCTATTTGGAGCTAGTCAATCATGACTAGTCATCTAGAAATCCCATCTAAATAGGGCAGTTTTGAGATTCCATGATATTAGTCATATTTCTTGGGATGAGGGGAGTGGATTCGACTTGGATAGGTGGCTTAGAGTAGATAGGTTTGTTAGAGTGAATGTAGATCAGTTGGTTTCATGAAACTCCTTATTTAAGAGCCACAACTTTGATGGCTCAACACATTGACTTATGATACTTTTATGCTGTAATATTTTTGGTTTGAAGACTTAATTTGAAGACTTGTGCTACTCTCATTTTTGCTGCTCAATACATGGATGTGTGACTGATATAAAGCTTCTGATATCATCTTCAAAAGTGTGCAAGGCAAGGGTGGAGGGCCCCCACTCCAAGCTAAGTACACTTCCAAGTTAAACTAGTTTTATTTCATTGCAAATCTGGTTGATTGTAGCTTTAGTTTTTCAAAGTCTTATTTCAGATTGCCTTATGGTTATGCATAGTGATTGATTTTATTTGTTAATGGTTTATTCATCATTTAATTGAGTTGGAAAACAAGTGTTCAAGTTGGGCATTCCCTCTATGAAATGGTGAATCAGAACTAGTCTCTTTTGTTTACATGCAAATAGTTTGTTTCCATTTAGATTTATATCTTGAGATGAATGAGTTATGATGGAAAACTTTAAGTGTCTCTTAAGTTAAGAGCTTCTTTCATGTATAATTTATGCATCTTGAGTTTTTGGTTACAATATCTAATTCATTAAGTAATAACTGAGGTGGAAGTGGACTTCTTGAGTTCAAGAACCCTTTCAATGTTTTCTCTTTTGAGCTGATTGAATTAGAGTTATAAGATATATTCTCTTTAGCTTTTAATTATTTATCTTTCAAGGTTTGGTTATATTAGATATTCACAAATAGTGAATTTGCCTCAAAGAATAAACAACCCGGATTGATAATAAATAATTGTGTTAGTTTAGGAATATAAATTAGCTCAACAATCTCTCATCGTAGATAGCAGAGTAGATGCAATCTTGGAGTGAGTTGACTGTGATGTTTGTGGACCATTTTCTACAACCTCCACAAGAAAACATAAGTACTATGTTATTTTTATTGATGATTTCTCTAGAAAATTTTAGATCTTCTTCATGTGGAAGAAGGATGAAGTTTTCACAAAATTTGTTGAATTCAAGGCATTGGTTGAGAAGGGGACCAGGAAGAAGGTGAAGGCTCTCAGGAGCGACAGTGGAGGTGAATTTGTTTCGCATGCCTTCAAGGATCTTTGTGCCAAAGAAGGTATCCAAAGGGAATTTATAACACCCCATAACTCACAACAGAATGGGGTTGTTAAAAGAAATAACATAAGCATAGTGGGAGAAGCAAGGGCCATGTTGCATGATTAGGGGCTGCCATTACATCTATGGGAGGAAACATGCAACATCACAATCTACTTGCAGAACCGAAGTCCTCATAGAATACTTGGTATGATCACACCGAAGGAAGATTTCTCTGGGAGAAAGCTTGATGTGTCTCATTTCAGAATTTTTGGAGCTTCAATTTATTATCATGTCTCCAAGGATTTGAGGAAGAAACTTGAGCCTACAACAGATTTGAGATTTTTTGTAGGATACACCGAAACTCCACACAATTACTGGGTGTATTTACCTTCACTGAGGATGATAGTTGTGAGGAGAGATGTTAAGTTTGATGAGGAGAAGGATATGAGATGCTCTCTAGAATGAGAGTTGAGTATCCCACCAGAGTAGGAGCTTCTAGCTCCAAAGGAGGAGAATGTGGGAGCCCCTACATCACAACGTAGACAGAGGAGGTCACTTGACAGGTACACTGGGTACATGGCTCTCATGAAAAAGCTCATTGAGACAAAGCCTTCTTCGTTTAAGGAAGCAATTTCTCAACTTGTTTGTGTTGATGCCATGGTGGAAGAATATAGATCCATCATGAAGAATAGTGTATGAGAGGTGGTTTCGAGACCAGAAGGGAAATCAGTGGTTTGGTGTAGATGGATTTACAAATTGAAGCATGCAGCTTATGGGAGCATCGAGAAGTACAAGGCCATATTTTTTTCCAAAGGATTCTCTCATATAGAGGGAGTGGACTATGAGGAAAATTTTGCACTAGTTGTAAGATATTCCTCAATTAGATCTATTCTAGCATTAGTTGCGCAGATGGGGTGGAAAATCCACTAAATGGATATGAAGACTGCATTTCTCAATGGCGTTATGGAGGAGAAATTTACATAAAGCAACCAAAAGGATTTAAGACGTGATTGGGAGTCACATGTGTGCAGACTCAGGAGAGCATTGTATGGTCTCAAACAGGTGCCCCGTGCATGCTACACTCAGATCGACAATTATCTTAGTGGATTGGGCTTCACCAAAAGTGAAGTACATGTGAAACTCTATCTCATTGTGGTAGATGGTAAGTTTCTTATTCTTGTTTTGTATATTGATGATTTAATATTGACAAGTGATGAGCAGTTGATCCGCTCTTGCAAAGATGATATTGCAAGGGAATTTGAGATGAAAGACAAGGGCTTAATGCATTACTTCTTTAAGTTGGAAGTATGGGAAGGTGATGGTGAATTGTTTTTGTCTCAGGGGAAGTATGCCTCTGAAATACTTCAGATATTTCACATGGAGAATTGTAATCGCATGGACACACCTCTAGCTACAAATTGGAGGAAGGAGAATGCCACTCTAGGTGAAGAGGTTGATGCTACCATTTACAGGCAATTTGTGGGGTCCTGTTGTGGTAAAATCACAACCCCCCTCCCCCCCATTTTTAATTTATTATATTCATAATAATAATGGGGACCCTCTAAATAAATTCTGGTTATATTTCCCTTTAATAATTTCATTTGGTTACTTGTGCGACATTTTTATTTTCTTTGGATTTGCATTTTAATTACTTCATTGCATTCGATTTCTCGTTAGCTTTCCATCGGTTCTAATTTTATATCATTTAGACTTATGATTTGCAAATGACGTTCATTCAAAGTTTCAGTAATTTTTACTACCTAGACTAAAAACTGTACAAAATACATATTATTTTAATCTTTATAAATTAATATTAATTTTTAATTAATTATTATTTTATTGCTAATTGTCTTACAAAACCACTGTAATTGAGATTGTATAATAATTAAAATTATATAATATATATCATTGTATTTAAATAAATGTAATAAAATTTATTTTTTTATGAATCTCAGATCCGGGAGGTTAATTTAAATTCAAAATTTTACGAACTCGTGAGACTTTGAAAGTAATAATAAAATGACTATAGTGTGGTCAGGAATTATATTTTAAAAAATGGTTGTAGTTTATTTTTGGTGGAGAAATCCCACCTCCCCTCTCGACACCCATTCCTTATACCTCCCAAGACCCTTATTGTAACTCCCTGTGGTTCGTGTGACGGGCGGTTGACCCACCGAACGAGCGATGAGCTGCGGTTGGTGAAGTACGTGGATGCACGAGACGAGCTGCAGGCCGTGCGAAGTGTTTTGAAAGATATGCGATGGAGTTTGAGCGTGGAGACTTATACCCATGAGGGCAGTCCCGGGTGCTCCGACCGATGGGTGGGCCGACGGGTGAACCGACGAGCGAGCGGGTGGTCACCCACATTATGGGTGGGCCGACGTGCAGACATAAACACAAAAATGGATGGTTGGGTAGGTCATCCAAACAATGGAGCGTTGGTGGCGACCATATAAACCATGGATGAGTTGTGGTGAAGGGGCATCAACCAACGAGCTCGCAAGTCATATGGAAGTGCAAAGTTCTGCGGTTGGGATAGTGCAGATGTAACCACACGACAGGCAGAACGGGCGAAGGTAAACTGAGCAGACAATATGTGAATGAAGGGTGACCCAGGTTGGGCACCAGGTGAACGTCGGATGGCCAGGTGGAAACGCACCGGGCGGTTGAACGAGTTCGGGCAGGGTTGCACGACGGGCGCCCGCCGAACGATCGTGCGACCGGGTGAACGAGCGACCCGCTGGTGGGCGCGCCCTGTTCGGGTGAACGATCGTGCGAGGCGACACGGAGGTGTGCCCGCCGACCGGTTGAACGAAACGGTGAAGTGTTGGGTTGGTGAACGACGGTGCGACGAGGACGTGCGGAGGGCGTCCAGGTTGGGCGACACGGACACGAGGAGCGCGCCCAAGTTGGGCAAACGACACGGAGGTGAAACAAAGTGCGATGAAGTGTTGGGTTGAGAATGAAGGTGCGACTGGTGTGCGGAACGTGCCCGAGTTGGGTGGCACGGTGACACGGGTGGGTGCCCAAGTTGGGCAAACGACACGAAACGTGCGACGGGGCAAACGAAGAGTTGGGCAAGTCATGTGGCGACCGTTCAGGCGTGCCGACAAGCTGGGCAACCGAGTTTGCCGATGATTGTGAAAATTGGCTAAGTGTAAATTTGGGGTTTCCCAAGATTGAACTTATATATATATATATTGATATATGGGCAGACTCACATCGGGGAGTTGCCCCTCCCTTTATACTGTTGTGCATTTCTATATGTTAATGCTGTTATGATGAATGTTCATGGTTTTCATCGTGTATAAAGGATAACTTAATACTTGGTAACAAAGAAATAAACTAAGTACGAATGTTAGGCGTAGTCCATGGTCATAAGTATTGGTGAAAAGAAAGTGGTCGGTGGTGCCGCACCTTGCTATAGTGCGGTTGGAATATTACCGCCAGTGTAGGGGCGTGACAAGTGGTATCAGAGCTGGTGTTGAAGTATTGAAGCTGCTACACACTTGCACTTCGTGACAAGTGGTATCAGAGCTGATTCAGGTGAAGTGCAAAGGGAAAGAATCTAATCCCACTGTTACTTTGTGACAGTTGGTATCAAGAGTTGATTCAGGTTTGCAGGAGACCTGGTGAATGGTGAAGGAAGTGTAATACTTCGTGACAAGTTTAGCAGAGGTGAAGCATTGTGCTTGGGCCAAGCTGAACGACAAGACATGGCAGGTTTGGAAGAATGTGAAGGGAAGCTCTTGCTGACCTTGTACAAGTTGAAGCGGATGAAAGAAGAGAACCCACAGATTCAAGATGAACTTGAAGTCTTGGAAATGAATGTTGAAGGCGAACTTCTTCGACTTGGTTGGGCAATGGAGCAGGATGAAGCTACAGATTGCGTTGACAAAGAAGATGAAGCCATGATAGTTGAGGATGTTGCAGATATGAAAACGATGGAGGAGGAACTTGAAAGTGTTCAAGTTGGACCAGGATCGTGCAGTTTGCAGACATGGGTGGATGAGGAAACTCACATGGAGGAGCCTCATGATGAAGTAAGTATTGTTGATACTTGTGTATCAGTGAGACTTTTGGAAGATGAACCAGATGCAAGGAAGAGCAAAATCAGTTTTCCGATGCAAGGGAGGATCTTACCATGGATGTCTACGATGAGACCTTGTATGGGAAGACAAGGATCGTTGACTGTTGCAGGACTTGTTGGGGTTGTTTGTGACCTTATGGTAGAAGGTACAAGAGCCTGTGACAAGGGAGGAACATGATGATCATTGCGGAGGAATGGGTCATGCTTTAGCCACATGGAGAAATTGGCTAAGTGCCTGGCATGACTCATGGATAGATTGGAGGAGGGCACACACTTGAGTATGATGATACTTGGGTGGACTTCTCATGGCCGAGACCAAGAGGAAGTCTTGGTGGAACCTTTAGTGGGGGAGCTATGATGGAAGAGACTCATGATATGATGATGATATGGTTGGGTGACCGAGTTCACTAGACCGAGATTGCAAACTTGGATGAGGATGACCGATTGTTGTGATGGGTCTACCTAGTTGGACAGCATGGGAAACTTGAGTCATGGACATCAGGTTGGAGACATGGAGCATGTCAGTCTTATGCAGGGACATTATGCAGGAGCACTTGTAGAGGTGTCACTTATGGGCATCCAATGAGGAGTGCCAAGGCAGGGATGTTGTGCAGGTGGATTTTCTGGTGTGACATGGAGATGTTATACTTATGAGCCAATGGAGAGGTTGTGTGCTCTTGTACAACGAGGCCATGGACTAGTTGGATTTGTGAGCAGACTATGGAGCATTCCTACTACATGGAGAGTTGAGGCATCTAGCAGAGACCTTTGGGCCGAGACATGTATGCTTTCTGGGATGTTGGTTGGAGATGATTCATCGAACTCATGATGACATGAGGTTGTGACTTTCAGGGACTTCATATTATGGTGGACTTGGAGGATCTGATGCATTGAGGATCTGAGGTTAGGGACTTTGATGCAGGATGGGGTGCATACTTTTGAGTACACATATGGGTGTGCTTGAAAGAGTGACATGATGTGGAGGATCGATATGAGACACTTTGGAGAGATGGAGTTACAACGATGATGACACCTTGGTGGCAACACTTGGCCATGGGTTGAGCCGAGACTTAACCACTTTTGACACATGGGAGCTGATTGGTCTATGATCATGGGCAGCACATGGATAGATGAGACAAGTGTATACTTGTTTATATGGCAGACTTGAGGGATGGCACATTACAGAGATAATGAAGGTTGCTTCATGGACCTAGATGTGGCACATTGAGAGTCGGGGTTTGATGAGAGGATCTCTTCACTTTGAGGAGATGGATGTTTTGTAGATGGATGATGATGTTGGGATAGATGCGACTGATTTCATGCAACACATTAGTACCAAACATCATGGACAACATGTTGCAGATAAGATGAGGACTACTTCATGGACCTGGGCATGGCTTACTTATATGGAGATGGATTCTTGATTGAGTTGATGATGTGACAGGATGTTCTGAGAAACGACTGATGATGGCATGAGGATGTGCATTCTCATGAGTTGAGCATGATGGTTGGATTAGCTACCCAACTAGTTCGAGTCATGGGGACTAGTAGTGTACAGAGATTTGTTAGCATTGTGTTGGAGTATCATGGCAGCAATTCACACAATAATGATACATGATGAGGTCGACACGATATGTTGCAGTAAACATGTAGCTTGAGATGGAGGGGCCAGCCTTCCACGGTGGGAGCAACATGTGGAGATTGCGATGGATGTGGTTGATGATCATGGATTGAGATGATTTTTGTTTAGTCAATTTAGTGTCCTAAATTTCTCTACATAAGTTATCAATCCGAGAGTCGTAAACTGATGAAGTTCGGCGCACCATATGTGCTTAGTTAACTCTTTTTCTTACTTTGTTGTTTTATAGTTTATGTTGCTTTTGGGGGTTTTGTTTCTTATGTTAGAATCTAATTTCTAAAGAAAGGAGAAAATGAAATAAATCAAAACTTTGAACAGTTAGATTAATCTAAGCCAGCAAAATATCTATGAAATGAAAGCAAAAATGATAACCGCTAAATGAAATCCAAGAAAGCAAAAATAAAACTACTGCAATTTAAACTAAAGGCAAAAGTAAAACTTTAAAACTGCTTTTAAACTAGCCAATAATCTCATCCATAATCATAACATTTCGCCAATGTCGCCAATTAACCTGCAAATCAGTAATCAACTAAAGGCTCTGGAAACATCATCATATAACATGAGAAAATGACACTAAACTATCTAGTGCTACACTAATGGAAAGGAAGTCAATCATAACATTTCGCCAATTTCGCCAATAAACCTTTAAATCAGTTATCAACTAAAGGCTCTGGAAACATCATCATATAAAATGAGAGAACGAAAAACTATCTAATGTTACACTAATGAAAGGCAAGCCAATAATCCCATCCATAATCATAATATTTCTCCAATTTCGCCAACAACTAACTTGCAAATTAGTTACCAACTAAAGGCTCCGGAAATATCATCATATAGCATGAGAGAATGACATTAAACTACCTAACTTTACACTAATGAAAAGCAAGCTAATAATCCCATCCATAATCATAATGTTTCACCAATTTCGCCAACAACTAACTTGCAAATTAGTTATTACCTAAGGCTCTGGAAATATCATCATATAGCATGAGAGAATGATCTAATAAGCAAATACAAGAACATGTAAAGAAAAACTAATCTACTGTGTGCTCTAATGCTCCAATCACCAATCGGAAAATAGGAGGACTACTTTCTTGGACTATTTTGTTAAGCATAGATGGCATAGTCAGATAAATCTACAATCAACCGGTTGAACACACTTACATGAATTAAAATTGCATGAAAGGAAAATCTAATCTATCAAACTTGAAAGCAATAAAATGACATACTTGAAATGAAATCAAAGCAAAACTACAAATTAAAATCTACTCTACCTTACATTTTAATATGCTCCATGACATCTACTTCACATCTCCTTCCATGTTGAGAACATCAAAGCTTTATTCAAATTCTTAAAAATTACAAAGTACATCAAAGTTCTCCAAAGCTTTCCAAATTCATCAAGGAAGAACTACAAACTCCAAGCTAAAGAGCTACCAAAAAGCTACAAGCTTAAGAACTAACAAATGAAGGAGAGAGATCTCCTATTTATACAAAAAGATGAGAAGTCATCTCATTAATGAGAGTCCATGAATCTCTCCCTCTACCTCTAGAGTCTTAATCAAAATAGGAACTAATAAGACACATGTCTTCTTAGAGTTTCAATACAATTAGGAGATGTCACACATATCCTCATGATCCCATGATTCTCTCCACTCAAATTCGAATTTGGACTTAGGGTGCCACATAAAGGTCTTCTAGAAGCCTCCTTTTGACCTACACATGTCAACAATCTCAACCCACTTGTTAGGTATAAGCATATGAACATTATTTTCTAATTTTTAACCACAAATTCACTTAAAAAGGCTAAGAATTAATAAAGTTTGGAAAAACATAAATTTGGCCCAATGGTAATGAAAGTGGGATGAATGTAGTGACATGGTAGTGAAATGTAGGTGAAATGGAGGTGATATAATGGACATAATAGTGAAAGTGTAATGAAAATGAATGACAATTTCAAGACCCAACATTTTTCTGATGTATGACATACTGATGGAGTATATGCCTTGGTATGGATATCTTGGTGACAGATGGTTACTGAGATGGGATATTGTCGAGGACGACAATGATTTTAGGTGGGGGAGAATGTAACTCCCCGCGGTCCGTGCGATGGGCGGGCGACCCACCGAACGAGTGACAAGTTGCGGTTAGTGAAGTACGTGGATGCACGAGACGAGCTGCAGGCCGTGCAAAGTGTTTTGAAATATATGTGACGGAGTTTGAGCATGGAGACTTATACCCGTGAGGGCCATCCCGGGTGCCCTGACCGATGGGTGGGCCGATGGGTGAATCGACGAGCAGGCGGGCGGTCACCCACATTATGGGTGGGCTGACGTGCAGACATAAACACAACGATGGATGGTTGGGTAGGTCAGCCAAATGATGGAGCGTTGGTGGCAACCATATAAACCATGGAGGAGTTGTGGTGAAGGGGCATCAACGAACGAGCTCGCAGGTCATATGGAAGTGCGAAGTTCTGCGTTTGGGACAGTGCGGATGTGCCTACACAACGGGCAAAATGGGTGAAGGTAAACCGGGCGGATAGTGTGTGAACGAAGGGCGACCTAGGTTGGGCGTTGGGTGAACGTTGGGTGGTCGGGTGGAAACGCACCAGGCGGTTGAATGAGTTCGGGCAGAGCTACACGAAAGGCGCTCGCCGAATGATCGTGTGACCGAGTCAACGAGCGACCCGCGGGTGGGCACGCCCTGTTTGGGTGAACGATTATGCGAGGTGACACAGAGGTGTGCCCGCCGACCAGTTGAACGAAACAATGAAGTGTTGGCTTGGTGAATGACGATGTGACAAGGACGTGCGGAGGGCGCCTAGGTTGGGCAACACAGACACGAGGAACGTGCCCAAGTTGGGCAAACGACACGGAGGTGAAACGAAGTGCGACGAAGTGTTGGGTTGAGAATGAAGGTGCGACTGGCATGCGGAACATGCCCGAGTTGGGTGGCACGGTGACATGGGTGGGTGCCCAAGTTGGGAAAATGACACGAAACGTGCGATGGGGAAAACGAAGAGTTGGGCAAGTCGTGTGGCGACTGTTCAGGCGTTCCGACAAGCTAGGCAACCGAGTTTGCTGATGATTGTAAAAATTGGCTAAGTGTAAATTTGGGGTTTCCCAAGATTGAACTTATATATATATTGATATACGGGCAGACTCACATCGGGGAGCTGCCCCTCCGTTTATACTGTTGTGCATTTCTATATGTTAATGTTGTTATGATGAATGTTCATGGTTTTCATCGTGTATAAAGGATAACTTAATACTTGGTAACGAAGAAATAAACTAAGTACGAATGTTAGGCGTAGTCCACGGTCATAAGTATTGGTGAAAAGAAAGTGGTCGATGGTGCCGCACCTCGCTATAGTGCGGTTGGAAGATTACCGCCAGTGTAGGGGCGTGACACTTATACCTTTGATACCTTGTGACCGTCTCATTCTTCCTTATCCCTCCTCCGTTATAACTCCCTCCTTAAAATCCCTAATACCTTCTCCCATTCACCATGGCTTTCATGAGCCAAAATTCATCAGCCACGTTTTAAAATTTTACTAAATTAATTTTTTATTAATTTAATATTTTAATAATTAATTTTAATTAAATCATTCAAATTTTAATTTAATACTTTTATAATTGTAAATTAATTTTAAATTTTATCGTTTTAATTAATTGGTATATAATGAATTAATTTAATAATTGTAATTGATTTTTATTTAATTTTAATTATTTCGTTAATTAGAATTTATTAATTTAGTTTAAAATTAGAATTTTTAATTAAAAATGTCTAAATTATTGCTTAAACATGCATTTTTTTAGAATTTTCGTAGTTTTGATATCTTGGCTTTGGAAAGGCATATTTGGAGATTTACTTCGTCAAATGAGGCCCAAGATAGCTCACTAAAAAGCTAAGACCGAGAAGAATAATTTGGAAATGTTAAATTTAGAAGATTCAATCATTTAATGACCCAAAAAATTAACAGAAGATGAAGTGACGCATTTACAACAAAATATTGTTTTTTCCTAAATAGTTTTGGGCAAATTTTCATTGGCTTGGGAAAACTGCTACCACTAATTCATTCCCTAGTAATACTCGAAACATAATCGGATCCATTTGAAGTGACCGTAGCATGAAAATTTCTTTGGATTTTATTTATTTTGATTTAACAATTTCATGAGAGTTTGTTTTTCTTATTTCTAGTATGCAATTTAATTTATTTTTATTTTGGTTTTGGTTTTGATTGGTTTGTAGCAGGAGATCAGTTAGAAAAGTTGAAGTTGAGGAACTCTGGAGCAATTAAAAGAGACCAACAAAGAGAAAAATTAAGAATTTATGGTCTCAAACTGAGGATTTGGAAAACCACCCCCAACAAATCTCCATTTTGGGGATTTTTGTAATTATTAAATATTGGATTTGATATTGAGAAATGAGTTCCTCTTCCCTGTAGCTAGAGGCTCTAAAAAACTTTTTTATAGGGGATTATAGCTATAGGAAGGAGGAGAAAACTCATATCTGGGTCAATGGAAATTTTTCTTTTCAAATCTAGACTTTGTATTGAGAGCAGAGCTTGCACTATTGCAGTTCTTTCTTTTAGTGGCAGTGTTTATGATTTATGAAATATTGTTGGAGATCAGTTCAAGGAACAAAGAAAAAGACTATGTTTCACTAGTTTGTAATTTGAATACTTTTATTTAAATGCAAATTTCATTTATGTAATGGCAGATACGTGTAAATTTTTCTCATATTGTGCATTCATGTTTGATGTGAGGACGAATGTCTTTTGGGTTAGCTATCTAATTCATAGTCACAGAGATCCGTTATTAATTTATCTTTGCTCAAGTATGTAAACCATATTTCTGAGTAAATATTTACTGAGAAATATGCCATTTAAAATCAATTTAATTACTATTGAAATTATGAAAACTTTTTCTTGGTTTTAATAGTCAATCATTCATTATCAATTGGTCTTTTGATAAAACATGTTTTGGTAATTATAATATGAGCTAGTAGAACTATTTCTTTAGGCAGATATTCACCATAAACAAGGCATGTTAAAATCTCCAATTATTTAGTTATTCTACTCTCAGTTGGGATAAATCTATATCTTCTTAATTGAGATATATTTAGAATTTATTTTTATCACCTGCATCTTAGAATAAATCTGCATTTAGATTTGAGTATGCATTTCTAGAAGTCCCCTTACATAGGGAAAACCTTAGTTGTGGCTTGGATGAGCCCTCAAGTCAGCGTAAGGGTTGCTTTCTTGCAAGCTAGCAGCAAGAGAATAATTCCGATATCTTTCTCCTTGTTTGGCAAGTAATAGAAATATCACAAGTCAGTGAGGAGAGAGAGGGAGTAATTGGACCCAATTGAACCAGATGGAATCACCAAATCAAATGGATAAGGGATTAGTTGGAGCTCTGACCGAGTGGTATCCCTTACATGTTGACGAGGTCATTTTTGGCCATCAACATTTTTGGTGCTAGAAGAAGAGCCACAATAATTTGTTTCTTTGAAGATTGTGTGCATTAAGATTTTATCTTATTACCATGGCTTCACTTAAAAGATCACTTTGGAGTTTCTTTACTAGGCTTCCACCAGCTTCTACTTCGATAAAGGTAGTTGAGACTCTGTCTAAGATCAAATTCGATGGTAAGGCTTCTACTTTTGGTCATCTCCTTCAGTTTATTTTAAATTGTAATAATTTCAATATTGACCAAGGTGTTATTTGCAAGATCTTCACTCTTATGCTGACAGGTCAATCTAAAGACTGGTGTCAATCCTTGCTAGTTGCCTCTGTACATAGTTGAGATGAATTTTCAAAGGTTTTCCTTCACAACTTTTAGGACTTTTAGGAATATGACTACGAAAAGTTGTGTGATCAATTGGAATAATTGCGTAGGATGGAAGTTGAATTTTTGGATGATTTCGTAATTAGATTCAAATTAATTTGTATGCAATTTCATTCAAAAGACTTACCTCCTGAATTTGAACTATGGGATGGTTCAAATTTTTTATATTTCTTCCTTGTATTTCTACTTTTTATCAAGAACTAGAAGACATTTGTATTACTAATGAAAAGTCAATTATTTATATTGACAATGCCGATCTTCCACAAATTACAACTGCAAATACCGCTAAGCATCAATATCAACTAGAAATTGTTGTTGTTGCTCAAACAAATGATGTTGATCTTTGAACTACCCCAAATTTAGATAGTGCTGATTTATCTCATGAAATAGAAAATCAACAAGATGTAGAGTACACTAGAAGAAATCAACAACAATTAAATCAGCAGCAAACAAATCAACCAAAGAATGTCAACAATATACAAACTGCTGCAATTAATTCATAATCTTCTTTTGCAGATAATTATAAATCTCAAACTTCAAAGAAACCTAGCAATAATTTGCAGATCAATCAAACATATGATAAATCTGATTTTTATGAAGACATGGATCAATAATCTGAGATTTTCGCTGGTACAAATGAGGAAGAGTCTATTTTGGAAAGTGAGCAAACTTATGCAAATAGAGAAACTTTTAGGTATATATCTTCAACCTCTTACTTCTGTCTCTGTCTTGATATTTTTAGTAACAATGATTTAATTGATAATAAATCAATAGTCTCTCTAAACAAAAATTTAATTTTAGAAAATAGAGGAGTTGTTATTAATGATGAATTTTTGTCTAATTCTCATATTGGTAGAGAAAATTCAATCAATAATATTTTCAACGATCTTGGATATTCTCTTAATCTTTCATGTAATTTTTTGCTTGGTTTTAATTTATCTTATTCAGGGGAAAATAACACTAATGAAATTATTTATGATGATGAATTGAAAAGTGAAAATACTCAACCTCTTTTCCCTTCAAAATTGGTTTTGACTGATTCCCATATTCTCAATTCCTTAAGCGAATCTATTTTTGAAGAGGAAAAAAACATTAATTAAGAAATTATTTTAGTTAATTCTCATTTTCAATCATTTTATCATCTTAGTGATTTTAGTATGCACGAATCTATCCCAATATTTGATCCTATGATGATGAAATACCCTTTTTGGACCATAAGTTTGAAATCTTTTCATTCCCACAAATGAATGCTAACAATAATTTTAATTTCATAATTTCTGGTGACACTTGTGGGAAGGAAATTTTTGCAAGAAAATCCCATATGTGTTGTACCATTATTTGTAATATTATTATTTTATTTATTTATTTATTTCTTTTCAGTTTGAGTTTGTTTTTCTTTCAAATTTCATTTTTGAATTTTTAAACATATTATGCTAGCATTTTAAGCATTTAAACTCTCAGCGCTCATCAAGTGCAATAATGTGCTGATATGAAAATTAATTTCAGAGCTTTAAGCATAAAATCAACAACTTCTTATTTTGATTATTTGTTCATGTTTGGCCAATTCACACATTGTTTTCAAATGAGTTTTTCACAACTTTTGACACTTGAGATAGCATCATTACAATTTGGCCAACAAAATATTTATTTATTTATTTATTTTTTCCTGAAAATTTTATGATCTTTTCTTTTAATTCTCATTTACACTTGGTTAATTTTGAAAAATGTTTGGGATCCCCAATTCTCCAGAAGATTTCATTCTATGAACTTTCTTTTGTACATATTTTTTCCAATTTTTAGTAGGCTTCAATATTTAAAAATATATCATTCAAGTTTGCCCTGATATTTCCCCTTCCTTTGAACTCTTCCAATCATTCATTGAAATACATCATGATTTTCATGATCCCGTAGGTAGAGTTTTAGAAGAATTTCAAGGTAAGAATTTTACAAATAAATTTATTTTTCTGAACTTGTTAGATGTACATAGTAGGATGAATTTTTCTTTTGATAATCTAGCTGCAATTTTATTTTGTTTCTAATTTTTTTTATATTTTTATATGTGCAAAGATAAAATTAAGAGAATGGTTTCATTGGAAGTATGACTATACTTAGTCATATGATTTCTCAATCAGTTAGGATATCGGTAAAAATAATCTAGTTAGTTTTCTTTCTATTTGTTTCTCCTTTAATAATATACATAGAAGAATAAAGCGAGTAGTCATCCCTTTCCAGACCATAAACATGTTCAAGGGAGCATGTTATTCTCATCAGAAATACTTTTAATTTTTATGCCTTGTTTTAATGCTTTATATTTCTTTTGATTTATAAATGCACGAGATGAGTCAATAACCATTTCTCATTTATGCTTTATGCAACTAAAATGGAATGTTGAACTCTTTCTTGTTCATATTTTCTTCTCACATTTTAAATGTTAAAATTAAAGAAGGTCCACAAGCAAAGGAAAATCACTAGATATTGTTGTAGTACTCATGTCCATGATTCTACATCTGTTTGTTCTGAATCTTACATCAACTGAGTTGAATTGAACCTCTGCATTGCACATGTTCATCATGTATCTACTTTAGTCACATTTCCCTCTTCCAAGATGACTCAAATCCTCTAACTTACCAATATTCTTCAAATTTCAAGCCTCTCATTTTTTCTTATTTCATTCATAAAAGAATCTAAGATATTTCCCTCAAGACTTTAGACCTTCAGGCTTATAGGACTCTCGAGTTTGTATTATATTGAAAGTATTTTAAAATATTTTATGAGATTTATCATCTGAGAACTTAATACCTCAGAAACACACTATATCGGAAGCATTTTAAAACACATTTCGAGATTTTCCTCCCGTAGATCCACGTGGCCTATTTTATTTCTCTGCCTGAATTCTTCAGTCTTGGAATCTCATAAAGTTATATTAAGTTATTATTGTATCCGAGTTTTCGATACTATGTTTCTATCTGATAATAATCTTGGGCTTCCTTTTTCTCGTAACTCTTATTTAAATACTTTACAAGAATTCTTTTATGAATCCTCCTCTTATCTTGTAACCTCGAGATATCGAGCTGTTATCACAAATCAATTTAAATTTCTTCCCAATATTTCATTTTCACCTCTTTCCATCTCGGAAACTCAACATATCCTATTTTTGCAATCTCGTAAGTTAATTTAAATTCTCTCCGATATCTCTATCCTGATATCTTACGTGGCACATTTCATGTGGTTTTACCATCCTGTCTTTTTTAAATGATTTAATACGATCTCATAGGCTTTGGGTCAACTCATTCATTACTAGACAATCTGACCTATCACTATGCATACATGGAGTTCTCTTTTATTATCTCTATACCTTTACACTGACTTCTATGTTATCATGGTGTTATAGAGCTTGGATGTATTCTTAATTATAATTTCAACAAACTTCCAAGAATTTATTCCTCGAGATGACTATGTGACTTTAGGGATATCCATTCTATTCGGCGTGTCCGCATGGATCTGTATTGATATGCTTTCATAATATGTGGCTTAATCATATTTTGGTCTTTATTCTACTATCATATGCCTATCCCATTTTCTTTTGTCTTGTAATATGCATCTTTATTATCTTTTCAAGGCATTCTTGAGCAACCATTATAACAATATAGTCACCTGGTAAGAAAATACAAAATATGAAAAGGTAATGGATTTTGGTCAATTTTAAATCCTTTTATGGTTCACCTATTGTTAATATATCACTCCATACTTATCATGAAAAGATTCAAGTCCTCTCCATATGCACATAAGTGCTACATAGGTTCGGACTTGGTCTTGATTTATGTGATTTTATGAAAATCTTGGAGTTGATATGAAATTTGAAAAATTAAAGAAAATAATTACTTCTACAATTCATAAAGAAGCATATCTTCATTTTCATTTATGATGGAATTTGTTTCTTCTCACTCCTTGAACATTAAACATTATTTTACTAGCTTTACTGCTCGCTTTAGTTTAGATTTAATAATTGATGATTTTGGGTCAATGAAAAATTCATAATAATACAACTTCTTCATGCTTTTAATTCCAATTAAAAGAAGAGGTTATCTTTTGGTGGAGAAAATCAATATCTTTCAGATCAAATTTCAACGAAATTATTCAATGATAAGTCTCATATACCCATTTTCATCCCTTTACATTTCTTTACACTTTTGTTTCATTTTTTTAATTTTAATTTTTAATTTTTTTAATTTTAAGTTCCATCCTTGGAGGTCTTCGAGAATTGTTTTACTCCTACTTGCTCAGATTTGGAACTCATTCTCCTTATTTTTCTTGCTTTCGAGTTTTGGAAGAGAATAAATAATGTTCATCAAATCAACTAAATTGGGGAGTCCGTGAACCTTCAATTTGTTTCACAAGCCTTGTTTTTAGTAGGAAATTTGTTAATATCTTCCCATGCAAGCTTTGTTATGAAATCAACTTTTTTTGTAAAGGGTAGAAACTTTTTTTTGGCTTAATTTTACCTCATGATTGCTATTCACTTTACAGTTTGAAAGCCTAATTTCTTATAGCTTTGCAAGATATAATTTATTAAAATATCAACATAAGATGAACACACACATGCTTTTATTATTTTACTCTTTGTTGAGACATTTTAATAGTTAATCTTCTTGGACTTTTCTTTCATCTTTCCTTTCCTTATTTGACACTTTTGGGAGTATGTTGATTTCTTCTTTATCTTTTGTTTGGATTTATTTTTCCTTCTTTCTATTGGTTATGGTTTGGTTTTGGTGATACTACCAAAATTTATTTGGAATGAATTTTTCTCACCCAACATTGGTTGGCAGGCATGGGAAACTTTTTATTCTGTCAATTTCATAAATGTTCATTCACTTCAAAGGGTTATCTTTATAGAATTATAAAACCCTCTTGCCTTAAATATTTTCCATGGAGGAACATACATCTTTTCCAAATGATAGGGTTCATCTTTCCAAGGAAAGAACTGGCTTGAGTCTAACTAATGAATATTCCTTTTTTCCACACTTCACATAAAGAGCATCTGGATTGATAGTTGTAAGGAAAGATGTGGGAGTCAAACTTTATGAGTATTATACCCATTATTTTTAAATTCTCTTATACCACCTTGTTTTCTTCACCCAATTACAAAAAAAAATCTCTAAATAACGTTTATCAAAAGGGTGTTAAAATAGGGTTGAAAGCACACATGTGGGAAACACAAGTAAACCTGTCAGGGCTATAGACGCTCGTTGGCAGTGAGGCTATGCTTGTGTGGCACTAAGACAACTCCATCGGGGCTATGGACGCTCACGAGCAGTGAAGTGATGTCAGGTAAAAGTAGATTATCTATAATAATAAATGTATACTTTTCTTAAAACTTCCTATTTGTACCTCTACTATCACTCAAATGAAGTAATATTAAAAATAAAATATTCACCAAAATTTAGATTCATGGTTTTAGACTCAATCTACTTCTAATACTTATCTTTCTGAACTTATATTGCTTGATTCACCAATGTGGAACCCATGAGAAATGTTTCACTGTTTGACAAGTTAATAAGAGTCATCAGTTTATCCTTTGGGTAAAATTAAGCTCATTACCTTTTAACCAAAGATAACTTGTTCTTCCCCGTGTGTCGTCATTGTTGTGGTAAAATCACAACCCCCCATTTTTAATTTAATATCTTCATAATAATAATGGAGACCCTATACATAAATTCTGGTTATATCACCCTTTAATACTTTCATTTGGTTAATTGTACGACATTTTTATTTTCTTTAAATTTCATTTTGATTAATTCATTGTGTTCGGTTTCTTGATAACTTTCCATCGGTTCTCATTTGATCTCATTTGGACTTACGATTTATAAATGATGCTCATTCAAAGTTTCAGTGATTTTTACCTCCTAGACTTAAAAATGTAAAAAATATATATTATTTTAATCTTTGTAAATTAATATTAATTTTTACTTTATTATTAATTGTCCTACAAAACTATCACAACCAAGATTGTATAATAAATAAAACTATATAATATAAATCATTGTATTAAAATGCACTGAAATTTATTTATTTTATAAATCTCGGATATCATTATTTAGTTTAAATCCAAAATTTTACAAACTCTCGAGACTCCGATAATAATAATAGAGTGGTCACAGTGTGGTCGGGAATTATATTTTAAAAAATGGTTGTAGTTTATTTTTTGTGGAGAGATCCCTATATTTTAAAAAATGGTTGTAGTTTATTTTTTGTGGAGAGATCCCACAACTTGTGGGCCTCCCACCTCCTCCACCTCACTTCCCTCCTTCGAGCTCTCAAGCCCATCCTCCATCCCGACACTCATTCTTTATACCTCGGATAATCCGAGATCATCTCACTCCTCCTTTAGATGCCTTATAACTCCCACTTTAAAATCTCTTATACCTTCCCCCATTCACCATGGCTTTCATGAGCCAAAAGCCATCTGCCACGTTTTATTAGATTACTTTTTTATTAATTTAATATTTATTTTTTAATTATTTTATTTTAATTATTTTATTTATATTTTAATTTAATTATTATATAATGATAAATTTTTTGGTTAATTAATTTGTATCTAATGAATTAATTTAATAATTGTAATTTCGTAAAACTGCTTCTGCTTGGCTAAGAGCTCGTCTTTCTCGGACGTAAGGAAATAGGTTAATGGCCCAAGACCCAGAGGCATCTGGCAGGAGTGAAAGCTTGCTCCCTTATGGACCACCAGCGGGTTATTACAGGTGACGTGGTTTTTCTATTAACAATGATGAGTCATACCGACATTCGCAGATAGCAACCAGAGATGGTTGTCCTCACTGTTGGTTTGACACCTGAGTTGATAGGTTTTTCCACTTTCTGGAATATATATATATATATATATATATATATATATATATATATATATCCTCACTGTTGGTTTGACACCTGAGTTGATAGGTTTTTCCACTTTCTGGAATATATATCTATATCTATATATATATATATATATATATATATAGTAATTAATTTTATTTAATTATAATTTATTAATTTAGTTTAAAATTAGATTTTTAATTAAAAATGGTCAAATTATTACTTAGATATGCATTTTTTAGAATTTTAGTACTTTTGATATTTTGGTTTTGGAAACGCATATTTGGAGATTTATTTGGCCAAATGAGGCCCTTGATAGTTCGTTAGAACGCTAAGACTGAGAAGAATAATTTGAGAATGATAAATTTAGAAAACTCAATCATTTAATGACCTAAAAAATTAGCAGAAGATGAAGTGACGAATTTACAAAAAAAGATTGATTTTTCCTAATTAGATTTGGGCAAATTTCATTGGCTTGAGAAAACTTCTACCTCTAATTCGTTCCCTATTAATACTTGAAGGCTAATAAGGTCCATTTGAAGTGATCATAGCATGAAAATTTCTTTAGATTTTATTTATTTTGATTTAGCAATTTCATGAGAGTATTTTTTTGATTTCTAGTATGCAATTTCATTTATTTTTATTTTGGTTTTGATTGGTTTATAGCAGGGAATCGGTTGGAAAATTTGAAGATGAGGCACTTTGGAGCAATGGAAAGAGACCAACAAAGAGAAAATTGGAGAATTTACAGCTCTAATTGAGAATCTGGAAAACCACCCCCAATAGCTCTCCATTTTGGGGGATTTTGTAATTATTAAATATCAGATTTGATATTGAGGAAGGGGTTCCTCTTTCCTGCAACTAGTGGCTCTAAATAATTTTTGTATAAGGGATTATAGTTGTAGGAAGGAGGAGAAAACTTAGATCTAGGTCAATGGGGACTTTTCTTTTCAAATATGGACTTTGTATTGAGAGTAGAGCTTGCACTATTGCAGTTCTTTCTTTTAGTGATAGAGTTTATGATTTATGAAAGATTATTGGAGATTAGTTCAAGGAACAGAGCAAGAGACCAAGTTTCACTAGTTTTTAATTTGAATACTTTTATTTAAATGCAAATTTCATTTATGTAATGGAAGATCTGTGTAAAGTTTTCTCATATTGTGCATTCATGTTTGATGTGAGGACGAATGTCTTTTGAGTTAGCTATCTAATTCATAGTCACATAGATATGTTATTAATTTATTTTTGTTTAAGTACTTAAACTAGATTTCTCAGTAATTATTTACTCGAAAATCTTCATTTTAAAATCGATTTAATTACTATTGAAATTATGAAAACTTTTTTCTAGTTTTAATAGTCAATCATTCATTATTGTCTTCTAACATGGCATGTTTTGGTAATTATAATATTAGCTAGTAGGAATATTTCATTAGCCAGATATTCACTATAAACAAGGCATGTTAAAATCCCCAATTATATAGTTATTCTGCTCTCGGTTGGGATATATCTATATCTTCTTAATCAAGATAGATTTAGAATTTATTTTCATCACTCACATCATAGAATAAATCCGCATTTAGATTCAAGCCTGCAATTCTAGAAGTCCCCTTACACAAGGGAAAACCTTAGTTGTGGCTTAGTTGAGCCCTCAAGTGAGCTTAAGGGTTTATTTATTTCAAGCTAGTAGCAAGAGGGTAATTCCGATATATTTCTCTATGTTTGGTAAGTAATAGAAATATCACAAGTTAGTGAGGAGAGAGCGGGTAACTGGACCCAATTGATCTAGTCGGAACCACCAAATAAAATGGATAAGGGCTTAGTTGGAGCTTTGATTGGGTGATATGCCTTACATGTTGATAAGGTCATTTTTGGCCATCAATAGGTTCATGATGTATCTTGTGAACACGGGACCCGACATGTGCTATGTAGTAAACTAGTTAAGTCAAGCTATGGTGAGGTATACCAAGCTGTATTGGAAGGTAGAAAATCATGTTTTACGATACCTCAGAAGCACTACCAAGTATGGATTATGGTACAAGAGGATAGAGGGAGTGAATCTCCAAGGCTTCACTAATGTATCTTCGGCAGGAAGTCCATCAGACAAGAAAAGTATTTTAGGTGTTATCTTCAGTTCTATGTCCGTAGTTATTTCCTGATACAACAGGAAGAAAAGGTTTATGGCACTCAAGTTAATAGAGCCTGAATACATGGCTGCAAGCCAAGCAACATGTGAGGCCATATGGATGAGGAAAATACTTGTGGGTCTTTTCAGTCAGGAGATGGATATGAAGGTGATATATTGTGATAACCAAAGTTGCATTGAGCTCTTTGAGAATCCAATATTTCATGACAAGTCCAACCACATTGATATATGGTATCATCATTTGCGGGACTATGTGCAAAGGATAATTATGTTGCTAAAATACATTCCAACTGAGGAGAAATATGTTGGCATCTTGACAAAGGCATTGTCAAGAGAGAAATTTGAATTCCAAAGGTGCATGATAGGGGTGGTGAAAAATCCATTTCTTGCTAAGAGAGAATGTTAAATATATGTAGCAAGAAAGGCTCAATTTGACTTTAGCCTTAGTCAAAATGAGTAAATTGAATTTCCACATCAGCAAGACAACTTGTAGGCAATTAACTAGTGTGACATGGATCTTGTCACTCAGTTATCTTAGTAAATTCGAGTTAGGGGCTTGGAGCTCAGTTATGCATGTGTTTATTACTAAATTTTAGCAATTCAATTAAGTTATTTTCAGTTGTATTCAATTAACTGACCTCTAACTATTAGTAGAGTTAGTTGATGGGGAGTTGTGCAGTGGGACAACAATCTAACTCAAATATCTTCCAATTAACCGATCAATCAACCCAAAATAACTAATACATGCATGAAATTTGAGTTCATCGGCTAAAGTGGAAATGACAAGGCCAGTGTAACATGGGTTGTGTATTAGTCTGAGTGTACAGGTGTTGCATGCAGTCATGAGATCAATCCTTGGGAATTGCACAACCAATTAGGAGGAAATTCCTATATTTTAGGGGATAATTTCCTTAGGATTTTCACAAAGAAATAAGAGGCTTAATGAGCAAATAACTGGCTAAGTGTTGGTTAGAGTTTCTCATTGAGCAGAGAGAATAGTTGTTCTTTTTTCAGGTTGATCTCAGACCTAGAGCTAGTAATTGTAATAGTTTATCTATTCAACTGATTAATACAAAGAGGATTGAGGGTTTCTTCCCAGTTGGGTTCCCTTAGAAATCACTATGTGCTTGTGGCTTTTCTTGTTGCATGTTGTTCTAAATTGTGATTTCCATTCTGCAGATCAATAGAGTAGAATTTTGTCTCTTGTTTTTAAGTTTGAAATCTTGAGCAGTTGCAATTTCTATCAAATTTCTACAGAGAGACATACTGAGAGAACTATGGAGCAACATAATACTTTGGAACCATAGAAAAGATCAAAATTTATGGTAATTCACTCAAAACCATGCATAGAAAATCTTAAATTTTACTATTGATTTTATTATTAAATTTTTTTACAATTTCTGTTAGATTTATTCAAAATTCATAAAAAAAGAAAAAACCCTGCATAATAAAATTTTACTGTTTATTTTACTAGTAAATTTTTTTACGATCTCTGTTCCTATTTAGATTTAATTAAAATTCAAAAAAAAAATTCAATACTTACCTTAAACCCTTGCATCTTCTAGCTTATGTGACTGCAAAATTTCACCTTAGGGTTTAGCTCCCTCTACCACTTCACAATTATGGATTTTCATTTTAGGCATTTTAGATTTAATGGGTTTGTATACTTACTATATATAGGGTGTTTGACATGTAAAGTGGGGGGATCATTTATTGAATATGATCCAAACCCTATCGACCCTATCCGTTTTTTTTTAAATGACGTCTATTTGTCGGTGCACACTGTGTAATATAACGCACCAGTGTGCCTTTGCCAAATAGCACTGCTAAGACAAAAAAACTTGTATTTATTTTTTTATATTTTCTTTTTTTATTGCGATGAAAATGTTTTTATCGTTACATATCGAACCAAACCTTCTCGTCCCTGTTCATCTTTTAAAAACAACATTTGTTTATCAATGCACCCCGTGTAATACAACACACTAGTGTGCCTCTGCCAAATAGCACCGTTAAGTCCAAAAAAATTGTATTTAGTTTTTTTATGTTTTCATTTTTCATTGTGATGGCGGTGCTTTTATCATTACATAACACACTGTCATAATTTAAAGTTATTTAAAAAAATAATTTTCTTTGTCAGTGAAAAGCAATTAAACGCCTCGGTGCATTAATGAAATTAAATGCGTCGAAGCGTTTATGTACATAACCGCACCAGTTACTAAATTCCTTTTGGCTGAAAATTATGTGATTTATTTATAAAATATATTTAATGGCTTTTGTGTTGAATGGTTCAAGTTGTATATTAATAAAAAAAATTGTCTAATAAATTGTCAAGTAACAAAAATATTGATTGACACAATGATAACACATCTAAAAAAACATAAAATACAAGTTCTTTGTAATTTTTTTACAAAATTAATATGTCAGAACTATATGTAAGTTTAACTAATATGTATTGGTTAGTGTGTATCACGCAAAGCCACAAAATGAGGAAGCTTGATAAGATTATTTTTTAATGTAAGTGTAGAAGATCGTAAAATCTTGATAGAAAAATTGCAAAATTATGAATCAGGTGAATGAAAAAATTCTATTCAATATGTTTTTTTTTTTCACTAATAATATAGCTAGGAATATTAGATACCATGTTTCAAACAATATATTAATTCACATATGTTTGATGTTCTACCGGAAGCAACAACAAAAGAAAATAATGTCGTTCTAAGTTGTTGTTGTTTTTTTTTTTTTAATATGTAAATGACCATGAATTGGTCCTTAGCTCATCTAGAGTGGTGTTGGAGGTTAATGAAAGGGAAAATCTTTTTTACAAAACCATAACATGTAGTGAAACAAATGTATAGACATACTTTTCACTTACAATACAAAAATCAATCTAATGATTCTAAGAACCAAGTTAAGTTATATCTAAACTACATGAAACATTTCCAGAGCAATGGTCAATGAGACTTATAAGACTTGCAATAACAAAAACATACAAAAAAAAGAATCATTCAAAAGTTAATATTCCTAATTAAATTATTTTTCTAGAATTATATGTATATATTACTACAAACCATTCATTTATTAATATCAATTTTGTTATATTTAGTTTTCATATATCAATATAAAAATAGTTTATTATTTTTTCAAGAAGATTATGAAAATCCCCAAGGATCAACGAGTTGATATGTGAAACATGCTAGTAGGAATGTCCAAAAAGTGCACAAGGAGATTATCAAAGAAATGGATATAATTGCATCATAGGAGGAGCCATCTCAACAACAATGTGCTTCAAATGTATGTAATGATTGAAATTTTCTATTAGGTACATTTAAACAAATAATTTAACGTTAAATATTAATTTTCGAGTATTTTCTTGTAGAAAAGAAAACAAAAAAGAAGCCATTCAGCACATAAAATAGAACGACCAGGAAGAAAATGGTTGATATCAAAGTTTGTGAGTAATTGTTAATATTTCCTTATAACAACTTAATATTTCATTTTTGCATATTTTAAGTTGTTTTACAACAACCATCTTTGTCTTCAAATAGGTGCTAACATACAAAGAGAACCATCAGAATAATTGATTGACATTGGGTTAAATATGGGTCGTGAGTATATGTTGGCATATCAAAAATTAATTGTGGATTTTGTAAGTATCTATGTTATTTACTTTTGTGAGTTTATAATTAATAGAAAAAAAAACCCTTTATATTAAATCTATGATTTATTATGAGGTATAAATCTTACAGAAAACAAAGTATAAAACTATGCCAATAAAAGAGTTGTTGCAACAAGGCATAAGACTTGGTTTTGAAACCATATGTACAATTCATGACTCACTTCTTGCTATGGTACAATGTTATTCGATTTACATTGATATATATATTATTTATTCATTAGAGAAATTTTGAGGTCTAAAGTGAGCCTCTTAATGAATATTATAAAATAACAGCGGAGATAATAAAATAAAATAAAATTACCTCATCAAGTTTTGGAGAGAAAAGGAAAAAAATACTTTTTGAACTCGTATTTTCAACTTATCTCCGTATACTTTTAATAAAATTTCGAGGGGGATAACTCATTGGATGTGAAATTTAATTTTGCATCTAAGGATTACCCATGTTGCATATTTTCAATCGACCCTACTACACAAAAAATGTGAAATACATGAAAAAACGTGATTGCAATCACTTTTTTTTTTTTTACTATGTATTTCACATTTTTCGTGTAGTAGGTTCCATCGAAAGTATGAAACATGGGTAATCCTTCGATGCAAAATTAAATTTTGTATTCAACGAGTGCTCCTACTTGAAATTTGAGTAAATTCGTAGGAAGATAAGTTGAAAATACGAGTTAAAAAAGTAGTCTTTTTTTTACCGTTTTACTCAAAAAATGGTGAATCATCCCCCATGGTTGACATCATCATATTGAATCCTATTGGTTATTATAAAGTTGGATTTTGTTGTACATTTTTGTTTTGGGGCCCATTTTTAACCTCAAAATTTCTCTAATATTCAATTTTCATTATTCTCACCAATGTAGATACACTCATTACACTTTATTTTTATGTTTGCAGATAGAACTTGAAGAAGACATAAACAATTGATTGAATCAACAAAACATTTGTCCAAATAACCCAATTCATGGAAGTAACTTGAACACCGACGACAATTCTAGTGAGGAATGATGATTTATTTAGATATCAATGCAAGTTGTATTTTTTGAAATAAATCTCTATGAAAATAAGACATTTTGTTTAATGTAATGGACATAGTGTCCCAATTGAAAGACAAGGGGCTACCAATAACTATCTCATTTTGCATGAAAAATAACCTCTTATTCATATATAATAAAATACATTTCATTTAATTTTATTGTGTTGTCCAATGTAGCTATGAAATGCTACACCACTGATTAAATCTATGGATGATTAAATATTATAATGAAGAGATGAAAAATCTGATGATATAACAAATTAATCCAAACATCATATACAAATGAACTAATCAAAATTTAATTTATGTGAATATTATTATAAGATATATGTTGATTTTTTTATGAAAAACATATAAAAAATCACAATAATTGCACTGTCACAGGTCGATGTTCCTAAAAAGGAGAAAATGGATAATGGGACATCGTATATTAATGTGCACTGCTCTAAATATGAGTTTTCAATGATGATATTTATGATAATAAAATAATGGTATCCCATACCAAATACTAGTGCCTTTGTAAAATAAATAAGCACCATTACATTATATTACGTAAAAACACTGGCACAACAAGTTTTTTGCTTCGCTTAGTGCGTTATACTTGTCAAGCACTGTTGTTGTTTTCATTTAACGCCACGGTGCATGGTATATGTAACACCCTCCTCCCACTTTTACCAAAGTTAATTGGTCCACCGGGGTAAACATGTGACGAAGAGTTATTTTGATATGATTTAAATCCCCATGTATAATTAAGGAAGTGGAACGGACATGACAGAATCAATCTAACCTCCCTTGGAATCTACAGAACTTTCAGGAGCCAACCAACCCCTTTAGGAGTCCAACACGTAAGAGAAATTTCTCTATCACTTCCCTAGAGCCTCAGTCACTCCCATGACAAGGCATGCATGCGAATGTGACCCTCAAGTCGCTTCCACAACAAGGCATCCATGCGAATGTGACCTTTTTTAGGAAGTTCTATGCCAAAAAATCAAGATATTGTGCCAATTTTTCAGGGCCAGGAATCAGGCCACTGCCCAGAACTTCATGAAACTTCCAGAAATGATAAATAACATCGAAAAATGGATACTAATGCAAACATTTGAACAAGGACTTGATCTAACCCCTACTAGCGATGACAAACATTTTGTCAAACATATCACAAACATGTAATCTACATGTCATAACAACAGATCTAAGAATAAGGGTATCATACTTATTTGAGAATCGTCAAAGAGGACTGATATCTCCTCACAATAGCTGCATTGTTATCTATTATTCATCCATTCATTAACAATTCATATGCCAACCGAAACATAATGAGAGCCACACAACATAACTATCATAAAACATACTCATAACCAACAAATAACAAGAGATATATCAATGAGGAAAACCCCATTAAATAAACATAATATCAAGCACATTTGGTCATGTAAATACCAAGGAAAAAATATCTTATTAACATATGCAAATCCAACCAAATCGGGGACTTCCATGTACCACCCGACCATAGATTGGGATGAACCAAATCTCTCTTTCAACAAATCACCCCCACACCATATTCCAAGCATGAATGTGGGATCGCATGAAACACATAAAATAAAACCAAACCAGGCTTCCAGAAGCAAAACCACCTCAACAACCAACTAGTGATTGTACCTCACGGTCAAACATCACTAACCATCACCAGATCGGTCTCTACCCAAGTTGTCCAGGGATTCAGAGCATTTGTTCAAACCAAGGCATCCAAGACTAGTAACTCAACCCACAATTGTCGTCGGGATCCAAAGCGTTTTTCCAACTAGAGCTTCCAAGACTAGTAACTCAACCCATCAAAGGCTCCAGAGCATTTGTCCAACCAAGGCTTCTAAGACTAGTAACTCAACCCAAGCTATTACAGGGCTTCTAGAGTGTTTGTCCAACCAAGGCTCCAGGAACTAGTAACTCAACCCACAACCATAAGGAACATGAGTACCAACCAAAAAAACAAAGATGAAACCCACAACACCATGGTTATCAAGGAAATGGCAAGGCTAGAAAAATCCAATTCCAATCTAGACAATCCTCCATGCCAGTGACATATCATAACCAAGAAACCACATGCATGTGCCATGCATGCCAAAATTAGTAAGGAAATCATACATGCAACTTTGTACCTGCAAGAAAAACCTATTGTAGTTGCTAATTTTGATGTCCTCTTACACTTTCCTCCTCTTCCATTGCCTTCCTGCTCCAAATTCTAAGTATGCCACACTCCTCCAAGAAAAATCTAAGTGTACAAGAGTATGAGAGAGAGAATAAAATGAGAGCTCCAAGCTAATACTGAAAAAAGGTTACAAACTGATCCTCATAAGCCATTTTATTAATGAGGCCTCTATTTTCTTCATTTTCCATTATTTTTCCTTCATTTTCCTTCTCACATGCAACCTGTGACCTTTCACCTCCCTTTTCTCCTATTTTCCATTATTTTCATAAATAAAATGCCAATAAATGCCTCATACCTTTCTGAAGCCTTTGCCATTGCCTTTGCCAATTTCCATAGCCATTAATTAATCACAAGTGATCTCCATCACTATGTTTTTTTGCCCAACATTCAGCTTGGAATATGTGTCCCATGACCTTGGTTATTATTTTTCCTTTATTAACTTTATTACATGGATTTTTAACTAAGGTTGTTACAGAACCCCCCCCCCCCCCCCCCCCCCCCCCCCTTGGGGGAACACTGTTCTTAATGTTCAATGACACTGACAACTAGCAAGACCGCTAAAACGAAAAAATACTACCCATGGAGCTTTATAACTTAGCTCGATGCAATATTTACAATGATCAACCTACTGCAAAGCAAAGCAACATGAAAATCATAACAACATGACAATCATGTAACCACTTATTAGAGCTTTATAACATAGATCATGGTGATATTTACATCCATATAAATATATACACATGTACCAAAACATCACACCAAAACATATGCCAAAACATTCAATCAACCAACGAATAGAAAAGGATACATATCTTGCATCTGATCAGCCATCTCCCATGTAGCTTCATTGGCCCCAAAGTGCTTCCAATGCACTTTAACTTGCTCGATTGCTCAGTTCCAGAGCATGAGAATCTTTCTATTCCAAATGCACTTAGGTTCCAGCTAGAATTCTCCTTTTGGCTCCACCTGCAATACATACCAGTAAATCACATGATCAACATCTTTAACATACTTCTTAAGAAATGACACATGGAAAACATCATGGACTTTCAATGTAAAAGGAAGTGCAAGTTGATAGGCTACTAATCCAATCCTCTCAAGAATCTTGAAAAGTCCACAATACCGAGGTGCCAGCTTGGCACATGATCCAATCCTCAAGGAGCTCTTCTCGGGCTTGATACGCAAGTACGCTTGTTCCACAACTTGAATCTCCTTAAACAACCTATTCTGATCTGCATATCTTTTTTGTTTGTCTTGTGATGCCTTCAGATTCTTCTTGATTACCTACATTTCCTGTTCCATCTCTGCCAACATGTCCGGTCCTATCAATACCCTGTTAACTGGATCACTCCATTAATGGAGTATTACAACTCTGCCCATACAGTGCCTCGAATGGACTCATCCTTAGAGATTCCAGATACCCATTGTTGTAATCGAACTCCACTAGTGAACGATACTCTTCCCACTTTCACTACTGATGCATAACATACATTCTCAACATGTCCTCCAAAATCCTATTGACCCTCTCTGTGTATCCATTTGTCTATGGATGATAAGTTGGGTTGAAGGAAAATTCTGTACCCAAACCTGCAAATAATTATTTCTAGGATCTAAAAGCGAACTTGGCATACTTGTTTGACATTATCTTCTTTGAAACACTATGAAGCCTCACTACATCTATGATGAAGACCTGCGCTACATCATTAGCTAAATATGTAGACTTCACTAGAATGAAGTGCACTACCTTTTTCAACCTATCCACCATGACCATAATAGAATGATGTTGTCTAGATGTCGTCGGAAAACCTATAATGAAATCCATGGAAATGGCCTCCCATTTCCACTTTAGAATAAAAAATGGTTGTAGTATACCACATGGATGCTTACATTCTGCCTTTACCTATTGGCAATCCAAGCACTTAGCCACAAACTTTGCCACTTTTCTTCAAATTCAAAAATTAGTAGAACTTCCTCGCTACTGTCAATTTCTTCTGATATCCCGGGTGACCTGAATACAGATTAACATGAAATTCCCTCAAGATAAGCTTCTTGGGCTCACTGTCATTCGACACATAGATCCTATCCCTAAATCTGACCAAACCATCTACTATGAAACGATATTCCACATCATTATCACTTGTATCCTGTTGTAACATGTGTATAAGCTCCCTACACCTATCATCCTGTTGTCCTTCCTGCAATATCCAGTCTTGTAAATTTGTCCCATAGGAGCTCATAACTATTGTATGATTTACATGTATCCTCCTGCTAAGAGCATCGACGACCTTATTCTCTTTACCTTTAATGTACCTGATCTCAAAGTCGAACTCATTGATCGTGGCCACCCATCTAGCTTACCTAACATTCAAATTCGCTTGGTCAAATAGATATGTAATGCCCCACTTAAATCTTATCCTACAAATTGTGTTAATATTTACATTATCTGAAAATATTGAGAAATATTGGTCATAAAATAAATTTATGATTTCCATTATTCAAATTCCCCACTTACCTTCTCAATTTGAATATTATGTAGGATATGGTCTCCTTCCATTAATTCAAAATATATTTATTCATTTCACATACCCCAATGTACCCTCACATTTACTTGGGAGAAGACATAGTCCTCTCCATCTTATCATCAATATATATTTATTCATTTCACATTCCCCAATGTACCCTCACATTTACTTGGGAGAAGACATAGTGCTCTCCATCTTATCATCAATATATATTTATTCATTTCACATTCCCCAATGTACCCTCACATTTACTAAGGAGAAGACATGGTCCTCTCCATGTAATTACACTTCACATTCCCAAATGTACTTTTCAGATTTACTTGGGAGAAGACATGATCCTTTCCCATTAAATTCTCAATTTTATATTCATATCACAATTCCAAATGTACTCCTAGCTTAGAAGAGAAGTCAACCAAGGATGGGTGAGAGTTAATGACATTAATGAGAGGTGGTTGAGGAAAGAGGGTATAAAAAGGGAAGGGGGAAGGAAGAAAAGGGGGGGAGTTGGAGTCTTGCTTAGGATTGTGGGGGTTGGTTGTGATTGTTTGGCCTTGTTATGATTTTGGGAGACCTTGGAAACCTGTGGAGGTTTCTTGGGTTTGAGAGGAGGAAAGTATCATTATCTAGTTTTGCACATTCTTCTTGAGGACACACTATATCTGGTTGGACTTGGGCACGGAGGGCTAGGGAACCTGTGGAGGTTTCCTGGGCTAGGAATTTGTTTCCTAGTTGGCTGGGAGGCAAATCCGGTTGGGTCGGTCAGAAGGAGTGTTCAGCTGGAGCTATAAGACAAAGGTATCATCATCAACCGCCGGAACAGGTATTTTTCCATGGACTACTCTTGTCAAGTTGATATCAATGGAATGCTCACCTTAACTTATGTTGTTTATGATAAAATGATAAGATGTTAAATGTTTAAAGCTATGTGAGAATACCAACAAGTTCTTTTAATTTTAACTTTTAAACCAGCGGGAAAATAGATCTGTTAGTGTATAATAGGTTGAGGCTCTCATAATAGGAAAGAGGGCCTTACACATGGTATCAGAGCTTTGGTTCAAAATCTGGACCCAAGGCCCTTTAAACCTACAATTTATACTTTCAACAAGTCTCCACTGCTCATTTTGGGCATGAATGCGCCCAGAATCAAACACGAGCTAGTAGTAGTGAATACCACTGCCTGTAGCTAGAGCAGCCCATATAAGAAAGCCCATTTTGTATGCATATAATTTAGTACTTAGCTTGTGGTGGAAATCCTACATGTTTTTGAAAACTAACTCCCTTCATTTCACTCACATTGAAAACAATAAGCATAATTTAATAACTCTTCACGCTAAGTATCTTAGCGGTCATAGGATATCCAAGCTTCCCTAAATATCCAACTGAAATTCCAATGGCATTACCATTTTTCCATGGCAGCCAAACGAACAATTTGTCCCATCGTTTTCTCTTCTAGCCCTGTCTTATGCAGCTTGAGACATCTTTATCAAAATCAGGTATAAATATCTGTCTCTTGCTTTCGTCATATGGAAGTTCAAAAACTATTTAGCAAAAAGACCTAATCAAAAGAGTTGCATGGCTCAACCTTGCAGGGCCAAGGTCATTCTTTGTCCTCTCCTTTTATCTTTTCTGGGCTTTCTGCTATCGCGCCTCTGGCGGGTTTCCTTCTGCATACATTGCAGATTTGGCGTTCAATTCGCGTCAAAGTAGTCGACTATGTTTCCCTGTCGCTTTCTGTTTAGTAGCCATGGTTATATGAAGCAAATTTGAACTGAATCCGAGCATCATGGTAGGAATATCTGTGGCAGACTTCACCTTTGTAGTTGCCTAATATAGCAGATACCTTGAATTTCGCCTATATGCAAGTTCAGATTGATACTCGCGGAAACTTCAGTAAGAAAATCTGGACAACTCTTCATTTATTTTAAGAATTTCTCAATTTCTTCAAAGCATCAAAATCAAGATTTAACAGTCGACCTCATGACCGGTGAGTTTGGAGGCAAAATGCTACGAGACAGCCACGGCTGAGCTGTTGTGGACGCGAAACCCTTTTGCTCTGCTCCAGGAAAAGGGCGCAGGGAACCAAAGCCTGTCTGCTGAGAGTATAAACCAAGGTGGGTGGAGACATTTTCCTCATTTACCGGTTTCGATCCTTTGACATCCTCTTTCCCGTTACCAAGGTAAACGTTTTCTCCACGGCCTACGGCAGCGTTGCCGATTCCTTTCTCGTTCAAATGTTTGCTAAAAAGGCTAAAAGCCTGCGAAAAATTCATTTTATTACCCTCAGCAGGGGCGGATGCAGCGGGACTCGTCATTTGCTCAATAGTGAGAGGTTCTTGTTTTGCCTGTGCAGTGACGGGATTTTCATCCGTTTGAGACTCATTTTTCACAGAGCCCTTCTCGATCCCCAGGAAATCCATCGCTACGAAGAGGGCTATATATTGGTGGATCCCTGGTGGGAGAAGGGGGCGCTGAGCGAGAACCTGCTATGGTAGCGGCAGTTCTAGCTCCACCAAATTCATCATTATTCGAAGGAAGCAACTCTAGTAACCTTCTTTAATCCTATGATTTTATGAACACGCCGAGTCGAACAAATGTGTGCTGTGAATTAGTCAATGTTTATCCATAACCAAGCGCGCTAAATGTATTTTCACTATAACTTAAGTTTGATATATCATATATTTTGGATGTCTAAAAAGACAGGCGTTAATCACAATTTCCTTTAGTCAAAACCTCCATAGAACTATAAATAAAGCAACAGATTATCTTTACAATCTGTTTAATAGAAGCAATTTGCCGAAATATTCAATCCACTGAAAACAATGACCCTATCTTTTCTCTTGTTTTTACAGCCATACCACGCATACTCATTGACAGGCCACAAAGCAGGATTCTTTCTTCAAAATTGACAGCCCTCTGGGGTACCAAGAGTTGTATTGAAACTTGCTGTCAGTTTATTTTCAATTCTTTTCGTTATTTGTCAATTTGAAAACCACTGAGCCCCACATTTCCTTGAGAAACTAAAAATGGCCCTCTCAGGTACTCCCGCGTTATGTCACGTCTTATGAGCCAACATGACTGATTCTGGCAGCAGAACAAAAATTTCCGAACAATGCACTGTATCAGTTACAGACATCTGAGCTAACTATGGACAGAATAGAGATGTTTCACTTGTAGTTGTTTTCAAGACTTAAGCTTCTCTAAGCGTCTATTAGCCATCACGTCAGTTCCTTACAGATCCTAATTATTCCAAGCTATAGCACATTTGCACAATTATCTTTGGGGGCAAACCAGCTGAGAGGCAGGCTCCACCTCTATCATTGTGAGATTTATGCACAATAAAGAAAGATATAGGGGGTTTGAGAAGTATTTTTGGACAGATTTAGTCCAGCATCCCACACTCGTGTTTCTCATGACTCAGAAGTTAGAACTAGTATTGTACCCTATATATTTAGATTAATGAGGAGACTTAGTCTTACAGATATGGCTTACAATGTTTCCGACATTTTGAGTCAAGACTTTTCTATGTTAAAAACCGATCTGGAAATTATGGCAAGTTGTCTCCAGTGCCCCCACACTTTGAACTTTGATAGAATTCAATGGGTTCTCGTAGCTCACTCTTAATAACTGGAAAAAAATTACTAACCAAGAATTTGTAACCTTGGGTTGACCAAAACCAAAGGGAACTCGGGTTTCCCATTGTCTGGCTGGAGAATGAATGGGGAAGTGGTAAATTTAACATCATGTTTGCCTCCAGGAAATTCTCATCCAGGTCTTGCTATACACTCGTATCCTTCTGATGGAACTGGACGGTCTTACCCAGTCCTGACTTCAGCGTCTGGACCTACATACAATTGTGATCCTTACAGAGGGTCAGTAATTACGTCAGCTCCTGCTATTGCATACCCAAATGCTACACAACCGACATTCCCATATGGAGGATTTTCTTTTGGTTCAAATTTTTCAATGACTTCCACATCTTTCTCAGGAGGGCCAACATTGTATGGAGATTCCTTGGGAACACCATGTTTTTCTGCAGTTCCCTCTCAGCTTGTTACTGCAGGTGCAGTTTCGGCTCCACGTGCGAGGCCCTATGTGATGGGCCTCACGGATGTTTCTGGCATGGAAGGCCCTCGCAAATGGCCAAGACCAATTCTTGATTTAAATGCAGGTCCTCGAACAGTTGGTTTAGAAGTTAGAGATTCTAAGCAATTTGCTATTGTTGACAGTCGTGTTTCAACAGAGAGTCATACAAGATCATTTAATCAGACAACAGCTTCAACAGTAATGCTGTTGAAGAGAAAAGAACCTGAAGGAGGCTGGGATTCACATTCTGTTGGATACATCCAGTCTCCATGGCAGTAACCTTTTTCTCATTTTTTAAGCCATCCTATGGAGGAGTTTGCCACAACTTCTGATTATCATTGGGTAATTTTCACATGGTTGTGGTTTGTAAGGGATCAGCATTTTCCACATCATTATATCTCACTCAGAGGATATAGATGTGACCACTTGTTGTATGGCACTTGTATGGCGGTTGCTTCATGATCTAAATCATCCTACTTCTGATCTCTATAAAAAAAAAAAAAAAAAAAGGAGAAAAATAAATAAATAAATAAAATTTGGAAACAAAATTAATGCAGTGTTCTATGGTACTTGCATCTCTTGGATTGAATGATGTCTATTTTCCCATATATCAAGTATCACTGGCCATGATCGAAGTAATAGGGCTCAGCAATTACTCAAGAAGCTCACCAACTTCACTCATCTCGCTGGAATGCTGTGAAGCTTTTCCCAAACTTGGCATGACTTGGTGAAATTTAGTCAAACTCGCTAGACTTCTGATACTCGCCAGACATGGTCAAGCTTGCTCAAGAATCAGTCAAAACTGTAGTGATTTTTTTTCTATTTGTAATTTCGATTCTCTTATCTAGTTTGTGCTTGAGTTTATACTGCTTAAGAGCAATTTAAGAATATGGCTATAATTTCAAAAAAGAGAACAGATAAAATACAAAATGAATATTACCACAATTAAAAGATACACATAAAAGATAAAAAAATACCAGCGCTAAAAATATTTTGGTGGCATATGAAGGAGAAAATAGAAACAATGTTGAGCTGTGATACACAATGAAATGGAAATATTATTCTCATGCGATACGCCACAAATATGGAAACTTTGCTTCGGTGTGATACATCATGAAAATAGAAACTTTAACATAATACAAAACACTGAAGATAGTTTATTTCTTGACATTCAATACGCTACGAAGATAGAAAATTTTGTGGTCATGGAAAAAGTAAGTCCAAGTGCGATACTCACAAGAGGCAAGTTTCTTCGGAATACAAAAAACTAAGGAGGGGGCTGGAGTTTATGTTCTAGAATAGAATTCCCTTTAATGTGAATTTGGCCACCAGGAATCAAGACTAGCTGAAGAGGCAGAGCATTGAGATTGGCAGAGTGATGGAAAATTGGAAGATATAGAAGTGAGATTGATTGCATTATTAACCACATCAAAGTTATTCGAGACTAGCATAGATGCATTTTAACTACGAAACTATTAAGGACTGAAGGGGCATCAAAAGACTTGTGGCACAAACTTCAACAGTTTGTGCTCTCACTCAATGTGTAATGAATCCAGGGTAAAGATGAATCTATTCTAATTTATTTAAGGTGTTTAAACATATCATTGTAACCGAAAAGGGAGGGGAGGTCTCTTACACACAACACCTGAATGTTGGCAGAGAGTTCGGATTTAAGATAATCAAGAAAGCTAACTTCAAAAATCCCTTGAAAAGAGATCATATATGGGGTCCTCAGGCTGTTAATGGTAGTCATTATTTTTTCGTATCTAATGTGTATTGAACCAGGGTCAGTTAGTAGGGAGAATCCTATCTTTTGACAAGGTAGATGTGAGTATTATATATTATTTCTTGGGTTGATAGGCTGGTTCTGGACACAGTTCAAGTGTTAGCATGAATCTGGGTATCCAGGAATGTTGATTCCTATTATTCCTTGCAAAGTAATGATTATGGAATCCACAAAGTAGTTCATATTTTCCCATTACTTAGACTTATGGTGTATTGACCCAAGCGTATTAAAATCTACTCTATCCCTTGGGTGGATTGAGGACCATATATCATTTCTTCCTCGAGTGTAACCTGGCCCTTCTATTTAGGGGCGAATTAGTGAGACTTATAATTTGCTCTCCTCCCCACCTCTAGAGAGTGCCATGGGTCATGAGATAGCTGTGAACACAAAATCATGAACTTGTAAACTGTTAGTAACATGGGAAGAACATGGCTCGTTCTGAGCCCTAAACTTTACTAACTCAAAATCAAAACAAAAATCGTGGCCTAACTTGTTTCCATAATTGGTGAAATGGTTTTTAGTATCTGCTGGTTTATCGGTAATTAAAATTTCATATCATAGTATTTATCATCAGTTGTGATCTCTGTTTTAGAAACAGGTTTCAATTTTGTGACTTTGTTGGTAATAGGATGGAGATGTAGTCACAATTACTATGATGTTGTTTCCTAATGGCGGAAAAACTATTGTCTGACCAATATCCATTAGTCAGACATGCTCATGAAGATGTATAGTGTGGCAGTAGGTTCTAGTTTAATTGTTATGATCATCAATGAATACAGTGGTCATGGCAAATTTTTTTGTAAGCCCAGAAACTTGCAGAAAGCATCACTTAGACAAACTGAATTCAGAAGCTTATTCTTCAATGGACTTTATTTCCCTGCGTGGTCTGCATCTGTTTATGACTACCTGCATAAATATCAGGCTACTGTATTTTAATCTTTGGTTGATGTCCATCCTCTGCCTCCGGAATGTCAATAATGTGTGTTCTACTTATGGTGTTGTAGGGTGTTGTTCTCTGCAGCCTGCTTGATCTGTATTGATGTATGGTTTTGGACCCTTTACCTGATCTTCGTCATATTATTCAGAGCCTCTGATAATTTACCTTACACTGATGTCTGTGTAGATCCTTTCCTCTTTCATTTGCTTATCCTTGCAGGTTATTGATTTTGAGCCTTTAACTGAGATCCATCTTTTGCTTTGTAACTTTGTGGAATGTTGCCCTCTGCAATATGCTTATCCTTTGCTGAAGAACTGCCGAGATTTAGAGTGTGAGCACAGTTCTATCCTTTTTCCTTGGCATGTTATCAAGCTCAGGGGGCCACATTTGTTCCTCTTTATAACCCCTTTTTTTTTTCAACTTTCTGACATGAGGGATATCAGTGATCATTCATATAGATAGTTCATTACCCCCTTTTTATGTTGAATATTAAATCATATTGCAGTAGCGACTGTAGAGTGTGCCTTGTTAATGAAAGGGATTCATACACAAACAATTTTCTAGTTTTCTAGAGCAGGAAGAAACTTAATATGCAAAATAGCACTTGGAAACTTGCACGTGATAGACCATAAAAGCTAAATAAAGAACCTGAGTACAGCCAAAGCTACATAAAAATTGGATGGATATGTAGAGATTCATTTCCAAGCATTTTACCCCAGGCAACATTATTAGCTGATATAGTTAACGGATGGGACTTCATTCTGTTTCTGCTGTCAGGTCTCTGTTGCTAGTAATAGTCCATGACAAAATAAATTGTTTCTTTGGGTCCAATCGTGCTTTCCAGACTCTAGAGTCTCTCGGTTCTTCTTTCTGTAAGGAAACTGGAGCTAAAAGTAGTTCAATTTCTACTGGACTCTGTTAAGTGTTACTATCTATAGGAGCTAGCTCGCATTCTTGCAATTTCGAATATTATTGATTTTTATTGTTTTTGACAAATTCTAGTTCAAACCTCCATCACCATGGGAGCAGTTGTCTTCCAGTTAATTAATCTCATCATTAGACAGTTCTTGCACGGTGACAATATCCTTACAAGATTATATTTATCTTCAAGTTGTTCTCCAAACAACCATCTTCAAGTGATTAACTGTCTTCATGCCATGAAGATGAGTTGGTCTTTTGTTGGCTAGACTAAGACGACTACAGTTAGGGGATATCACCTAGGCTTGGACACATCTTCGAATTCGAGGAGTCTGCTGTATATGGTATGTTATATTGACAAAATTGTCTAAGGCCGATCTTCAAAGAAGTTAGGGAGCCTTTCGTAGTTTTTTTTTCTTTCCAGCTTCTTTACATTTAAAGGCTCCCATATATAGCATGACTTGTTGACCCAACGCGCTTAGGCTCATCTCCAAAGAAGCTAGGAGTCCTTTGTGATTATCCCAGCGTCATTGCATTTGAATAGTGTTTCCCTCGTACCTTCATGGCTTCAAAAGAGAGAAAGAGGCTTTATATTAAAACAGATCTTCAACATACTTCTACTACAAGTTGGTTCTATGTTGATGTTATGCCTGTGTCAAATACTTTTTTACAAACAGAGTTAGATTCTCCCTTTGAATAATAATAATAATAATAAGTCATGGTCAAGTCAGACACGAAATTTGTTTATGAGACCCCTTGTTTCTGAGACAAGGGATCCGCCTCCTTGCAGTGATTTGACTACTAAAGTCGGTGGAGGTTTACCTTCTCTACTCCCCTCTAGATTTGAATCTATGACCTGTTACAAGGAAATACCTGTTCTTAACCATTAAGCCCACCAAGGCCATTATAAGCTTTATCTTTGTACAAATTTTAATCTTAACATTGCATGCATATGATGATATTTATCTACTTCTCCATGAGAAGTGCTAATTTATGGTTAAATTGTTCATTATCTACCCTTACAATATCTTCTTAGATTAAAACAGAGTTCCTTACTTGTCAACCTGATCTTTGTAAAACATATTGCAGTGGTCGTTGAAGTTTGAAAAATTCACACGATATTAGACGGTAGCAGAAAAAAGGGGTGTAATTTCTATGTGTTTTAATGCTCAATTAGAAAAGGTACAAGTCATGAGAATTTCTTGATTTGAAAGGCTTGAGGGATTAGATTGAAGTTTAACTGGTCATTTGTAATGTACCACTTTAGCTAGATTGAAACTCACAAAACATTCTATGAAAATTTAAACTTCATTAGCTGTGCATTTTAAGAGAAACATAATGCGTAAGTGCTTATGATTTATACGAAACTTGATTAAATGGGAAATAGACTTATGTTGTGCTTCCTGATGCATCGTTACTGTAGAAGTGGTGATGTGATGGTGCAATGGTTTTCTCAATACAATTAAAATACCTGAAATAGTCACTATTTATCACAAAGTAGCTTTATGAATCTGACAAAACAATATTGTTATTTTAGTTGCACCATCTAAAATCTAAAACCGCATTTTCATCATGATTTTGACTTATAATAGTAGCAAATTTTTACTAAAATACAGATGAGAACTATCAATTTATAGCTTACTCAGAAATGGGATTGTAACATCCTTTTATCAAGCAATGTGGTTGTTTCCACTGAGTCTACGATTTTATCTGGAAACTTTGATGATTGCATTATGTGTTTGCCTATGGAAGTTTCAAACCTTTGAACCAAGCTTTGCAGTTTTAAGGAAATATGATAAATAGTCAATCAGGTAAATCGATTTTCACTAGAATGCATCAATCTAGCATGGTGAGATTCAATGTAACGGTTGCTTCTAATCCATACATATTAAGCCTAGTCTTGTAACTAAGTATGCTTTGTCATGTTATTTGTTATTAAGACGAAGAAATCTAGAAAGTAATCAAGAAATTAGTTAATAATGAATAGGTACAGGTAACAAGGAAAAACAATAAAACCAGCAAGCAAACAATCCAAAGAAAAATGGTCTGACATGATGTAATCTAAGGTTGAGGAAAAGAGGATGCCAACAATTATTGCATGGTGCATAACAGATGGAGGCATTACAAAGATGGTCTAGTGGGGTAGAATTTTCTAGTGAAACTATAGATTGAATACTATGGGCTTGTGTAAGGCTTACTTTGATAGTTGTTTTTAATGATCTTAAATTGAATGAGAAGATCAATTCGTAGAGAATTTGGGATTTTAGAATGGAAGCTTATTTAGTCAATAAAAGACTAGTGAAAATATTAGGATACACTTTTACCCTTATTCTAGTGTTGAATAAAAATATCGTGAAAAGTAATGTGTTGCTAGTTTTGGATAAAAAGACCCTCAACCTTCTTCGCAACTTTGTGGTCACTGGCCACTTATGAAAGGAGTAGGCATCTTCAGAAATGTGGTGCCATTTAGAGGAAATACTAATAGCAATAGGGAAAAGGAAATTATTCCGTTCATTTAATTATTTTTCAATTGTATGGTCATATTGTGAGCTGCAATATATATCACAAGATTGTTTTAGTACTAGTAAACAATGATTAAATATATAATAAATTTGAACCTTTTGACATTTACAGGACATTCCTCTCAATTTACAAAAAAAAATAAAGTATGAAAATCATGTTGGAAACAGTTCTGAAGTTTGGAGTTTTTATTTTATTTTCAAGATTAATTAAATGGGTTTGGAAGATTGGGACTTATCTATTCACTAAGGTTTTAAAGAAATTATATGCATAAAACTTATACTAACACCTCCTAGTGGAATTGATAGTGCACTAATTTGTTTCTTGCTATTATCTTGGTTTTGGTACCACCTTATAGCATATACGGGTTCAAATTCTATTTTCCATGATGGACAGTTGAATCTGTTTCAACTCTAATTGTTATTGAGGGGTTCCACGAGGATGACACATGAGCGTTTATGATGCCCATTTTAACATAGATAGCCACATATGTTAAGGTTCTATTGTGCAGTTCCATGTTGTTATTTATGAACATTATATACATTTGATTGGACACTTGAAAATCAATTGATGGATTTGGTATTGATGATGGAAATGTTGGATGTATAACCAAATGTATGACTTACTTGGTTACAATTTATCTAGTGCATGACTTGTCAAAGTTATTATTGCATCATATAGGCTTATATAGATATGATTTATCTAATCGATGACTTAGTGAAATTATGATTTATCTGATGTAAGATTTAATTCCAGTATGAACAACAAAAATTGACAAGTGGACACTGGGCTTAATAAACATGATGTTTAAGATCATGTATCTATATCTATTTTGTGGTTATATATATGCATGGATGAGAACTAAACTACAGATTGGAAAGAACCATATGATAGCCAATATCTACTATTCCATTGGGGAAGGTCGAGACAACCAATGAGGAAAGGTACGATGTACATTATTCTATTGCATTTGGTATCTACTTGATATACACTCTTATGACACGAGTAAAATGAAAATGACAGGTGGCAAGACGACCTGACTGGATTATTCGATGACAAGTCCAACCAGCTTTGTAGTGTGGTCCGTGCTCTGAAGGAGGGGTGGAGGTGTTTCCCACCGTGTATCCTCCGAAACCTAGAATCGTGGGGAGGACAGCTGAACGCTCCCCCTAGACGTGTGATGACGATTTCCAGATGCCTGCTGGGGAAAGTTCGGTCGAGGTATTCGATGCTTCCACCATGTCGGTTTTATCAGTGGTTAGTATGGCCGTTGCCACTGATAGAGCAGCAGAGGATGGATAGGGTGGGAACGAAAGTAGGTCAAGATGGATAGGAGGAAATAGATTAGTTGGAGACTCTTGATGGGAAGTAATGACATTTTCTGACTTATCAAATTTTAATGCTATAACTCTCTCTGGGTTGCTATGCTTTCAAACTCCTTGTATCTTTTCATTCTAACTTTGGGACGAAGTTTTCTGAAGGAGGGGTGTATGTAATGCCCCACTTAAATCTTATCCTACAAATTGTGTTAATATTTACATTATCTGAAAATATTGAGAAATATTGGTCATAAAATAAATTTATGATTTCCATTATTCAAATTCCCCACTTACCTTCTCAATTTGAATATTATGTAGGATATGGTCTCCTTCCATTAATTCAAAATATATTTATTCATTTCACATACCCCAATGTACCCTCACATTTACTTGGGAGAAGACATAGTCCTCTCCATCTTATCATCAATATATATTTATTCATTTCACATTCCCCAATGTACCCTCACATTTACTTGGGAGAAGACATAGTGCTCTCCATCTTATCATCAATATATATTTATTCATTTCACATTCCCCAATGTACCCTCACATTTACTAAGGAGAAGACATGGTCCTCTCCATGTAATTACACTTCACATTCCTTGTACTTTTCAGATTTACTTGGGAGAAGACATGATCCTTTCCCATTAAATTCTCAATTTTATATTCATATCACAATTCCAAATGTACTCCTAGCTTAGAAGAGAAGTCAACCAAGGATGGGTGAGAGTTAATGACATTAATGAGAGGTGGTTGAGGAAAGAGGGTATAAAAAGGGAAGGGGGAAGGAAGAAAAGGGGGGGAGTTGGAGTCTTGCTTAGGATTGTGGGGGTTGGTTGTGATTGTTTGGCCTTGTTATGATTTTGGGAAACCTTGGAAACCTGTGGAGGTTTCTTGGGTTTGAGAGGAGGAAAGTATCATTATCTAGTTTTGCACATTCTTCTTGAGGACACACTATATCTAGTTGGACTTGGGCACGGAGGGCTAGGGAACCTGTGGAGGTTTCCTGGGCTAGGAATTTGTTTCCTAGTTGGTTGGGAGGCAAATCCGGTTGGGTCGGTCAGAAGGAGTGTTCAGCTGGAGCTATAAGACAAAGGTATCATCATCAACCGCCGGAATAGGTATTTTTCCATGGACTACTCTTGTCAATTTGATATCAATGGAATGCTCACCTTAACTTATGTTGTTTATGATAAAATGATAAGATGTTAAATGTTTAAAGCTATGTGAGAATACCAACAAGTTCTTTTAATTTTAACTTTTAAACCAGCGGGAAAATAGATCTGTTAGTGTATAATAGGTTGAGGCTCTCATAATAGGAAAGAGGGCCTTACAAGATACCTCAATCCAGTGTGATCACTCATCAGTACAAACCTCCTGCCAAGAAGATAGTTCCTCCACATCTGCAATACTTGAATGATCACTGCCTACTCAATATCATGTGTCAAATAATTATGCTCGTGTTCATTTAATTTCCTTGATTCATATCATACCACCTGTCCTTCCTGCATAAGGACTCCACCAAGCCCTCTCCTGTAAGAATTTGTACATACCAAAGACTCTTTGTTTGGATCTGTATTCTTTAAAACTCGAGCATTTTCCAACAACTACTTCAACTGCTCAAAACTTGCCACACATTCCTCTGTTCATTCAAATTTCTTACCTTTTCACTGCAATGACGTGATAGGATATGCAATCCGAGAGAATTCATGATGAACCTTCTATAATAACCTACTAACCCCATAAAGGACCTTACCCCATCCACATTTCTAGGAGTTTCCCATTCCAAGACAACCCTTACCTTTTCCGGATCCATTTCTATGCCTTCCATGGAAACCACATGCCCCAAGTAGTGTACCTCTATATGAAAGAAACTTCATTCATTGAGCTTATCATACAATTGATGCTCTCTCAGTAATCTCAATATTGTTGCTAAATGTTCGACATCTTCTTCCTAATTCTTAGAATATACCAATATATCATCAATGAAAACAATAATAAACTTGTCTAGATAAGGACGCAACACACTATTCATCAAACACATAAAAGTAGCTAGAACATTAGTCAAACTGAATGGAACTAGAACAAATTCATAATGCCCATACCTAGTTCGGAAAGTTGTCTTATAGATGTATTCTTCCTTAATGCGTACCTAATGATATCATGATCTCAAGTCAATCTTCGAGAACATTACTTCTCGCTTCAGCTGATCGAACAAGTCATCAATCCTCGACAACATATACCTATTCTTAATCGTCACCTTGTTCAACTACCTGTAATCAATGCATAACCTGAGAGTGCCATCCTTCTTCTTCACAAACAACATTGGTGCGCCCCAAGGTGACACACTTGGCCTAATGTATCCCTTGTCTATCATTTGCTTCAACTGCAACTTCAATTCCACCAACTTCAATGTTCTCATCCTCTATGGTGCCGTTGATGCTAATGCTGCCCCTGGTACCAACTCAATAGAAAAGTCCACTTCCATGTAAGGCGGTAACTCTGAAATCTCTGCAGGAAATACATCTTTAAATTGCTGCAAGATTGGGTACCTTATCAATACCTCTGCATCCTCAACATCCTTACTCTTATCACTAGATATATGCACAACAAATAACACACACCCTTTTATGCGATTGTACTTTTCCTACATAGTTGTCACCATTCTAACTGATGTCACCTTCTTCTTACCCTGCAAGATTATTTGTTCTCCATTGTCATCCAAGCATCCAATGGCCTTGTCATAACAATCCACCTTGGTCCTATGAAGATAAAACTAATCCATACATATCAACATATTGTATGATCCCAGCGGAAGTACATTGAAATGCACCGATGTAGACATACCATTCAATTCAAATGCACAAGCTCTTACCCAATGATGAACTTTCTTCTTAGTACCTGTAGCCAACTACACTAACCAAGACTCTGCATGCACTTCTTTATTCAAACCACACTTATCCACCAGGTCAATATTAACATAACTATAATTAGATTTAGGGTCAATCAAAATAGAAACAACTTGATCACAAATATTACCATCCATCTTGATAATAAACGTCTGGTGATATGCCTTCCTGTTATCCAATGTTGCATAAATCCGAGGAATACTCATTCCAACATACCCCACTGTTTATGCCTCCTGAGCACCGTATATCTGCAGTTTACCACCCTGATGTTGTAGACAATCTGTCCTGCGATGCTCTCCTCCACAAGTCCAACACTGCAAGGGCTTCCTACAATCACCCTTGTTCTACTCCTCAGACCAAAATCTCTGTCCTCTATCAGATGCATTGAACTTCTTAGGTGGTGCTGGATTCTCTTTGTTACCTATGTCTTGAGGTCTTGCTCGCTTCTCATCTCATTTTCCTTTATTCTTCTCATTACTTTTCCAATCATGTTTAGTCTCAGATCTACACTTTGATTGCTCATAACAATGCTTTAGCTTTTGGATGGCCTCCTCCAATGATATAGGCTCATAAAACTCAATCTTGTCCTTGAATGCTACCGACAACCCACTGATGAATCTCTAAATCTTGGCCTTCTCCTCCTTGAGGTAAGGCACATAACTCAATAACTCCAAAAATATGCTAGTGTACTCCTCATCGGTCATAGATCCCATCTTTAGCTCATAGAATTATTTCGCCCTGTCATCATAATAGATCTCTGATAGATACTTCTTCCTGAAAAGTATCTCGAAATCACTCCAAGTCAAATCCTCTTCATGAATACCTCTGACGTTCTTTACATCTTCCCACCAAATGTTTGTTTTACCTTTACTGAATGTGGTTATTTTGCCCTTCATGTTTGTTGATTAATCATGCAATCTGAAGAACTTATTCATCCTAAGAAACCATGCTTCGACATCCTGTGACTTCTTCATCTCTCCATCGAATATAGGTGGTATTTCTTTCTTGAACTCATCCAACAAATATCCCCTGTCACTCCTCCTATAAGGATGATAATGATGATGACTATGATACGTGTTTGAACCAGAACTGGAGTAAATCCCATGTCCACTACCTCATTTATTAAGTGTATCCAAGAATCTTCCATCTCTAACCGTGTCATCTCTATCCAACTTGTGCCCACCATGTGACCTTCTATCATATGCTCCATTAGTCCTATCCTCCCATCCATGACTGATTCTAAGCAATCCATGTCTCTGCAAGTCTGAAAAGCTTTAAAGGATAACTGCATTGAATTCTACTTGTTTCCCCTATTCCCTAGCAAGTCTCTCTTGTGATTGAATGATTCAATCATTATCTTCTTTGCAACTCCTTATTTATGCCTTCAAAGTTCTCAAAGTATCTGATATGTGAGGGGAGTACTCATCACCATGGTGCTCATATGATCTATAGGGAGAATCTCATGAATTGTAGTCTACCATATTTCTAGTCATATTTGTTATTCTCTCCCTTTAAGGTATATCATGTTAGCTAAACCAAATCACAAACCTATGTACCTCAACTTAGTTCAGGGGAGGATATCTCGTCTACAAGATCAACCAGATTTGCACAATACATGTATAATCATAATCATCACACTATATAAACATCATCTCAATAATCATTCAGTTACCATGCATCATGCCACAACTACATCACCAACTAGACATAATGCGTGCATAAAAACATATGTACGACACACATGCATACACAATACATGAAAACACTAACATTCATTCGTGAAGAACAAATTCCGACAACAACACCATCAAATTATGCATGACATCACAATGGCAACCATGACCACCACCATGCATAGACAACAAGCACATATAGCACAAGCACGAGGACACATGTGCAACCGAAATGTACATATGACAACACATTCATCCAAGGAGAACAAAAACCAGACATCACCTAAGGAGAACAAAACCATGCTCTAATACCACTCGGTAACACCTTCCTCCCACATTTACCCAAGCTAATCGGTCCACTAGGGTAAACATGTGATGAATATTACTATGATATGATTCAACTCCCCATGTAAATTTAAGGAAGTGGAACTGACATGACAAAACCAATCTAACCTCTCTTAAAAGCTACAAAACCTTAAGGAGCCAACCAACCCCTAAGAGAACTTGCTCTTTCACTACCTTAGAGCCTCAATCACTCCCATGACAAGGCATTCTTGTGATTGGGACCCTCCATTCTCTCTCACAACAAGGCATCTATGCGACTGTGGCCTTTTTGAGGCAATTTTTTGCCAACAACCTAGGATTCTGTGACACTTTTTCAGGGCTAGGACTCATGCCACTACCCAAAACTTCATGAAACTTTGAGAAATGACAAATAACATCAAAATGAGGATACTAATGAAAAAAATTAAACAAGGACTTTATCTAACCCCTACTATCCATGACAAATATTTCGTCAAACATATCACAAACATGTAATCTACAAGTCATAACAATAGATCTAAACATATGGGTCTCATAATTATCTGAGAATCGTCCAAGAGGACTGATATCTCCTCACAATAGATGCATTTTTATCTATTAGGTCATCCATTCATTAATATTTCATATGCTAACTGAAACATGATGAGAGCCACACATCATAATTGTCATAAAACATGCTCATAACCAGCAAATAACTAGAGATATATCAATGAGGAAACAACCATTAAAGCCACATAATAGAAAGCACATTTACTCATGAAATTACCAAGGAAAAAATATCTTATTAAAATATGCAAATCCAACCAAATCAAGGACTTCCACGTACCACCCGACCATAGATTGGGATGAACCAAATCTCTCTTTCAAAAAATCACCCCCACACCCTATTCCAAGCATGAATGTGGGATCTCATGAAACACATCAAACAAAACAAAACTAGGTCTTCCAGAGGCAAAACCACCTCAACCATCAACCAATGATTCCACCTCATGGTCGGACATCACTAACCATCACCATATCGGTCTCTACCCAAGTTGTCCAGGGCTTTAGAGCGTTTTTTCCAACCAAGGCTTCCAAGACTAGTAACTCAACCCACAGTTTCTGTCAGGATCCAAAGCGTTTTTCCAACAAGAGCTTCCAGGACTTGTAACTCAACCCACCAAGGGCTCTAGAGAATTTTTCCAACCAAGGCTTCCAGGACTAGTAACTCAACAAAATTTGTTACAAGAACTAATAACTCAACCCACGACCATAAGGAACATGACCACCAACCAGAAAAAAAAAAAAAAAACAAAAATAAAAAAAAAAATTGAAACCCACAACACCATGGCTATCCAAGAAATGGAAAGGCTAGTCAAATCCATTATCAATCCAAGCAATCCTCCATGCCAATGACAAATCATAACCAAGAAACCACAAGCATGCCAAAACTAGCAAGGAAATAATACATGCAACTCAGTACCTGGAAGCAAAAATTGCTATAGCTGCTGAGCTAGATGCCCTCTTGCGCTTTCCTACTCTTCCTTTGCCTTCTTGCTCCAAATTCAAAGTATTCCACACTCCTCCAAGAGTGCTCCAAGAAAACTCTAAGTGTCCAAGAGTATGATAGAGATAATAAAATGAGAACTCCAAGCTAAAACTGACAAAATGTTACAAACTGATCCTTACAATCCATTTTATTAATGAGGCCTCTATTTTCATCATTTCCCATTATTTTTCCTTCATTTTCCTCCTCACATGCAACCTGTGACCTTTCACCTCCCTTTTCTCTTATTTTCCATTATTTTCATAAATAAATTGCCAATAAATGCCTCATACCTTTCCAAAGCCTTTGCCATTGCCGTTGCCAATTTCCATAGCCATTGATTAATCACAAGTGATCCCCATCACTATTGTTTTTTTCCCAACATTCAGCTTGGAATACATGTCCCATGACCTTGATTATTATTTTGCCTTTATTAATTTTATTACATGGATTTTTAACCAAGGTTGTTACAATATCATAGATTGTACGTTTCAGTGAATGAAAACAACACCGATTCCTGAAAGGTATACTGCCTTGGTGCATATGTCTTCAACAAACGTCTCGGTGCTACAAAATATTGTATCCAACTCCGTGTGTTATTAAAATTAACAACACTAGTTATTTTATATTAGTAGTACACTAGTCCTTTTATATTCAAATTAAGAACACTAGCCTGCAAGCTTTTTTTGCTTGCCTCGGTGTTGTTCCTAAGAAGTACATCTTGAGGCGTTTGTTGAAGACATACACACCAGAGCGGTATACTCTCCAGGCACCGATGTTGTTTGCATTAAACGCCCCAGGGCATGGCATCGTAGACTGCCTGAGCCAATGCATTTTTTATTTTTAAAGCATCGATGCTTTGATAATGATAACCCACCAGTGTTCCAAACCATTGGTTCTAGTCCTGATGCTTTTAATAAATTTATGGCATTGGTGCTTTTATATTTAGAGCACACACGTGTTATTTTTCCATTAAGTGCACTGCTAAAAAATATTTGTTAAAACCTCCAGTCGCCCATATTTTTTTAGTTGTGATGAATTTATGTTATCAACTCCGCTAAAACATATGCTACTACAAATGGATGTTGTAGCGGAGGTTTTTTTGACAATTTTTGCAAATTTTATAACACTAGAAACCTTCATTATAACCTCTGCTAGAAGGTATTTTCCTTATAGTGAAAAGAGTCAAACTAGCCATTGGAGGTTACTCTTTCCTAGAAGATACATTTGTGGACAATAAAGTGACTATTAAAATTCAAGTTGCTAAGTCTTTTCTATTGGAGCGAGTTACTAAAATAATCATTCACATTCCAAGGAGAGGTCGAGTTGTGCAAGAGGAATGTTGGACTAGATTTGATCATCATTTCCTATTTTTTGACTTTTGGATCCTTTCTTTAGTGCACCATTGGACTTTTTTTGAAGTGTTGATGACGATTTGATCCACTTAGTCTTTGAATTCATTGTGGATGAAAAGTCAAAGATTTTTATTTTAATGTGGGTGGAAACTTGTTGAAAATTGGTAGCTTCGGTTGGTATTTTCATTAGAAAATCAAAGAATAAATTATATATTTTTATGTTGGCCAAGTATGTCATCATATGATTAAGTCGGCCCCATGCATTGAAAGGGTTTGACCCTAAGGTCAAAACCCACTTCCTAGCACATGTATATATTGGCATTCGAGTGACCTTATTTGGTATCCATCTCACTCACTCATTCGATCTGAAACAAGAAGAAGAAAATTCCACACATGCAAAGGATAAAGAGGAAAGATTTGTTCTGCATTGACCAACCATATTTCTTTTGTTTGACTAATGTTAACTTGGTAATTTCTATTGATATTTGATCGAACTCTTAACGACATTTGAAGGCCGATATTTTCAGTGGTTTGTTAACTAAAGTTGACTGAATATTTTCTCTTGTTCTAACTCGTTGACCAAGGTCAACATATGTACTTTGACCAAGCTTTAACTGTGGTATTGGAGGTTGAATTTTGACTCTTTTACCAACTACCTCAGACCGAAATTCAGCCCCTCAGCTGTAAACTTTGACTTGGACCAACATTGACTATTTATTTCTCTTTTGACTAGGTTGACTTGGAAAATATTGAGGTCAAAAGATTGGAATTTTGTTTGGAATATTCTGATGTACATTTTGATGAATCAAACTCTCTCTCATAAGGAAATATTTGTTGGGTTTTCCCCTTGTGAGTTTTTCCCTAGTCATTGGCCAATTTTTTTTGTCTCTTGTCTCATTATTTATTGTGATCTCTATTTCTCTATTGAAGAAGTGAATGGTTGAAAAATTTCATGTATAAATGCTTAATGATTGGAAGTCTCTAAAGAAGTAATATTCTATAATTGGAAGTAGTTATCAATTTGAAAAATTGTACTAGTCTTGATTACACTAGAAAATGAACAAAACCAGCCATTAAAAATGAAACTTATGAATTGCTAGCCCCTCCTCTCATTATAGGTTGTTGATTGTGAGATAATTTGATGTTATTAATAAAAGAAACTAGTTTGCGAAAAATATTCTCATTTGTGCTCTTGCGTTGTATGGAGTTAAATTTTCTATGATTCTTGATCTTTCACACTTATCACCATGCTTTCTACATTTTTTTGTAGGTACAATTCTCTCATCATACGATCAAAGTCGAAATCCATTGAGGCACAAATTGTCATGTAGAAGGGAATAGTAAAATATTAGCCTTTTATAGCCACTAAAATTACACATTTCTAAGTGGTGGAGAAGCCCTCTAAGGGGAATTCCCATTCAAAATCAATGGTTATTAGTGTTATAGTTTCTACATTGATTGAGGCACCTCAAATGAGAAGGTCCTCCTACTAAGCTAGGATTTTTAGTGAGTAGTTTCATGACTAAGAAGGTGGGATAATTTCACCCCCAACTTCTTACTCTTTAGTCTCAAAAGTGAAGGATCGACAAAATAAGGGTTGTGATCACAACTCTAAAAAGTGGTGAGGTAATAAGGCAAGGTAAAACTCACTCTTAAACTCCATTTTATTTCAAAAGTATAAAACAATTTTCTTTTATTTTTTATTTATGTTCTATATTACTAGCTTGTTGGAAATTTTTAATCTTTATATCTAATAGAATCCTTGGAGAAAAGAGCATAAATTTAGATATTAACTAATTGATAGTTATGTCCTAGGGGGTAGCTCAATTGGTTGATTTGAAGTTTGTAAAATCGTAGAACAAGGCAACCTAGGTTCAAATCCCCCCTGAAGTGACCCAATTTACAATAAGGAGGATAGGTCGTAAACCCCCAGAAGTTTACTAGTAGTTACATGTCAGGTGCGTTGCTGGGTTCCTTTGGGATACCAAAAAAAATACTAAGGGATAGTTATCTTTGTTTTCTTGATTTTATTTTGCATATTTTATGTAGGTATACATAGTTTTTTGTGTGTCAAGATGCATGTATATATTATTATAGTAGAATTTTAGATTGCAGATTTCACATAGAAAGGTACTCAACAAGACATTAGACATCAAGTAAGTACATTTTGATTATCTTGTTTTAGCTAAGATTAAATTGTATAGCTAATACTTCAAAATTGTAGCTTGGAATCATTTTTTTCCATGAGAAAAAAAAAAGGTTTTATATTCATGAGAATGAATATACATTTTTCAATTTTGAGAGAGTGTCCATTGTATGTCAATCTTTTGTTGGTTAAAACAAAAAGCCTTTAAAAATACTTGTTTACATCTTATACATGCAAAATTATATTCGAACCTGTCATTTTTGTGAAAACTATAGTAGTTAGTTGAAAGAGGCATTTTTTGTTCTTGATTATTTGGCCCAATATTCCTCAAATGTGATACATACATGGAAAAAAGCATGAAAATTCAAAATAATCACATCTGAAAAACTATTGAGAATGCATCGATATAAAGAAAACTGTGTAGAAAATGGTGCTACGTGGATGACCATGTGGTCATATGTCCCACTTCATCCATAAAATCAATGACCACAAATGTTCTTACATGAAGATTTAGTGCTTCCCTATAGAGGTTGTTAGTGGTGTTGTTTAGCCCTTAAATCATGTGTTTTAATGAAAGCCAATCAAAAGTGGAGAGAGAATCTATGATGTCCTATAGGATTGGTTGCAAGTAGATGTTCTCAATGGATACCCTCTTTTTTTCCAAGACAATTACTAGTTTTGAGTCGCCAAAGATTTGTAGTGACTTACTCTTTTTAGTGTTTCTATTTCCAAAAGGGTGCAATGGGAAATGAATTTAGCTCGGTTATGTGAGCCCTGGATGGGGGCATATCTAACTTGTACACATGAGGACTAAGTGATGAAAAGGACTACTCCTACTCCACACTTGGGCATATTTCCTTAAGCTACATGATCCATATTGGATCATTATATTGTTTCTCATCCATATCGATGCTTTCAGAGTGGAAAAAGTGGAGGAATAAACTCACAAGACCATTTTTACTAGCGGGACCTAGTTTGACAAATTGGGATCTAAAACATTCCAAGAGCATTTTGAGGCATCAATCAACGTCTTTTGGGGTAAAATATTACAACTTTAGCACCACACCTTTTTTCCATATTATACACACAAATACCTTTCCAACGACACAAGAATCACCTCAATCGAAGTCCATTTGCAAAAGTTATGCAACTTAGAAATTGAACTTCTTGTTTTCACCACCATAATTCGAGAGGATGCCACGTCAACCCCCATTATTCATGGTAAAGGGGCTAGCCACGTGATTATGATTAAGAAGAGTTTAGATGCATTCATATTGTAATTCTGGTTGAGAGTTGAGCTAGTCAAACCTAACCACTAGTAGGATATCGAGATTTGTTATAACCAAGCCACTAGGAAGAAAATGGGTTCCATTATTTTTTAGTGATTTTGTTCCATATATGAGAAAAAATAACTAAGCGGGATAGGACATAGGGCACACACATAGGATTCGTTCAATTTAGTAGCCAATGGGCCACAAGCCATACTTCTTTGTACTCACAACAATTTTCTTTTCAAAGAAAGAGAGCAAGGAGACCTCACCTTCTAGCTGGGTTTTTCCCCTGAAAGGGTTTCCCAGGTTATATCTTGTGTCAAATCGTAGCTTGTGAGTTTTTATTTTTCTATTCTCTATTTTATGCATAATTTAATTTGCATGCATACATAATTAACAATAATCTACATATCCCCAAAAATCTAAAGGAAATAAAACCCTAATAGTGTAGATTTTGGACTTTTAAATGTAGTTTTATTAGATATGTTCTGATGAATTATCCAGTGGAATATGTATGGTAGTTTACTAATCACCACTCCATCGAACAACCCCAAGGACAACCTAGAGTGAGTGGTGGAATTAAAGGAACTCTAAACTTATGAGGTTTTTGTTCAACCTTGTATTCTTTGTACAATTTTTTAACTACACCTGTAGTGACCTCTGTAGGATGTCCCCTAATCAGAATAAACTATTGTTCATAGCCCACCATAGACTATTTATGAGGATGTCAGGAAGCCCTATAAAGCATTACATGTCTTTATTACATTACCGAGTTTTGAAATTGTTCTCTAGTCCTAATCCTGACCATGAGCCTTTAATGTCTAGTTCGATGAAGTTAGATGAGGTGACCCGCACTATGTAGGAGCAAGATAGAAAGAGGTGTGAGATATTCTCGATTGGTGACTTGCATAAAGGGAAGAAACTAGGTCCCTTCCATCCCCTTTAGTTGAGGTTGTCCTAGGCAAGGAGTTTATTGAATAATGCCAACCAGAAAGTTAGCTTTCATTTGAGTGGAGCATATGTCTTCCATAAAGGGTCTCACCACCATATTTTTATTTGTATGTATTGTTGTTCAATGTGTGTTTCATATACCACTTTGGCTAAGAAATACCCATTGTTTGGGTTCTTTTTCCATACTAGATCATCATCTATGTATTCCCCCAACCATATAAAATTTGAGGTCATAAGTCTTATGTATTGTTTCCATTCCACAACTTCTTGTGTTTAAATACCCATACAAACAACATTTTTCCATGATTCCTTTCACCATTCGTATAGAGATTGAGCCTTGGAATCTACAAGTGTGTAAACAATCAAGAGGTGAAGGAATTTGATTAGGTTGTTTGATAAAATGTAATCTTCACCCGATCCAAGCCAAGGATTTTGGACCCAATTTAATCTATTTTCCATTCCGAACTCGCCAAACTGTCCAAGAGCCTATAAGGGGGAAGGAAAGAACCAAGGCTTTCCAAGTGTCTGAGCCTTTGGAGGATTTTCTTAGAATACGAAACCAATCAGAGCAAGAGATATTTGGTAGATATTTGGATTTGAGTGTGTTCCCTAGAGGAAGGTATTGTGTGTTAATCTCTAAAGGCTTCTTGCTGTGATAAATTTGTTGAAAGTGTAGATGTTTTTGAAGCCCCAACTACCCAGGTATTTCAATATAACTATTTTTTTTCGTTTGACCAAGAGAATTTCACCTATGTGTTTATTTCATGAGAAAAGGAATTAGAAACATGCTTTCCTAATTTTGGTGAGGATGCCCTCTCGAACGTATGCAATAGAGCACCAGTAGACTGGTATACTTTCAAGTACAACCTTGATAAGAACTACTATGCCTCCTCTATAGAGAAGTTTGTTTTCCCAGAAATTCATATGAGGGTCAATTTTGTGGAATAACCAAAGCCAATCAACAAAGAGATACCCAAGTAGCCTGAGGAAGAAGTTAAGGTAATTAAATCCTTCATACAAGGGAGAGATAAGAAAGGGGAAAAATTTTCTAAGTTGAAGGGCTATAAGTTGGATAGTATATTGGGATAAGGCAATATTTTTTTGGGTTGATTTTCATTGCAAAAGCTAGGAAAAAAAATGAGAGGGAGTTTTTGAGGACGAGGCACTCAAAAGTTCCATTAGGTAAAATGATGATGTCATCAAAGATAGGAGATGAGAGATTCATTGATGAGAATCCATTTACATATATATTATAAGTTGATATATAGTTTTGGGTTGTGTACCCATGATTTTTTTACTCCAAAACCTCAAAAATTGAATTTCTAGCTTGTTGGAAATTCAATTTTACAGCAAGTTCCAGTCTCAAAGGTGGTCTAAATTGACCATCCTTTAGTATTTTTTGGCTCCCCACTGCTAGATCTAAGACATATAATTTTTTTGGTACTTCTGGGTGGTTTATTAAGAGGTCTACTTGTTTTTGCAATTTTCTACATAAATTAAAACCCTGCTAAAAATATGGCAGTAATGAATTTCACAAAAAAAAACCCTAACCAATTGTTCAATCACTTAATCATTTCTATAATTGTTTAGGATATTTAAATTTATGAAAATTGATTACTTACATGCCATGTCTAATGTAATTTTGAGTATCTTTTCTTCTTGATAGAAATTTATTTACATATTTGCAACATTGTTAAATAGGACAAAAAACAACATTGCAACTATAATTCTATTCTCTAGTTAGTGTATTTCAAGCACATTAATTTATGTTATTTAGTTGACAAATTTCTTCAATTTTCAGTGTACTTGTAGGTTGGTTTAGTTTAATACAATTGCATATGTTTACATTAAGCCAACATGAAAATTGTAAAAATGCATCCCTTCAGCCAATTAGAACCCATTAGATTGAATGGTGAGGACCTAGGTTGAGGTGAGAATGGGTCTCCATCCAATTTGTTTGTTGATCATAGTAAATTATATGATGTTCAAAAATTTGCTAAATGAGACAATCAACAACTCTAATTTGTGTAATGATATTGTAAGGGCCATATTTGAACTGCTTTATTTTCTTCTATTTCTTTTTTATTTTCTCCTATAAAAAGTAATCACAACTCTCCATGTTTGCCCTCATGATTTTGCAATTTTTTGTTAAAATATTCTCAAGTTGATTAGAATTTGTGAATTGATTTTATAAACCACATCCAATTACTTTCTTTCTTGTCTTTGCCTTGGCCATTTGATCAATAATATGGATCATTTGGAAAAATTTAAGAAATCATTCAAAAGGTGAAGTGTGAGTCATTCTCTACATTATGTGATTGGGACTATGCTATACATATTAGATGTAGTCATTCCATCTCAATGGATGTTTTAAATTAAAATTTCTCAGTAGTTGGGCCATTGTCGGTCATGCTATGCATTGTGCGAGCATGACTATGGATTGTGTGCTCGTGACTATGCTATACATATTGAATGTTGTCATCCCATTTCACGATATGTTTATATTTAAAAATGTTCAATAATTGTACCATTGTGTAGTGTACTACTACTTTAGATTGAGCAATTTGTTTAGGATATTGAACAATTTTTTTAGGATAAAAGAAAATTTTCTTTAGAAAAGAAAAAAAAATTAGGATAAAAGAAAAAATTATTTATCTTGGTTTCTATTGATATTCAAATCGTTTTCCAAAAATCATGAAGAAATCCCCATATTGGGAGAACAATTGCACTGTATTAAGGCTTAAAAAAATTCCAAATTCCAATAGTGAGAGAACAATTGCACTATATTAAAGCTTAAAAAAATTCCTTTGCTCTGTCACCATGGATATGCTTATCTACAAACACAACGGTACTCATTAAAATTTCACTGTCACCATTGCAAGTCAATATTCACTTAAAATTAGTTTTAGTAACATGAACAATGTCAATTCTTCGATAATTCTACTATTCATCCTTCCTTGACTCATTGGGATTGTATTTACTGAATTGCATGATGTCTGAACTACTTCCACACATAAAAAAAACAAGTCTACCAACTTTATATATTCCCTTGGTTAACTCAGTGTTCAGATTGGGCTTGATAGCAATATCACCATCAAACGCTACAATGCCATGAGACTCACCATTCCACATAAAAGTTGAAATAAATGGCAATTACCATAGTTTCAGGTTCAGAGAAGTTGAAATAAATGGCAATTACCATAGTTTCGGGTTCATAACAGTTGAAATAAATGGAAATTACCATAGTTTCATGTTTAGAATAGTCTAAACTCAATCCAATACAATGCCCAACTTGATGTATTATGTGGATGCATATCAGTGAGCAACTATAGCAATTAAATAATATAAAATAGTCATAAGCAATGAAATGTTTGATGAAGGTTATAGGGATTGGTAAAAAGGTAAATGCTTGATTATTTAATGACTAATCCCATGCCATATATTGTCATCCATCTAACGTACCATGCTGGAAAGTGTCCCACGAACTATGCAACAAAAGGACACCCCAAGTAATGCATAAAACCTATGTATGCTTATGTACCACCAATACAGACACCTACAACCTCGGGAAATCTACAAGCACTGTAATGAACTATGGATATTTAGTTGTTAATGGTTGCAAGAACAACGAATTTCAGAATTTCATATGCAGAATTGTGTTATTGGCTTTGTAAAGAAAGCTTTTAATGGACAAAATAATCTTTGTGAGAAATTTCTTTATTTAAACTATAAATTCAACCACAAGGAACACATAGAACATATTAAGAACACCAATAAATTATGACCCATTATAATCTTTGTGAGAAATTTCTTTATTTAAACTATAAATTCAACCACAAGAAACACATAGAACATATTAAGAACACCAATAAATTATGACCCATTATGACTCTTGCACAATTTAGCATGGTAATAAAGACATTCATAACTTAAAAACATAAGTTTCACATGAGAAATCTAAATCTATTTTAACAATCTAGGATTGTAATGTAGTTCATGGTTTTAGGCCATTCACACTATATACAGTGCATTTGGTGGAGTCAAACAAGGATAACATAAAGCTCAAAGCTTACAAGAAGTTATTAAGCAAGAAAAAGGTTGATTTCATGGTTTCAAGGAGGGAAGAACTAATATTCCTTGGGAAAAATAATCCCAAACTATTTTGGAAGGAGCTCCAACCGAAAATGATACATATTGGAAATAATATTACAGCTTCTAAATCGTTTGACTATGCAAGACAACTCTATGAGCAGGTTCCCAAGGTTGACCCTCCACCCTTGGTCAACACTGATACTAAACTCTTCACGATACAAGAGGTAGAGATGGGTATCAAGAAGTTGGGTGTTGGAAAAGCAAAAGACTTAGCTGAACTCCAAGCAGAATATCTAAAGTGGGGCTCAAATATTCTTGCACCTCACATTACAAAAATCTTCAACAACATCATACAGCAAGGGCTCCCCACATATTGGACAACTAGTTTGGAAATACCTCTTTTCAAGAGCGGTGACATCAATAATCTCTCCAATTATAGGACCATCATGATAAACCCTTTGTTTGCAAAGCTATTTGGAAGCATGCTAGAAAACAAAATTAGCAAGTGGGCAGAAGAAAGCGATAAGCGTGCTAAAGGGAAAGCAAGTTTTAAACCTAAACATTCCACAGTTGATCATTGTATAACTTTAAGGCACATCATTGAAAAATTTTGGGAGAAAAAGGAAGAAGTCTTTTGTTGCTTTGTTGATTTCAAAAAAGCGTTTGAATCGGTTCCTAGGGATAACCTTTGGCACAGAGTGGAGGAACTTGGGGTTCCTAAACATTCGAGAGCAGCGGTGCATAGGTTGTATGAAGAGGTGAAAGTCAAAATTAGAACTTCAGCAGACATTTCTGAAAGTTTTAGAAGCGGTATCGGGGTCAAACAAGGTTGCCCACTGTCTCCTACCCTTTTTGGTTTATATATAGACAAGCTTGAGGAGTGGTTAAATTCACAAAGGGGTGATGGTATCTATTTGGGAAAGTTTGTTATAAGGCTTCTTTTGTATGCAGATGACCTTACTCTGATTGCTAAATCAGCTCTTGGTTTGCAAGAGCACTTACTATCCCTTGAGCATTTTTGTAGAAGTGTGGGGATGCAAGTCAATATCAGCAAAATGAAAGTAGTGGTCTTCTCTAAGAAAAGAAAACATAACCAACATAAGTTTTACATTGAAGGCAACATTCTGGAAGAAGTTGCGGATTACAAATACCTTGGAATTGACTTCAACAAAAATCTAAGCTGGAATGGTTGTAGAAAGAAAAGAACTTTGGGGGGTTGGAAAACATTTTATGCTTCTCAAAATAGGTGTAGAAAGGCAGATTTATGGGACTGGAAATCCACTCAAACTCTTTTTGGGCTTCTAGTGATTCCGGTGATTCTCTATGGTTGTGAACTATGGTCTAGCAATACATTCGACATGCAGTGGAGACAAATTGAGAAAATTCAGAAGCATTTGATTAGAAACAAATTTAATATTAAAAGCGCAGTTCCTTATGATATCTTGTTAAGTGAAACAGGGACTGCTCCTATTGAAGCAATTGCTATGGTGCAAGTCTTAAGGTATTTAAAAAAAATTGAGCAAATTGAAGAGGGTAGATGGCCTAAGGTTGTCTTTAATGATAGATTGTGCAAGAGCAAAAAAAATTGGATGTAATAAAATAACAAATGGTTTAGTAAATGGGGTATCTGCTTGAACGCGTGTCCCATAAACAACAAAGAGATAAAAACTTTTGTTATGGAAAAGTTCCACGAGTGTACCTGGGATAAGGAGCTAGGAAGAAAGAAAAATTACTATATTGAAGTGTTTAATCCCACTCACAGTCATCAACCAAAAGCATACATAGAGGCCAATATCTCTTGGAGAACCAAATTTCTTATTGCTCAGTTAAGGACTAATTCTCATCAACTTCGTTGTGAAACAGGGCGCTGGAAAAGGCCAAAGGAAGTGTGGGAGGAAAGAGTATACATTTTTTGTTCTTCGGGAAAAGTGGAAACATAAAAAAAAAAAAAATCATTTTGAGAATGTGAGGCCTTCAAAGACAATTGGGAAATTTACGCAGATATGTTGGCAGCTAACTCTTGGGATAATCTATTTAGCGAGGGGTTTGTCGAGAAGCTCAGAGCATTTATTTTGAAGCTTCACAAAAAAATGGTCGAATACATCAAGCAGATGAATAAGCAATCTGTCTCATAGGCTATCTTTAGCCTCGTGGATGTTAAAATACTTTCTTCTTCTTCTCATCTTCAACAAAAACTTTTCATGAATTTAAGTACACTAAGATATAACCTGATCAACAACAACATTTTGTAACTCTAATTACAACGGAAGAGATGTAAAGATGAAAATAAAGATTAAATAAAAAAACATATTATTATTTATTTCTTCTTAAGAACCATTCATTATTCATTTATTATTTTTATTTATCTTTTCAATTTTTATTTATTTATTTAAAACTTTCATATTTTTTTTTTTAAATTTTACATTATTTGTAAAATTATAATTATAGTCAATGGTTCTTAGTTTGAGTAGTTACGATTGTGGTTTGTTATTCCATAAAACCAGATTAATAAGGCTAGAAAAATTAGTAGTCAATACTAACGTTTTAATTCTTGCTAAGTCATATATTCGTGATATATTCAGATTACAAATTACTAGAAATACTCTTATTATTATCAAAATAATTAATAAAAATTTTATAACATATAAGCTCAGCAACAATATTTTATAATAACATGACTTCAAAATTATAATCAATTATTTTTTAAATATTTAAACTTCAAATATTCTTTAATATTCATATTAAATAATTTAAACTTAAAATTATAATGAAAAAATCCCATTTAAAATTTTTAAGAGTATTTAACTCCCGCTCCCTAAATTACCAGTGTTTAACTCCCACTTCGTAATGTTTACATTTCCATCTCCATTTCATAAATATAAATTAATAGAAACATTTCATAAATTAACAAAACCAAAATAAAACATGACTAAAGGATAACATTAACCATAAACCAAACCAAACCGTGACATGGTAAATACCTTTACCTTGTGCCGTTGAGCCCGCATTGCATTAGTCCCAGAGTCAATACATCTCTACTTTTCGTATGGCTGATATAACCCTTTTTAACACATCGCTTTGGGGATTTGCCGCCTCAGCCAACACCACTATTCTCCTCATATTCGCACATTCAGATATCAAGAACGCCTGCAATGATACCAACGTTTCCAGACCCGGCAGCTCCTCAACGGCATAACAACCATACAAGCGCAGGTCTCTAAGCTTTGCAAGGCCACGAAGCCCCTTTACTTTCTTTAATGCACTACAAGAAAACAAGTCCAGACTTTCCAGTGATGTCGGCAATGCTCCAACCTCCACTAGATTCTTACAATCAGCGAGATAGAGTCGTTCAAGGGCTGGGCAAACATCTCCACCAAATGAGATTTCAGTGATTCTCGCCTGGTTCAGAATTAAAAGTTTGAGTCGAAGCATGCGGTTGTCAATAGAAGAGTCCAACAATCTGCGGCCTCCTTGAACCTTTTCCACACTGGCAAATGGCACTACTGAACTAAGCGGGCATTCCCGTAAATCCAAACTTGCAAGATTGTTCAGCTCAGCCAGACCTGGCAACCCCTCTATTACTTTACATCCGCCCATGTCCAGATGTTGAAGCTTTGCGAGGCCACGAAGCCCCGTTATTTTCTTTAATGCACAACAATCCCTCAAAGCCAGACCTGTTAGTGTTGTTGGCAATGCTCCAACCTCCACTAGATCATTACAATCACTGAGATTTAGACATTCAAGGACTGGACAAACACCTTCACCAAATGATATTTCAGTGATTCTCGCCTTCGACAGGACTAAGGTTTGGAGTCGAACCATGCACCTGTCAATAGAAGAGTTCAACAATCTGCTGCCTTGAACCTTTTCCACACTGGAAAATGGCACTACTGCACTAAGTGGGCATTCAGGAAAATACAATAATTCAAGACTGTTCAGCTCAGCCAGACCTGGCAACTCCTCTATTGCTTTACATCCTCGCATGAACAGCTGTTTAAGCTTTGCAAGGCCACGAAGCCCTGTTATTTTCTTTAATGCATGACAATCCCACAAGTTCAAATGTGTTAGTGTTGTCGGCAATGCTCCAACCTCCACTAAATCACCACAACAACCGAGATTGAGATATTTAAGGACTGGACAAACACCTTCAGCGAATGATATTTCAGTGATTCTCGTCTTGCACAGATTTAAGTAAATGAGTCTAGGCATGCACTTGTCAATAGAAGAGTCCAACAATCCTTGGACATTTTCCACACTGGCAAATGGTACTTGACAAATCGGAGAAGAAACTATTGACAAGTATGTCAACTGTTTCAAATCGCCAGGCAATTCGGGAAAATATTTCAATTTTCCCAAGCAGATTCCCAATCTCTTTAAATTCGTGAGCTTACCGAATGAATGCGGCAAGGCTTCCAACGAAGGGTCATCTATAAACAGAATTTCCAAATTGCTCAGATCTCCAATCGCACTAGGCAATTCTTTTAACTCTGTACCTTGCAAAATTAGTTCTTCCAGGGACAGCTGATGTGTGACTTGGGGAGGCAATACTTCAATTCTGCGACACCCGGAAAAATTTAACCTTTCAAGAGTGCTAATATTCCCAAGTGTTTTGGGACAGAGCCTCAAGTTGCGGCAGCCGCTCAAATCGAGATGTTTGAGTCGAATCAAGTTCATGAATGAGTCTGGCAGCATCTTCAACTTCACACACTCCGCCAGCTTAACCTGTCGGAGCCTAGTTAAATTTCCAAAGGCAGGCGACAGAGTTTTCAAATCCTTGCACCCAGACAAGTCAATATGTTGGAGATTTGTGAAGTTCCCCAAAGAGTCTGGCAACGACTTCATACCTGCGGTGAGTCTCAAGTGCTTCAATGAGCGGAGAAGAAAGAATTCTTCCGGCAATGTTCCTTTGAAGTTGTGCAGTTCAATCTCTTCCAGGTACTTCAACTGCCCTATGGACTTTGGTAAGTTGAAAAGGTCAACATGAATATTCAACTCCCTCAACTGGAGAGGTGCCTGCATAGCACTCCCTCCGACGACCAAATATATTTTATTAAATTGGAAAAAATCTTTACTTGTACCTCACTGTCAGTGTTCCACAAAGCTCCCAAGCTCAGAATCGTTCGTGACAGGAAGGATCTCTCTGGCAGTTTTACCAGTTCTAAGACTCTTAGTTTCTCAATGGAACCAAAGAAGATAGGGAGGAGTTTGAATCCTGTATAGAAATCCACGAAGCTAGGGAGTCGTCATATATCTCACAGCGAAGCCACAAAAGTTCTGGATGTGTCATCACCTTGAATAAGCTTTCAAAACAATCATCTGGAGCTCTCAGTAGTCGCAACGTGCTCATGTCAAAGATACGATTGGTAAACTCCGCAGGACTTTGAAACGATTCGCAGGGGTTTTGTTGAACCATGTTAATTCCTCGCACCTAAATTGTTACAGGAAAGTTGCAAATTTCAAGAAATCACAACCTGAAAGATACAATTCTCTAAGCGTAAATTTGACAACACAACATAATGTGTAGAGTTCAAACACTCACCGTGGATTGAGTAGGCACATTACGAAAAAGGTTGTCATTTGAGCGCCAAAGACGACGTGGACATCCACGAGGTTCTTTCTCCGCCAAATCTCTGCCCAGGTCACGGAGGTGATCATGCATTCTTATACAATTTTCACTGTCGAGTGTTACAAGACACTTACTTTCTAGAGTCCTAAGACCAAGCGATCCTTCCCAATCAGATCCGTCCCAGACTCTTGTGGCTGTATCCTTTTTTATTCCTATGAAGAAACAAGCGATATCTAAAAATATCTGTTTCTCATGTTCCTCGAGACTGTCGTAGCTAATTCTCAGCCTGTTTTTTATATCAGCCGGAAGTACATTCTGGAGTTTACGTAACTGGGCTTCCCAATACTCCAGGTCAGGCCTTCGCAGGTAAAGCAGCGCCCCAATCACTATGAGAGACAAGGGCAATCCCTGGCACGCATTTAAAAACTCTTCAACAAATCCTTCAAACCCTGCAGCAGGATAAGGCTGGTGGAAGGCATAGGAGCAAAAGAGCTGTTCAGAATGTTCAAGATTCAGGCCTGTCATCTTGTAAATGGATGACTCCTCTAACCCTCCAGATATTCTAAGAAGGTCCTTATTACGAGATGTAAGCAAAATTAAACTACCAGAAGGGAGGACGTCCTTCACGGGTGAAAATAATGCATCCAGTTGCTCCACATCGTCCACGTCATCCAATACTATTAAACCCTGAGAGCTGGAATGATGTTTGAGCATGGGTATACCTTCATCAATTCTATGTATCAAACGATCTGATCCAGTCAAATCTTTGTAAAGCTTACTCTGCCAGGAAGGTAAGAGGTGCCTAGCTGCAGCGTCTCTGACGTCAGGCAAAAAACAGGACCGCTGGTAATCTGATCCCTTCGTGTTGAAGAATAATTTTGCCAGGGTGGTTTTCCCCATACCACCCGGACCCACTATCTCCACAAGGTTGGGTCCTCCTCTGTTGTGCTGCTGCTCGGATAACAGCGTTGTTTCAAAGTCTGGCAGCTTTTCATCCAATCCAGTTGGATGCTTGGCCACATGCAATGGTGCTCTTCTAACCTTTTTCTGCACCTGTCGTGATACGTCATCAACGAGCTCGCCTTCATCACTGGTTATTGGCAAAAGAATAGCGCTGAATAACTATTTAAAGCTCTGTTTATCAATACAGTTAAGCTAACACAAAGGGGGAGAGAATAGTACTAACCCATTACAGGCGTCCAGCTGGAAACCGCTTATATGTGAAACTTCATACAGTGCTTTCCTCCAAGCGGCGAGTTTTTCTTGGGTGTATCTTCATTTTTTTTTGAAGATTTAGAAGGGCTTCCGCATACACTCTATCTCTGCCTATCCACTGGAGAAATCTTACGGCTGGAGCATACACTCTAACTTTGAGAGTTAAAAATATGAGTTGAAAAATTTAGACTGTATATTCAAACCTTTCTTGACCATATACAGCATACACTCATAAATTGAAAATACTAGTTGAAAAAGTAGTTTTTTTTCCCTCTAAAATTTGATCATGTAATATAATCTTATTTTATTATTTCCACTATTATTATATTAATATTATTTAATAGGCCCATTTTAAACCTCAAAATTTGTAAAATTGTCTGAGAGATAAGTTATGAAAATATGTTATACTTGTTTATATTTAAAGGTCCAAATGCTTTTATTAATTGCCTATAGTCCCGACTCCCTTTCTCATTTTAGGAGAAGCAACAAGGAGTTATTGACTCTATAACAAAATGGAAAATAATTTTTTCTTTGTATGATATTACAAACACTAATTTAATATGAATGTTTTTTATTAGATTAGCATTTACTATGTAGAAGTTTCACAAAAGAAGCATGTCCTTCTTGTCGCCAATGAGATCATTTGGAATCATCATTATGCCTATTGGTATTGCAATTTTATTTAGAACAAGTTGAAGTACACTTTCCTGAGTAAGATCCACTAGAAAGGAACTCTATTAGGGATTGAGGATTCCATTGAAGTGAAATATAATAACATAATATACTTCCCTAATGGAAACATATATGATCTTCGCTCAAAACAAGGTTATATTTTCTAGAATTAAGATGGTTATCTTGACCATATACATGAGATTGCCTTTCACTATTAGTGATGCTTTTTATATATTGTCTCAAATCAAAAGATAAGTATCTTGACAATAGACATTCAAGAATGACTACCTTTAATGCCATGGATGTCCAAAAGATAAGTATCTTGACAATAGACATTGAAGAACGACTACCTTTAATGCCATGGATGTCCCTTCTACCTGTAATGCTAAATTTCATGTTTAAAATCTATAAATTGTATATGAAAACTAAAACTAAAACTGGAAATTAAATTCCACTAACAATTTATCTATTCATGATTAAATTTGTAAATTAACAATTAATTTCTAGAAATAAACATTACAAATATGATCTTTATGAGATGTAAAACGACTACTTCTTAATACAAAACCATATTTTACACATTAAATTTGAAACACTACATATATATCATTTCTTAACTCTACTGGTCTCAACCTTATATCCAATATATTAACTTCTATTATATGTCACCAAACGTATATAAATGAACATAAAACATCATAATGTTTTAAGGCTTTAACTATAATAATAAATGAATCTAAAAATTCAATATATGATTTCAATTTTGAAATTAGGCTAGGTTTTAAGCTTTTAACTACAATAATAAATGAAATTAAAAATCTAATATATTTTAGATAGAATGTATTCTTTTCTAGATTTTAGTACTTAAATTATATTAATGAGTTAAATATTTTTAAAAAATAAAAATGTATGATTTTGAAATTTATTTATATAATAAAAATTAATTCATATAATTTAACCTATTATGGTTTAATTATATATTTTATAAATTTTAATTATTTTAAATTCAATTTATTAATATGAAATTCACACTAATTTATTTTATTATGTCATTATTTTTTAACATTTTCTAATTATTATTAATTTTATTTAAAATTTAATTTAAAATTTTAAAAATAATTTAAAATTATAAATATAAGATTGCAATATTTTGATGGATTAAGAACTTTTATTTCAAAATAATGAATATTATAATTTCATTGATAATTACATCGCTCTATTTCTAAAATCCTAAAATTAAAATTTTAACTCGTTAAAAATATTATGTTTTATAAATGTGAATTGTTTTTCAATTTAATTTATTACTTTTACATAAACAACCATACAACTCTATTTAATTGAAAAAAAAAACAAAACAAAATTAAAGAGATCTATAAATATAGAAAAAGGCCATATAACATATGCAAATTTATTTAAAACACTTCTAATACAAACCTACATTAAACATTTTTTAAAAAAGACTAAAAATAGTTGAAAATCCCAGGTTAATTTACACTGATACTAAATTATCTCTTAACATTGGTAATGCAATTTCATGTATATCTACTTTAATTTAAAAACAAATTAACACATTTATGAATGTCAATTCAGAAATTAACACATCTATAAATGTCATTTCAGAAGCCCATATACATATTCCTATAAAACATTTTTGGAAAAAAAAATCGGAGATAGGTTATGTTGAGCGACATAATAATTAGCATTTCATGAAATCCCAAATATATGTAAACTGAGTCTTTATTTAAAATTCATGGTACAGTGACATCTATGACACTGCACAACTATCCATCATGTTTGGTGGAACATACTAGACTTATTACACACCAATTGGAGAGACGACCACTATATAAGAGATTCTATTGATTCAGGTGTGGCAGCTGCTCGTGTCGCACTGGCAGTTTGGGCGGCACTTGCAGTCGTTCTCTAGAGATACATCTGCAGCATCACTGTTTACACCAAACCCAAATAAATTCAAATATCATGTCATTCTGAAACCATAGAAATGAAACTTATAACAACTACATATAACGCAATACCCCATTTCATAAGTGGTCTCCACAATAAGGTCCATCTGGAAGCCCTTTTCACTGTGAAACAAAACAACCGAAAATCGAACGAGTTTTGACGTAGCTAGATTTGAACTCGTGACAAACAACACGAAAGTTGAAAAGGGAAAGGAAGAGAGATTAATAGAAATTGAGATTAAAAGAAAATTGTAAAGAGAGGAGTAGACAACATACGTGCAGTGGCTCTTGTCAGCGCAGTCACAATTTGCGCAGTCGCTCGACATGTTCGCAACAACAATTATCGCAGAAACCAATTCCTTCGCATGTAACTTCTCAAGTGCTCGCTTACCTTCTCAAGCTTTGCTCGCCCACCAATATACGGTAGAACATCAACAAAATCATATTGATCAGTGGTTTCCCTACGCTGCTCTACATGACGGTGCTCTTCGATGATATTGCTAATGAAAGATCTCACACATGGCACCAGGCGGGCACAACGAGCATTGATTCGAACCTGCATCCAAAGTTGCAGCTGCCCATGATATTGTTCAGCGGTATCAGGGGACGTTTAGATAAAAGAAACTCCAAATGAAAGAGCATGCATCAAAACAATTATATGATAAAAAGGCGGGGCAACTTATTTCAAAACAGGGCAGGACAACAAATTTAAAATTCGAATGACATGAAGCGTGATTGCATCAGACACTAATATATCATGAAGATCACCTGAAAGCTCTGACCCTGTCACAAAGTTCAACCATTTCTTACTCTTCACAAATTCAAGACAAGGCCACAATACAAACCCAATTAAAACAACGCTGATGCTGGCAGCCATGACTTTAAAAGAAGCAACTGCTACCACCAGAACCAGTAACAACGAAGGTATTAGACAGAGGAGAATAACTCCAATAGTCCCAAGAGGAACTTTATAGGGCCGAGCAAGTCCTGGCTTCTTGATTCTTAAACATATAAAGGCAGCAAACTCTGCAAACATACCAAAGCAATAGAGATAATTCTCAGCTGCTACAATTTCTTGAAAACTCAATGAAATTCCAGAAGCAGAAAACATAATGGCCAGAAGAGGAGTTCCATATCTTGATCTGACAACAAATAGAGCAGGAAGCATCCCTGATTGTCCCATGCCAAGAGGCTGAAAAGGATCAATGCTCATTTCAATTTAAAAAATTTACGTGGCACAGCCCACCCTCTCACATTTCATTTCAAGTGGGACTGTGAGTTTGAAATTTTGAGCGGGACTGCAAGTTTGAAATCTTGCGCGCGGAGGTTTAGTTGAATGTGTGTACGTGGACAGTGCATTTTCATTAACTACATCCACTTGCATTAAGTGCATCCAAGTGATTAAGTCGGAGCGGAGGAGCCTGTCAGAGCGGGTGCGGTGGTGGATGCATCGTCTCAACATTACTGGATGGGCAACTTGCAAAAGCATTCATTGCTTTTTCATGGTCTAACCGTTAAGGAAAGTCGACATGTCGGTGCTTTGTTCCTACGCAGAATATTGTGAGAGGGTTTGAGCATGAATTGAATTTGACAGTAAATTTTCCAATCTTTAACTATCCTGGAAATTTTTTTTTCCACTCATCAATATTTTTTTGGGTTAAAATGATGAAAATAAAAAAAAGGGTTAAAATGATGAAAATCAATATTTTTTTGGGTTAAAATGATGAAAATAAGTTGAAAAGTCATTAAATTTAATTGGTGTTTCAAATTTGAAATTCTTACACCTGCTGAGGGACTGTGTACGCTTTTATACTTATGGTTTGTTTGTCTGGATCCCTAAACAGTTTTGTTTTGATAGACATCATTAAAATTCTTCAATTTAATTTATTTAGACATCATTAAAATTTTTCAATTTAATTTATTTTACATTTGCTCGCTCGGTCATTGTTCAGCCGTCCTTTCCACGTTATTCGAATAAACATATTGCCTTCATTCATATTTGTGGGTGGTCTAAGATTGTTATTTGTTCCTGTCAAAAACTCTAAAATAAACTCTAAAATATAGTATAATAATTAAATAACATCTTTTAAATATATATATTTATTTATTTAAGACCCAACAAATATCTTAATATTTATTTTATACCGTGAAAAACTCTTTTTTAAGCCTTCCAAGGAGTTTGAAGTTTTGCATTTTCCAAACATTTTTCTATGTTGCTCACAGCTGTCTTGATGTTCATGTATGTGACTCTTAATTACTATTATTTTCCATAATGAATATAATAATAATGAAGCACCCACTTGAATAAACTATGGTTCTCACCGCCTAACACAGCCTGTCTGACATGTGGTTTCTTATGATCATGCATTGGATTATGACGTTAATAATAATGACTTGTTTTGCCATTCCGAGTGGGAAGACAGATTCTAATAGTGAAACATCCTTATCAAACCATTGTGATGAAGAAAATCTTTGAAGACGTAATTGTTTTAATTTGGATTTCAATAGGGTTGATAAGTATTAAAAGGGAATGTTCAATTTGGATTTGAATAGGGTTGATATGTATTAAAAAGGAATGTTCATTTGGATGAGGACAATTTCGTAGAAGAATACTTTAGAGAAAATTCTGAATCACAAGAAATCAAGTAAAAAAAACAACTCTCAAGACAAGCAGGGAGAAAGCCCCGCCCAACAACAAAAAAGTGAATTCGACAACTCCTCAAGCATCAACAGTTATGAGGATTCGAATACCCCACAAAATAAATCTTCATTTAACAGCGATCTCCTAGACCAAACTTCTTCTCCGACTATCTTCAAAAAGACGAACACAATAGATCGTGAAGCTAAGACACCAATGTCCCAAGAACTAGAAGAGATGAAGGAGATGCAAGCTATAAGAAGTTGGAAGACCATAGAGAAAAAAAAAACTACAACACCAATCTCGCCAAGAAAGACGAAGAAGCCAAACAATTAAAAACTAAAAAAATTATAGGTCGAATAGACCAATTTAATCCCAATATCATAAAACTACGTAACTTGTTTATTTAATAATCGGTTGAATAGAACAATTTAATCCCAGTATCATAAAACTACGTAACTTGTTTATTTAATAATCATCACCATCTGCAGTTTTAAGAATTAAAAACTATCGTTTCATCTTTTGCACAATATATGTTTTTGAGAAGAGAGTCCAAGCGGAAGATTGGATGAGAGACGTTAGGATAAGTAGTATAGCTTTATGGTTGTGCGATTAATTGGTTTCGTTAATTTTATACTAATGTAATTTATTCATTTTTATCGTTATTGTATAAGAGTTTGTGGTTTAAAGATCATATTTGAGTTTTAGTTGAGAAATATTTTTAAAATTGATAAATGAGACACATATTTAGGTGAAGTGTTCTTGTGGTGTAATTAATCAATTTTATTAATAGTTTATCTTTAAAAGTAAAATGCCAATGCACTTTTATAATAATGTTATAGTTTTTAGGGTTAATTGTTTTGGAGAGTCATTTTATTAGTATATATATAGCTCAACAATTTAGAAAAACAATATAGAAAAATTATGTTTATAGATTGGTTGAGATCTCTATTCATAATTGAATAATAAAAATGAAGGATATTTAAATAAAAATGAAGGACATGGGTCATCTTATTTATGATAGTTGATATTTTTTTTGGATTCCTCGATTCGAGAGGTGTAGGATTGATTTAAAGATCATTCGATTCTAACATGTACAAATGAAGTTATGAATTTATTTTGATTATGGTCAAATTGTCAAGGTCGGCCAACAAATTTATGTAGGCTCAGAAGCCCAGCGATCATGTCTATTCATCCTCAACGTTGCATATAAATAGAAGGTGACTTAGCCTCATTTGGACACACTCATCTTCACATTTCTCTCTCTCTCTCTCCTCATTGATTGGGTACAGATTTCTGGGCCTCTCTCTCTCTCTCTCTCCACACATCCGAAATTTCAAGAGAGCGAAATTTTAGGAGACCGAATTTCTGGACAATTTGACCAACCGTTGACCAGCATGCATCAACCTCATTTGACTGTGTTTTTGTGAGTGCTATCTCTCTTTGGGCAGACCACATTTTTGGGCACATGAATCGAGGCTAAACATTGACTATTGACCAGCGTTGACTATAGCTAGGGCTGATCGTAGCTGGGTTGTTTGACTAGACTTTGATTGGGTTGAATTTGACCATTTTGAGGGTTGTTTTATCTTGTTGTTTGGAGGCCAAAGTTGACTGAAGTTGACCGATTTGCTGAGGGTCAAATCTGCCCTGTTGACCAGTGTTGACATCTCTGGTTAGGTCTCTTTTGTTGTTGTTATAAATTATCATATTTGTAAATTATACTATCTCTCTACTGAACTATTGAAGACTAAAAGAAGATTTCATCAAGCATTTCCCCACATTAGTGTTTGTCCCTAGCTAGTGCCACATCTTGTTTCCTCTTGTCTTGGATTGTCTTCTATTGTTTATGCTTATTTTCTATCTACATTTTACTATCATGTTGATGTGATTGCTAATCTGAATATTGATACTGGGTTAATAAAGAAATTGAAGTAAAATTGCTCTAAGGCATAGAACATACCATTGTTGCCTAAAATTAACATGGTATCAGAGCCAAGGTGAAGACGAAGCCCAAGCAAGAATGAAAGAGAAATCACCAAAGATAGTTGTACAAAGACAAAAGGTTCAATGGGTTCCTCATCCTACTTCCTAGTTGAAGATAAGCTCCATGATAAATCTGACTATCATGGATGGAAGATGTCTCTTGATTTGACCTTGGAAGAAAAAGAAGTGATGGACTATGTGCAGGGTAAAATCCCTGAACCTCCTTCAAATGTATCGGCTACTGCGAAGACCAAGTACAATAGGGCCGAAGTCAAAGCAAATAAGATTATGAGGGATTCCATTGATAAGCATCTAGTGGCCTACATCTATGAATGATCTGAATTGGATCCATGAAGAAGAATCAAAAGAACCATGGTTGTATCAGGTCAGGACAGACTTCAAAGAATTCAAAACAGTGGTCAAAAACACCTCTAAACCAGTGGCAGTGGCAGCCAGCGTGGAACGACGAGGACCTCGGTCAAAGCGCGCTGACCGAGGCCCATGGAGACTACGTAGGAGGCGAAATTAGCCCCTGGGAGGCCCAAATCGGGAAACAAAGGAGGTTTTTGATGCGCGATTAGCGCTTATGGCGCATCCCTGGGTGAAAGGCTCGAAATGGAGAAGCCCCGAGCACTCAGATGCGTGGGGAGCCGGAGAACCGCTGGCGAAAAGGCGAAAAGCGCTAAAAGAACAAAGGCAGGATCCGCGCTCTGGAAACCGACGGTATTGATTGGGGCACCCTCAAACGGTAAGCGATTTTGGATGGAAGCGAAGCGATCCCACTCAACGAACGACGCGTGTCAAGCGGAGGTGAGAGAAACTTGCCGTTGATCGCGCATTAAAGGTCGAGCAAGTCAACCACACAAAACGTGCATATGGCGTCAGATCTTGAGGCCCCAGATCTAAAGGCCAAGATTGTGCCTGAGCGGAATCGATGAAGGAATGAGCTGCAATTTAGAAGGATTTGAAGTCTGTTTTGACCGCCACGGTGGAGGAAGACTTCATCCACGATGTAACCGAAGAAACGAACCAACAAAGCAGGCTGGCGCTGGTTAGTGGAGGACATGTGGCCACTCCTTGAGCGCTGATGATGACGCCGAGCCAGGGAACTCTAAGCACAGCTGCAGAAGATGATTTGATGGAGGCGGAAGAGGAACTAAACAGGCATGGGAACGAATGGCTTTAAGGCCATGAACAGAGAACAGACGACGAGGGATGAGGGAATAAGACCCGAAGACAGAAGACAGAGAAGCACAAAAGACAGTGAAGCAAGAAAAAGCAGACAGAAGACAGAGGGCCGAGCTAACCAAAGGCAACGTTGAGCAACAGAGAGCTTGAGAGATTTAAGCCATCCCCAAGAGGATTTGTCAGACCAGAAAGGTCAAAGAGCTGGTAGGCAACAGAGTCTGTGAGCTCTAGTGGCTTGGGGAATCCAAGAACCACCCTGCCAAGCAAATCTGTTTCAGGTGACTCATATTGAGCTCCTGCATTGTAATTCTCTACTTAAGACACGATAAAATAAGGCCACCACTGAGAGCTGGACCAAAGATGTAGCCCTGGAGGATAGGGTGAACTCATTATTAATTTCTTGTGTTCTTGTATTTGCTTATTGTATTTCTCTGCTGTCTTTCCATTCCAAGTGTCTGTGTATTCGCAATATGATCGATCTGTTGCCTAAATAACATAGACACACACCAACACATGAGTCTGTAATACCTTCATTTAACAAATCTTTAACTGGAGTCACTCATAGGGTGATTATCATATCAAGTGGTATCAAAGCCCTAGGTTGTAAGGTTAGACAAGCTTGTGTTGGTTTAGCTGTTGAATGCTAACTAGATCAAAGCTCAAATTAGGAGAAGGAGAGTTGGTTGAAAGTAATCCTGAGATTGGAAGGGTCTATCCTCAGAAGAAGGTTCTGTAGGACCAGACCCTCAATTCCTAGAAAGTTTTCTAGCCTTGAAGTCCATGGTAGAGGAAATGTATAAGGATTTTAGAAAACAAAATGATGAAGACCCATTTGGCTCTAAAAAAGACAAAGGAGAAGATGAATCTCATCTCCATGACCACTCCAAAGGCAAAGGGAAAGAAGAAAACTTTCTCACACCTCCTAATAGCCCTGTGCATAACAAGAAAGCATCCTTAATCAAACTAGATGTTAAATTCGATTTGCCTGTATATGATGGAGAGATAAATGAAGAAAAGTTGGACAATTGGATTAGACAAATTGATGTTTAATGCAAAGTACAAAACATCGAATCATACAAGAGCAAGATTCAACTGGAAAGCCTACGACTTGGAGGCACTGCCTTGGTTTGGTGGGAAGGCAGGACCCAAGCTGACTTAAAGAAACATGGTAAGACTCTCTCTGTCTGGAGTGACTTTGTTTCTACAATCAAAAAATAGTTCTATCCATTGGCCTACATGCAACAAGCCATGATGAGTAGGAAAACTCTTCGGCAGTTGAAAGGGCAAAGTGTGCAAGGATATACTCAAGACTTTAGAAAGAGAGCATTGATTCTAGGAATCTCATTAGACTCACCAGAGACTCTTTTGAAGTACATTGGTGGTCTACACAACTACAGGAGGCATACCATCCTCATGTTTAATCCCACTAGTATATATGAGGTATTTGTACAAGCTACTCATCTAGAAGTTAGAGGAAAGAATGGAAATCTAGAAGTTGGGGGACCATCCCAACCCACTACAAGCAAGAGCAAGGAGAAAAGAAAGTAGAAGTGGAAAGAAAGGAAGGCTAACACTGCACAGAAAAGCAAAGCTTCATGCACTCACTGTAAAAAGGATGGGATGATGATGAGCATTGTTGGATTCTGCATCTAGAGGTAAGACCTAAGAAGTTCGAGGGAAAGAAAAAGAAGATTGTTGCAGCTATTCAGAAAGATTTGGGATCAAACTCAGGAGATGAAACAACTATTGCAGCCACAGGCATAAAAGGTAAGAATTCTAAAGCATCTACAAGTAATTCTGCTCAATCTGTTATTGATGAAGAAAATGAGAGAAAAAGACATGAGCTTTTCCATATTCGAGTTGTTTCCAAACATCAAAATATTGATACTTTGTTTGATAGTGGCTCACAAGCAAATTTGATTTCTGAAGCAATTGTAAAGAAATTGGGATTAGCAACTACACCTCACAAGAAACCATACCCATTAGGATGGTTGAATGATAAAGCACAACTACAAGTGACTAGATAGTGCAAACTCAAGTTTTCTTTTGGGTCAACATTTGTAGATGAGGTTGAGTTAGACATAATTCCTTTGGATATATGTGGAATTCTTTTAGGAAGTCCTTACTTGTATGATAGAAAGGCTATTTTCTATAGAGCTGAGAACAAGTATCTACTTGTTAAAGATGGAATCGAATACTTTGTAAGGGCTCATAAGCTCAAGAATAATTATACTCTCATAAACTCAGGGCAGATGAAAAGAATGATAAATTCATGCAAACAATTCTTACTGATGGTTGTAAAGGAAAAGAAACATGATAAAACCAATGTATTTGAGGGCTGTAATGCTAAACAACAAGCTAATTTAGAAAAGGTTGTTTCAGAATATGATATCTTGTTTCAAGAACCTAAAGGTCTACCACCCAAAAAGAGAATAGTACATGATGTTATTTTGCAGCAAGATGTTCCATTGCCTAACATTCGAATGTACAGGTTGTAGGAGTTGCTCGAGAAGGGGTTCATCAGGCCAAGCACATCACCATGTGGGTCACTAATCATTTTGGTGAGAAAGAAGGATGGCTCGTGGAGAATGTGCATTGACTACCAAGCACTAAATAAGATAACAATAAAAAATCATTATCCCCTTCCTCACATAGATGATCTTTTAGATCAATTGAAGGAAACTGTTTATTTCACCAAGCTGGATTTGCACAGTGGATACCATCAGGTCAGAGTTGCAGAACAAGATGCATGGAAGACTACTTTCAAAACAAAGCAGGGATTGTATGAGTTGCTGGTTGTGCCTTTTGGCTTCACCAATGCTCCTGCTACTTTCATGAGATTAATGAATGATGTACTTAGGCCTTTCCTTGATGATTTTGTTATTGTGTATCTGGATGACATTCTGATATTTAGCAAAACATGGGAAGAACACTTAAAGCATGTTAAGCAGACACTAGACGTTTTGAAAAGAGAAAAACTTTATGTTGAACTCTCAAAATATGAATTTGGCAAGACATCTCTAAACTACTTGGGTCATATAGTAGGGGGAGGTGAATTGAAAATAGATCCCTCTAAAGTAGCAGTCATTGTAAACTGGCCTAAACCCAAGTCTGCTACAGAAGTGAGAAGCTTCTTAGGAGCAACACAATATTGGAGGAAGTTCATTTCTAACTTTTCCTCAATTGCAGCTCCCTTACATGCTTTAACGGGATTGAAAAAGGTGTTTCAGTGGGGAGGCAAACATCAGAAAGTCTTCGACACCTTGAAAGAAAATATTAGTACAACACCTGTACTAGCACTGCCTGATTTACAACGACCATTTGAGATCCAAACATATGCCAGTGACTATGCCATGGGAGCAATGTTGACACAGCACGGTAAACCCATATGTTATCATTCTGAGACTTTTAATCCTGCAGTAGTTAACTACCCTACATATGATAAATAATTGTATGCATTAGTTCAGAGTGTGAAAAAGTGGAAACATTACTTAATGGGGAAAGAGATAGTAATACATATTGATCATCAACCACTTCAATATCTACACTCCCAAACTAAATTCCAGCAATCAAGACACTACAGATGGATGGATTTTCTACAACAGTTTCATTTAGTCTAGAAAAGAGAGAATAATAAACCATAAAACAGCTTGATGCTTTAACCATATTAGGTGGCTAAATGATACTGGCAAGCGAGAGTGTTGTAAAAGAAAATTGATTTCAATAAAGTGATATCTAAAAATGGTCAATTGTATAATCTAAAATCAAGCAATAGGGGAAAAGTATACCTGTCAAATTGTATTGATAGTTTTGTCTGGATTTGAATATGACAACATAACAATTATTGCATAAACAAATTTATTTAAGGAATTTAGCAATTGACTTGGTTTACAAGAAAATGAATTTTATTCTACCAAGTCATGATCTAGTGTTAAGGTGGGGTATCCACATGTTAAGGACTCAAGCTCACACCCTGGTATACAGAGTACCATGGAAAGTAATAGATTATGGAATGTGAAAACATGGTAACCTTCAGTCATGACTCCTGTATAGGAGGTGTATGTACTTACATACTAATTGTTCGATTGATTTTGAATATACATTGAATTATTCATGGCCAACAAGCGGTTGGAAGTAGTGTTAAAAGAGAAAACATGAAAGCATACGACGTACCAGTTTATATATGGAGTACTTTTAAGTACCAAACAATTTGTTTCTTGGCTAAAGTCAAAGGTAAGGTTGTTATGAGACTCAAATATAACATTGAAGTCCATACTAGACTAACTATCATAGTCAATAATTTGCCTTATGATTAAGCGGAGGTCATATTCCGCTCTTATTAAAACTTTGTCTATGGGACAGATTCAATCCCAAAACTCAAAATTATTAGTTTTGTAAAATTGTATTATGCATCTATATTATCATTTGCTGAAAAATTCCTACAACCATAACATACATGAAAAGGATTTTCTAAGTAAAATCACTTGAATACTTTGACATAAAAAAAATTCAGTTATGCTCTGGTTGTAGAAATCAAACAGATCCATGAATTCCTTATTCTCCAATTGACAAACGAAAAATGATTTAATTGGACTTGCCTAAATGTAATATGAATAATTGAAGGAATTTTTGGCATAATACTAACATGGTTGAAAAAATGTTGGCAAAATATATGTCATGCAAGTGATGCTATGGACATTGGCATGGTGTACAAGTTGTACAGGCGGTATTGTGTATATATGTTTGTATGTGTGCACTACACACTATGTGTAGGTGCACATGGTTAAAGAGAAGGTGCTGGAGATTGCGAGTTGTGGCAACCGATCCATAGTGTAGAAGCAAGGCAAAGGTGGAAGCTGAGAATTGGTTTTGGGAACTAAGGGTAAGTATTAGTGTTTTGTTTCAAACTTATTACACATATGAAATATGATCTTGATTTATGGTGGTTACATATGGGTTATGATTCTAAGTTAACTTGATATGATATTATATACATATTAATTGGTCAAATGTAATAGTTTGACTTGTTTTGACTAATGTAGGGAAGTTGCAGGAAGCAAGTGTTCGGAAAGAACACAAATGCATTAGAGTAAAATGAATTTCTTCCTATTATCTAAATAAGTTGGAATTGAGGAATCATAGCTAAAGAGCGGGCAACATTAACCCATAGTTACTCATGTAACAAACAAAAATTGAGTTTCTGCATTTGAAAATCTCTTACAAAATTGATTGAAACAAATGCACAGGTAGCAATGAAAGGAGATTGTTGGTAGAACTCTGTTGTAACCAATGTATCGAAAGATCTAATTCTGGTGGAAAGGCCATGGGAACCTGAAAATTTAGAAACAATTACTTGTGAGTGAGGAAATAAATTGTAAGATGCAGTAATACACTGAGGACGGTGTAAATTTAAGGGGTGGAGTATGTAACACCCATCTGTTGTACGTAACACTCTATTGACCTAAGCTAAGAAAATCTAGGTCTGATATGTAACAATGAAGGTAAATACTTTATTATTAAGTAAAATAATTTAATCACTTGGAAAAGCGAGACACCAAGAGATGAGATTCTTGCCAAATCCCATTGGTGAATGGGAATGGATAATTCTTTCGTGATAAGACTTCTAGCCCCCAATCTATATAAGCTTAATGTATTTGGAGATAAATATACATTAAGCTACTTAGCTAGATAAATATGTTAAGTTAAGAAAAAAAATAAAAGCCTTGTGGGAGATAAAGGCAAGATTTTACGAGGAAAAGCCTCGCGGGAGATAAAGGCGAGTTTTTCTAGGAAAAGCCTAGGAAAATGGATTAAAAATATCCATAAAAGCAGGACGCCACTAATGTAAACCATATCATAAAGACGGTATTATCTTTCTAGATATAAATGGGGATTCGTGGGTAATATCTCAAAAAATAGGAACCTTTCCAATCTGCGGAATGATTGAAGATTTTACAAATGTACTTCTTGTGGGAAGTGATAAGATTAAAATAATAAGTTCTCTTCTACTAAACAAAGTATACTTATAGACTAGATATGGTGGTCCTTGATGCATTAGATAAATTCAAAGCAACCTAATGAATAACAAGAATTGTACACTAGATTCGGAACATGATGGTCCGAATTAATTAGCAAATTCTTGATAAACCCAAAAAGTTTTCACATTAATACAACTTATGATGATGATAGGGATCTTATGCTAGTAATAAAATAAATGCACCAAAGAGGTGACAGATAAAAGGTTCTAGAAACAGAGAATAATAAACCATACAACAACTAGATGGTTTAACCATATTGGGTGGCTAAATGATACTGGTATGCGAGGGTGTTGTAAAAGAAAATTGATTTCAATAAAGTGATATCAAACAATGGTCAATTGCCCAATCTGAAATCAAGCAATAGGGGAAAAGTATATCTATCAGATTGTATTGATAGTGTTGTCTGGATTTGAATATGAAAACATAACAATTATTGCATAATAAAATTGACTTAAGGAATTTAACAATTGACTTGGTTTACAAGAACATGAATTTTATTCTACCAAGTCATGAACTAGTGTTAATGTGGGGTATCCACATGTTAAGGGCTCAAGCTCAAACCCTGGTATATAGACTACCATGGAAAGTAAGAGATTGGGGGATGTGAAAATAGTCATGACTCCTGTATAGGAGGTGTATGTACTTACATACTAATTGTTTGATTGATTTTGAATATACACTGAATAATTCATGGCCAACAAGGGGTTGCAATTACTGTCAAAAGAGAAAACAAGAAAGCATATGACATAACCAGTTTATATGTGGAGTACTTTTGAGTACCAACCAATTTGTTTCATGGCTAAAGACAAAGGCAAGGTTGTTATGAGACTCAAAAATAACATTGAAGGCCATACTAGACTGACTATCATAGTCAATAGTTTGCCTTATGATTAAGCGAAGGTCATATTCCGCTGTTATTAAAACCTTGTCTATGAGAAGATTCAATCCCAAAAATCAAAGTTATTGGTTTTGTAAAATTGTATGATGAATCTATGTTATCATTTGTTGAAAATTTCCTGCAACCACAAGATACATGAAAATGATTTTCTAAGTAAAAGCACTTGAATACTTTGATATAAAAAATTTGTTGTGAAAGTTGAATAAGTCCATGAATTCCTTATTCTCCAATCAAAAAACCAAACATGATTTGATTGGAATTGCTTAAAGGTGATATGAATAATTGAAGGAATTTTTGGCATAATAATAACACGGTTGAATAAATGTGGGTGAAGTATATGTCGTGCATGTGATGCTATGGACATTGATATGGTGTACAAGTTGTACAGGTGGTATTGTGCATAAGTGGTACATATGGTACTAGTATGGATGCATGTAGTGCATAATGATATATGACATATATGGTTGTATGTGTACACTACACATTATGTGTAGGTGTGCATGGTTGAAGAGAAGGCACTGGAGATTTCCGGTTGTGACAACCGATCCATAGTGCAGAAGCAAGACAAAGGTGGAAACTAAGAATTGGTATTGGGAACTAAGGATAAGTATTAGTGTTTTATTTCAATCTTAGTATACATATAACATATGATCCTGATTTAGGATGGTTACATATGCATTATGTTGGATAGATAAATCCCTTCTGCGGACAAAAGCGATCCCACTAGCCCAACAGGGGTCTAGCAACAATCAGTCAAAGCTACTATGCAGGTTACTAACTGCAAATAACAAAAGTAGGTAAAGAAGGACCTACTTGGAATCCAACGCTAGTGTTGAAGAAGCGGAGCTACTTTCGTTCCTTGGTCCTGGCCGGTCACAATCCTTCGCTATCCTCGCGAACGGACACCTGCACACATAAAGAACGATGCAAACACAAGCGTGAAATCTGATATAGGAAATTATATGTCAGTCAGAAAGGACATAAATTTACATCAAACACCATGTAAACAATGAAAGTGGAACCATAATAGTAGTCTTCTATTATTAATGATAAATATAGAAGAGTACAACCAAGGTTCCGACGCTAAACCTCTCCTCTGTCTGGGCGGGCAGCTATGTGTGTCTTGCAATCGGCAGCATCACCTCTCTATGCTTCACTATTTCTAGCACTCTAAACAAAATTCTAACTCAAGAACTTCAGCACTTAGGAACTCACTCCCAGAACTCAGAACTCCCAACGAAAAACTCCTACCAGAAAAACTAGCTTGTCAAATGCATGAGGACAAGCTTATATAGATGAAGAAGGGAGGAGGATACAATGAACCGAGACACCCATTGTGGATTAACATTATCCCCGAAAGCCATAAAATATGGAGATGGGATAGAGCTCGAAATAAGACTGATTTTTTATCCTCAAAAAGCTCCATGTAATGAAGGAAACAATAGTCGGGCGTGCATTAAGGCAAAAAGCATGACCAAATTTGGTTGGCGCGACCGTTGCTCTAAGACAGAGCGCCAATAGTCGCGCCCTCTTTTGAGGATTTCTATGATTGGCACGGGTGAGACACTGTGAACCCGCGCCACTGGAAAAAGAGCACTTTTCAGGGGTAATTTGCAGAAGGTGTCTTCAGGGAACATGAAGTACATACTCAGGGGAACATAATGCAAGTGTTTTTAGACTTTGTCACTTCTTATAACTCCCGGGATGAGTCCTCCAAAGTACGACAAGAGGAGTAACAGGGATGGTGACAAATTATTGTGTAACAGATGCCCCCTAAAGCATGAGGTCCGAGAGGTGGAGAGGGGTGAAATGCTTTACAAGAACACACAAGAACACATATAGCTGCTGTCGAGGATCTGCATTGGGAAATATGACTGATAATTCAATTACATGACATACATGGTATGGTCGCAACCATCCATAAGAGAGTACATGAATAATCTAGATCCATAGTATGGACGCAGCCATCTAGTTAGGATCAATAAATTGACTCAGGTATGGTCGCAACCATCCAGTGAATGAGTCATGTATCAAGAATCACGCCTTGATTACAACAGACACAATCCAGGGTCTTGCGCTCCATCTCGACCCGAACAAGAGTACAAGTTCAAGCATGCGAATATATGAGTTGAAGTCGAACATGCATGAACATCGTCTGATTACCAGTCAATAGTGGAAACTGTTAACAGACGTGAGAGGTACCACCAATAATGACAATGGTCCTCAAGGTACTATAGGTACAATCTACGGCGTGCGAATTAATGAGCTGATGTCGAACACCCGTAGAATCATTCGATCAGAGGCCAATGATGAAAAACCTCACGTCGAACACGAAGAACCTGCCATTAAGGCATTCAGGCTCCAAGGCACCGGAAGGGAGTCTCTAGATCAGCTTCCTGGATAATGAGCTGGAGTCGACAGGAAGTGACCTTGATCGAAGGTGGGCCATAATGTTTCCAACATCATCGACACGAGACAGAGAAATAATGTTGTGAATCAAGATTATGTGAACTATCAGATGGAGGTTGTTTCTTTTCAGAGGTCAACTTCTCTTGAACATATCGGCGGCACGATATTGGAATTGGCAGTATTTGTCATCAATGGATCAGAGGTCATGATGACGAGGCAATGAGCACATGAGAGGTCAAATAGGATTACCCAAATCCATGGAAGCCAGTGAAAATTGAGATGAGATATCCCCACCCAGACATGAAAACAGATGAGTGCCATGTTTAAGAGCGACATACTGCCGACACGACAATGATTATGGTTCCAAAATTTTCTTTTCCCCCACCATTTCTGGCGAGTACCCCAGTTATTTTTAACAAGCTTGATGGGGATATCATATGCTTGTGGTGTGTCATTCCGAAAAAATCCGATGTCATCAGGTTTTAACGAGTCTGACAAAGGAAGAACTCGGCGTCTTTTCATGTTTAGAGAGTTTGAAAAGACAGCATAAAAGGAAACTCCAGGGGTGTCCTTTTTCGTAGAGTCGTGTCTCCCGAGCCCGAAAAAGTATAAAACAATGCTTGAAAGAACCACCCGATCATTACGATCGAGGAGTACTTTTTATAAGTAGTGTTCCTGACCTGAAAAAGTAAAAAAGCGGTCAAAAACACGTCGTTTCATGACCATTAACGAGTTTGAAACGACAAAACCCGGTAATCTTTTTACGTTCTAACGGTCGACAAAAAGAACTTAAAACGACCGCCCCTTATTAACGTTTAACGAGTTAAGACGTAACTCAGCAATCTTTTCTCTTTAAATGGTCAAAAAAAGAGCTTAAAAGCGGACCTCCATTTTTATTCTCTTTAACGAGTCAAAAAGGAAAAATACTCGGCAATCTTTTCATATTTTACGAGTCAGAAAAGAGCGTAAAGGCGACTCGTCCTGAAGGAACGAGTGGTATAAAGGGTAGCAACTGGTTCCGGTAATGGTGGAACTGCTCAAAACATGTAATGGTCAAGAGGCTGGCTAATAAAACCACTCATCGCTGCGGTTCCTCAGGAAAGGATGAACAACCAAGTGAAAGCATATGATCGGCCAAAGAGATGGTGGCGATGGAATGAAACAACCAAGGCTCATCTAACAGAACTTAGCAGATAAACGGCAATCACAAGATGTGAATTGGGTATGGGTTCATTTTTACCCAAGCTTGAACCGTAGAGAACTTTGCTTGGATTCGGTTTCATGTTTACACAAGCTTGAAACGAAAAACTATGCTTGTTATAAAGTTGCATGCCCCCAGCATAATAATGCAAATCGAGATACGTGCCCCCCAAGCTTCATGGCATTCACGGAGTGGATGGAATGAAGGTTGAGTTGGAAAGACTCGATTTTGAAAAGGAGGATGCATGCCCCCCGGGCTTCAGTCACGCGCCCGGGTCGGCGGCCGTCATCAGAATGACGGACTGGTTGATGTGGCATTTCCTGTGGATATAAGACCATTTAGGAATGGTAAATGACTATACGTGAAGTGTGAACTGGGGAACGAAAGTTGGTCTACGATCTTGATCGTTCTTCCTTCGTGCGGAAAACACATCACTCTGAAGAGTGAGGACACAATTGCACGTATACGAAAAATATAGTCTCGTCCAAGGAGTAAATTGTAATCTAACGGACCTTGGATTTCCATGACGCCCATTTGGACTGTCTTCCCTTCTAATGTAATGGGTACAGTGGGAAGAAGTCCTAAAGGTCGAGTGGTTTCTCGATGAAAACCTGTAAGGTTTCTCACCTCAGGGAGAAGCAGTGGCGAACCAAGTGCTTCCCAAGCTGTTGAAGACAGGATACTCACAGGAGATCCTTCATCAATAATGGTACCGGCCATAACCATTCGGTAGACTTGGAATATAATTCGAAAAGGTATGGAAGCGGGTAACCGAGGATTGTCTAGTTGATCCCAATTGAAGGAAACAACTAGATTGCTTAGAGGTGGGACCGGATAAACGGTCGGATATGATTCTGATAAACTTCCTTCTTGGTGCGAAGCAATGAGAGGGATGCTCACTTGATCATCTGTGTTTATGAATAGAATTTGGACGGTGTGGTCGTCATTCTTAGTGCCAATATCATCTGAGGGTGGAACTTCCGAAGGCAAAACCGGGTCAAAGGTAATATGAATATTTGAAGGAATTTTTGGCATAATACTAACATGGATGAGAAAATGTGGGCAAAGTATATGTCGTGCATGTGATGCTATGGACATTTGTATGGTGTACAAGCTGTACAGGTGGTACTATGTATAAGCAGTACATATGGTACCAGTATGGATGCATGTAGTGCATAATGATATATGACATATATGGATGTATGTGTGCACTATGCACTATGTGTAGGTGCGCATGGTTTAAGAGCAGGCACTGGAGATTGCTAGTTGTGGCAACCGATCTAGAGTGCAGAAGCAAGATAAAGGTGGAAACTAAAAATTGGTATTGGGAACTAAGAATAAGTATCAATGTTTTGTTTCAATATTAGTATACATATGACATATGATCCTGATTTAGGATGGTTACATATGTGTTAGGATTTTGAGCTAACCTGATATGATATTCTATACATATTGGTTGTTCAAATGTGCTAGTTTGACTTGTTCTGACTAATGTAGGGAAACTGCAGAAAGAACACAAATGCAATGGAGGAACATGCATTTCTTCCTATTATCTAAATAAGTTGGAATTGAGGAATCATAGCTAAAGGGTGGGCAACATTTCCATAATTACTCATGTAACAAATAAAAATTGAGTTTCTTCATGTGAAAATCTCAATATTGATTTTAAAAAATGCATAGGTAGTAATGGAAAGAGATTGCTAGTAGAACTCCCTTGTAACCAATGTATCAGAAGATCTGTTTTAGGTGGCAAGGCCATGGGAACCTTAAAATTCAAAAACAGTTACCTGTGAATGAGAAAATAAATTGTAAGATGCAGTACTACATTGAGGATGGTGTAAATTTAAGGGGGGGAGTTTGTAACAACCCTATGTTGTATGTAACACTTTATTGACCTAAGCTAAGAAAAGCTAGGTATGATATGTAACAATGAAAGTGAATACTTTTTTATTAAATAAAATAATTTAATCACTTGGAAAAGTGAGATACCAAGAGATGAGATTCTTGTCAAATCCCATTGGTGAATGGGAATGGATAATTCTTTCATGATAAGAATTCTAGATCTCAATCTAGATAAGCTTAATGGATTTGGAGATAAATATCCATTAATATACATAGCTGGAGAAAGACGTTAAGTTAAGAAACAACATAAAACCCTTGTGGGAGATAAAGTAAATCTTTTATGAGGAAACGCCTCGCGGGAGATAAAGGTGAGTTTTTCTAGGAAAAGCCTAGGAAATGGATAAAAAGATCCATAAAAGCAGGATGCCTCTAATGGAAACCATATCATGAAAGAGGGTATTATTTTTACAGATATAAATGGGGTTCCGTGGGTAATATCTCACAAACAAGGACCTTTCCAATCTGTAGAATGATTGAAGATCTTTCAAATTTTTTCCTCAGGGAAAAATCGTATTTTTCTTTTAATTTGGAAAATTACATGTTGTATATGTCTGTGGCATATGCTGTATGTTGTGGCCATAGCCTTCAAAAATATAGTTCTGTACATATGTTACCCATAAAGGGTATACAGTCATAGTTCTGTGAAATTTTGTAAAAAAATACAAAATTATATAGAGCATAGATAATTTTTATGTACTGCAAAAAATACTGTAAAATTAGGGTCTATTAGCCCTATATTGTCGTTGATCGATGTAGGGCCTGTGGTAATACTAAAACAACTCTACCTCCCTCTATTATTGAATTATCCATAGACCTCTGGGCTAGTTCGAGGCCTCCTTGGATAGTTGATCTACAACCTGGTTGCGCTCCCTATAAATGTGTAGACAATAAATATGTTCAAATCGTGATTTTAATTGAAAGCCATCATCCAAAATGTTTCTAAGAGTATGCACATGACATGTAGATGTGAATTTGAACAAATTTAGGATGATTCTGGAGTCCCGGAATATCTATAAATGTCTAAAAGCATGTTCCAAAGAAAACTGTAATAGATGCCTGAGCGAGATGAGTTCTGCGAAATTGTTTGTACCAACACCCAAACCCATATGGATATGAAAATAATGGTTGAATGATAGGTGAAATAATGCCCCCACCCACATCCCTGTTCTTGTGTATATCCATCAAAATAGGCCCAAGGTTGGTTATGGTTGATGGCTTCAGGAGTTATAGTACGAGCAATTGGTGGGTGGTCATCATCGAGCACCTCATTAAAATTATTGATAATCCGAGCAATAACTAATGGCCACCGAATTCGCATGTTGTTGAAAATGATATGGTTCCTGCTTAACCAAATAGACCAACACATAATTAATGGGAGAATACGATTTTTCATATTTGTGGACCCATCCCACCAATGGTTCCATGCCTCCAAGATAGTGTGCCCATCCCATTGTTGTGTGATTTCCAGAGAGGTGAGGAATTGTTCCCAAATGTGTCTAACCGTTGTGCAAGACAGGAAGAGACGCTCATTCAATTCCTCAACCTGTTGGAAAATGACACACCAGGTCAGACCATAGTGGGATTGCTTCATCAAGTTTAGACTAATGGGTGTTTTATTCATAATGACATTCGACATAAAATGACAAGTTCGTGGGGGTGCATTAAGTTTCCAAAGAGATATCCACCACCTTTCCAGAGCAGGTGGCTTATGCACAGCGTGAATGATGGGGCATCCTTCCTTGGGAGAGTAACTTTGTGAGCTGTAGGTGCCCAAATGAGCTCATCTTCATCATTTGATATGTGGATATGTGATTAAGTCAATGCAGTGATGTAACCCTCCCATTCTTGTAGTCACTGGTCAGGGATATCAAGGGTGGTTGTTGATTTCCAAGACTGCATAAAAATAGTGGAATTTTCCAAATCCACAATGTGTGCAATCATGGTGTTGGCCCTGTATTTAAAGAATTCTATAAGGTCGAGTGGGAGGCGATATGTATTGCCATAGCTAGTCCATGGATTTGATCCAATGTGAACTGATGTGCCTGCTTTAATGCACCATGTGAGGCCATTGTTGATGGTAGGAAGAGTGTGAAGTACAACCCTCCAGATAACTGAAATACCATGTCTCTGCCAAGTAGGGAGTTGTATCCATTCCATAATGTGAAGCGAACAAATTTTTTATGTAGTATCACCTCTGTCCACAGGCTACAGGAATTTAGAAGCACCATCCTAATTTGGTAGCTAGAGCATGTGCAAAAGCTAGAAGATCTTTTAGTCCCCATCCACCCCATTTCTTGGGTAATGCAATACGACTCCATCTCACCCAGGCAAACGAATTCCCCTCCTTGTGCCAGTTCCATAGGAATTTGTAGCAGACTTTTTGGATTCTAGAAAGTATTCCTTGAGGAATCCATGCCAAGGACATCCAGTAAACCGGAATGGCTTCCAATACATATTTAATAAGCACCAACCTCCTTGCTCTAGATAAGAATCGGTGATTCTAGTTTAGAAGTATTTTCTCCACCTTAGCCACCAGCTAGATCTAGTCCGCTATTTTATACCCATGGGATTTGATACGGAACCCTAGGTATTTAAGTCCAACTTCCAAAAGGTGACTTTGAAAAGGAAATTTCAGATATGAAAACCGGGTTTCCTGTGGAGAGCATGCAGAGAAAGTAATGGTTGAATTTGGCCTATTTATTTCCATCCCAATGGCAGCACTAAAAAGTAACATGATATCATAGAAAGTGGAGAAGTCCCGGATGCCACCATTTAGGAAGATAAGCACGTCATCTATGAATAGAAGATGAGATATTGTACATTAATCAGTGATCTTAAGTCCCTATAGGCACCCTCCTCTTCTTTCGTGTAGAATCAATCTTCTTAGGCCATCCATAACCAACAAAAAAAGTATAGGAAAGAGTGGGAACCCTTGTCTAAGACCCCTCTCAACATGGAAGAAATTGGAGGCAGAACCATTGATGAGAACACTGAAAGAGACAGAGGAAATACAACACATGATCCATTGAATGAAATTGAGAGGGAAACCTAAATGAGTGAGAAACATTCTTAGATAAAGCCAGCTAACTCGATCAGCCTTGGAGAGATCAATTTTGAGGATGGCTCCTTTTATATGCTTCAATTTGATGGAATGGAGAGCTTCCTGAGAAGTACCAATGGCTTCATGAATTTGACGGTTGTGCAGGAAGGAAAAATTATCAGAAGAGATATTGGCAGAGAGGATAGGCATTGTTGGTACTATTTTATTGCCATTATTTTCTTCTAAAAATCCATCATTTATCTATCATTTTCTTCCATAAACCCCTCATAGTCCTTTGAAATTGATTAATGAAGCATTATAATTGTTATTTTACATTAAATTTAATTTATGGATTTTTATGTTAAAAATTGGACATTTTCAACAAAATTACGGGATGTCATGACTTCCTGTAATTGGTTTATGTTGTGACACGTGGCATGGCAGGAAAATTGGAACATAAGATAAGGACGTGATCTAGGATGTACATACATGGTGGAAAATCTATTTAGCATCGAATTTGGAGCTCCTGAATACATGGTCAATGCTGGTCTAACCCAGCATTTTTGGTTGTAAAAGCAGCAAAAATCTGAAGTTACCTAAACTGATTTCGTTTTGTTTTAGAAATCAATTAGGATTAGGAAAAATGAAAATAGCCTTTTTTATTGTAAAAGCAGAAACATCCGAAGTGATAATGAATGTACGTTTGGTTGTAAATTTTAATAAATAAGTGGAACGCTGGTAAGGAAAGAAGATTAGACAAGAGCAGACTTGAGACTGTAAGCGTATTCCAGAACTCTGTTTTGAATGTAATCGATTCTCAGAACTTAATCAAAGGCAGAATTTCATCAATTATGGTGTTTATGAGTTAACGTTCTTATCATCTGAAGTTTTCTAGTGTGCCATCAAAACGTGGAAGGGCCCTACGTGAAGATTGGTACACTTTCGTTTCTGTTTCACAGGATTTAGTCTTCAGATCTGAATAGCATTTGATGTTATTTCATTGCTTGTGAGTTGATCAGTTTGATTAGAATTCCTTCCGATTGTTATTTTATGATTCATAGTTGTACTTGGAAATTCAATTGCAAAATTATTGAATCAGACTTTGTAAAAGGTTTAATTGAACATTGAATTTCAAGATATTTCTATGGACTCTGTTTTCACGAATTTGATATTTGGTATGCTTAGTATGAATTTGATATTTGGTATGCTTAGTGTGTTATCTTGAAAGAGTTTTTGTGAATTATGTCCTTGTAAGAGGATTGAGAACTCAAATGCGTAACACTCTGTTTTTATAACAGTTAATTAAATTAGATGATATAAGTGTTTAAATTGTGAAAGGAAACATATTTCAATCTCTTGTAAAAGAGTGTTGTAGCCTGTCACAATAGACACTTATTTAGATAGATGAGATCCTTTTAGGTCTATAAACTTTAGACACGTGCCTCTAAGTTTACCTACCTTGGTTGACATTAAATTTAGTCTAATCTAGACCCCTGGATTGGTCACTACATTTTGGCGCCGTTGCCGAGGAGGCGCAACTAGAGGATTTCTAAAAAGAATAAAATAATAAAATAAAATAAACAAAAACAAACAAAAACATAGATTTAATTTTAATTCATCATTTTAGAAGTCATGTTTACATATGTTTAGACCTAGAGATGATAAAGGTAGATTCATCAAAACCCCCCATCCAAAAACTAACCCACCACTAGGAGCAGACCCTTTAGGAAAAATTGAACACACAACACCAGCTGGGAAAGTCACCATACAAAAATTAGAGGTTAAACAGAAATCAGGGCAAAGACCCACACTCATTGAGAGACAAATTCTATTGGCACACGAATCACAGAAGAAACAGCTCCTTGAATCCTATATAAAAAGAGAAAGTAGTAAAATAACTCAACAATCTCTCCTTGAACCCACTGATTTTGAAAAATCTCAAGAAGGAGAAAAATCACTAGAACAACTTCTCTTTGAAACAAGTGACACTGAACAAGAAATTAAATCAACATAGGAATCTATCAAAATGGTTGAGGAAGGAGGAGGATCAGTAAGACGACCCACTCCTGAACAACTTAGAGAATATGAGAGACAACAAGAGGAAAGACGAAGACAAAGAGAGGCTGAACTGAAACAAAAACAAGATCAAGATCGAAGAGAGGAGGAAGAGTCAACCTTTAAATTTCCTATTCAAGAACCAGGAGAAAATCCTAATGAGGAAATTAAAATGAAAAACATACCTCCATCTGTGTTACCAAACTTTTATGGCATGGCTTCCGAAGATCCAAACTCATTCTTGTTTGAATTTGACATAGTATGCCGAACATATGGTTACACAGATGATGCCCATAGGCTTAGACTCTTCCCAGCAACATTAAAAGCATCAGCATTAAGATGGTTCATGGGACTTGGTGAACATGCAATAACTGATTGGGATGGCATGAGAAGAATATTCCTAAAGAAATACCAACCTTATTGTAGATCGAAAGATTCTAAAGATGATATCTTTAGAATGAATCAACAAGAGGATGAAAATTTAGAGGAGTACTTGGAACGATTTGTTTACAATTTACAAAAATCAAAACATAGAACCATGTCTCTTGATCTGATTCGAACAATATTTTTGAAGGGCATTCGAGAGGAATACCTAGATGATCTTAATTTGATGGGCAAAGGTGATATTTCCACTTTACCTTTCGAAGAAATTGCTGATTTATGTGAAAATTATTCAAGGAGCAAAGCCAGAAATGGAAAAAAAGCTCTATCATCTAAAGCTACAAAATCTGCTTCAGCAAGTGTCACAAGGGCTGAAATAGGAAACTTGTTAGAAGAATTCAAAACATATCTATTAAGTACCTTAGGAAATCAAATTGACACTCTGAAAGCAAAGAAAATACAAGAAGAGGAAGATCAATTAATGGTTGTCTTTTGTCCAAAATGTCGGAAGAAACATGCTTTGAAAGACTGCCCATTAGAAAACATTCAAGTTTGTGCCTTTTGTACTGAAAATCATGATATATTTCATTGCTCTAAAATCAAGATTTTGCAGAATTGTAATGTGGAAGCCAACACAGATATGGACAATGTGTATTTCATGGGCGCTAAGAGACCATGGCAACCAAGACCTCCACCTCCAGGTATGTTTCCAAACCAAAATTTGCAATTTCCTGCACAAGATCAGATGTATGTTCAGAATTCTTGGAATGTACCCATGCCATGGCAACACCAAAATTACCCACAACAACAATGGAAACCATTCCAGCAATACTCTCAACAATATCAACCATATCCTCAACCATACCAACCATATCATCAGCCATATCAACAGTATCATCAACCATATTCGCAATATCCTCAAACATATCAACAATATCCTCAGCAGCAAGTTGTTTATCAACCCCAAAACACTCAACACGCATTGCTTGCTCCTTCACCAATAAATCCACCTCAATTACAACTTCCGTCTAACCAACCTCCTAGACCCACTCAGATTCCTTCTCAACCTGTACCAAACCCAAATAACAGAGCAGAGAAACCAGCTTACAATGTAGATGAGGGACCATCATATCCCACATTACCTTTACAAAATATCGCGCTGAGGTCTGGTAAGGTACTTCAAAAAGAACCTCCAATAGATGAAAAACAAGAAGAAAACGAAGAAAATGAAAATGAAACTCCAACTCAAAGGAAACAAAATGATGACATCAAAAATAAACAAATGCAACCGTTGCATCCACCACCTTTTCTAGAAAGATTGGTCCAAGCAAAACTTCCCATGTCTATACCACAGTTTGATGTTTTAGATGAGCTAAATAATGTCTATATAAAGATTCCACTATTACAAGCCATAAAAGACATTCCGATATATACTAAAGCAATCAAAGAACTATGCCTTAAGAAGCCTACCAGGAAAAGAGTTGATCCACAAACTATTCATGTTATTGGACATTTAGCTGGCCTTATGACAAACATTATTTCAATGGAAAAGTATGTTGATCCTAGTATTCCCAGAGTCACTACAATCATTAACAACATACATATTCCAAACACCTTAATTGACCTTGGGGCCGCAATAAATGTGATGACTCTTGAAACAATGAAAACATTGCAGCTCACAAACTTGCAGTACACAACAATTGTTCTAGAACTAGCTGATAGGTCTAAAGTGATTCCTGAAGGGATTTTGGAGGGCATAATTGTTTCACTGGACTCTTGGGAGTATCCAGTGGACGTTTTAGTTCTTCAGCCAAAATCTAATTTAGGAGGACACCCCATCATCCTTGGTAGACCATGGTTAGCAACTGCTGATGCATTCATAGGATGTAGATCGGGTAATATGATTATTTCACGAGGAACTAAAAGAAAACAACTCACTCTCTACCCATCAGCACAATCACCAGCAGTAGCACACAATTTATGGCTTGATGATAAATACAATGATAAGGAAGAAGTTCAATCTGTTTTCAGCATCAATCAAATCTATGATTTTCAAGAACATAATAATGATGATTTGGTAGAATTGTTCCTTTCTCAACCTGATATTTCTGAAGAATTAAGAAATGAACAATACCATGCTGCAGATGAACTTTTGGCACAAAATTTTCAGGAAACATGCACCATTCATTCTTTGCAAACAACATTTCAGAACATTTTTCCCATTCAATCTATCACAAACACACAGAGCAAGACCATAGAGATTAGTCCAGGAAAAAATTTGAATATTAGCACTCACCTAGACTCATCTCAGGAGGAAAAATTGATTCAATTATTGAGAAAATATCATAAAGCATTTTCTTGGGACTACACCGATATGTGTGGAATTCACCCTGAAACATGCACTCACCATATTTATACGGATAGTAATATCAAACCAGTGAGGCAACCGCGGAGAAGAATGAATCCCATTCTTCAGGATATTGTTAGAGATGAATTACAAAAACTATTGAAAGTCAATTTTATTTATCCTATCTCTGACAGTCAGTGGGTATCTCCATTGGTAGTAGTGCCCAAGAAAAATGGCAAGCGGAGGATTTGTGTTGATTACAGACAATTGAACAAAGCAACCCTCAAAGATTATTTCCCACTACCATTTATTGACCAAGTGCTAGACACGTTAGCTAGGAAATCATCATTCTCTTTTCTTGATGGTTTCAGTGGCTATAACAAGATCAGGATAGCCTTAGAGGACCAGGACAAAACCACTTTTACTTGTACCTGGGGCACTTATGCCTATAATGTTTTACCATTTGGACTTTGCAATGCTCCAGCTACATTTCAAAGATCTGTATTAGCTATTTTTGCTGATTTAGTTCATGAATGTGTTGAAGTTTATATGGACGATTTTTCAGTGTATGGTAATTCATTTGAGCATTCATTAGAAAATCTTGAAAAAGTTTTGAAGAGATGTATTGAAGCTAATCTGTCCCTGAGCAATGAAAAGTGTTTTATGATGCTAAATGAAGGGATAGTATTAGGTCACTATATTTCTTCTCAAGGCATTAAAGTTGATCCATCAAAAATCCAGATCATTGTCAATTCGCCAATTCCGAAGACTCAAAAAGAGGTAAGAAGTTTTCTTGGGTATGCAAGCTATTATAGAAGTTTTATTGAACATTTTAGTAAAATAGCTTTACCTCTGTTTAAGCTTCTAGCAAAAGATACACCTTTCAACTGGAATGAGAATTGTCAGCAAGCTTTTGAAATACTCAAAGAAAAATTATCAACCACACCAATCTTAAAAGGACCTAACTGGACCCTACCATTTCACATCTTTACATATGCATCTGATACTACAGTAGGTGCCTCGTTAGGCCAAAAAGAAGAGTCTTTCAATTATGCCATCTATTTCATTAGTAAAAATCTAACACCTGCAGAATTAAACTATACAGTCACTGAAAAAGAAATGCTTGCAATCATACATGCTGTGAATAAATTCCGACATTATATAACTGGTTATGAGGTTTTTGTACATACTGACCACTCTGCCATTAAGTATTATTGAATAAACCAATCACTAATGGCAGAGTTACCAGATGGCTGTTATTATTACAGGAATTTAATATTACAGTGTTAGATAGACCAGGTAAGGAGAATCAAGTGGCAGATTTTCTTTCTAGACTGCAAAATTCAGGTGAGGTTGTTCCGGTTGAAGATTCTTTTCCAGATGAAAATTTATTTGCAATTTCAATAGTGAATCCTTGGTATGCTGACTTGGCTAATTATTTGTCCACAGGAAAAACACCTCCATATTTTACTCCAAAGGAAAAGAAGAGGCTGATCAAACAAAGTGCTAGATATTCATGGGTTAATGGAGATTTATTTTACACCGGTTATGATATGATTATTAGACGATGTGTAAGAAATGATGAAATAATTGATATTTTAAAATCTTGTCATGATGAACCATGTGGTGGGCATTTTGCAGCAAAAAGAACAGCATTCAAGATTCTCAGTCTTGGATACTATTGGCCATCTATTTTTAAGGATTCCAAGAAGTATGTGAAAAGTTGTGATAGTTGTCAAAGAATGGGCAGACCAACAGCTACAGATGAAATGCCACTTCAGCCTCAAGTACATTTAGAGCCATTTGAAAAATGGGCTCTAGATTTTATAGGACCCATCAATCCAACTTCCAAAGGCAAAAAGTACATCCTAGTATGTACTGATTACGTGACAAAATGGGCTGAAGCAAAAGCACTAGTCCGGGCAACTGAACAAACATTGGTAAACTTCCTTTTTGAAGAAATTTTTGTAAGGTATGGAGTACCAAGAGAGATAGTGACAGATCAAGGTACTCAGTTTACTTCAAAGTTTGTCAAAGACATTACAGAAAAATATAAAATCAAGCATAGGAAAAGTACACCTTACCATCCACAGGCCAATGGCCAAGTGGAATCTACAAATAAAAAATTGGAAGGAATTATCACTAAGACAATAGCAATGAACAGAAATAATTGGGAAGAGAAGCTCAAATATGCACTCTAGGCTTACAGAATCACGTGGAAAAACACTACAAGATTTACACCATATCAGCTGGTGTATGGAAAAGAGGTAATGCTTCCTATTGAATTTCAAATACATACTTATAAGATGGTTGCAGATTTAGGAATTGATCTCAATGAAGCACAAACAAAGAGAATTCGGAAATCGAACCAATTAGATGAAATGAGGCAGCAAGCAGAGGAGATAGCAATCCTAATGCAGAAACAAAGGAAGCAATGGCATGATGCACACATTAAAAATAAACAGTTCAAAGAAGGAGACTGGGCTCTACTCTTTGACTCTAAATTCATAGATCATAAAGCCAAATTTACAACACATTGGATGGGCCCATATGAAATAGTTCAAGTATATGAAAATGGATCAATCAAGCTTACTACAATTGATGGAGAAGGCAACACCTTTATTGTCAATGGGCATAGGTTGAAACTCTATCATAAGCCCATCAGCAAGGAAAATTTTATTCAAACTGTATCTCAGCAAAGGGAGGTTGAGATATTGCAGCCTTCAGTTGTGATATCTCTACCTTAGTTAATTCAATTTCATTTTTATTAAAAAATAAATAAATAAATAAAATAAAAAAACAAAAACAAAAATAAAAAAAATAATAATGGTTTAGATGTGAAAACCAGACTCTGGCACACTCTAAACCCGAATTCTTACTAGAAAACCATTCATTTGGATGGTAAAAATTCCTTGTTCTACTTGTTTACTGTTTTTCATCAATTCTATAATGACTTGAGGACAAGTCACAGACTTAGTGGGGGAGAAGAAACAGTGGTTTTTCCCTATCTCATCTCCTAATTTTTAAATCTTCAAGGAATTTGTTTCAGTAATTCAGTATTCAATAAAAGAGTTGTTTTTGTTCTAATTAGAGGGACCTGTTCAGAAGACTATGTCAACATTACCAATATGCAGTGGGACCTGTTCAGAAGACTATTTCAACATTACATTAGAGGGACCTGTTCAAGCAATATGCAGTGGGACCTGTTCAGAAGACTATGTCAACATCACCAATATCAGAGGGACCTGTTAAAGACTACATTCAAGATACATCAGGCTACTTCAACAAAGTTTTCAAAGGTTGATTATCATCAGAATTATAATCAAGGCTACATCAACACCAAGGATAAAAAAAAGCTTTACAAGCATGGTTCTTCAGAGTTCTTCAGATTTTAAAGGGACCTATTATATTCAATTTCATTTCAAAGGGACCTATTTTAGAAAATGAAGATCAGTCATACCTGTGCAAGCCAAATTAGCATTTTGTCAACCAACAAGTGTAATGTATTGTTGAAATTTTTATTTTTAACATTTAAAATTCTTAAATTATTTTAGTGTTAAAAATGATAATTATTATTGCTTGTTATCAATTCCAAAAATCCTTATACCCATAACCTTTGTAATATTCCTAAATACTCACCTCATTATCGCTCTGCTTATCATTTCCATTTCCCTATCACACCCTAGCCTATTTTTATTTTCTATTCCTACTACGCTCTTCAAACCTTTTCATAAACTCATCATTTTTAAATCTGGCCTCTTGCAATAAAGTACCAACAAGTAGTGGATACTCAATGTACAAGTCCATTCAATGGAAAGACAAGTGTTAAACCGTCTGTCCTCAAATGATTTCATGCATTTCGACTGCTGGAGTTATAAAACAATCTTCTGACCCAAATCTGCTTATGAAATGTATCCGTTATCATCATATGATTTGTATATTGTGATATCAGGATTATGCTTCTGCAAATCAGTACTGCTCCTCTCTATTCATGATTTGAATGCGCCTTCCGGCTCTGCAAACAAACTTACGGCCCCTGATTGAAGACTCTGTTCTCTGCATTATCATCATAGCAATTGGATGAAGGTCGACTGTTGATTTTTCATTTTATAAAACTCTGAGTTCATAAAGTTAGTTACGGCGTTAGTATTCAGACTCTGAGTTTCTCAAAGAGGGTCGAGATAGTAGGTGCTATAAAGGGAGAAAATATAGCAGACAGACTTATGCAGAGTTTTTTTTTTACTTCCGCCCAGAATTTGAGGACGTTAACCAGGTCAGCTCAGGCATTGAAGAAGTAAGCTCAGAGAATTGAGGACGTTAACCAGGTCAGCTCAGTGGAACGCAGGAAAAGAGGTAACAAGTTGAAAACCAAGTTATTGAATTTTTGAGCATAAAAAAAGGGTTAGAACAGAGATTTTTAAAATGACCAATAGAGCAGAGCCCGAAAAATTTGATAGGTCAAAATATCATGAAGACTGTGTCAAGATTTTAGGGGAAAAACACTGGTTATCTTTTCTAGAGAAATTTAATGGAAATAATGAAGAGGTTACGAAGCAATTTGCTTTTTCCTTCAATGGAGAGAAAGCTTTAATAGGAAATTTCTATTTTAGTATTTCAGAAGATACCATAGCACAAACATTGGAAATTAGTCCAGAAGGAGAAAAATATTTCAAAACCAGGCAATTTAGAGAAAAATCATGGACTCAGTTTATGTGTATGTCAAGGGTTTCCTCGGTCAATTGGAAAAAGGGTGTTCCTAGGAGTTGGCTAATTCACCCATGGGATGAGATGGTATACATTATTCAAAAATTTGTTACGTGTGAAGGACGTTACAGTATAGTATACCTATATCACATAAAAATTCTGTTGCACTTAAAAGGTCAATGCACTATCAGTTTTCCCTACTTCCTCTTACAAAGCTTGACTAAAATGTCGAAGACCATTCAGAAACAAAAAGGTTATGAATATAGGAGTTTGTATCATTTTGGTTTGATCAAAATTCTAATTGAATTTGAGTTGCAGAGGAGAGGAAAAACATGGAAAGAATTTCTAATTGACAATCAAATCAAAATTAAAGAAGATGAACAGGAAAAGCAAGAAAGCACAGAGTTTATGATTGATATTGAGGAGGAAATCCCTAAGCTTAAGTTAAGCAATGTCCCTCAACCCAGAAATAGTGTAACGACAAGAAGGATGAGGCAAGAAACTGCCAAGAAAATTGAAAAAGATAAAATCTTCAGTACTTATAAGAGAAGATCAAGGAGAATAAAAAGGAATCAGACACAAGATGATCAATCAGAGCCGAATACAAATGCACCAATGGAAATTGAAATCAGTGCTAACTCACAGCCAGCACAGGAAGCAGAAATGGAAACTAAGAGTAACAAGGAAGAAAGGAAAGAGCCAGCACCTACAAACAAGAAACAGAGAAGGTTAGAGAAACAGATTGAAGAGCTAAAAGAGGAATTGATGGAAGCAAACATGTTAGAGAAGGTCATAAAGAAGGAAAATGAAATGTTGAGAGCTCAGAACAAGAAGATTCAGCAGAAAAATGAGAAACTGAAGAAGAAAATCAAAGAACTTATGACTAATCAAAATGAAACGTGCAAATGGGCGACAAAATGGTACACTCCGAAAAAAGTTCTCAAAGAAAAATATAAGAATATGAAACATGAGTTCCAAGTTCAGAAGAATGCCCAAGTTCAAAAGAATATAGATGTATTGCTACAAGCGGCAGAGGCACAAGCAGGAACAGAATATAAAGGGAGCACATCAGGATTAGCATGAGGACATGCTAAATCATTGAGTTTGGGGGAGATGTTGGTACTATTTTATTGCCATTATTTTCTTCTAAAAATCCATCATTTATCTATCATTTTCTTCCATAAACCCCTCACAGTCCATTGAAATTTATTAATGAAGCATTATAATTGTTATTTTACATTAAATTTAATTTATGGATTTTTATGTTAAAAATTGGACATTTTCAACAAAATTACGGGATGTCATGACTTCCTGTAATTGGTTTATGTTGTGACACGTGGCATGGCAGGAAAATCGAAACAGAAGATAAGGACGTGATCTAGGATGTACATACATGGTGGAAAATCTATTTAGCATCGAATTTGGAGCTCCTGAATACATGGTCAATGTTGGTCAAACCCAACCTTTTTGGTTGTAAAAGTAGCAAAAATCTGAAGTTATCTAAACTGATTTCGTTTTGTTTTAGAAATCAGTTAGGATTAGGAAAAATGAAAATAGCCTTTTTGATTGTAAAAGCAGAAAAATATGAAGTGATAATGAAGTTTGGTTGTAAATTTTAATAAATAAGAGGAACGTTGGTAAGGAAAGAAGATTAGACAAGAGCAGACTTGAGATTGTAAGCGTATTCCAGAACTCTATTTTGAATGTAATTGATTCTCAGAACTTAATCAAAGGCAGAATTTCATCAATTATGGTGTTTATGAGTTAACGTTCTTATCATCTGAAGTTTTCTAGTGTGCCATCAAAATGTGGAAGGGCCCTACGTGAAGATTGGTACACTTTTGTTTCTGTTTCATAGGATTTAGTCTTCAGATCTGAATAGCATTTGATGTTATTTCATTGCTTGTGAGTTGATCAGTTTGATTAGAAGTTCTTGCGATTGCTATTTTATGATTCATAGTAGTACCTTGGAAATTCAATTACAAAATTATTGAATCAGACTTTGTAAAAGGTTTAATTGAACATTGAATTTCAAGATATTTCTATGGACTCTGTTTTCACGAATTTGATCTTTGGTATGATTAGTATGAATTTGATCTTTGGTATGCTTAGTGTGTTATCTTGAAAGAGTTTTTGTGAATTATGTCCTTGTAAGAGGATTGAGAACTCAGACGAGTAACACTCTGTTTTTAGAATAGTTAATTAAATTAGATGATATAAGTGTTTAAATTGTGAAAGGAAACATATTTCAATCTCTTGTAAAAGAGTGCTATAGCCTGTCACAATAGACACTTATTTAGATAGATGAGATCCTTTTAGGTCTATAAACTTTAGACACGTGCCTCTAAGTTTACCTACCTTGGTTGACATTAAATTTAGTCTAATCTAGACCCCTGGATTGGTCACTACAGGCATGATACGATTGGCAATGATTTTGGGAATAATCTTGTATAAAACATTGTAGAGGGAGATGGGCCGGAAGTCATTGAAAGTTTGAGGATAATCTACCTTTGGAATAATGTTGGAAATAATACTCAGAGGGGAGGTGAATCAGTATTATCAGGTCAAATATTTTCTTTTCAAAGCCAGATCATATACGCTACTTTAGTTAATGAAAACCGTGTATATACGCAACTACAGATAAAGAGACCCGCATATATAAAACAGACTTGTAATTTAATTTATCTTTCAGATGTTGATCATTAATCTGTGTGTCAGAATTAAATAGACAGTACCAGAAAGAGAAGAAGACAATCACACACAAGAACACAAGATATAAGGAGGAAACTCAATGTGGGTGAAAACCCCCGGTTGAAATTCGTCTCTATCTTCTTTTAATTAGAAACTTCTTTTTACAATGTTTCTGTACTGGTGCAGTCTTTACCAGTATGTAGGCTGCTACCTGCAGAGAGCTACAACTCTCTCTCGTTCTCCAGCTTTCCTGGAAGGGAGCTCCAACCCCCTCACTTCTTTTACTAGCTGGGATACTAGTATGCAGGCGCCTACCTGCAGAAGGCTGCAACCTTCTCTTTTCTTTCAGGGACCACGTTTCATTAATTTTCAGACTGGATCCACAAATAACATCAATCAAACATCAAGAATTTATGCATCAACCAATCACCTTTTCACCAATCAACACTGAATCAAAATAAACACTTCTCTGGCAGCTGTACCCAGAACACGGTAACTGCAACCACACACCAATTCTGAACCCAGAACACTGCAGCAATAACCAAAAGCAGCTAGAACATAAATCAAGAGATGTACGCTACTTCACTGCCAGAAACCTGCGTGCATACGCTTCTGTGTCAAAGCCAACCTGCGTATACGCTTCTTTACCTTACCGAAACAGCGTGTATACGCGCGCCTTCGCTTCACTGAACCTGTTATGAAACCAGCTCAAGAAAAGATAGAAAAGATAGATCAACGCCTTAGAATTCAGCCTCTTCGAGGGGGCAACCTCCTTTACATTACATAAATGAACAATTCTTTGATGATACAAATGACAAAACCTCCTTTCTATATATAGGAGTCTAAGGAGTCACAATATAACCCAGCCGACCTAACAATAATAATATAAAGCCACAAAAATAACAATAGGGGGATTCTATGGGGCACAGAAATAACAACATGGGGGTAGTAGGGGCACAACAATATAAATAAGGGGTATAACTACAATAGTAATGGGGTAATCACTAGTATTATAGGGACCCAACATGCCCCTCTCCTTCAAAAAAGTGTTTTCCTCAACGCTTGAGTAGTTCTGGATACTTCCGCATAAAAGTCTCATCCTCCCATGTGGAATCTTTAGCGGATAAGTTCTTCCACTTGATAAGATACTCTGAAATTGATCGATTTCGTAGCTGTCGAGTTCTTGTTTCTGTGACTGCTTCCGGTTCCAATATAATTTTTCCTTCCTCGTCAAGTTCTGGCAATATTGTTTGAACTGGGAGCTTGTCGCCTATAAACTTCTTTAAACATGAAACATGGAAAACTGGGTGCAATCGAGAAGCTGCAGGAAGCTCCAATTTGTATGCCATAGTACCAATCTTTTGCAACACCTTGTATGGACCATAATACTTTGGTGATAATTTATTATCCTTCTTAGCTTGCTTTAGGGACATTTGCTTATATGGTTGTAGCCGTAGGAATACCCAATCACCTACATCAAAACTTCTTTCACTGCGATGTTGATCTGCCTGTTGTTTCATTCTATTTTGTGCCAACACGAGGTTATCCTTTAAGAGTTGGAGGACTTGTTTTGATGTTCGATGTGATCTTCCACTGCCTGAACCTTAGAATTTTCTCTTAAATATGATGTGATGGATGGTGGTTGATACCCATAAAGTGCCATAAATGGGGTCATTTTTGTTGCTGTATGGAAGGAAGTTTTATACCACCATTCAGCTAGAGGCAACCATTTGACCCATTGTGTCTGTTTATCAGATACAAAGCAACGAAGATATCCTTCCAAACATTTGTTTACTATCTCAGTTTGCCCATCAGATTGAGGATGATAAGATGAGCTATGAGCTAACTGAGTACCAAGACAAGAAAATAATTCTGTCCAAAAATTTCCAGTGAAAATGGGATCTCTGTCACTTACAATAATCTTTGGGTTTCCATGTAGCTTTTGAATTGTTTCCATAAATGCAGTAGAAACTGTACTAGCTTTAAATGGATGTGATAATGCACAAAAGTGTGCATACTTGGTAAGTCTGTCAACTACCACCATGATGACACTCTTTCCCTCAGACTTGGGTAAACCTGTGATAAAATCCATTGAAACCTCCTCCCAACGTTGGCTTGGAATGGATAAAGGTTGTAATAGACCCTGTGTCTTAATTGTTTCAACTTTATTTTGTTGGCAAACCAAACATTCCGCCACAAACTTTTGAATATCTGATTTAAGGCCATCCCAAAAAAATTCCTTCTTAACCCTGTGGTAAGTTTTTAAAAATCCTGAGTGCCCTCCTAAGGGAGAAGTGTGCAATTCCATAAGAATCTTTTGTTTTAGCTGGGAATTCTTACAGAGGTATAAGCGATCTTTGTACCATAACGAATCATTTTTCCAGCTAAATGTATCAGACGTACTGGAATCTTGTTGTAGCTTTCGAATAAGTGCCCACACTTCTTCATCATTCTTCCATTCCTCCCTTGCTTCGTTTATCCAATCTGGTTGGATAATAGAAATGGCGCACAACAATGCTTCCACATCCTCATCCTTTCTTGAGAGTGCATCTGCCACCACATTTTGCTTCCCTTTTTTGTAGATGATTTCAAAGTCATAACCCAACATCTTTGTGACCCATTTTGTTGCTCTTCAGAGGATAATCTTTGTTCTAAAAAGTATTTAAGGCTATCATGATCCGTTTTTACCTTGAAGTGTCTTCCCATTAGGTAGGGTCGCCATTTCTTAAGTGCATGGAGTATTGCCAACATTTCCTTCTCATAAATAGCTTTGCTTAAAAACTTTCCCTTGATTGGATGACTTTCAAAAGCAATGGGTCTTTCATCTTGCATTAGAACAGCACCAATTCCATTTCCTGAAGCATCACATTCCACAATAAAGGTTTTTGTGAAGTCTGGTGTAGCTAAGACCGGTGCTTGGCACATTGCCTCTTTAAGATGTTCAAAGGCCTTTGTTGCTTCCGGAGTCCATGAAAATGCATCTTTCTTCAATAATGTTGTTAGAGGTGCTGCTATTCTCCCATAATTCTTAACAAACTTGCGATAATACCCTGTCAACCCAAGAAATCCTCGCAGATGCTTTATGGATGTGGGGATTTTCCATTCCTTAATGGCTTTAATTTTGCTAGGGTCTACCTTAACTCCTTCATGAGATACAATATGACCCAAATATTCCACCTCCTGGACTCCAAAGAAACATTTGGATCTTTTTGCATATAATTGTTTCTCCTCCAATAGTTGTAGCACCTTGTCAACATGTTCAACATGATCCTTCCAAGACTTGCTGTAGATTAGTATATCATCAAAAAATACTAACACAAATTTTCTAAGGAATGGTTTGAAAATTGAATTCATCAAACCTTGAAATGTTGAAGGTGCATTGGTAAGGCCAAAAGGCATGACCAAAAATTCATAATGACCCTCATGAGTTCTAAATGCCGTTTTTGGAATGTCTTCAATCTTCATTCTGATTTGATGATATCCCGAACGAAGATCCAACTTGGTGAAGTAAATTGATCCATGCAATTCATCCAGTAATTCATCAATGACAGGAATGGGGAACTTATCTTTAATAGTGAGCTTGTTGAGCTCCCTATAATCCGGACACATGCGCCATGATCCATCCTTCTTGTGCACCAATACTACTGGAGCAGAGAAAGAACTTTGACTTGGTTGAATTATACCAGCCTCTAGCATTTCTGCAACCATACGTTCAATTTCACTTTTTTGGACATAGGGATATCTGTACGGCCTGATGTTTGGAGGAACACTTCCTGGAATCAGATGAATAGCATGATCATGATCACGCATAGGTGGGAGACCTTTGGGAGTCTCAAATACCTTGGAATGATTGTCCAGGACTTTTTGGAGATCTGGAGAAATAGATGATTCCAATGTGGAAACATCTAGCGAACATAATTGTGCAATTACACCTCTTTGCTCCTTTTTTAGAAGCTTTGTCATACCATTAGAGCTGATTATCTTTCCTGGTTTCCCTGCAATACCCCTTAATTCAACTTCCTTTCCTTCTGTAGAAAATTTGATGAAAAGTTCTTGAAAATTAAAAGCTATTGTACCCAAGGATTGTAGCCATTGGACTCCTAGTACAACATCAGCACCTCCCATTGGAATGGAAAGCATTGGGCTAGTCAATACATATTCTCCCATGGATAGCTTGATATTATGGCACTTTCCAGAGCAATTTATTGTTCCTCCATTTGCAATCATCACTTGACACTCTGGTGCTGGATATAGGAAGCAATTCAATTCTTTTGCTACCCTGCAATGAATAAAATTGTGTGTGCTTCCTGAATCAATCAACACTATTACCTTTCTCTTCTTGATTTGTCCTTCTATCTTGATGGTTTGAGGAGTGGTAATTCCTGCTAATGCATTACAAGATATGGTTGGATTTATTTTTTCTTCATCTAGGCTTTGTTCCTGGAGTATATCCTCTTCTTTTGACCTTTCTTGCTCCCTTTCTTCTTCCTCTTCACAATCTATGTAGAATAATTTCTTCTCAGCACACTTATGGCCTTTAGTGTATTTGCTATCACAACTGTAACAAAGCCCTTTTGCTCTTTTTTCTTCCAATTGTTGTGGTGTCAACCTTATAGGTTGTGGAAGACTAGGGGCAACAACACTTCCGTCTTTATAGTTGTGAGTGGTATGCTTCCTGGTTGCCATAATTTTGCTTTCCATTTTTCTTGCTAACCTGAATGCCTTCTCTAATGAATCAGGTTCCCAAAGGCGAACATCATGTTGGATATTATCCTTTAAAGACCCTATGAACACATCAATCCTATGGTTCTCTGGAATATCTTTAACCCTTATGTTCAATTTTTGGAACTCCTCAATGTGCTCCATTATTGAACCCTTTTGTTTAAGACTTATCCATTGGCTAAAAAAAGTGTTGCTTTTTGTATCCTCATAATGTACTACCAATTCTTCCGTAAAAATTTCCCAAGTGATAAATTGTTTATGAGAGCAAAGCCATTGATACCATACAAACTGATTTGGTTCCAAATATAAAGTTGCCATACGTACCTTTTGTGTGTTTTTCACATTATTGAGATCGAAGAATTGCTCCATCTGTAATATCCATGTTGCGGGATCCTTGCCATCAAACTTCCTCATATCGATTTTCAGAATGTGGTGGGTCTTCGATCCCACATTAGAGTCTACGGAATCATGATTAACATTTCTTTTGTTCTCATCATGAGTTTCCTTTACTACCCTTTCACCATTAGTGACCCTTTCTTGTAGTAACTTCTTTAATTCGTTCATGTCTGTCTTCAATTCTGTTTTCAAGTCGTCCATGTCTGTCTTCAAATTGTCCATCTTAGCTTCTACACCTTTCTTTAAACAATCCATCTTAGCTTCTGTTCCTTTTTGTGCAAGTGACACTTGTTGCACTTGGTCTCGTAATTTTGCTATATCATGTTGCATTTCTTCCTCTTCTTCATAATTCATGCTAGATCTTTCAGGTTTCTTACCAGGTGTTGACATTTTCTTTCTTTGGGGCATCAATTAATGAATATAATGCTTTACTATGCCCTTTTAATTCCTTCAAACCAAGCTTATGCAAGAATTTAAAAAAAAAAACACACCTTTTTTCACTTTGTATAAGCCTGCTATTGAATCTGATGTATCTCTGTAATTGCGAATCATCCAGCTCTGAAATTGCAACCTGTAGTAGCCTTCTGAGTCCTCTTTCCAATGCCACAAGTCTCACCCAAATTGGATTCTCCAAGGAAGAGTTATGTGAAATCTCCCACAGTGACTTCCTTTTAGACTAATTCAGTAGGGAAAACTTGTGCGACGTGCCACGAGTCACTGTTTCAACCTTTGGATTTGAAAATCGCGCACAAGAAAATAAAGTCCGTCCCCTTTCTGCACCTTCTTACAAAATTTCAATCTGATCCCCAGAGAGAAAGTTATCACGATTTTCCCCAGGTCACCTGTTTGGAATGTAATTCAGGAGTCTGCAAAAAGACCGACTTCCTCAGATCATAACTCCGGAAATATAGCGCGAAAAGCTATGAAATTCGGACCCAAGGTTCAGCGCGATGTCGGCTCAAATGGTTGTTTTTTTTAACTTCTGAAACGTCACAGAAAAAAGTTATAGCGAAAATGCCACGATGACCTGTTTGGAGCAGCGAAACCCTAGAATCAAAAGCTCTGATACCAAATGTTATGAAACCAGCTCAAGAAAAGATAGAAAAGATAGATCAACGGCTTAGAATTCAGCCTCTTCGAGGGGGCAACCTCCTTTACATTACATAAATGAACAATTCTTTGATGATACAAATGACAAAACCTCCTTTCTATATATTGGAGTCTAAGGAGTCACAATAAAACCCAGCCGACCTAACAATAATAATATAAAGCCACAAAAATAACAATAGGGGGATTCTATGGGGCACAGAAATAACAACATGGGGGTAGTAGGGGCACAACAATATAAATAAGGGGTATAACTACAATAGTAATGGGGTAATCACTAGTATTATAGGGACCCAACAGAACCTGCGTACAGATCTATAAAGGATAATTCATTCTTTCAGACATTCAGACATTAGTTAACCTAGATTATCAAATTTATAGATCAAGCGAGCGTCACATATCAAAGATCAAAATCATATAGAGATACCACTATTCAAGCCTTAAGATTTTGACCCATTAAGTAAACTTATCCTTTTATTTGCGCTAAGGTTCCTCCTTCATTCAGATCCAGATCTGCACCATAACCCAATCAGCAGTATTCCAGATCTAGCACGATATCAGATATTCAATAATTTAGATGATCTTTGCCCAATGATCTTCTTCCTCTTTTATTGTCTTGCCTTTCACAATACCACGGTCCAAAACCATAACAAATCAATACCAAGGACCCAATACATGGGATAAACACATTAGACGAGATACCAAGGTCTAAAACCATATGTTCAAATACCAAGGACAAAACACCATGGACCAAAAATAAGTTTTCCCACATGTACGCGCCTTTCCTTGCATAAAAGTGTGTGTATACGTATACGCGACTTTAGAACATCTAACCCGCGTATATACGCAGCTTCATTAAGGTGAACCTGCGTATATAAAATTTCCTTCATTCTAAGAGCCTGAACTGATATCTGTCACCAAAGTGAGTTGCCATCAAGGACAACACCTGTACCATAGCGCCATACCTGTGAAATAATGCCAACAATCTCCCCCTTTGGACTTGATGGCAACCCCAAGATCCTCAAATTCATTCTCCCCCTTTGTCATCAAGGGAAAAGGGCTGTGCTCCCCCTGAGTACATGCTGATATCACTGCTCTGCTGTGCTAAACATGCTCCCCCTGATTGTGGGCAAGATATGCAAAAAGATTTCTTTAAAAAGAACCATGACTTACATATCATAAATGACCTTCCTATCACCAAAAGACTCGATACATACATCCATCACCCAACCAAGTGGGGATACATCAGAAATATACATATGACAACCAATTACATTACATCATTCATCCCAGGCATAGTGGGGAAACCAAAATAGGCCGTTACATGACCTTGATAATAAAAAAATATATGCATGACATAGAGACGAAATATCAAGACTATGAAAGTCACCAATAACTACTATCAGCAGCATCTGTCAATCATTATTCAGATCAGCAACCATGTTCTCCTTCTGATCTCCTTTTTGCAGTTGATTCATCTGAACCCAAAAATAACTTGTGAACTTGAACCAAGAGCTTCTAAGGTAATGCCAACAATGCATTATTAGAATATTATCTGCTCCCCTTGAACCTGTGCCAGATGGTCTCTGACAGACCCATATCAGACTCTCTGTCCCTACTGATTTCCTTCAAAAACTCCATATACGCGACTGCACCTGCATAAATCTGCGTATGTACGCAGATCCCCCTCATCCAACTCGCGTACACCAACTTTTCTCTGAAACTGACAAGTTTCAACAGCAAGATGAAGCATCAACTACTCCCAGCTTCTGTATGAGGTATTCAAATGTTTCCCTGGGCAGTGGTTTGGTGAGTATATCAGCAACTTGTTCCTTAGAGGGAACATACTCCAACTTTAATTTTTGTTCCAGCACTTGTTCCCGAAGAAAATGATATTTGATAGGAATGTGCTTGGTCTTTGAATGCATGACAGGATTCTTTGAAATGCTGATTGCACTTGTATTATCACATAAGATGGAGACAGGTGGAGTACAAGTGATTTGAAAATCCTGCAAGGTTTGCATCATCCAAAGGAGTTGTGTGCAACAAGATGCAGCAGCCACATATTCTGCTTCAGCTGTAGATAAGGAAATCGAACTCTGTTTCTTGCTGAACCAAGATACTAATATGGACCCCATAAAGAATGCACCACCACTTGTGCTTTTTCTGTCATCTATGCTTCCAGCCCAATCTGCATCTGTATAGGCATGAAGAGTGAGATCTGTATCTCTAGGATACCATAGGCCATAGTTTTGAGTTCCTTGAATATACTTGAAGATTCTCTTTACTGCCTGAAGATGAGTTTCCTTTGGATTTGCCTGAAACCTTCCAACCACTGCATGCATGATATCTGGTCGGGTACCTGTCAAATAAAGCAAACTTCCAATCATGGATCTATAGGTTGGTTGATGCACTGCTACTGATTCATCATTTGCACTTAGGCTACACCCTGTAACCATAGGGGTACATAATGGTTTCGAATCTTCCATGCCATATTTCTTCAAGATCTGCTTGAGGTACTTGGTTTGAGATAAAAAGATACCGCCTTCATTTTGTTGGATTTGCAAACCAAGAAAGTATGTCAGCTCTCCAAGTAATGACATTTTGAATTCTTTCTGCATCACCAAGGCAAAGTTTTGACTCATAGCTTCTTCATTGCTGCCAAAGATAATATCATCTACATACACAACAAGTATTAGCAATTTGTCATTTTCAACTTTTATATAAAGATTGTTATCTGCTGATCCTTTGAAAAACCTTGTTGATGAAGGTATTTGTCCAAACGATAGTACCAAGCCCTTGGAGCTTGTTTAAGCCCATAGAGAGCCTTTTTAAGTCTGCATACAAGATTTGGATCATTCCCAACAATAAAACCATCTAGTTTCTCAATGTACACTTCTTCTTCTAAGTCTCCATTCAGAAAGGCGTATTTCACGTCCATTTGAAATACTTTGAACTTTTGAAAGCTAGAGAGAGCAAAGAACATTCTGATGGCCTCAAGTCTAGCAACAGGAGAAAAAGTTTCTTCAAAGTCTATTTCTTCTTGTTGAGCATACCCTTTACAAACAAGTTTGGCCTTGTTTCTAATCACCTCCCCATTTTCATTCAACTTATTTTTGAAGATCCATTTTGTCCCTATGACATTCTTGTCTTTTGGTCTAGCAACCAACTCCTAGTGTTATTCTTTTCGATCTGCTCAAGCTCTTCATCCATTGCCTTAACCTAGCATTCATATTTGAATGCCTCTCTTACATTTTGTGGTTCAGTGGAGGAGAGCAATGCCAAATAGCTTGAAGCTTCTGCAATTGTTCTTCTTGTTTGTATACCTGCCTCTTTCTGCCCCAAAATTTGAGATTCTGGATGATTCTTCTGAACGTACCTGGATGGAGTCTTCTCTTCTATCCTTATCTGTTCCTCTGGTGCCTCTTGAGCTTCTTCTTCATCATAAGTCTGATTTGAAGGATGGTCTTCATCATCTTCGAGATTTTCATAATTTACTTGCCTGGGAATGTTTCCTTCTTCATCAACCACTACATCAATGTTGTCAAAAATTCTTCCAAGTCTTTTATTGTAACACTTATATGCTTTGCTGTGGGGAGAATAACCAAGGAGGATGCCTTCATCTGCTCTAGGTTAAAACTTGCCAAGATGTTCATCATTATTCTTAATATAGCATTTGCTTTCAAAAATTTTGAAATATTTTACTGAAGGAGTCTCACCATACCAGAGCTCATGGGGAGTTTGAGTGTTGTTCACCCGGACGTTTGTTTTGTTGAGAATAACAACCGTAGAAAATGTAGCTTCACCCCAAAAGGTTGCGAGAGTTCCAGACTCATCAAGCATAGCACGAGCCATTTTTTGAACCGTTCTGTTCATCCTTTCCACTACTCCATTTTGCTGAGGAGTCCTAGGTGTAGAGAATTCCCTTTTTATTCCATGTTCTTCACAAAAATCGAAAGATTCATTTGAGGTAAACTCCCCACCTCTATCAGACCTGAGGGATTTAATTTTGTGATCTGATTCGTTTTCAACCAGGGCCTTGAAAGATTTGAATTTTTCGAAGGCTTCGTCTTTGTGCTTTATAAGTCCTATCCAAACCATCCTGGAAAAATCGTCAATGAATAATATAAAGTATTCTTCTCCCCGAGGTGACCTTTTCCTAGATGAACCACATACATCAGTATGGACAAGTTCGAGTGGCCTGCTAGCTGAGCCTTCCTTCTCAGGGAAGTTAGTTTTGGTTTGTTTACCAAACTGACATGATTTTCATATTGTGTTGTCTGGAATTTTGATGTGTGGAAGACCACGAACTGCCTAGTATTTGCAAGCTTTCCTTATTTGCGAGAAACTCAGATGCCCCAATCTCCAATGCCATAGCCAGTGTTCATCATTCTTACTCAGATAACATTGTTGTTGTCCTCCTTTGAGAATGTATAGATTATTTGGAGTCCTTATGCCTTTGATCATTGTTTCTCTTGTATCAAGCTCACGAACAATGCACCCATTTGATCGAAATATCACCTCATTTCCTTGATCACACATTTGGCTGACACTCAATAGATTATGCTTTAAGCCATCAACATACATAACATTTCCTACTTTGACTTTTTCTTTTAAAAGAACAGAACCTTTACCTTTTATGAGTGCAGGGGTGTCATTTCCAAATGAGACCTTCTTCTCCTTTTCCAAGGCACTATAAGACTGAAGTTTCTCTTTATCACCTGTCATATGTTTCGAACATCCACTGTCGGTGTACCATTGATTCTCCTGCCCTTTAGCATATAAGGCTATACCACATCTTTCTGGTTGTGGTTCTTTCATTCTCCATGTTTTGGCACTTGAGGCTTTCTCCTTTTGAGTTGTCTGCCGAAACCTGCTCCTGCATTCAAAATCTTCATGACTGAAATTATTACAAATAGAACATTCTATTTCATTTTCAAGAGCAGAAAAGTTATTGTAAGTCCTTTTCATGATCCCAGTCATACTCCTTTGTTTTTGAGTTTCTCTAGTCATGATAGTTTTGTAGGCAACACACTAAGCTGCGTTGTGTCCAAAGTTGTGACAAGAGAAACATTGGCCATTGAAGAAATTCTTGCGATTATCAACCCTGCAGACCGAATGATTGTAGTTTTCATTGACATCCATTCTTGAGGCAAATTGAGAATGATTTACCTGTGGTCTATTGTAGCTTATGTTTATCCTTGGAGAAGATTGCCCCTAATTTACTTGGTGATCTCTGTTCATTCTTGAAGGAAAATGTCGCTGATTTTCTTGGTGAGTAGCATTGTGCCTTTGTTGTCGATTATCAATTTGTTCACTTCTCCTTGCTGTGTCAATATAGCTTTTGGAGGTGGATGGCTTCTGCGCTTGAGATGCGTCTTCATTATATCCCAAACCTGTCTTGATTAGAGGGGAACGCCACACTTTGATAATCTCATCTAAAGTTTCAGATCCTTTATCAAATCTAAGATTAAGAGCTTTAGTTTTCTCAATCTCTTTTCTAAGTCCCACAATTTCACATTCTAATTTTTCATGATGTTTTTCACTTTCAGCAAGTTGTAGTTGTAGAGTTTCTATAATCACATTCTTCTCTTCTAAACAAATTTTGAGTCTAGAAATCTCTTCATAAAAACCTTCTTCATCTATAGCATCTAAGTAATCATCATCTTCAAAAGCCATTAAAAGTTTATAATTGTGATTACCTTGTTCTTCTTCATCACTGTTTGAAAGTGCGTCACTGTCTTCATGAGTGTAATAGCTTTTCTTATTCACATTCTGTTTTTTGTTCCATCTAACTGGTTCCTTACCTTTGTCAATCTTATCTTTATGAGGACACTTGGAAGCATAGTGACCGACTCTTCCACAAGCAAAGCATTTGAATGGTAACTTACCTCTAAATCTACCAGCACCCCGTTGAAGGTTCTTGAAAAAATTTGATTCTTCCTCTTCTTCTGACACATGTCCTGATTCATAGTGATATCCTTTGCCTGAAGCCTTGAAAGCATCTTCTCTCCTGTCTGATGGTCCTCCTTTCCTCATTTTGTAAGAAGTTAGAATTTCGTGCAGCTGTGACATAGTAAGATTCCGTAGATTCTCCTTTTCTTCTACTGCAGAAACTTTTGATTCAAACTTAGAGGACAAAGATCTTAGAACCTTCTCAACTACAACAGCCTCTTTTATTTCTTCACCCAAATTTTTCATACAATTAACAATCTCATCTACACGTAGGAAATAGTTAGCCACACTTTCATCATTGTGCATTCTGAGGTTTTCATACTGAATTCTGAGGGTTTGAAGTTTTGCTCGTTTTACCTGTTCATCTCCTTCATAGCTCAGAACGATCTTGTCCCATATTTCTTTTGCGGTTTTATACTGCATAACCTTGACGAATTCTGATTGAGATAGACATCCTAATAGAGTATTGACAACTTTTGCATTTGTTTCAAATTGCTTCTTACCAGCCGTATCTGTAGGAGTTGCTGCTGGAAAAGTGTACCCGGTATCTATGATATCCCAGACTTCTGTACCAAGAGATTGAAGATAGGCAGTGACTCTTACCTTCCAATAGACGAAGTTAGTCCCATCAAAAATTGGTGGCCTGATTGATGCTTCTCTCTCGTAGTTGCTCATGATGATAGATCTTCCTTCAAGCGATCAAGCTTCTTCAGAAGGACCTGCTCTGATACCAATTGTTGGAAATAATACTGAGAGGGGGATGAATCAGTATTATCAGGTCAAATATTTTCTTTTCAAACCAAGCTCATATACACTACTTCAGTTAATAAAAACTGCGTATATACGCAACTACAGATAAAGAGACCCGCGTATATAAAACAGACTTGTAATTTAATTTATCTTTCAGATGTTGATCATTAATCTGTGTGTCAGAATTAAATAGACAGTACCAGAAAGAGCAGAAGACAATCACACACAAGAACACAAGATATAAGGAGGAAACCCGATGTGGGTGAAAACCCCCTGCTGCAATTCATCTCTATCTTCTTTTAATTAGAAACTTCTTTTTACAATGTTTCTGTACTGGTGCAGTCTTTACCAGTACGCAGGCTGCTACCTGCAGAGAGATACAACTCTCTCTCGTTCTCCAGCTTTCCTGGAAGGGAGCTCCAACCTCCTCAGTTCTTGTACTAGCTAGGATACTAGTACGCAGGCTCCTACCTGCAAAAGGCTGCAACCTTCTCTTTTCTTTCAGGGACCACGTTTCATTAATTTTCAGACTGGATCCACAAATAACATCAATCAAACATCACGAATTTCTGCATCAACCAATCACCTTTTCACCAATCAACACTGAATCAAAATAAACACTTCTCTGACAGCTGTACCCAGAACACAGTAACTGCAACCATACACCAATTCTGAACCCAGAACACTGCAGCAATAAACAGAAGCAGCTAGAACATAAATCAAGAGATGTACGCTACTTCACTATCAGAAACCTGCGTGCATACACTTCTGTGTCAAAGCCAACCTGCGTATACGCTTCTTTACCTTACCGAAACATTGTGTATATGCGCCTTCACTTCACTGAACCTGTGTACAGATCTATAAAGGATAATTCATTCTTTCAGACATTCAGACATTAGTTAACCTAGATTATCAGATTTATAGATCAAGCGTGCGTCACATATCACAGATCAAAATCATATAGAGATACCACTATTCAAGCCTTAAGATTTTGACCCATTAAGTAAACTTATCCTTTTCTTTGCTCTCAGGTTCCTCCTTCATTCAGATCCAGATCTGCACCATAACCCAATCACCAATATTCCAGATCTAGATCGATATCATATATTCAATAATTCAGATGATCTTTACCCAATGATCTTCTTCCTCTTTTATAGTCTTGCTTTTCACAATACCACGGTCCAAAACAATAACAAATCAATACCAAGGACCCAATACATGGGATCAGCACATTAGACGAGATACCAAGGTCTAAAACCATAGGTTCAAATACCAAGGACAAAACACCATGGACCAAAAATAAGTTTTCCCACATGTACGCGCCTTTCCTTGCATAAAAGTGCGTGTATATGTATACGCGACTTTGGAACGTCTAACCCGCGTATATATGCGGCTTCGTTAAGGTGAACCTGCTTATATAAAATTTCCTTCATTCTGAGAGCCTAAACTGATATCTGTCACCAAAGTGAGTTGCCATCAAGGACAAAACCTGTACCATAGCGCCATACCTGTGAAATAATGCCAACAAATAAGGGAAATGAAGGTGGATTTGATTTCCTCATACATGTGACCCAAAATATGACATTCCTCCACAACCTCGAATAGGTCCATTCCTATAATCTCAAAAAAGGCTAGATAGAATTCAAACGACCATTAATCTGGTCCAGGACTTTTATCCTTTTTGAACCATTTAATAGTACTTTCCAATTCCCCCATAGATACTGGCTTAGTGAGGTCTTCTGATGCATCTAGGTCAACAAACCGAGGGAAGTGTCCAACAATTTTGATAATTTCACAAGTGAGGTTCCAGGTGGAGCCTTGAAAAGCTATTGAAAGTGAGAGCTTCCCAGATGAGCCAGTTGATGAAAAGTATGAGTGAACTAACCATGTTCAATAGGCATATTCCAAATAGTATTACAAGCCCGCCTCCCTTTAGAAAAATTATGGAAGAATTTAGTATTGTTATCCCCAGCCTTCAACCAAATGTCTCTGCTTCTATGTCTCCAAGTCTCCTCTCATTCCTTAAGTATTTATACCTCTGGGACTCAAGATCAGTGAGAGTATATTTAGCTTCTACTGAGATGAAACCCTAACCTTGCTCATCCTATAGATCAACCAGCTTATCCTCAATAGTACAAAGTGACTGATCATCCTGAGCATGCTTGGTTTTTTCCCATTGTATGGATAGGATTTTAAGTTCAATGAGGTTCCGACAAAAACCTTCAGCCAAAGTCTGCCCCAGGGAGGGAGGGTGCATTCTCCAATAATCAATGACCAATTTATGATAGTCAGGATCCATCAGCCAGGTTGAGTTGAATTTGAAAGGTGCTCTAGGTTTTTGAAAGGGTCCAGCTAATTCCAGATAGATGGGGGAATGGTGAGTGATATCCCCAGATCCTACCCATTGTCGGTAGTTTGACAACCAAGCAGGTTCTCCTTAATGAGAAAACGATCCAATCTCCAGCCCATAGAAACTTCTCCTATCCTTCTATTGTGTTAGCTCAGTTTCTTTTTTTCATGGGGACATCAATCATTTAGTGTAGCTCCAGAAGTTGCTCCATAAAATCAGATAGGGGATCCAACTGAGCATTATGTCCCTAAGACTTTGCATGACCAATTGTGAAGTTGAGATCCCATCCCATAATAATATTATCGAAATTATCCAGGGATAGATGCATTAAGATGTTCCAAAAATTGACCTTATTGAGATAGGGTGCATAGACATTGATAATTCAAAACTCCCTTCCCATCTCCGAAGAGGATATATCCATGCCGATAAATACATCACCCCCCCAGGTTGTGATGAGGTTGATATAGCAGGTATTTATACCAATAGATATTCCCCCAGATCGACCATTAACATCAAGGGCATGAAAACACCAACCAGGCTTCATAGAGTGCAAAATATGGATGACCTGCTCCGCCTTCCCAAGGGTTTCTTGTAAAAAGATGATGTTTGTCAGCTTTGAATCTAGAAGTTTATTGAGGGCTAATTTTTTGGCAAGGCTAGCCAACCCTCTGTAGATGAAGGAAAACCACTTCATGGATGAGATCGCGTGAGGGTGTTCTTTTCTCTAAGAACCCTATCAATAGTGGATTGTCTACCCAGGGCCACATCTTCCCCAACAAGGATAATAGCTCTCGAGATCAATGATGGATGCCCCCGAGGGATCTTGGTGGCTTTAGAAGGGGGTATGAGTGATCCAGGTGGATATTGGTGGCCACCCACCAAGTCCACTTGGACCCCCACCATTGTTTCTTTTAGCTTTTCAGTTTCCTTAATTGTAGCACAATTTACTATTTTTAAAAGTTTTTCGAGTCCTGAACTTTCGGAGCCATTTTGAGACCCTAAACGACATTTATTGGGAAAAATGGGAGCAACATGGGTCTATGGACCGATGTTTCTCTTCCCAAAGTTGTAGTTCTTAGATAGATCTTTCTAACGAGATATTGTACACGTCAAATGGAGATCGTATGCCAAAGTTACGACCCCGGGAAGTTGATGTACCAATTTACCCAAACGGGGCCCACAGTTTGGAATTTCATCTTCTAGGGTTAGGTTTTTGGATGTTTAGGGTTTTCCCATGTTTCTAAACAATAAATAGGCCTTCAGGCCTCATTGTAACACAGTTCATAGGCATGTATGTTATCAGGAAATCTAGTGTCCATTCGGAGCTGCTAGTCCCACTAAGACTAGTAGTTATCTTAGAAACAAACAAACTAAAACTACTTTCACTTTCCTTTATGAGAAGTAGATAAGAGGGGAAAAAAGGACACCAACTTCAGTCTTCCGCTTGGTTCCTTGATTGGTTCCTCTCTCTTCTGATAGATCTTTGTCGCTTCTCCTTCGTCTACCCAGCTTCAAAGAGCACCTGTGGAATCAAAGCAGCATAACACTATCCAAGAACAGAGATCTACAATCATAAACAATATAGAACCAGATATATATTGACCACACAATTGCATATATCATCAAACATACAAGAATGTGGAGAAAAACTTGAATAGCTTTATTAATATCAAGAATAGCAAAGAGGATTACAACCAATTGTTCTGACCCAGCGTCATCCTCTCAGCATGAAAGCCCTTCTTCACCTCATGAAAAGCTTAGATCACCCAACACTATGATTTTCACCAAGAAACCAACAACACTTCCTTACAAAATACAAGATTCCAGCCTCTGGATCTCTGTGATGAGGGATCCATATATAGATTTTTGCAGGGGGGTGAGTCAGCTTCTAGGTTTTTGATTAGTGTCCTCTCTCTGATAGTTCTTGGTTCCACTTTGAGATTCATGATCTCTTACTCATCCCTGGGTGAATTCAGAAAGGCAAGTGTCATAGGAGAACTTTCTGGAAGATTCCTTGATCCTCCACCTTGCAAAATATCTCTTCCATTTGTCCATTCTCGCTCATCGCACCCTACAGAAGGGCTTTCCAGTATGCATTGCACCCTTTACATTGAGCAGGTGGGATGCATCACACCCTTAGCAGTAAGCAGCCTGTATGGTCCAGTTTTGACTAGTTCTGAGGAGATTTCCATGGAGAACTTCCGGGAGATGATGTAATCAACTGACCTTGCTCCTTTAGGGTGTGAAGCAACACTTTTAGGGACTTAGAAGCCCTTGGTTTATGGACATGTATGATTGGGGTTGCAGTGCCCAAAAATGTCTATAACAGTTGCCCCCTAAAGCATGAGGTCATTAATCTTTTGATGTAGAGTGAAATGCTTTATCATGAGGATATGAAGTTTTTTCGAGCTGGAAGGCGACCTATAATAAGATACAATAGAATACATTATCTTCATAATATTTTCATGATCTGGCTGAGGCGGGCATTCCCATGCTCAGCTTTATAAATTCATTTTCATGTACATAGGACAGACAACCATCTGTGTAGTAGACTGATGATTCGGACAAAGCCATCATCCTTTGATTCAGATGATTATCTGTTCGGAAATAATGTACATTTGATGTCTTTATTTCCCTAAATATATCGCAGCCCAGATGGATGAAACTAGATCTGGGGTCTTCAAACTCGTTCAATCTTCATCCGGAGTACAAGTCGATCCATGAACTTGGCAAGGTTAGTGCTAATGTCCCTGAAGAAGACTTGTGATCCAGGTGGATATTGGTGGACACCCGCCTATTCCACTTGGACCCCCACCATTGTTTCTTTTAGTTTTTTAGTTCCCTTAATTGTAGTAGAGTTTACTATTTTTGGCAGTTTTTCAGGTCCTGAACTTCCGAATTCGTTTTCAGGCCCTAAAGAACATTTTTTTGGAAAACGAGAAAACATGAATCTTTAATGAATGCTTGCAATCGAAATTTGTATTCCTCGGATATATCTTTCTAGAGAGGTATCATGTGCCTCAAACAAAGATCATATGCCAAAGTTATGACCCCAGGAAGTTGATGTACCAATTTACCCTAGTGGGGCCCACAGATTTGGTGATTCATCTCCTATGATTAGGCTTTTGGATGTTTAGGGTTTTCCATTGTTTCTCAATAATAATATGCCCTTGAGCCTCATTGTAACATGGTTTAGAGGCATGTAGCTGACACATCTCTTCTTAGAGATAAGCTACCATCGCCAAAGCTAGTTTATTTCCATTTTGTATGTAAGCATATTTCAGTTCTTTGATATTAATGAAATGAATTTTTATTTCTTCTGCATCTCTATGTTTATATTTATATATGTATTATATTGTGTTCTTGTATAAGTCTAGATCAATGGTATCAGAGTGGTCTTCTCTTTCTCTTTTTTTTGGTGCATGTCCCCAACGAGGTCAAAGTATAAGGACTTAGGGATCGAACTAGTTGAACCTTTTCAAGACTACCCTCACAAACCTGGCCTCCCATGGTAAAAGAAAAAAAAAGATGAGGGAGCAGGAGATACTTTCAAAGTATTGCTCAAAGAATCCCTCGAGTGAAAAAGGAACACGATGATGGAAAACTTTGCCCATATCCTTCAGCGGATGCCCACAGGTGACACATCTTCATCTAGTAGCCACTTTGGAGGCACCACTCCCTTCAAGGTACAAGTCAACTTTGACATTCCCACATTTGAAGGCCAAATAGATGTAGACATCGTAGATAAATGGTTAAATTTATTGGAAGGATATTTTTCGATTCGTGATTTTTCCAATAGGGAAAAGATTAATTTTTCACTCTTGAAAGTCACCCCCCATGTCAAGGACTGGTGGGAAACCTACTGTGAGCGGAAGGATGAGAGGGAAGCCTCACTATTCTCGGTTGCACCCACTTGGAATTATTTCCGAGACACCATCAAGGAATAGTACTACCTTGTCGAGAGCTATGACGACAAGTACATACAATGGACTATGTTGCGGCAACAGAGCAATCAAGATGTGCATGAGCTCATGAATATTTTCCATACCCTACGCACAAAATTGGGTATCAAAGATTATGAGAAACACTTGGTGCTAAAGTACCATGGTTGTTTTCAAAAATACATTCAAGAGGAGATGGAGTTCCTGGACATCTCCTCACTTGGTGCAACATCGATATGCTGCCAAGATTGAGCAGAAATTCAAGCAAAAGAAGTAAGACTTTGGATCTGCGAACCCAACGCAAAGCAAAGGAAAGGCACCCCAAAGCCACAAAGCAAAAGATAGAGCCTGGTCGAGACCCCCCAGGGAAACTCCTTGAAGTCGCAAGCCAAGGGTGACGGGATGGAAAAGAATGACACTAACAAGTGGTGTGAGTTCCATAAAACTCCCACTCACAACACAAATGAATGTCGTGCAAAGCAGGGGCTGGTGCCCAACCTAAAAGACTCATAGATGGATGCATGCTTTGATTCTGAGTCAAAACCCAACAAGGGAACCGATAAGGGTAAGCAGGTCATTGATGCAGAACCCACTATGACAGTAGCCACCACCAAACTCCCAAAGGTGAAACCAGAAGATCCAAAGGAGGGGTGGCACCTCTTTCACTCACTTATGTGGGTGAAGGGTCTAATGCTGCAATTCATTTTCGATAGTGGGAGCCAAAAGAACCTAATTTCAGCAGAGGTTGTGAAGCGGTTGGGTCTATTTTCCACACCACACCTGCATTCGTACACCATCAGGTGGCTTCACCAAGGATGAGATATCCACATCAGCTAGCAATGCCACCTTCCCTACCACATCAAGCCCTTCATGGATGAGGTATTTTGTGATGTTTCTCATTTTCAATTTTGTGATGTATTATTAGGCCAACCATACTTGTGGAAGTGTCATGTCGTGTATGAGTCGATGCCTCTCACTGTTATTATTTATTCGGGTAATAATTTATACATGATACTAGAGGTAGCTTCGCCTACTACCATCTCTTGGATCTCTCATAATAAATGTAGTAAGATCATCTCCTAGACAAAGACATTTGTTTTTATTTCTGATTTTCTCTCAAAGTAAGGGGAGGATCATGGCCATATCCATGGCCCCCGAGAAGGGTTCCTCCATGCAGTAGAAGCAGGTGGATAAGGTCGTGGTAGAATACATGGACATTGTATCCTCACCCACAGGGGTACCCTTGCACTATCAGGTCAATCATTCGATCGATCTGACTCCTAGAGCACCTCAACCCAATGGAACAACATATCATCACTCCATTTTGGGAAATGAAGAGATCAAGTGGAAAATCTAGGAGTTGTTGCAAAAATGGAACATCCGACCAAGTTTCTTTCCCTGTGGGATCACGATTGTACTTGTACAAAATAAAGATAGCACCTGGAGGCTTTGCATTGATTATTGAGCACTAAACAAAATCACTGTCAAGAATAGGTATCCAATCCCATGGATTGATGACCTTTTGGACCAACTCAAGGGGGCCAATTATTTCAGCAAGATCGATATGAAGTCTAGCTATCACCAGGTTCCAATAGAAACCAAAAATGTATGGAAGACCGCCTTGAAATCCAAGGAAGGCCTTTTTGAATGGCTGGTTATGCCCTTTGGGTTGACAAATTCCCCTACCACTTTTATGAGGCTAATGGATGACATATTGTGGCCCTTCACCAACTCATTCATGGTTGTTTATCTGGATGACATCCTCATCTTCAGCAAGAGTTGGGAAGAACACTTACAACACATTCGGCGGATCCTTAAAACCCTACAGTAGCACAAACTGTGTGTCAACTTGGAGAAATGCAACTTTAGCATGAGCCAGGTCCAATATCTAGGTTACATCGTAGATGAGTGAGGCGTGCATATGTATCTGACTAAAATCCAAGTCATTCGAGATTGGCTAGCCCCAACACCTCTAAAATAGCTTTGCAACTTTTTGGGCCTTGCAAATTTTTATCTGAGGTTCATGTTGGGATTCTCCCACATCACTTGGCCTTTGAGTCAGATTACCAAGGGTGGAGCGAAAGAAAATTTTTCTTGGTCCAATTCCCAACATAAGGCGTTGTTGAGTTGAAGCGTCACCTCTACTCTACACCGATAATCACATTGCCAGACCTGCAGCAATGATTTGAAATTGAGACAGAGGCCTCTGATTATGTTATTGGTGTAGTACTCACCCAGCATGGGCATCCATTGCCCTATCATAGTGAAACACTTTCTGGTACAATTCGGAAGTACCCCATCTTGAATTTCCATGATCTTGGGTCTAAGTTAGAATCTTAAAATCTGTGACACTACCAAACCAAGAATCTCAACAAGAAATACTTTGCACAACATAAAATATAAAGTAGTAAATCACATACGCACAAGTATACACAATTTTTAACAAGATTTTACAATAACGTACAACCCAATTTTTGTTATATTAAACCAGTCTGAATAATACAACAGTCTATGGAATACAATATACAATAACAATCTTCGTTGCAGCTTCTATGGCTGGAATTTTGTGCAAAGTAATGATATCTTTTTGGTTTCACTATAGAACTATTGGGTGATTGCTTGAAGGAGGTGAAGAGGAGAAATTCTTTCTGCTGGGAGGTGTTGCTGGATTGGGGCCTTCAATGGTTGTAACACTCTCAGAACTTTACTTCTTCCATTAATAAAAGCTATTGAGGTTCTTCTATATGCACTTGTTTCAATGATGTATTGTGATAATTGTATATTTGATTTATGCTAATCCTTGAATCAGTTATGATTGCATGCTTCTTGTAGTTTCCTTCCTTGTTATTTTGCAGGATCTCATTGTAGCTGGGCCAGCAAAAGAGCAAAGAGCTAGGAGCAAGCAGCAAAGAGAAGAGATTGGATCAAATATTAAGCGCAAGGCAACGGTTAGTGCATTTCTTCATTCTCTCTTGCTTTCATAAAGAAGTAAACCTTAAGTAGTTTTATTTACAGTTGTTGCTGAGGTACTATCACCCTTAGAGTGGGATAGGGTCATCCGAATCAGATACTTTTTCCTACAACAAACTGGCGACTCCGCTGGGGACCGTATCTATTTGATTGTTTGTAGTATTTTGCTATTCATTTCCTGAACAAAAGAGTACCAAATCGAAAAGCTTTTGACTATATCAAAAGCGAAGTAGAGGGCAGCTACTCTAACTCATTTCTGAGCATGTTCATGATTTGAAGAGCTGATCTACAAGGATCCTTGTAAGCTCTTAGTGATAGCTTTTCATCTTCCTTGTCATCCCTTAGTGTGTTCTTGACTAATAGCTTCTGATTTGAGCAAAAACTAGGAATTTTTGAGAAAATTTTGACTCGGAAACTAAGAAAACGTAACTTTAGTTTTCCAAAGCAGGTAGTACACAGGCTACATGCTTTGCAACGCAGGTCCCGAAGGGGCTACCTGCACTGAGAGATAGACTGGCTGTGCAGCACCTGCGTTGGCCCAATTTTGCCTTGTGCATTTGGGGTTTCCTCCCTTTTTCTTGCCTATTTTCACTATAGATTTTGCAGCCAGTTACCAGTCTTGTACCTGTTCTGAAACCAACCTTACTTGCCATCATTCCGCCTCTGTTATATAACGAAATTGTACTTGTTCTTTTGTATTTCTTACATCATTTACAATTTCCCATAACGAAAGTGAACTAGTCTTGCTTTGGCCTCTTAGATCTGAACCTGTGTTAGGCATTTTGCTGGTCTAAAGAGTTAGCTTGTTTGTTGTCCATAGCTGATTAGTCTTTTTACTTTCGTCATTATGGTTTGATTTCATGTATTTCCAGTGATTAAACAAGTAAATCTTAAGGTGTCTTTTGATTTTGGACAAACTTGTTTGTTTTCTCTTTAAATCGAAATCAAAGTTAAATAACAACTTTCTTTTTGTAATACATCAACATTAAGAAAGGGAAAAGAAAATACATGCATTGTGCATTTTGCATTTGAAAAAGTTTGCATGATGATTTAGGAGAAATTGCATTAGTGTGTGCTCTATGATCTGTGTGAAAAGATTTGTCTTTCTTTTCCCTCAGTAGTTAAGATTTTCAAAGTTGAAAGATTGAAAAGTTTGCTTCTCATCTTAGACTGCATTCAGGAATTTGTTACATACATCTCGTGGTGATCCTTAAAGGCAAACTGCTAAACAAGATCAACATTAAAATAAATTCAATTTACATAACAACGCTTTGTAACATAACGCAAACACATAGAGGTCTAGGTAGAGACGTGTTCCGGCGTCGTTAAACATAGTGACTGTCGATCTCTACGAAGGTGGGTGATTCCTCCTGAGAATCGGTGGCACTAATACGGACTTGTGCTCCCACGTACCGTCGCGTATATATTGGGAGACCCCTATAGGAACAAAGCCTTTATCCATAGGAAGCCGTGTCGGCCGCCCTACTGATCGCGATGCAGTGAACACAGCATTCACGAAGATCGACCACCCGTACCGTAAAACGTATTCTGTGGTTTCACGAAAAGTTTGGCACACCCTCTGCCTAGAACTCCAGAGTAGTTTCTTTTGGCCTTTTTCAAACTCTATAACCAAAAAAGTCCATCCGAGCATTTGTCACTTCGGGCTCGTTAAAACATCGAAGGAGACTAGAGTCATCTTTAGCTTTTTCTCAACTCTTAAAACATGAAAAAGCAAAGTTGTGTCTAAAGCGTCGTTAATAAAATTTATTTTAATCGGAACATAATCACCCGTTATTCCCACGTTGATCTTTCAGTTGAAAAGTATGGAGCCCACCAACCAAGGAAGTCACCTTGGTGGAAGTCCCAATCCCTTCTCCTCTTGGGGAGATGTTGGGGCACCTCATATGGCCACATTGTCACTTCCAGGATTGACAATTGGCCTACCTGTATGGCTCTTTTCAACTAATGTAGTTCAGATCACCACTAATCCTGAGCAGTCGAATCAACAGTCAGACCAGTCTAGAACTACCCACCAGCCTTCCACTTCTTACAATTCTTCCTCTGATCCTTCATCTTCGCAAGGTAGAGCCGGAAAAATTCAGCCTCCCATGGAGAAGAAGGAGAAGAAGAAGAAAGAAAAGAAGCAGAAGGAGCCTAAGGCGAAGGCGACTGGGGGCAAGCAAAATAAATCTGACAAAAATCCACACACTGCACCGACCGGGCCTAAATCGCCATGTGTCATTTGCAAAGGGACCCACTTCCACCGTGACTGTCCTTGTATTCCCCGGATACTAAGGGACTGGTCCCCCAGGTTTCACAATCCGGTAGCATCAACCTCTGATAGACATGTTGATTGCATTCCGTCAACTAGCGAGAGTGAAGGACAAAGAGGGATACCAAGATCACCCTGCAGACTGTGTGAAGGTGATCACGCCATCCAGCGTTGTCCATTCTTAGATGAGGCGAAGAGAGTTTTGGAAGATCGTCCGGTTTCACCGTTACGACTTCCTCCTGGATACCAAAAACTCGTGCCAAGTCCCTCGATAGTTGAAAATCCAGCTGGCCCGATCAAGTGGTCAGCTGAAGTGTCGGTCATTGAGAATGAACCTACTGAATCCAGACCAAACGAAAGTCTAAAGGTCGAAACGACAGTTGACCCGGTTCTTCCTTCAGAGGTTTCATCCTCAAATGACACCGTCGTTGAAGATTCATCTTCAAATGACACCCTCACTGAAGAGAACAAGGATGACACCATCCAGATTCTTTTCATCAACACAGACTCTGATGAGCATCAGGGCAACGCACCCATTCCTTTATCGCAGGAAGGAACATCGTCAAGGTCATATCCGGCCGTGTATTTGGTCCCACCACCAAGCAACCTGGATGTGTCCTTTGATTGGAATCAACTAGGCAGACCCCGGTTACCAGCCAGTATCCCATTCAGAATCATCGTCCAAATCTACAGAATGGTGATGGCTGGAACTATCATTGATGAAGGGGCATCTGTGAGTATCCTTTCCTCTATTGGTTGGAAAGCACTGGGTTCCCCGGCGCTTTTACCTGAGATGAGAAATCTATCAGGTTTTGATAAAGGAACCAGTCGTCCGTTAGGGATTCTCCCCAATGTTCCCGTTACATTGAAGGGGAAGACAGGTCATATGAACGTCATGGACGTCCAGGGACCCTTGGTGTATAACTTACTCCTTGGACGAGACTATATATATTGCATGGAGGCGATAGTGTCCTCACTCTTCAGAGTTATGTGTTTTCCGCACGAAGGAAGAATGGTCAAGCTCGTAGACCAACTTTCATTTCCAGGATCACGCATCGCAAATAGTCAAATACCATCCCTTAACGGTTTATTCACTCAAGGAATGCCTCCACCCCCGGTTCTACTTCCCGATGAATGCGAGTGATTCGGAAGAAAGAACTGGGACCCAGGGGGCATGCACCCTGGCCTGCCTTGGGCAGAGAAAACCTTGGGTATAAAGTTAATTTCCACAGAAGAATATGACTAGTCTGTACCCCGTCCGGCATGGAAGAGAGGGTTGTTCTAGGATAAAGTTCTTTTGTCAAAGTTATGTGAGTGAGATAATCAGCTTCTCGCTCCCCTTGTCTAGGTAAGTAGGATGCCGAGGGAGGAGATCCATTTGTGGCGGCAAGTAGCCACCATCTTTGAAGGCAAGCCTCACCCATTAAAACATATGTTTTGAAGGATAAGTAGGGGCAGCCTCCAAAGAAAGAGATGAAATTGCTGCAACAAGTGGTCACCATCTTTAGTAACCTAGTAATAGACATCGCCGGAAAAAAGAGTTTAGTTTGCGGCAGCGAACAAAACCATTTTTCGGATAATAAGTAAGAAGCAAACCTCCCTCCGTAACGCCAATGTTTTATCTGTTGCGATATTGCAAAAATCAAAAAGTGAACTGATGGGAAGACAAGTACCGTCGGCACCGAAAAATAACGAGAAGACAAGTATCGTTAAAAATATAGCAAGACGACAAGTAGAAAAACAGAGGTGGGACAGAGGAGGGGTAGCCTTGAAATTATACTTTATACCTGGGGGCATGCGAACCTTTTGGAGTGCAAGCATGGGACGACTATTTATTTTTTAAATTTTTAGGTCCTCCCTTTAAACCTGTAGGTCTAACCCGTTAAACTCGTAGGATTAGCCGTTTCCAGCTTGCATAAAGAAAGGATGTGGGGCAAAAGTCAAAACTTGCCAAATTGGAGTAACTAGTGAGGTATAGCTCCTTAAATATGACTACCTCACCTGAGGCGTTCCTTGTATTAAGACTGGTATAATCGAGCAGTTTTAGCAATGTTCATGCTCGTTAAAAAATAAACGCAAGATTCGAGCAGTTTTAGCACACAGTTCATGCTCGTTAAAAAATAAACACAAGATCCGAGCAGTTTTAGCACATAGTTCATGCTCGTTAAAAAATAAACATAAGTTGTGAGCAATCTTCCCCTAGAGTTCAAGCTCACCCAGAAAAAATGAACCGGTAAATAACCTTGGTAAATGTAACCTTTGACAGCCATATTAAAGCCCTTGGTCGTGTTCTTGCAGTCTCACCTCCATCCGTTCATTTGGCCAATCGTTCATCTCCATATGTTTGTTTACCCATTTTAAGGAACAGTTGCGAAGAGTGATTTCACTTAGCCATCCTTGTGACACTGCCGTGATTGGAAAATTCCAACCTGTACCTGGAATCTGCTGCTATCCCTGTTTATCACTCGTTCCTCAAAAGACGAGTCTTCTTTGAGCTCTTTTCTCCTGACTCGTAAAATATGAAAAGTTTGCCGAGTTTTGGCCTTCCAGCTCGTTAAACGATCGGAAGAGCTATCCCTCCTCTAGATTTTAATCTTTTTGGACCTGAGGGATTATTGCACAAAAAGATCGAACACTTGTTTTGTTCAGCTCGTTAAAGCAATCGAAAATTCATCCCTTCTGTATTGTTTTATACTTTTTCGGACTTAAGGGATTAGATGACGAAAAAGGAATTCTGGAGTTGACTTTATGTACCTTTTCAGACTCTCTAAAAATGAAAAGGACCGAGTTATCCTTGTCGTTAGACTCGTTAAATTCATTAAATAGCGACAAACTTGTCTTTAGACGAGAACGAGTTTCCCTATCGCTAGGCTCGTTAAAACATAGCGATGGGCTTGCCCGAAGGGCAGGTTATAGAACAAGCATATGTTATCCTCCTCAAGCTTGATAAAAATAAAGAGGTATTGGTCAACAATGGCTGGGGAAAAATTGGGAGAACCTCACAGCTTTAATGGTAGCAAGTCGCTCTTGAACATGACACTTTGTCCTCTGTATCACATCGGGTTGGGTTGTTTCATTCACCGGTCTCATCACCATGGTCCTCGCCACACCATCCACATTTGGGGTAATGCTACCAATCCATCACATCAGTGTCGTTATATTTTCAAGGGATGTTGTTCTGCAAACAGTCAACCATGTCCCATCCACTGCCATACATTGTCCTTCACCCATTTCATGACCACCACCCTGAATCATACATCACAGTTTGTTTTCACCTCATCACAATCACTAGCTCCGTTCCATGTCACTGATGTGGGATTCATTAAGGCCCTCCTTTGACGGATCGCTCCTTGTCGACATCAGCTCATTATCCAAGGAGTTGATCTAGGAACAACCCCTTCAGTACTTTGAAGCTTGCATGCCTCAATGGCAAGTTTCTCACTTCCGGCGACAGGTATACATCAATGACCTTCGACCAGAAGATTTTGCATGGTGGTCGACGCCAAGTCCTTTATTCCCACCATGTGAATTGTACTTTCGTACCTTGAGGGTCATCATCCTTATCGGTGATTCCTCTCGCGCTTGTTAACGGTTTACATCATTGACCGGTAATCAAGCGATGTCTTTCCATGTTCGACTTCAAGAAATTCTCACATGGATCGACTTGTACATCGAGTGAAGATCGGAAGAGATTGAAGACTCCGGATCTAGTTTCATCCATCCGGGCTGCGATATATATTCAGGATATAAAGACATTTGATATGTACATCATTGCAGCAGATGATCATCCTTCTCAAAGGATGATAATTTCAGCAGAGAATTATCAGTCTATCATCAGACGATCGTCTGTGCTATGTACCAAAATGAATTTATAAAGCTGAGCATGGGAATGCCCGCCTCAGCTAGATCATGAAAAAGTATGAAAAATAATGTATTGTATTGTATCTTATTACAGGACACTTCTCAGCAGATTGAATGAACTTCGGATCCTCCTAATAAAGCATTTCACCCGATAAATGACCTCATACTTTAGGGGGCATCTGTTATAGACAATTTTGTGCCTTGCAGCATCAGGCATGAATTGTCAATAATCCAAGGGATCCAAAGTCCCTAAACATGATGTTCCTACCCCTAGAGGAACAAGATCAGCAAACCAACAGCTCTCAGATCAGTTCTCCACCTGAAAACACTCAAAAACAAGCAATCCTGAAATCAAAGCAGGTGCTCCACTAGGCTTCTGCACTGAAACTCAACTCCTCCATGGTGTACCTGCGTTGCAAAGCAAGTAGAACAAAGACCACCTGCGCTGAGCGAGATGGGACAAGTGGCACACTGAGTCATTGCTCTGGAATCTTCCAAAAATGACACTTGGATCAGGGATTTCGCCTTGTGATGAGTCAGAGGCTCTGTTTCTCCAAGTGGAAGCAAGGTTCTCCAAGTGGACTCAAGAACTGAAGATCAACTGAAGAGAGAGAGGACACAAGGCAACTACACACCAGTTGCAAGCTGACTCATCCTTTCTCAATTCATCTATATATTGAGCTCTCTCCTATGAGCTTAGGAGGCTGGAATTTTGTGCAAAGTCATGATATGCTGTTGGTTTCACTATAGAACTATTGGGTGATTGCTTGAAGGAGGTGAAGAGGAGAAATTCTTTCTGCTGGGAGGTGTTGCTGGATTGGGGCCTTCAATGGTTGTAACACTCTCAGAACTTTACTTCTTCCATTAATAAAAGCTATTGAGGTTCTTCTATATGCACTTGTTTCAATGATGTATTGTGATAATTGTATATTTGATTTATGCTAATCCTTGAATCAGTTATGATTGCATGCTTCTTGTAGTTTCCTTCCTTGTTATTTTGCAGGATCTCATTGTAGCTGGGCCAGCAAAAGAGCAAAGAGCTAGGAGCAAGCAACAAAGAGATGAGATTGGAGCAAATATTAAGCGCAAGGCAACGGTTAGTGCATTTCTTCATTCTCTCTTGCTTTCATAAAGAAGTAAACCTTAAGTAGTTTTATTTACAGTTGTTGCTGAGGTACTATCACCCTTAGAGTGGGATAGGGTCATCCGAATCGGATACTTTTCCCTACAACAACACCGCTCACAACCAGATCTCAAATCAATACACCAGTATTTTTGACGTGGTTAAAACCCTCAGAGTGCAAGGAGGGAAACAGTCCACGGCCTGTCCCAACGTGGGTACTACAGGCAATTTATTAATCAAAGAATGAAAATTTACATAAGCTTCTCTCATGCACGGATTACCCAAACAATGACCCTCCATGCGCTTTAAATAGAACTCATGGACCAATCGGGTGTCAAGCCACGGATCAAGTGTCGGTAATACCGAGGTGAGAGTGAACCGTCGGATCACTACATATCGTGATCGTCGGATTGTAAGTTACAAAATGTACAACGGTAAAGAAAGACACTTTACCTAACTCTATACCTAACTCTATACTAGACCAAGTTGAACTTAACTATATCCTATGTGTCGGAATATCCTAACATCCCCCCTTAAGAACAACTTGGGATAGGATTGAAGGATTTACAAATATGACACAATAGGAGAAGGAAGGAGGCACTAGAGCCTATACTCCACCAGACTAATGGCACCCAACACTTCACTATAAGTACTTCACCTAATTGAGATCTCCAACTACCCAAGTTGACCTCGACACATGGCACTTATAGGCTACTATAATTTTTTCCACACATGGACCAGCCAAATAGCATCTAAAACTACACAAATAGATACCTTTGCTAATTCAAGGGCTGGTGTTTCTTCTCTACATTTAGGTCACTGGTTAGGGCTTCCTAGTTGTCTGCTACAACCCAATTTCTTCAGTTCTAGACCTCCCAAACATTGTGGCCTTCTCGCAAGCATGTATCTTCTCCTACGTTGTTGTTGTTATTTCCATCTTCTAGGCCTCCAAATGTTTCCCTACAACCACTTGTTCACACATCAACTTTCTTGTGTCTCTTTGTTGTACCTCATCCTCCTAAATAGTGCCCTTTAGGCATGCGACTGAGTTGTAGCAGCTCCTCCTAGCAACAACTCACTTGTGGGAGAAGGATACCACAAAGATTAGACCTCTACACCACCCAAAACTGCCCTTAAGTAATGCGGCTCCCTCTGTGATTATTTCATAACTGTAATGAAGGTAAAACAAGCCCAAAATTTCCCTTAACCTCCACAAGAATGGATGCACATTTGGATGAAGAAATAAAACTCACGTCACCTTATATTCATACCAAATACAAGGGCTACTCGAATTAGTGAAGAATCATGTCTATTGTACAAATTCTCCTTAAGCCTACATGACTTGACTGTCCAAAAATTAATTGACAATTTCAAAAATTCATATCTCAAGTTCTAAAGCTCTGATTTGAGTGATCTCCAAACCATTGGATTCACCATGCCATCCTCTATCACCTCAAATTTTCTCATGCTCAAATTATTCATGGTTTTGGCCCAAATCATGATGGGTGCAAAACCCCAACCTCGGGTTCCAAGCCCACAAGTGACTCTTGTGGTGCTTTTCCCTCCAAACCCTGAACCCTAGGGTTTGGAGTGCCTCCCAAGCTACTCAAAAATAAACACTCCCTCTTAGCGAGGGAAGTACCTCCAATACTAGGAAGTAATTCATCATTATCATCACTACTTGCAACACTCGCCCAACTCTTGGCACTCACCACTGCAACAATCCATGAAGCATGAACTACACCTCCCTCAGAAGTGTCATTATCACTAGAAGCATCTTGATTCTTATTCTTTTCATGTATCACTTTACAATCCCTCCATGATTCCTTCTTACCAGATGTGGAAGCACCCTTGCTTCCCACTGACCACACGCCCTTGTTGGGTTGTACAGTCTCCCTCTGAATCTGCAAGCTCCCATTAGAACTAGACTCTCTCTGAGCCTCTAGAACCTGGACATTCTTCTCGGGAGCCTGTACCTTCTCCTATGAATCTTGCACCTTCTCCTTCTTCTTCCTCCCATGATCCATAGGCTTTCCCATCAGCCTATATAAACCATGCTCTCTAACTCTAAGAACAGTCCCATCAGAGCTAGAGCCTCTAGGTATGAGTCTTCCCTCCCATCCTGGAACAAGACCTCAAACCCATTCTTCTTGATCATCGAGATAAAATTCATGCTATATCTGAGTCCTAGTACAAACAATACATCCTAGACCCACATCACTCATCCTGTCTCCATCCTGAATGGCACAACTCCTAATCCTCGAATCTCCTTCTGACTCTTGTCGTCCAATACCATGTGCAACTTCGAGTCCCATTCAGCTAGTGTCTCAAAAACCTCTTGTGACCTTGTCATATGTTTCTTCGCACCGTTGTCCATCTATCCATCCTCATCGATAGTACCCTGCAAGAAATGAGAAATCATAGAAAATTCCTCCTCCAATCTCCTAGTGAGATCATCTATCTCAACAAAAGTGGCAACATCAACCTACTTTCTATTATTCTTATTGTCATATCCCTTCTTCTTTATCAAACATCGTGATGAAAAATGACCCATCTCGCCACATTTGAAACACTTGAATTTACTTAAGTCCTTCTTCTAGTTACCCTTAATTCGTACTGCAAGTGCCATGTTATCCTCTAAAGCCCTCTTCTTTGAATGACGATCCTCATCTCGCAACTCCTCATGAATGAAGTCTTCCCACAACCTATTCTTCTCTGGAAATAATCCCTTTGATGAAGAGATTCCATTCCTTAGTGAACCCTTTCAAATCAATCCCCACCATATATGAATCTGAAATAGTCACCCTGATGGCAGTAACCTCATCTCTGACCTGAGAAAATATCGTGAGATACGAAGTCACTCCTTCACCCGGTATCATCTTGGTGGACTTTGACCTATCCTCCAATACAAATACCTGGTTCTCATTCTTATTCTGGAACAAATTCTGAAGAGCCATCCACATCTCATGTGCAGTGTTCTTCTCAGACAAATGAGTTATTAGGGAATCCTTCACACCATCAAGGATGATCAATCTCACCCTTGTATACAAATCCTCATACACTTCTAGCTCCTTTGGTTCAATTGGCTTCTTGATGTCTTTCCCAATGAACTTCCATATCCTGTTGACTTGAAAAACCAACTTGATCCTTTTCTTCCATGGACTATAGTTGGACAAGCCCTCCAACATGTCCTCATACTAGATACAAGCCTGCAACTTTGACATTGTCACCTACAATGTGACCAACTCCCTCTTAGTTGTACTTCGTTGTGCACGACTCTGATTCACTAACTTCCAAAGTAGCTAAGACATGCTTTGATAACATGTTGAATTTCCACGATATTAGGTTTAGGTTAGAATCTTAAAATCTCTGATGCTACTAAACCAAGAATCTCAGCAAGAACTACTTTGCATAGAGGAAAATATAAAGCAGTAAATAACATATTCACAAGTATACACAATTTTTAACAAAATTGTATAATAATGTACAACTTAATCTTCATTATATTAAACCAATCTGAATAATACAACAATCTATGTAATAAGAGATATAATTAAAATCTTTGTTGCATCTTCTATGTCGTATCTTGTCCTATCGGTCCTTCGTTTTCGTACTGCTCTCTATTTTCCCCTTAGTCCTTCAAAGGATAACACATAGAGACTCTAGGAGGGTTGCCACCTGACACTGCTACAAGTCACTTCTACTACATGTACATGGGTTGATCCAATCTGCTATCTAGGTTGGCCAATACCTAAGCTCCAATCCACCAATCTAGCAGTCACTTTTGTCCATCAAAGTGTTGCACATTATGCACCAAACTTCACCCAACCTTCAACTACCTTCGTCACTTCAATATTGCTTGTCTATGGCTACTTTGGGTAGCCAACAGACTACCCTCCACCAGACCAATGGCACCCAACACTTCACTATAATTTCTTCTCCTAATTGAGGTCTCCAACTGCCCAAGTTGACCTCAACACATGGCACTTATAGGCTGCTATAATTCTATCCACACATGGACCATCCCACTAGCATCCAAAACTACACAAATGCATACCTCTACTAACTCAAGGGTTGTTGTTTCTTTTTTGCACTTAGGTCACTGGTTAGGGATTCCTAGTTGCCTTCTACAACCCACTTTTCTTCACTTACAAACCTTCCAAATAGTGTGGCCTTCTCCCAAACATGTATCTTCTCCTACGTTGCTATTATTTCCACCTTCTAAGCCTCCAAACGTTGCCCTACAACCACATGTTCACACATCAACCTGCCTGTGTCTCTATTTTGTACCTCCACCTCTTGAACATTGCCCTTTAGGCTTGTGGCTGAGCTGTAGCAACTCCTCCTAGCTGCAGCTCACTTGTGGGAGAAGGATATTGTTAGCCTTGATGGCAAATGGCCCAAAAATGGATCCAAATATGCTCTTTAAAGTCTCCATAAGCTAGAAAAATCATGCCAATGGATCCAAATATGCTCTTGAAGTCTTCAAAATCTTCTTAAGAATCATTCAAAGATCAAAACCATCGCATGCCAAGAGCCCTTGGAAGGGCGGAAAAGCACTATCGGGAGGCAAAAACACCTAGAAAACAGTGAAAAACCACATATCAGAGGCTTAAACTGAGAAATGCACAGCAGCCGTCCGATCTGGCCGATCAACAGTCCAAATATGATCGGCGGGTCGCAATTGGTAGAGGTAATCAGTGAGTATCGACGCAGACAATATGGAACTTACGACAGTGATCGGCGATGCAATGTGGACTGTTGATCAAGCGCACAAATTGACGGCCCACATCGCATCACAAGATCGCTATCGGAAATTACAAGGCACGCTATCATGGGCCCGGGGCATTAACGATATGTGATTGCGATCAATCGCATCGACGAATTGTAATTGGGGAAACACCATGGACCGGGGTATTTACACATATATGTGTGCGACTTGATGAACCAGACCTGACGGCATTATAAGTATTATTTCATAATATTTCAGGTCCGTAGAATAGCCCATTTTTAATGTATTTTGTGTATTTTTGTTATTTAACGAAATATAAAGGGGCGACGATGATGCGATAAAACCTAGACCCGAAGGGTTTCATAAATGAAATAGATAATATTTCAGGTTCGCCAAAGCCGATTTTTCATGGTTTTTAGTGTTTTTTAACATATCCACAACACGAAGGGAAGCAAGGGAACAGGCCATGTGCAACTTGCAATAGCAACCCTAAGGGTGGACCCGATAGATGAATAGGTCATATCTGAGGACTTTTGAAGTCTGAAATAAATTGAGATGGGCGAGATTTTACAGTTGCAACATGTTTCTGTATTAAACAGAAAGTAGTCATTGTTCACATTTTAAAGGGATTACACAGGCCCTAAGACCCATTCCACCACATAACAGAGGCTGGGAAATAGTTGCCGAGAGACAGAGGCCGAAAAGCAATCATGGAGCATCAATAGCACAACATGGCCAAAATAAACAAAGGATCATGGAACAGATAGCGCAGCTCATCCAAAACAATAGAAGATATTATGGGGCATCTCTGGCATGAGAGAATTCCCTGCCAACACAAAAAAATACCCGAATGCGATTACTCTTCTGTCAGAAGAAGAAACCTCCGAGCCATGCTTGCCTAGTCAGAGCATCAAATGGTTAACAAGACAGAGGGATAGATTAAGACCTCTCGAGCCTCGGAAAGCTTGAGAGCATTGTAAACAGGCCTATAAATATTTGTAAGATCAGAGTAACAAAGGTTCAACTTTTGGAGATTGTTTATACTATGTTCCTTGCAGCGTCTCATCTTCATTCTAGTAATACAAGCTTCTTTTGTTGTTACATGTTCAATATCCATTTCTCTTTTGTTCTAATCTTGCACTTGGATAGTCTATTCATGTTTTCTTCTATGTCTAATGCCAGATAACTATCATCTTATCTCTGCGTTGATAAATTGGATTTGCAATTGAATAGGTTATTCATGTTTTCTTCTGTGTCTAATGCCAGATAACTGTCATCTTATCTCTACATTGATAAATTAGATTTGCAAGCTTCATTTACTTCCTGTAGCTAGCCATTCATATGTGTTTATGTATGCATCTGCTGATACAATCAGTATTCTCCAACTATCCATTGAATCTATAAACTATTGAGCATTAGTGGTCTAAAGCCTTGTCAAGTTGAGGGTGTTCATGCATGTCTGGAGTGAAAACAGAGTTGAAACGGTTATCTGGGTTGATCCAAACCTTCATCCATTCCAACAGTTTCGAGAACAATATTGAAGATTATATGTTACTAGGCATCTCCGAGCTACAACCTAGGAGAGCTTCCTGGAGTGATAACATAATTGGTGTCATTTCCAGGGAGAGGAGATTGAAGCTCAGCTTCTCTGGGAGACGACACAAATCCAAATTTGATGATAGACAAAGTTTGGGCACTTTTTTGGTTGTAATCATTTATCTGGCGACTCTACTGAAGGACGAACCTCTTGGCGACTCCACTTCATAGTTCTGGCTCAGTTTGTGAGGAATACTAGGAGAAATCCTCAGAAGCCACAAGCTAACCCAATATCTGATCCTGAAAAAATCATCAAAGAAAGAAAACCATTGCAGAAAGGAGCATCAGGTTCAGGTAAACCTAAACAATATCCCATATCTCTTCAAGAAAATCATGTAATAGAACAAATACATGTTGAGAGTATAGCATCTAGTGCTAGCAGTGAAGAAAAACTCACAGAGATTCATAAAGCTCCTTATTCTTTAGGTTCTCCTTTTGATGTAAGCCCAAAGGAAACCTCACCTCCTATCCATCATACTCCTTTAGTCTTAGCATTCACTCCTGAGCCCTCTATTTTTCAGACTGCCAGTACCCTTATAGCCACTACAGTTATGGTAGGACCACAAGCACCCACCAAAATGGAAAGAATCATAGCTGCTAGGTATGGACCGCTAGTACTGCCCACTCCTTTGAATGCCATGCCTGCTAGAGAATATCAGAAATATAGGCCTAAGTTCACTGGGATTGAAGGTGTTACAGCTGAAGAACATCTTGAGTCATTCTATAGCTATGCTGATAACCTGGACATTAGTGAAGATGATGTGTGGATGAGAGTCTTTGTCCAAAGCCTAGATGGAGAGGCTAGAAAATGGTTCAAAGAACTGACCCCAAGATCTATAGCAGATATTGAGGCTTTAGATGATGCATTCCTAAAGCATTGGGGGGATAAGAAGGATCTCCTCTACTACCACACTGAGTTTGGGAACTTAAAGAGGGAAAATGGTGAGTTGTTGTCTGATTTTAATAAGAGATTTAACCGCATGTACAACAAAACACCAGCTGAAGTAAAACCCACAACTACCTCTGTTAAACTCACTCATGCAAGTGCTTTTGATTCTGACGTCTACCTACTATTGAGGGAGAGGCAATGTGCTACTTTGGCTGATATGTAGGATGCAACCTTGGAAGTAGAATCAAACATCATGGCTACAGAGAAGCTCAAGGGAAACATTGATAGAAGAAGACAGAGGGGCGAGTCTTCATCATCTTCAGATCCCAAGATAGATAAAATGACTAAGATGATAGAGTCATTAACCTCTGAAATCTCCAAATTAAAAGTTGAGCAGCACCATGGGAAAGGAAGAGTTCTTAACACCTTTGCTCCTCCAAATCCAAATCCATATAGAAGAACCAATGAGCAGTTGCAGATTCTACAAAGAAGCAAAGATGCCCATGAAGACCAAAGGCTAAAGACTCCTTTTCAGAATGCAATCATGGAGGAAGAGCAGTTTGAAGAAGATGATGTGATCCATTGTTTTGAAGACATAGGCAGTGCCCCCTTTTGACCTTAGCTGTCTATGAAAAGTCATTATTCAATGACCAAATCAGCCAAGAATGGGACGGTGAAGCTATTCTACAAACTGAAGTTCAGCACAAATATAATCTGAGATCAAAGATGAATAATGCCAAGGAAACTCCTGTTCAAAGAGCTGTTGTCCCTACAGTATAGCAAACTAATAACCAGAAGCAACTAGCAGTTGATCCCATCATCCTCAAAGCTCCAGCTCATGAGGTAAGAGGCCTTGACAAGTCTCCTTCTCCCTTCAGTTTTCAATCCGAAATCCAGAAGCTAAGAATACCTATACCTCTGACTGAACTAGTAAAGAATGAGTCCTTCAAGAAATCCATCTTGAAGGCCCTTGAGCCTAAAGCCATCCAAGCCTCCACCGATTATATAAATCTGTAAGATGACAAACCAGTTGTTATTCTCAGCCCAATGATTGAAAATTGTGAAGACAACTCCCCATAATTCTATGTCTCTCTGATTATTCATGATAAAATCCTTCACAATTGCCTTCTGGACACTAGAGCTAGCCATAATCTAATGCCCAAGGCTGTCATGGATAAATTGGGTCTTGACATTACCAAACCTTATCATGACCTGTTTTCTTTTGACTCTAGAAAGGTGAAATGTCTGGGACTAATCAAAGACCTAGCCATCACTTTGTCTCAGTTGCCCATGAAGAGCATGATGGTGGATATTGTGGTAGCAGATGTACCCCCTAAGTTTGGCATGTTACTTTCCAGAGGTTGGATCAAGAGATTAGGTGGAACATTGCAAAATGATCTGTCCTATGCTACTATCCCAGTTTTTGGAGGTGAAAATAGGAGATTTTACAGAGAGGTTCAATTGGCTTATATCATTAGTGATGAAAAGAATCCCACTAATCATCCCATCTATGCTGTCGAAACTTATTTTGGAGCTTGTTTTCTTCAGATTGAAGAATCTCAGTTGGCCTCCACGCAATTTAAAAAACCAGCTTTCCATATCACAGAGGAAGAAGGCCCATAGATTTGGAACATGTTCTTTGATGGAGCTTGCTCTAAGGAAGCTGCAGGGGCAGGTGTAGTCCTTGCGTCCCCCACATAGGAATTCATTCATTTATCTTTCATATTAACTTTGCAGGTCAACAAAACTTTCCAAGCAAAGCATCCAAGGTTGAAAGCATACAGAGATGAGGTAAAATACAGACCATCACTGCCTGACAATGTCAAATACTAGAAAGTTTTTGAAAAGGATGATGAAATTAATAGGCTTTTACAAGTATTTGATGAATTTGCTGAAATGCACCTTGACCAAGAAAAAGAAACCTTTGATAGAAAGGCAAAAAAGGGCAATTTTCAGTTTGGTGACTGGGTTCTCAAATGGGATTCATTTAAGGAAAAGAAAGGTAATCATGGTGAGTTTGACTCCTTCGGGACAGGTCCGTTTGTCATTGCTCAAGTTCAAATGAGCAACATTTTTATTCTGCACAGTTTGGAAGAAGGATATGTTTTTGGTAGCCCAGTCAATGGGTGGTTTTTGAAACTTCATTTCATTTAAGGCTTGTTGAGTCTTGAAAATGTCATTCATTTCCATTACACTTTCACTATTATGTCTATTATATCACCTCCATTTCATCTCCATTTCACTGCTATGTCACCACATTCATTCCACTTTCATTATCATTGGGCCACATTTATGCTTTTCCAAACTTTATTAATTCTAAGCCTTTTAAGTGAATTTGTGGTTAAAAATTAGAAAATAATGTGCATATGCTTATACCTAACAAATGGGTTGAGATTGGTGACATGTGTAGGTTGAAATGAGGCTTCTAGAAGACCCTTATGTGGCACTCTAAGGCCAAATTCGAATTTGAGTGGAAAAAATCATGGGATCATGAGGATGTGTGTCACATCTCCTAATTGTATTGTAACTCTAAGAAGACATGTGTCTTATCAGTTACTATTTTCATTAGGACTCTAGAGGTAGAGGGAGAGATTCATGGACACTCTATTGAGATGGCTTCTCATCTTTTTGTATAAATATGAGACCTCTCTCCTTCATTTGTTAGTTCTTTAGCTTGGAGTTTGTAGTTCTTCCTTGATGGCTTTTGAAAGCTTTGGAGAGCTTTGTTGTACTTTGTAATTTTGAAGAATTTGAATAAAGCTTTGATGTTCTCAACATGGAAGGAGATGTGAAGTAGATGTCATGGAGCATATTAGAATGTAAGGTAGAGTAGATTTCATTTTGTAATTTTGCTTTGATTTCATTATGTCATTTGATTGCTTTCAAGTTTGATAGATTAGATTTTTCATTCATGCAATTTTAATTCATGCAAGTGTGTTCAACCGGTTGATTGTAGATTAGTTTTTCTTTACATGTTTTTTTTGCATCAAATAGTGACATGAGATTTGTCTCTCTGCTGACTTTGTTTTTTTAGCTTTTCAATTTCAGTTATGTTTTGATTTCAGTCTCATTCATTTGCTTTGTTAGTTAGTTTAGATATTAAATTGCTCATGTCATTTTTAGTTACTTCCGAAAGCCATAGCGAGACTAATGGCGAGGGATTGAAGTATGAGTGTGTAATTTGATATTAGTTTACCTTTCTGCAAATTAGATATTAAATTGCTCATGTCATTTTTAGTTACCTCCGAAAGCCATAGCGAGACTAATGGCGAGGGATTGAAGTATGAGTGTGTAATTTGATATTATTTTACCTTTATGCAAATTAGATATTAAATTGCTCATGTCATTTTCAGTTACCTCTGAAAGCCATAGCGGGACTAACGGCGAGGGATTGAAGTATGAGTGTGTAATTTGATATTAGTTTACCTTTCTGCAAATTAGATATCAAATTGCTCAAGTTGTTTATGATTACCTCTGAAAGCCATAGTGAGACTAATGGCGAGGGGTCAGAATATGAGTTGATGTAATTTGATTTTAGCTTTACTTTACTTGCAATTTTTGGATTTCTTTGAGTGCAGTACCTTAATTCATTTCTCTTGTATTTAGACAGCAGCAGGGATAGTGATTTCATGATCAGTATTTCAACTTTTGCTTGATTAAAGTAGTTGCATACTTACACTTTCGTTTAAGTACTAATTCCATCAATAACATGTTTTAAGATCTTTCGAAGTGCCAAGTTTTGGAAGTTACCATTAAGGACATAGACCTTGTCTTGAAATCTACATCCATAATTGACCTTTAAAAGTATTCTTAAGACCTTAGAATAGGATTTCCATTTGCATTAGATACTTTGGGAGATCAACAAGAACAAAACCCAAAAATAAATTATAAAACAACGAAGTAAGAAAAAGGTTAACTAAGCACATATGGTGCACCACACTTCATCAGTTTATGATACCTGGATTGATAATTTATGTAGAGCAAGTTAAGAAGTTAAATTGACTAAACATTTTGGCGCCGTTGCTGGGGAAGTGTAATTAGGAGACCTTATTTCTTACATCTAAATTTTTTTTAATAATTCTTAAGTATGCTCTCTTTCTGCACTTTGTGTGATCTGGAGGATCAGAAAAAGGATTGTTATGTAAAAAAAAATAAAAAATTATTGAGTATGCTCTCCTCCTGCACTTTGTGTGATCTAGAGGATCAGAAAAAGAATTGTTATGTTAAAAAAAAAAGGGAGACAAAATAAACTTCATCATTTCAATTGATCCTAACTTTCATTGTGGCCTCAGTAGAAAACCTACATTCCTGCTCGAGCTTTGGTCTTAAAACAAACCTGCAATTACATTTAAAAAAAAAAAATCAATAGTGCAAATTCGACATATCAAATTGCATGGACTGTTGTAAAGAAAATAAGATGAGGCCAATTGAAAAAAAAAAACCCTGCAATAGCCTCCTCTAGTTGTTTCCCTGACTTTTGTAATCAATAGTAACATGTCAATGTTAGTAAAAATCTTCAACACTCATCCATATTCCATCCATTGTTGAAGTATCATCAACATTGTTACAACTACTATTTCTCATCTCAATCATTTCTTCCATTTCTCTGTCTTGCTGGAACATCCCAACTGAGACCATAACTATATGGGGATGTCTGCCAAATTTATAAGGAAATCAGTAACTTCCCAATGAGATGCGAGCCATACAATCTCAGGATCATAATATAGGTTTGTTTAAAACTACAATTCGTATCTTGGGTGGTCTTCTTAGTGCCTATCATCTTAGTGGTGGAGAAAATGAAATGGTTAGAGAATGGGGTTCTAGATCTGTGCTTCATGGACCCAAACCTACGGTATACTTAGAAAGAGCTAAGGACCTCGCAGATCGCTTATTGTCTGCTTTTACATCTAGTCAAACTACTATTCCGTTTTCAGATGTTGTTCTTCATGAAAGATTTGCACATCCAGCACCAGCTAGGTTAAGTAGCGCTTCAGAAGTCATTTCCGTACAACTAAAATTTTGGTAGCTTAGTAAAATTTCTGGTGATCCAAAATATGGCAAAGTGGCAATGAAGGTGCTTGAACACTTTAAGACTCTCCCAAAGGTGGAAGGATTACTGCTAATTTATATCAGTCCACAATCTATTCAAGAGCCATTACACAGCAAATGAAATCCAGAAGGCTGAATCCCAGAGCAATTCATAAAAAGCAGAACAGTAAAAACATTAACTCAGAAAAACGTAAAACAGAGAAAAACGTCTAACTTTGAATGCACGATGTGGCGAAACGGAGGTGAATTTGAAAAAAATAAAACATGGGTTGTTTTTCGAGTAGGGTCAGTTAGATAACCCAGAAACCGTTTTAAGAAACTTGTGGCGGTATGGGAGAAATACTCGGTTCTTTGGAGCCCATTTTTGCTTGCCGCATGTAAAAAAATGGAATTTTCAATTAAATGAACAGGTTGTGATTTAATTCAGAAAGGAGAATTCTAATTTGATTATGTGCTGGCATTTACTCCAACATGTCCACGACAGTCCTCCACAAACCATACATTTATTTTTCCAACGGCCTCATGATTAATCCTCGGATTTAACTCGTGTTTGGCTGCATTTCTACACTCCACCTGTAATTATGGGACGTGGCTGATTTGATTATGACTCTCCTCCACCGCATAAATTCCACAGCCATTTCATGAATGTGTTTATGTCTACTCCACAGCCCTCCATTTTAAAAATTCTGCCATCACTCCCCCACTATTTTATTGAAGCCACGGCTACATTACCACCTCGTTTACATAAGTCTCCGCTCCATTCCAAGAATTCACTTCCGCTGCCTGTCCTCTGTTTTCCGCTCACAGTCACTGGTTTTCTCCATAAACTATTTTCACTCCTATTAATCCAGCTGTCTCACCTCCGCTAAACCCTTATCATGCAAACGAATTGTTAGAACAAGAAGGAAAGAATGGGTCTGTTGCTGAAGACAGAATGGTTATGGTTATGATTATAGGTTGTTTATCAAACTATAAGTTGAAGCTTTGTTGCTCATTTTCCTTAGCAGTCTTGTGTATTTCAGAAGTTTGAAAATAACTGCTACAACAGGGTAATCTTCGAAGTTTGGTCCTGAAAATAAGTTATGACAATCCTAATACACTTAAAGGCTCAATAAGTATTATTTTGTTTGCTTTTCAAATGAGATTTTGGGACTGTTTGCATGTTAATTGTGGGCTAATCTGAATCATATCAAAGTCTGGTGCATTATAATGGTATTCTTGAAATCATTGGTTTTCATTTGATCTTGAAAATAATCTATCATTTCTGCATACTAGCTCTTGCATACGCATCTTTTGGATAGTCGAAGTGCTCTAAAATTGTTCCCGTGCCTAATTGCTAAGTAACCAAAAGATTAAATTCATCTTCAAGGTTTATGATTCAGAAGGCAGTAGGAAAGCGACATTTCGGGTATATCTTAAAAATATATATATATGAGCAGCAAAAGAGTAGGTATCTTGATATTCCATCACTAAAACTATTTTGCTCCATATACCATTCACAGAGTTCTTACATGCAGACAATGAAGAAAATAACTTATATCATAAAACTGATGGTTGACTGTTTCAACCACTTTCTGCAGCTGGTTCAACTTTCCGCCGTTGTTTTGTTAAACTCTAGGTTGCAGGTGTCATCAAGCAAAACAAGCCACATGGGTAGCTGGGGGAATGTAAGTACATGGATGGTGTCCTATTCATTTGATCCAATTCGATGAAAAAGACCTCGGTCAAAGGGAAGTCAAGTTGTGTGTTATCACTAAGTCACTGCATGTCAAGAAAAAAATAATAATAATTTTGAATCAATGAAATGAATAAGTTATTTGCTCGTTTTTCTGAAGGTATTGATTAATTTTGGACTGATGATGAAAGATGAATGGCTAAATTTGTATTCAAGATTTTTAGCTATAGAAACCATGCACATTCTGCAGCTGAAGTCCAACTCCGCAAATTGAAAAAAAAATCTCATTGTTCAAATCAGCCTAACTTTTTCATAGGAAATCAGATTTTGATGATTTAAGTACCATTGGAAAGATCTCAACAAGATCTACACAATGAGAAATCCATCATTAGAGTTTGAAATGGAAAATAATGAAATAAATTGCTGAAAAGAAGCAACATCAACTTGGGGCACTAATTCCAAATCAGGTATAAATTCTTTTGATTTTTCCTTTGAGAACTTATTTCATTAATACAAATTCTTAGTTTTGTGGGTAAATATCATAACTAGAGAGATTAGCCATCTCTCTCCTTTGATAATCTTACATTCCATTGCAGAAGAAGTATTAGTTTTTTTTGCAGATTCCAAGAGGAAGGACAAATGACTACAAGAGAATGGTGTCTCTCTAAGAGACCAATTTGTTTCATAAGAGAATGATCAGCGACAAAGAGAAAATATGCTGATACAAAATCAGATCCAAACACTTGAAAAACTTTCAGATACTATTGTCTCCATGACATCCATACCTCATAATAAACCATTCATCTCATTTTCCTCCATATTCTCCATTTGCATTCACATACATTTTCCATCTCTTTTTGTCCGTTCATAACCCACAAATAAAAGCAAGAGGCTCATTCACATGCTTATTGCCCATTGCCATTTCTATTCTCCATTGCCATCTTCCATTTCCTGTCATTTTCATTTCGCAAATAAGCCATGCTTCAATGCAAATTATTGAATCCATAGTCCTTTGAGTCTAAGTTCTTTGTAAAAACACCTTGAGGCTTGCATGCCTTAATGGCAAGTCCTCATGCTGACAAACAATGGGAATACATTAATGTCCCTTGTTCGTTAGATCTTCTAGGTGACTCGACATCGGCAAATTCATTCGTACCTAGCAAGATGTGTTTGGGCATCTTGACTCTCATTGTCATCAATGGTGAGAGTTCTCCTGTTGACTAGTGGCATCCATTAATGGTCACTAAGTCAACAATTTCCTGCTATGTTCGACATCAAAACTTCTTTTCACATAGTAGGAATTGTGCCAATAAGTTTTGAAGACATGAAGACTATTATTTTCAGCATTTTGGAGCAAATTCAGCAAGTTATAGTAGAAGCAATAAAAAGTCATCTTAACTCTTTATCCATGTCTCCTCTTGTTCAACCACTTGAAGAAGAATATGATCAGAATTTTGTAGCCACCACACATACAACTCATCCATTCCAAAGGGTAATTTAAGGTACGTCATTTTCTAACTTTTGGCCATATAATTCCATAAAAAGCTAGAATGATAATTGTTGGGAAAAACATTTCTCTTCCTCATTTCATAAAATTGCCAATACCATCAGTTGGGGGGGGGGGGGGGGAATACATTCATATTCATATCTTGTCATGTCCATACCATACTCAAGAGCCCACATACTTCCAACATATATTAACTATTACATTGTTATTATGAGCATACAATGGCTTCTGAAAAAGTGCCTAAAGGATAAATTGGATACAAACAAAATCATGGTTGTCACACAAGAACCAACCATCATGCAATCCAATAAAGATATACTTTGCAACAATAATCAAAATATCATTATGCAAAGTTCAAAGATCAAAATAGAATACAACAACAACAACAAAAATTGGTTGTAACGCAAGAACCAACCATGTTGTAATTCAAGTAAAACACTTTGCAGAAATATGAAGTTATCAAATGATATCATGCAAAGTTAAGCCAAAGCTCAAGGATCAAAAAGAGTTAATGTAATATATATTGCATGAGGACATGCAATAGCTTCAGTTGGGGGGTATGTTGAGTCTTGAAAATGTCATTCATTTCCATTACACTTTCACTATTATGTCTATTATATCACCTCCATTTCACTACTATGTCACCACATTCATCCCACTTTCATTATCATTGGGTCACATTTATGTTTTTCCAAACTTTATTAATTCTAAGCCTTTTAAGTGAATTTGTGGTTAAAAATTAGAAAATAATGTGCATATGCTTATTCCTAACAAATGGGTTGAGATTGGTGACATGTGTAGGTTGAAAGGAGGCTTCTAGAAGACCCTTATGTGGCATTCTAAGGCCAAATTCGAATTTGAGTGGAAAGAATCATGGAATCATGAGGATATGTGTCACATCTCCTAATTGTATTGTAACTCTAAGAAGACATGTGTCTTATCAGTCCCTATTTTCATTAGGACTCTAGAGGTAGAGGGAGAGATTCATGGACTCTCATTAATGAGATAGTTTCTCATCTTTTTGTATAAATAGGAGACCTCTCTCCTTCATTTTTTAGTTCTTTAGCTTGGAGTTTGTAGTTCTTCCTTGATGGCTTTTGAAAGCTTTGGAGAGCTTTGTTGTACTTTGTAATTTTGAAGAATTTGAATAAAGCTTTGATGTTCTCAACATGGAAGGAGATGTGAAGTAGATGTCATGGAGCATATTAGAATGTAAGGTAGAGTAGATTTCATTTTGTAATTTTGCTTTGATTTCATTATGTCATTTGATTGCTTTCAAGTTTGATAGATTAGATTTTTCATTCATGCAATTTTAATTCATGCAAATGTGTTCAACCGGTTGATTGTAGATTAGTTTTTCTTTACATGTTTTTTTTTGCATCAAATAGTGACATGAGATTTGCCTCTCTGCTGACTTTGTTTTTTTAGCTTTTCAATTTCAGTTATGTTTTGATTTCAGTCTTATTCATTTGCTTTGTTAGTTAGTTTAGATATTAAATTGCTCATGTCATTTTCAGTTACCTCCGAAAGCCATAGCGAGACTAATGGCGAGGGATTGAAGTATGAGTGTGTAATTTGATATTAGTTTACCTTTCTGCAAATTAGATATTAAATTGCTCATGTCATTTTCAGTTACCTCCGAAAGCCATAGCGAGACTAATGGCGAGGGATTGAAGTATGAGTGTGTAATTTGATATTAGTTTACCTTTCTGCAAATTAGATATTAAATGCTCATCTCATTTTCAGTTACCTCCGAAAGCCATAATGAGACTAATGGCGAGGGATTGAAGTATGAGTGTGTAATTTGATATTAGTTTACCTTTCTGCAAATTAGATATCAGATTTCTCAAGTTGTTTATGATTACCTCCGAAAGCCATAGCAAGACTAATGGCGAGGGGTCAGAATATGAGTTGATGTAATTTGATTTTAGCTTTACTTTACTTGCAATTTTTGGATTTCTTTGAGTGCAGTAGCTTAATTCATTTCTCTTGTATTTAGACAACAGCAGGGATAGTGATTTCATGATCAGTATTTCATCTTTTGCTTGATTAAAGTAGCTGCATACTTACACTTTTGTTTAAGTACTAATTCCATCAATAACATGTTTTAAGATCTTTCAAAGTGCTAAGTTTTGGAAGTTACCATTAGGGACATAGACCTTGTCTTGAAATCTACATCCATACTTGACCTTTAAAAGTATTCTTAAGACCTTAGAATAGGATTTCCATTTGCATTAGATACTTTAGGTGATCAACAAGAACAAAACCCAAAAAAAAAAAAACTATAAAACAACGAAGTAAGAAAAAGGTTAACTAAGCACATATGGTGCACCACACTTCATCAGTTTACGATACCAGGATTGATAATTTATGTAGAACAATTTAAGACGTTAAATTGACTAAACAAGGCTTTAAAGCCTTAGTATTGTAAATATGTTTTTCAGTTTTTATTTTGTTGCAAAATAGACTCCATGTCCAATGGAACACTAGGAAGAAGATTTGATCTTGTTTTTACAGGAAAGGCATTGTTTTGTAGTTCTTGAAACCTCACAGGGAGGCTTTCATCCCCAAAAGGAGCCAGTGTTAACCTTGATGGCAAATGGCCCAAAAATGGATCCAAATATCCTCTTTAAAGTCTCCATAAGCCAACAAAATCATGCCAATGGATCCAAATATGCTCTTGAAGTCTTCAAAATCTTCTTAAGGATCATTCAAAGATCAAAACCATCGCATGCCAAGAGCCCTTGGAAGGGTGGAAAAGCACTATCGTGAGGCAAAAACACTTAGAAAACAGTGAAAACCCACATATTGGAGGCTTAAACTGAGAAATGCACAGCAGTCGTTCGATCTGGCCGATTAACAGTCCAGATCTGGTCGGTGGGTCGCAATCAGTGGAGGCAATTGGCAGGTATCAGCACAGACAGTATGTAACTTGCGACAATGATCGACAATGAAACGTTGACGATCAACGGCCCACATCGTGTCACAAGATAGCTATCGGAAAATACAAAGCGCGCTAGCATGGGCCCGAGGCACTAGCGATATGCGATTGCGATCAATCGCATCGGCGGATCGCAATCGGGGCAACACCATGGACCGGGGCCTTTACACATATATGTGTGCGACCCGATGAACCAGACCTGACGACATTATAAGTATTATTTCATAATATTTCAGGTCCGCAGGAAAGGCCATTTTTAATGTATTTTGTGCATTTTCGTTATTTAACGAAATACAAAGGGGCGGCGACGATGCGATAAAACCTGGACCCGAAGGGGTTCATAAATGAAATAGATAATATTTCAGGTCCACCAAAGCTGATTTTTCATGGTTTTCAGTGTTTTTTAACATATCCAGAATACGAAGGGAAGCAAGGGAACATGCCATGTGCGACTTGCGATAACGACCCTAAGGGCGGACCCCATAGATGAATAGGCCATATCTAAGGACTTTTGAAGTCTGAAATAAATTGAGATGGGCGGGATTTTACAGTTGCAGTGTGTTTCTGTATTAAACAAAAAGTAGTCACTGTTCACATTTTAAAGGGATTACACAGGCCCTAAGACCCATTCCACCACATAACAGAGGTCGGGAAATAGTTGCCGAGAGATAGAGGCTAGAAAGAAATCATGGAGCATCAACAGTGCAACATGGCCAAAACAAACAAACGATCATGGAACAGACAGCGCAACTCATCCAAAACAACATAAGAGATTATAGGGCATCTCTGGCATGAGAGAACTCCCTGCCAGCGTAGCAAAATACCTGAATGTGGTTACACTTCTGTTAGAAGAAGAAATCTCTGAGCCATGCTTGCCTAGTCAGGGCATCAAACGGTTAACAAGACAGAGGGATAGATTAAGACCTCTCGAGCCTCGAAGGCTCGAGAGCATTGTAAACAGGCCTATAAATATTTGTAAGATCAAAGTAACAAAGGTTCAACTTCTGGAGACTGTTTGTACTCTGTTCCTTGCAGCGTCTCATCTTCATTCCAGTAATACAAGCTTCTTTTGTTGTTACATGTTCAATATCCATTTCTCTTCTATTCTAAGCTTGCACTTGGATAGTCTATTCATGTTTTCTTCTTTGTCTAATGCCAGATAACTGTCATCTTATCTCTGCGTTGATAAATGGGATTTGCAATTGAATAGGTTATTCACGTTTTCTTCTATGTCTAATGCTAGATAACTATCATCTTATCTCTGCATTGATAAATTAGATTTGCAAGCTTCATTTACTTCCTGTAGCTAGCCATTCATATATGTTTATGTATGCATCTGCCGATACAGTCAGTATTCTCCATCTATCCATTGAATCTATAAACCATTGAGCATTAGTGGCCTAAAGTATTGTCAAGTTGAGGGTGTTCATGCATGTCTAGAGTGAAAATAGAGTTGAAATGGTTATCTGGCTTGATCCAAACCTTCATCCATTCTAATAGTTTCGAGAACAATATTGAAGATTATATGTTACCAGGCATCTCCGAGCTACAACCTAGGAGAGCTTCCTGGAGTGATAACAGATACTACAAATATTAGGCCTATACAGCACCCAAAACTGCCCTTAAGTAATGTGTCTCCCTCTATGATTATTTTGGACTTGTAATGAAGGTAAAAAAAGCCTAGAATTGCCCTTAACCTCCACGTCGTGTCCTCCAAAATCAACATTGCCTCAGACATGTATATCAAAAGAATGGATGCACATTTGGATGAATAAATAACACTCACATCACCTTATATTTATACCAAATACAATGGCTACTCGAATTAGTGAAGAGTCATGTCTATTGGATGAATTCTCCTTAAGCCTACATGACTTGACTATCCAAAAAATTATTGACAACTTCAAAAATTCATTTCTTAAGTTCTAGAGTTCTAATTTGAGTGATCTTCAAAGCGTTGGATTCACCACGTCGTCCTATATCACGTAAAATTTTCTCATGCTCAAATTATTCATGGTTTTGGCCCAAATCACGATGGGTGAAAAACCTCAACGTTGGGTTCCAAGCTCACAAGTGACTCTTGTGGTGTTTTTCCCTCCAACCCATGAACCCTAGGACTTGGAGTACCTCCCAATCTACTCAAAAATAAACACCCCACCTATGATAAAGAGAGGTATTCAATCGTTCAGGCTTTCTGACAATGGAAGCTTACATTTTGGGGAAGGAGACGGTCATCCACACTGATCACTGACCTCTCTAGTTTATACAGACACAAGGGAAGTTTCAAAATGATCGCCATGAGAAGCAGTCTACATATCTGCAACAATTCCACTTGAAAATTAAATACAAAAATGGCAGCACCAATCATGTTGCATACTGCCTCAATTGACCCCCAGTTGCGGCACTGATCATTGTTCTCAACTCTTATGGCCATGAGACCTCTAAATGGATGAAACTATACAAAACTGATCCAAAGTTCACCTCCACATACCAGATGCTAGTATATGGCAAGCAAGTTCCTGATTTCCACCTCCAGGATGCATTATTATGCTACCTAGGCCAACTTTGTGTTCCTTCAAGCAAGCGTGCCAAGTTGATTTGGGAGACTCACTACAGTCGAGTCGCAAGACACTTTGGTGTGGAGAAAATTGTGGTTGTACTAAAAAATTACTTTTATTGGCTAAAACTCTGACAAGATGTTAGTAAATATATCAGATCATGCACTTCTTACACCATCGCCAAGCCAACCATCAAGAAGCAAGGCATGTACACTCCTTTGCCTACTCCCAACCAGCCTTGGAAATCCATCTCCATGGACTATATGTCTAGTCTCCCTTCTACCAAGCATGGTAATGAATATGTATTTGTGGTCATAGACATATTTTCTAAGATGACTATATTGGAGGTCTGTAAGAAGAGTATCAAAGTAGATGACATTGCCAAACTCTTCTTTGAACGAGTGTGGGTACATTTGGGATACCATGGACCATTATATCATATTGGGATAACAGGTTCCTAAGCACATTCTGGTCAAACCTCTGGACACTATTGGACACCAAACTCACCAAGTCGACTACATTCCATCCCCAGGTTGATGGCCAAACAGAGGTCATCAACAGGATGATAGTGCACATACTCTACATGTAAAACTCTGAGCATCCACGAACCTGGGATGAGAGCCATCCCCATGTGCAACACAGTTATAACAGAGCTATCCATAGCTCGATTGGTCATAGTGCCTTTCAAGTGGGTCTAGGATTTCAAACATTGTGTCTGATTGATGTTGTCATGCCTGAAGTGACTACATAGACATAATTCACACATGTACTATCCAAGGCTGATAAAGCAACCAAATTTATTGAACACATCCAGCACATCTTCCAGTAGGTTCACGACATCTTGGATAATTCCAATGCTAAGTACAAGTAGAGACATGATCAACATTAGGTACCACGCAAGTTTTAGGTGGGCGACAAAGTTTGGTTGCATTTTCCGAAAGAACGCCTTACTGGAGCCCATCAAAACCTCATACCACTCCAATATGGGCCTTTCACCATCACCAAGGTTGTGGGAGACAATTCTTTTGAGTTTAGCATTCTCCCATTCCTTGGCCTACACCTAGTGTTTAATGTGTACTGTCTTTGGCCATCTTTCCACCATTACTGGACAAATAAGACATTGTAGAACAATTCACACCAAACAAAGCTAAACCCCAACTGCATGAAACATGCCACAACTGATCAAATCATGGACACAGATATCAAGAAAAATCTAAAATAGAAGATCCAACTATATCGGATTGTCAAAGTTGGCCAACTCCTGCACCAAGGCAAGTTGTTCACTAGGGACCAAGTTCAACAGAAGTTTCCCCATCTCATGGAGGCACTCAACGCAATGGGAATCATTGCTTCCTAAGGGGGTAGGACTGATCCAGGTGGATATTGGTGGCCACCCACCTATTCCACGTTAACCCCCATCATTGTTTCTTTTAGCTTTTCAATTTCCTTGATTATAGCACAATTTACTATTTTTGGTAGTTTTTCGGGTCTTGAACTTCGAGAGCCTTTTTGAGGCCCTAAATGACATTTTTTTGGAAAACGGGAAAATATGTTTTATCACTTAATGTTTACAATCGAAAGTTGTATTCTTCAGATAGATCTTTCTAATGAGGTATTGTGCACGTCAAATGGAGATCGTATGCCAAAGTTACGACCCCAGAGAGTTGATGTACCAATTTACCCCAACGTGGCCCACAATTTTGGTGATTATTCTCCTAGGGTTAAGTTTTTGGATGTTTAGGGTTTTCCATTTTTTCTCAATAATAAATAAGTCTTTGAACCTCATTGTGACACAGTTCAGAGGCATGTAGCTGCCACATCTCTTCTCAGAGATAAGCTACCATCACTCGGGCTAGTTTATTTCCATTTTGTATGTAAACATATTTTAGTTCTTTGATATTAATGAAACAAAGTTTTATTTCTGCTGCATCTTTGTGTTTATTTTTATATCTATATTCTATTTCATTCATGTATAAGTCTGGATCAATTTGGTAAGCCTAGCCCTTTTGGGCCTTCCCAAGATTTGGCATAGTTATCAAGATTCGATGAATGGGAGGGAGAAGCTACCAAATTGGGAATGCTTATGGTTTGATTTGGTACAAGAGGAAATTAGGGGGAATATCAGAGATGGGACCTCATCCAAGGAAGAGGAAGAGGAATTTTCTCTAGTCAAAAAAGGAATGAAAGCCAAGTGAAAGAAGTCCCAATGTAAGGCTAAATCCAGCCAAGAGGGAAAGAAGAAAGACTTGTCCAAAATTAAATGCTTCAATTGTCATGAATTTGGGCAATATGCTACTAAGTATCCACAAAAAAAGTCTAGCAATACGGAGTTTTCAGTAGCAGCAGCAGGTGAAGCTTTGGATTCGTTGTTTGAGATAGATTTCACCCTTATCACATGCATGGCCAGCAGTGTGATGGGGAGTGTGTGGTACTTAGATTCGGGTGCCTTGTTCCACATGACTGGGTGTAGATAGTTTTCCATTGACTTGGAGGAGAAAGATCTCTAGATGAATATTGAGTTTGGGGATGACGGAAGGTATAGCGCAACCGAGAATGGTACAGTAACCTTTCAAAGGGAGTCGAACTCCCCCCTCGGGCTCAAGGATGTCATGCTCATTCCAGGCCTAAAGAAAAATCTTATCTCTGCTGAAGTTTTAGAATATCGTGGTTATGATGTGATCTTCAGCAGAGGAAATACATTCTTGAGACACATAGCCACAGAACAAGTGAAGCAGATCGAGGTTCGAGTCAAGAACATGTATGCACTTGAGATAGAAGATGCATGAACGTCCTTGAGGAGCAAGGCAGGGATTAGAGATATGGTGATTGAGAGGGAGCATGATTTACCTCTCAAAATGAAGCCTCACAAGGAGCCTCAAGAAGTTGTGGAGTGGCCACAAATGAAGAGACAGATAGGAGGTAGAGTGGAGACATCCACTTAACCAGATACCTTCGATGGAGGGAAAGTTCGAGCTAAGTGGGAAGAAGGAGCACATGCAACCATACCTCCAGGTGTGAGGTGGTGTGATGTGAAGCCCTAGTCTCAAAATTGCATAAATTTGGGCAAGGTCCATTGAGGTGTTCTCGTCATGGATCATTACCTTGCTACAGGGGACCACAATATTTAGTAGCAGGAGGATCAATGTCAGTTAGACACTAAGGAGAATAGAGGAGTGTTGAGAGCAGAGCAAGAGGCTTAGTAATAGAGTTAACAACAACACAATTTTCTCAGTAGATATTTGTAGACACAGTTGATTAAGTGTTTTTTTTATGCTTCTTAGTTGTTGATGTTGCAGTAGCAGCAACAACAGTGAGAGGTGTTGCATGTAGTACATTCCATAGGTGCATGATAGGGGTGGTTGATAATCCCTTTCTTGCTGAGAGGGAGTGTTAAAAAAGGCAGTGATAAATTCTCAATTTGATTTTGCCTAGATTAAATTGAGAAAATTCGAAATTCCACGTCAGCAGACAAATTGGATTTAACTGAGGTGACATGGCTCTTGTCACTCATTTAGTTCAGTTAGTTTGACTTAGGGGCATGAAGTTTAGTTGTATGTAGTGATTCCTAAATTTTAGGAGCCTAGGTTGAGTTAATTTTAGTTGTAATCAGTTAAACTAATTATAATTGTTAATAGAACTAGTTGGTGGCATGTTAAGTAGTGGGACATCATTCTAACTCAGAGATAATCTAGTTAACTGATCAATCAACTAATAATTAGCTCATGCATGAAAAGAATACGAGTTGCCCAGTTGTGGTGGAGTTTTCAAGGCAGTTAACTAGTTGTAAACTAGTTGAGTGTACAGGTGTTGCACGACGTTAGGTGATCAACCCTGAGGAATTACTTGAGCATTTTGGAGGAAATTCCTAATTAATAGGAGTTTATTTCCTCAAGAATTGTGCAAGCAAATAGGGGCTCAAGCAAAGGCTAACATTGACTAAGTCTGGGCCAGAGCTTCTCAGTGAGCAAAGAGACACATTATGCACTTGTAGGTTGTGCTTAGTTGAGCAAAGCAATTGTAATACATCTCTATTCATCAGATTAATGCAAGCAAGAATTGGTGTTTTTAGAAATTTATTTTCCATGGGAAAAATACTATTTTCATGTGTGAAATTTCTTATTGCATATCTTAGATTTTTGTTCTAAATTGTGAATAACTTCTGCAGAGAAGTAAAGTAGATTTTTTTCTTGTGATTTTGATTAAAACTTCATGAGCAGTTGCGAATCTACATTGTAATTTCTACAGTTGACAAAGTTGATGGGAAGCTAGATTGAGTTATCCATATCAATCGAGCTTAGAAATCTTCCATCGAACTCCGTTTCATCTCGCAGTCTGAAAAAAATGACTTGCGCAAGTCGCGACTTGGATTTTTAATAAGAAATAACACTCAATCAAGCCAAAGCGCTCAATCGATTCATAGGCCTGATTGAAAAATATATCTCGATCAAGCCATAACTCTCAATTGGGACTTTAACTTGGGTTATAAAACAGCTCGATCGAGAGTTTGTTTAAATGCTTGATCAAATTATTTTTAAGCGCCTCAACAGCTCGATTGAGCACTTAAAATTGCTCGATCGAGCGCTTAAAAATTGGATCAAGCACTTGATAATTTCTTGATCGAGCACTTAAAATTGCTCGATTAAGCATCCTTTTTTCACCAAAACATACCCTCATTTCACCAAAAAGTATAACCCAACTCCATGCTATCACCCTAACATCAAACCACCCTAAAGTCAAAAACATAAAATACAAATTGTGCCCATTATCATATTCAACATTTATAAATTCCCTAATCTTTCCTGAAAAAACTAATATTTTTAGTAAAATATACTTTTAATAAAATTCTAATTTTGGAATGTAACCAGTTAAAAAAATTACATTAACATTATAAATCTCAAATAAAACTAATGAATTATATATCTCAGATAAAACTAATGAATCAATTTACGAGGAAAAAAAAATTACATAACATTATAAATCTCAAATAAAATTAATATATCATTTTATCATAAGACAAGTGAGAGTAAAATTTGTTATCAACAAATTTGTTAGTGTTATTCATTTTGTCCCTATGCAATGTAAACTTGGGCAATTCAATTGACAAGGTCATGTTATGTAAGGTTATTCAAGTAATTAAAGTTCCATGTGTGATTTTAGAGAGTGGGGTAGTTACACAAAATTTATAATGGTGGTGATTGGAATCAACCACCTATCACACAAATATAAGCTTCAATTTCTCTAATGCTTTAGACAAAATAAACAAAATTAACCCATTATCACATAAATATGAACTTTAATTCTTTTGATATTTCAAATATAATAAAAAAAATGTCAATACTCTTTTTAATTAAAAAGACTAATAAGTTATTTAAAAATTGTATATTTTCTAATCATACAAATCAGCTAAAAATTAGATATCATTTTTGGGATTCAACTGCGTTAAGTAAGTCATTCATCTATGACCATTTCCATGATTGGTAGTCATAACTAACTAATTTCTCATGACTTTTGAATAGTCCACTTAGCACTCATTGCATCGGGTGATGCTCACAGGGGTGAAGAAGTGGGATTGAAACTAGTGAAATGAATCACATAGCGTCAATCATCACTTCCCGGGCTTGCACCCGGTAACCAGGACTTCCTAAGAGGTCACCCATCCCGAAACGCCTTCGGCTCAAGCATGTTTAACTGTGGAGTTTTCCCCACAATCAAGCCCACTTAGCTTGCTACCACATTTGCAAAACCTTAGCAAGTATTGTGCCTCATGAACCATTCAAGGAGAGTACCCTTCACTCTTTTGAATTTAAGTATTGAGGGGTTTTCGCAGTGCATATATTAGATATCATTTTTGGGATTCAACTATGTTAAGTAAGTCATTCATATATGACCATTTCCATGAGAGGTAGTCGTAACAAACCAATTTCTCGTTATTTTTTAATAGTCCACTTAGCACTCAGTGCATCAGGTGATGCTCACAGGGGTGAAGAAGTGGGATTGAAACTAGTGAAATGAATCACATAGCATCAATCATCACGTCTGGGGCTTGCACCCAGTAACTAGGACTTCATGGGAGGTCACCCATCCCACAACGCCTTTGGCTCAAGCGCGCTTAACTGTGAATTTTTCCCCACAATCAAGCCCACTTAGTTTGCTACCCCATTTGCAAAACCTTAGTAAGTATTGTGCCTCATGAACCATTCAAGTAAAGTTCCCTTCACTATTTTGAATTTACGTATTGAGGGGTTTTTGCAGTGCATATATTGGATATCATTTTTGGGATTCAACTACATTAAGTCATTCATCTATGACCATTTCCATGAGAGGTAGTCGTAACTGACTAATTTCTCATGATTTTTGAATAGTCCACTTAGCACTCATTGCATCAGGTGATAATCACAGTTAAGCACGTGATTGTGGGGAAAACTCCACAGTTAAGCGCGCTTGAGCCAGAGGCATTCTGGGATGGATGACCTCCCGGGAAGCCTTGGTTACCCGGTGCAAACCCCGAAAGTGATGATTGATGTTATGTGATTCATTTCACTAGTTTCAATCCCACTTCTTCACCCCTGTGAACATCACCTGATGCAATGAGTGTTAAGTGGACTATTCAAAAATATGAGAAATTAGTCATTTACGACTACCTCTCATGGAAATGGTCATAGATGAATGACTTACTTAACCCAGTTGAATCCCAAAAATGATATCTAATATATGCACCGTGAAAACCCCTCAATACTTAAATTCAAAAGAGTGAAGGGAACTCTACTTGAATGGTTCATGAGGCACAATACTTGCTAATGTTTTGCAAATGGGGCAACAAGCTAAGTCAGCTTGATTGTGGGGAAAACTCCACAGTTAAGCATGCTTGAGCCAGAGGCGTTCTGGGATGGGTGACCTCCTAAGAAGTCCTGGTTACCGAGTGCAAGCCCGAGAAGTGATGATTGACGCTATGTGATTCATTTCACTAGTTTCAATCCCACTTCTTCACTCGTGTGAGCATCATCCGATGCAATGAGTGCTAAGTGGACTATTCAAAAATCATGAGAAATTAGTGAGTTATGACTACCTCTCATGGAAATGGTCATAGATGAATGACTTACTTAACACAGTTGAATCCCAAAAATGATATCTAATATATGCACCGTGAAAACCCCTCAATACTTAAATTCAAAAGAGTGAAGGGAACTCTACTTGAATGGTTCATGAGGCACAATATTTGCTAAAGTTTTGCAAATGGGGTAGCAAGCTAAGTGGGCTTGATTGTGGGGAAAACTCCATAGTTAAGCGCACTTGAGCCAGAGGCGTTCTGGAATAGGTGACCTCTCGAGAAGTCCTGGTTACCGGGTACAAGCCCCGTCCCAAGAAGTCCTGGTTACCAGGTTCAAGCCCCGAAAGTGATGATTGACGCTATGTGATTCATTTCACTAGTTTCAATACCACTTCTTCACCCTGTGAGCATCACCGAATGCAATGAGTGCTAATTGGATTATTCAAAAATCATGAAAAATTAGTCACTTACGACTACCTCTCGTGGAAATGGTCATAGATGAATGACTTACTTAACGTAATCGAATCCCAAAAATGATATCTAATATATGCACTGCGAAAACCCCTCAATACTTAAATTCAAAAGAGTGAAGGGAACTCTAGTTGAATGGTTCATGAGGCACAATACTTGCTAAGGTTTTGCAAATGGGGTAGCAAACCAAGTGGTCTTGATTGTGGGGGAAAACTCCACAGTTAAGCGCGCTTGAGCCAGAGGCGTTCTGGGATGGGTGACCTCCTGGGAAGTCCTGGTTACCAGGTGCAAGCCCCATAAGTGATGATTGACGCTATGTGATTCATTTCACTAGTTTCAATCCCACTTCTTCACCCCCGTGAGCATACCGGGTGCAAGCCCCATAAGTGATGATTGATGCTATGTGATTAGTTTCCCCAGTTTCAATAGACTATTCAAAAATCATGAGAAATTAGTCAGATACGACTACCTCTCATGGAAATGGTCATAGACTCTCATGGAAATAAATGGTCATAGATGAATGACTTACTTAAAGTAGTTGAATCCCAAAAACATGGAAATGGAAATGGTCATAGACTCTCATGGAAATAAATGGTCATAGATGAATGAATTACTTAAAGCAGTTGAATCCCAAAAATGATATCTAATACATGCACTGGGAAAACCCCTCAATACTTAGCCCCATAAGTGATGATTGACACTATGTGATTCATTTCACTAGTTTCAATCAACTATTCAAAAATCATGAGAAATTAGTCAGTGACGACTATCTCTTATGGAAATGGTCATAGACTCTCATGGAAATAAATGGTCATAGATGAATGACTTACTTAAAGTAATTGAATCCCAAAAACATGGAAATGGAAATGGTCATAGACTCTCATGGAAATAAATGGTCGTAGATGAATGAATTACTTAAAGCAATTGAATCCCAAAAATGATATCTAATACATGCACTGTGAAAACCCCTCAATACTTAGCTAAAAATTATTAAACAAAAAATCTCAAATATCAATACATAAAAACATCTCTCATAGAAATGATCATAGACTCTCATGAAAATAAATGGTCATAGATGAATGACTTACTTAAAACAGTGGAATCCTAAAAATAATATCTAATACATGCACTGCGAAAACACTTCAATGCTTACATCAAAGAAAAAACAAACAAACAAACTCACATATCAATACAGAATACATAAAAACATTTAACAAACCAAAAATTTCTAACCATTTATTAACAACCATAAAAACATTTAGCAAACAAAAAATTTCTAGCCATTTATTAACAACCAAGATAAATATGTGAGAGCGCATTACAAAACTTTCCTTTTTAAAAAAAGAATATTGATTTTTTTCTACAATTCATTATCGCCATGATTTTCCACAAAAACGTTAGGTGTACCTTCGAATTTAGATATATGCATGACTTTGCTATTTAGACACTCTACATGATAAGTTTTTTTTTTCCTTTGACTGGCCATCTATGTGATTGAAATATGTAGAGTCTCATAACAAAAAAAAATATCTAAAATCTCTTAACAAAATAATACTAAAAAAATAACAAACCCCTTGAAATTAGTGATAGGGTTAGTTTGAAATGTAAAAATTTAATTTATCTCACAACTATAAAGAGATAAGGTTAGTGTGAAATGTAAAAAGTTTAATTTATCCCATAATTAAAATAAGAAATTACAAAGTTAAACAAGTCTTTGTGCTTGCTAATAATGGCAATTAGCTTAAGAGGAAAATGTATATTTACATAGATTTTAAGTAGCAATTATAAATATGCAATAACATAAAATAGATTAAAAATATAAAACAGATACTCAATTCAACAAAACATTAAATTAACCTTCAAACACAATATCACAACTTATAATTAGGTAATCTTCTATACAACATCAAAACCTTGAAATGTAGAGGAAACAGAATTAATCATCTATACAACAACCTCAATGTAAACATTCAAATGTGAGCCAAACATAATTCCAAATTATTATTTTTCATCAAATTAGTTATAAGTAAGTAAACACAACAATATTGTTTAATAAGTTGTTATCGCTGAATAAATTTGAATAGACAAATAATTAATTTATATAATAAATTTGATAAATTTGAGCTAATCATATTTAAATAGAAAAACACTATTAACAAAAACTAGGGGAAAAACATCCAATTAGTAAATTGATTATTTAAATGAACTTATAAACCAAAAACACTGTTAACAAAAACTAGGGAAAAAACATCCAATTAGTAAATTGATTATTTAAATTAACTTATAAACCACAAACCACTAGCAAATTTAAAAAACTTAACAAATTAAATTAAAGTATTATATAAAAATTCTTAAAACCCCAAATCATTACATAGAAAATAGTGAAAAGTTTTTAATTGTAAAAGAAAATTTGAATCAAAACCTATAATTTAATTCTACTAACATTAAAAAAAAATAGTGAAAAGTTTCTCATTGCAAAAGAAAATTGTAATCCAGACCTATAATTTAATTTTACAAAAACTAAACAAACCACCAGAAAATTTAAAATCTTAAAAAATTTAAATTAAAGTATAATATAAAAAAATCTTAAAACCCCAAATCATTATATAGAAAATAGTGAAAAATTAAAATTAAAATATAATATAAAAAAATCTTAAAACCCCAAATCATTACATAGAAAATAGTGAAAAATTTTCAATTGCAAAAGAAAGTTTAAATCAAAACCTATAATTTAATTCTATATGTGAGATCCCAAATCATTATATAGAAAATAGTGAAGAGTTTTTAATTGCAAAAGAAAATTGGAATCCAAACCTATAATTTAATTTTATAAAGATTAAACATAAAAAATATTAAATCAAAACCTATAATTTAATTTTAGATGTGAGATCCCTAATCATTATATAGAAAATAGTGAAAAGTTTCTAATTGCAAAAGAAAATTAGAATCCAAACCTATAATTTAATTTTACAAAAATTAAACATGTGAAAGTTTCCAATTGCAAAAAAAAAGTTTGAATCAAAACCCATAATTTAATTTTACAAAGATTAAACATGTGAAAGTTTCCAAGAAAATTTCAATCAAAACTCATAATTTAATTCTCCATATGAGATCCCAAATCATTATATAGAAAATAGTGAAAATAATTTAATTTTACACAGATTAAACATGTAATGCGATGATTTATTATAAAAAAAAATTATTAAGTTAATTATATCAGCTTAAACTTTTTTCCACAACTGAGAAAACCTTAGGAAAATTGTTTAAGTTGACACCCCTCCATGTGCAGATTTCGAAGCTTTGCAAGGCCACGAAGCTTTGCGGTAATATTCCTTAATGCACGACAAAAATGCAAGTTCAGTGATGTTAGTGATGTCGGCATTGCTCCAGCCTCCACTAGATTCTGACAATATGTGAAATCGAGCCGCTAAAGAACATACAGATTGGGAACTGTCTGTAAAATGTAGCTTGTTAAAGAAAAACATGCTGCTCAAAAATACCCGATTTTCACCCTGTGATTTGCCGCCTCAGCCAACGCCCGTATTGTCTCCATAGATTTATCTATCTCCAGCTCCTTCAGTGATATCAACGTTTCCAGACCTGGCAGCTCCTCTATTGATCCACAACCAGAAATCTCCAGCCATTCCAACTGTTCAAGGCCACTAAGACCCGTTATTCTCTTTAATGCACCACAATTCCTCAAGTACAGCGACTTCAGTGATGTCGGCAATGCTCCAACCTCCACTAGATTCTTACAACCCCTGAGATCGAGATGCTGAAGGACTGGGCAAACACCTTCACCAAATGATATTTCAGTTATTCTCGTCCCCGCCAGGTCTAAGCGGTTGAGTCTAGGCATACAGTTGTGAATAGAAGAGTCCGACAATCTGCGGGCTCCTTGAACCTCTTCTTCAAGATTGTTCAACTCCCACACACCCAGAATTGACAGCTCCTCTACTTCTCTACAGAAGCCCATGTCCAGAACTCGAAGCTCTTTAAGGTCACGAAGCCCCGTAATATTCCTTAATGCACCACAAAGCCTCAGATCCAGTGATGTTAGTGATGTAGGCAATGCTCCAACCTTCACTAGATTCTTACAGTCCACGAGATGGAGCCGTTCAAGGGCTGGGCAAACACCTCCACCAAACGAGATTTCAGTTATTCTTGTCCACGACAGGTCCAAGGATTTAAGTCGAAGCATGCAATTGTCCAACAATCTACGGCCTCCAGCTTGAACCAGGTCCACACTGGCAAATGGCACTTCACTAATCGGAGAATGACGTAATGAAAAGAATGTCAACTGTTTCAACTGGCCAGCGAAGTCGAGAAAATTATCCAATTTCCCGACGCAAAGTCTCAATTCCTTCAAGTTCTTTAGCTTACCGAATGAATGCGGCAAGGTTTCCAACACAGTGCCAGAGAAAGACAGAATTTCCAAGTTGCCCAGGTTTCCAATGGTACTCGGCAATTCTTTTAAATTGGAACCATCCAAAATTAGTTCTTTGAGGTACTGCTGATGTGTGACTTGGTGGGGCAATTCTTCAAGTTTGTGACAATAACTAAAATTCAACCGTATGAGCGTGCCGATATTCCCAAATATTTCGCCAGAGAGAGTCAAGGCGTGGCAGTCACTCAAATCGAGATATTTGAGTCGAATTAAGTTCATGAAGGACTCTGGCAGCGTTTTCAAGCTCGTGCACCCCGACAGGTTCATATGTTGGAGCTCCCTTAAATCTCCAAGGGAAGGCGGCAACATTTGCAAACCCTTGCACCCAGACAGGTTCATATGTTGGAGCTCCCTTAAATCTCCAAGGGAAGGCGGCAACATTTGCAAACCCTCGCACCCAGACAGGTTCATATGTTGGAGCTGAGTTAAATTACGAAGGGAAGACGGCAGCATTTGCAAATACTCGCTGTCAGACAGGTCAAGATGCAGGAGGCTTTTCAAGTTCCCAAAAGACTCTGGCAACTGGTTCATGCTTCGGTTTCGGGCCCTGAGTTTTAAGTATTTCAATGAGCGAAGATAAAAGAATCCCTCGGGCAATGTTCCTTGGAAGTCGTGCAGTTCAATTTTTTCCAGGTACTTCAACGACCCTATTGACTTTGGTAGCTGCCAAAGTTGCACACTAATATTCAACTCCCTCAACTGAAGAGGAAGTTGTGCCTGCAATAAACGTTGAAATTAAAATGATTATTTAAACAGTAAACTGCTACTAAAAATTTATATAGCTAATAAAAACTGATAAAAATAATTAAAAAAAATTCTTATATACATCTCAAACTACCAAGATTTTTAAAATCATTATATGATTTAAATATTTATATTCAACTCCCTCAACTGAAACTAAACCTTGAAATTAAAATGGTTATTTAAATTGCTACTAAAAATTTATATACCTACTAAAAATTATAAAAATAATTAAAAAAAAAAAAGCCTATATATATCTCAAATTACCAAAATTTCTAAAATCATTATTAGCCACTAGATATGAGCTTTACGAAAGTTCACTGTAACTACTTTAAATTTGTAATAAGGTCAACGAACAATATATCAAGGAGAACTGTCTTTATATTAATCTTTTTCCTCATATTTCTTGTTAATGATGACTATTTTAAACACAAAAGGCATTCCATTTTCAATAGGTTTTGCAAACTTTTATCGCTGTGTTGAAAACCACAATAAAATAATTTGATTTTCTAATCATATTAAATTCATATTTGAGATTAAGAAGGGGATTGAATATGAATTTATTTAAACATTTAGTACTCAATCCAATTCACAATTATGTGATTGTTTTCACAATGGTTGAGTTTGGGATGGAATATGAATTTATTTAAACATTTAGTACTCAATCCAATTCACAATTATGTGATTGTTTTCACAATGGTTGAGTTTGGGATGAAAGAAGCACTGAACTTCAAAACCCACATACAATATGTAAAAGCTGAGATGATCTTAAGAAAGAACAAGAAAAATAACCACAAGGATCATTGTATTTTCTGTTTTCTTGACATGAAGGGTGTTTTTTGTAATTTTACCATTGAAAATCTAATATCTAAATCACTAGAAATCCAAAATGAAACCCATCATACAAAACCCATGTTTTGAGCTGCAACTTGTACAAAAAATTTAGATTCAATGCATTCCCCATGTTAAACCCATGTTTTGAGCTGCAACTTGTACAAAAAATTTAGATTCAATGCATTCCAAAAAAGATGAATGAGAAAAATAATCATATTGTTCAATCATCAATGTCCATGATTGTCAAAATTGAAGCTTTGTGCTTGGATTATCCATAAAACCTTCCCAAAGCATCTCTGAAATCTGCCCAGAAAACCCTTGAAATCTATCAAAAACATCCCCAAATCCCCCCAAATCCCCAATGGAATCCCCAACAGTTTGGGGGTGTTTCTAAGGGTCCAAAAGTCAAAAGTCCCTGAACTCGGGGACACAGGTACATGAGTATTTTTTTAGGACACAGATCCCATGCAACATAGACAAATTATAAAGCAATAAAAAAATAATTTAATAAAAAAAAAAAATGTGATTTATTTAATTAGAAAAAAACAAGATTGAATTAAAATGAAAAATAAAAATAAAAGATAATTTAATAACAAAAATAAGCAATCAATTTATTTAAAAAAGAATTTAATAATAAAAATAAAAATGTGATTTATTTAATTAGAATAAAACAAGATTGAATTAAAATGAAAAATAAAAATAAAAAAATATTTTAATAAGAAACACAAGTCAATAATTTATTTAATTAAATTAAATATTTATAGACATGACCTTTATCACAAAAGCAAACCAGATATAAAAATATTTTTTTAAATAAAATGAAAAATCTTAAAAACATAAATAAGTTGAGAAGAGGGTATCAATTCGCCTTATGCATTTCTATTTGTCCTCTGTTTTCGCTCATTACAGTGGTCCACCCTCCCTGATAGATGCTTACGAGATACGATTAGCTGCTAGTTGTGGATGATCATCATTGGTCTCCTGTTGTACGTGTCGCAGATAGTTCAAAACTTTTGTAATTAAAAAATATAAAAAACAGGTTGTTTTCTCAAAGGGGAAAGATATTATCATTCTTGTAAAAAAAACATGATCATGATTAATGTAAAGGTCCAGATTTGGAGAATTACAAAAACATTTTAGTTTGGAATAAAGGAAAGGAAATACTCAAAAGACATGGGAATCATATTTTTTCCTCGAATTGTAAAAGTGGAAAAAGAAGACTCAAACAAACAATACATTTGGTTGGAACTGTAAAAATTGAAAAAGAAGACCCAAACAAACAACACATTTGGCTATAAATAATAGAAGAGGTTACTTTTAGGATGTTTGCTTGTTATTTTTCAAAAAAAAAAACCATTTTCCCTGGTTGAGAGGAGATATCTCTTTATTTAGTTTTTTTGGATGAATAATGTTAATGGGTGACTTTAATGCAAAAACAACTAACAACCAATCTCTCTAGTTGAGCAATGAAAATAGAGAAGAAAACAATACCTTATGGTTGGAAGAGGGTGAAGGTCAATCATGAGAAAGAGATTCACAGGATGGAAATGGGGGCGTGGCACTCTTTCCAACAGAATTACTGGGACTCTGTAGTTTGGTTGGCACGGTTATTTGCAATGGAATGAAAGGGTGGCCCAACAGAATTACTGGGATGTAATGTCTCCACGCAGGAAATTTTCTTTTAATTAACTTTACCTTTATGTAATCTCCCCTACCCAAGGATAACTAAGAGATTGGCTTTACTCACTCCACGTGTCCTATGGCTTAAGAGCTGATGTACTGTTATATCTTGGTTTATATAAAGTCTCATGCATGTAATCCACGCGACATTTAGTTAATGAACCATTTATGATTTTTCTTTCGCTATTATGTGATACACCTTATCTGATTTCTCAAGCTAATTAATTTTTGTCCGGTCCCGTGTTGTACGTGGCCGGCAGGCTTGTCCATTCCACTGCCTTGCATGGTAAATCCCACTGCCTCGATGGTGGGGATCGCATCACTCAATCCAACGGTGAAGGGGCAATATGTTTTTCACGGCCTGCCAAGCTACACTGCCAGCGCTTTCGGAGTTGGCTCATTTGTTTCGCTGTTGCTTTCTCTCCGAGGTTCCGTTCGGCTCCGCCTGTGCACTCAGAACCGAGAACCGGCTTACAGATCCTGCCCGGACACTAGTGGATCGATCATCAATGCCCCAGGTAACGACGCACAGAGGTATGGTCGCCTTACACCACTTAAACTTTGCGTTCCTTTGTTTCATGGCTCAAGAATGGCTCTCGATGACACTGGGCTTACACTCGCAGGTAGACTTGTTATGGAAGCAGCCTGCAACCTTGAGACGGTGCTACACACATACTGGTTGGCCGTAGCGGGTAAGTTCCTCAACAAGGAAACCGAGCTTAAATTTCCCTGAATGGTTGCTGTTGTAGGCAGCATAGCTTGTTCTGAGGTTTAATTTTTGTTATATGTTTGCGTATGCATAGGCATGGATGGCTACCTTTACTTGGCGGCCTTGCCATGACTAAAGAGTAACCCCATCTCTGCCCAGAACGGAACTCCAGGTATGGAAACTCTCCGGTTGTGGCTCTGCATGCTACTCCAGAGATCTTTTGTTCTGCCTCGAAGGCTCTGAGACTTTTATAACTTATTGAGCAAGGGATTTGGAGGGTAATCTGCCCTACCCAAGCTCCAGTTTGTACTGTAACATCTTATGTAAATTAATCACTAGATTTTGGGGTCGACTACAGTTCTCTGTCCGTCCCTATGTTTGTATATACAGTTTTCTGTGCAATACATGAGTTGTTTAGTTCTACAGGACCGCAATTTTATGAGAAAGATGTATTATTTTTGTTAGCAGAGTTATCCTATTGTTTTTAACCTGACAGGGGAATTCCGCTCCACGGCCTCTTTGTACAGGAACTTTCAATCTCTTTAATCTATGATCTTCAAGTTTTCCGCACAGCTTATCTTCAAGTTTTGCTCTCTTTTAATGAGATGATTGTACGCACAGCTTTATGGCGTTAAATATTCATTCTATGTTTTGGTTTGCATGTAATCTTGTTTTTCTTTCCTCCTTTGTACTGGCCTGAGTCAAGCTCTTCCCCACGTCCTGTAATCCTTCCTATTCTTTTCCGAGGCTACGTGGTTCCGTGCTCAGCATGATGTGACGAGGCTAGGACGGTGAGTTTGTAACCCCACCCAAACTTACGGCTCCTCCTCTCTCAATTGCCAGCTTCCTAGGGTCTTCCCTCTGCTGGTCTTGGTGTAAGGGCGGTCTCCTGCCGCCACACTACTAACTTAGCTCATCATTACAGTATTTACCAACACTGTCACGGAAGCCTGTAGGGGTTTCCTAGTTTCTCCTTCTTTAAATAAAGGGAGTTCTTGGTTTATAAATAACAGCATCTTCGTAGCTTAGCATGAGGATTATCTCACTTTGAATACTTATGACAATCACAGAAATCATGATTTCAACCTAACAATTTGATACTACTTGGAAAATACCGGCGCGGCACTCACTCTATTTCAGGCTAGTCTATGTTGCATCATATTACCCTTATACAACTGCTTAGGGTTCCCTTGAACATTTGTTATAGTTTTCACTGTCAGCCTGAGGAAATTTCCTTCTTATCTTGTATTCAGGTTCTAAACTTTTGGTTATCTTATAGGATGAATTCCTTTACAGCAAAACTATTTTTTTTGGTTTGCCCTACTACATACAGTCGACACTCCAGTCTACCAGTTTGATTACATCTCGAGTCTGAGAAATAGTTTTATTCCACAGATGTGGTTACGCTATAGGGTATGGGTCTTTTCTTTACTCACTGCCCTCTGTCGTTAATAATTTTTTTAAAAGAAATTAAATAAACTTCTCATCACCCTATCGTGTACTCTTACACTCAATTCTAAAACACTGCCACATACAAGAATTAACTACTCTTTTTCTTGAATTAAGGCAGAACCTCATACCTGTGTTGTCCTCCGCAACTGCACTTCCGCTTCTTGCTTTCTTGATATGGTCAACCTGCTTCATTGTAGCTAGTCCTCTGCCCAACCATGAGACTGTCTTCCAAGACCAGTCTCCCTCCTAGCTTACTCAAAGACAACTGTCTTTGCTAGTTGCAGCGCTCTGCGCTCTTACCATATGATCCTCATCAAACTTGGTAAGCTATCCCTTTTGCCCACTGCCTGTCCTCTACAGCACAGTGCCTTCCTTTTTCCCCCTTCTCCCTTTTCCTGGAATCCATTTCACGGTTAGGGAGGGGAAAGGTGGTTAGGGTTTGCAACCGTTTCTTTATTACTTTTCTTTAAATGTCTTAGCTCCTTAGGAGTTACATATCATCCCTTTTACTGAGAAATTATTCCACAATTCCTTTTTTGAAATAAAATAAATATTAATTAATTAATTCATGCAACAAATAATAATCATCATTCTTTCATTTATGTCCTTCTTTTAACCGAGGTAAATAAAAATATTTACAATAGTCTGGGGATATGACATCTCCCCCCCTGAGATCTGTTTCATAAATTCTTCGTCCTCCCAAATGGCCTCATTAGGCCCGAAGTGCTGCCACTGCACCTTAACTTGGGTAATATCCCGCTTCCGTAGCGTGACTTCTCTCTGGTCGAGGATGCTCAGTGGTTCGACCCGGATTTCTCCTTCTGGTTCTACCTGCAACATGAAACACCCTAAGTTAGTTTTTCTTTTAAGAGAAAACATTTAGATTGATCTTTAGGAGATAATTCTCACTTGTATCTCCTGCCAATTAATTACATGTTTAGGATCATAAACATAATTTTTTAACACGGAGATATGAAAGACATTGTGAACTCGTATGTGACTAGGCAGAGCGAGCTGGTACGCCACAGGTCCAATTCTTGCTAAGATTTGAAATGGTCCACAATATCGAGGTGCCAACTTAGAGCACCCGCTCCACTGTAGTGTGCTCTTTTTTGCTCGAATTCTCACATACACATGGTCACCGACCTGATATTCCTTAAACCTCCTTTTCTAGTCAGCGAAGTTCTTTTGCCTATCCTGAGCTGCCTTCAAATTAGAGCGCACCTTTTTCACCAGTTCCTCCATTTCCTTAAGCATTTCAGGGCCTAATCTCAATCTGTCTTCTGGTCCACTCCAGCTTGAGGGGGTGCGACACTTTCGCCCATACAATACTTCAAAAGGGCTCATCCGCAATGATGTGTGGTAGCCATTATTGTATGCGAACTCAACCAAATGAAGATAGTCTTCCCACTTGTTTGGTTGCTGCATCACAAAAGCCCTCAACATATCTTCCACCACTTGATTCACCCGTCAGTTTGTCCGTCGGTTTGAGGGTGATAAGCCATGCTGAAGTTCAGCTGAGTTCCCAATTCTTCAAACAATGTCCTCCAAAAGACCGATGTAAATTTTACATCACGGTCTGAAATTATTGTCTTGGGTAACCCATGCAGCTTAAATATATTTTGCATGAATACATGAGTGATCTGCACAGCTCTGTACGTAGATTGCACTGGTATAAAATGTGCTGACTTGCTTAGTTTGTCCACCACAACCATGATGGAGTCATTGTTCTTCTTTGATTTTGGCAAACCTGTTATAAAATCCATAGTGATGGTTTCCCACTTCCATTCTGGAATGGGTATTGGTTGTAACAAACCCGCAGGATGTTGGTGTTCTACTTTAATTTGTTGACATTCTAAACATCGAGCCAAGTATCCAGCCACATCTTTCTTCATTCCCGGCCAATAATATCCTTTCTGGAGTGCGGTGACCATCTTTTGATATCCTGGGTGTCCGGCATAATGACTCCTATGATACTCATCCAATATCAGGTTTTTAATGCTGTTTTGATTGGGTACGTACAACCTACCCTTATAGTACAACTTTCCAGCAGCATCTAAAGCATAATCCGGCTGTTTTTCTTTGCTGTTCGGTAGCTGCACTTGTTGTTTTATTTGTTGATAAACAACATCTTGTTCGGCTACCTTTTGGATCATCTCCCCGAAGGGGCTTTTCCCTTCACTACAAGAAATCTCATATAAGCATTGCAACTTCCGACTCAATGCATCAGCCACCCGATTCTCCTTCCCCTTTAAATGTTTAATCTCAAAATCAAAACTACTCAGAAAATCCACCCACCGTGCTTGTCTCGCATTTAGAGTGGGCTGATTGAAATAATTGGTCAGACTGTGGTGGTCTGTTAATAACAGGAATTTTTTCCCCATGAGGTAATGTCGCCACATTTTCAGGGCATGAATCACAGCAGCCAGCTCTAGATCGTAAGCAGAATATTTCTGCTCATGCTCTTTTAACTTTCTTGATTCATACGCTATCACCTTTCCTTCCTGCATTAACACACCTCCTACCCCTTCCTTACTTGCGTTAGTACACACCACATACTCCTTACTGGGGTCGTCTATGCTTAGAATAGGCGCCGTGGTGAGTAGGTACTTAAGTTGTTCGAAACTTTTTTGACATTCAGGAGTCCACCCAAAGGTTCTCCCTTTTTTCTGCAAGGATGTGATTGGATAAGCAACTCTTGAGAATCCCTCTACAAACTGTCGGTAATAACCTGCCAGCCCCATGAAAGATCGGATATCCGCCACATCTTTGGGTACTGGCCATTCCATAATAGTCCTTATCTTTTCAGGATCCACAGCAATCCCCTCTTTAGTGATGATGTCGCCTAAATACTTTATATTCTCCTTAAAGAATTCACATTTACTGAACTTAGCAAACAATTGGTGTTTTCATAGGGTTTGCAATACTAACCTGAGGTGCTCCTAATGCTCCTCTTTAGTCCGAGAGTAAATCAATATATCGTCAATAAAGATCAGCACAAACTTATCCAAATACCGATGAAACACACTATTCATCAAACACATGAAGGTGGCGGGAGCGTTAGTCAACCTGAAGGGTAACACCACAAAATCATAGTGGCCATACCGAGTTCTAAAAGTTGTCTTAGCTATGTCTTCTTCTTTAAACCGGATTTGGTGATACCCTGATCACAAATCAATCTTTGAGAAAATTGTTTCTCCTTTCACCTGGTCGAACAGTTCATCGATTCGGGGCAGAGGGTACTTGTTTTTTATTGTCAATTTGTTTAACTGACGATAGTCCATACACATGCGGAGAGTCCCGTCTTTTTTCTTAACGAACAATACCGGGGCTCCCCAAGGGGACACACTGGGGCGAATGTATTTTTTGTCCAACAGCTCCTGTAATTGCATCTTCAGCTCTGTTAATTCTGGTACACTCATTCTGTAGGGTGCTCGAGAAACTGGGGCTGCCCCTGGCACCAGTTCTATGGTAAAATCTATGTCCCTTTTGGGTGGCAATCCAGGTATCTCTTCCGGAAATACATCAGCAAATTCCTGTATCACATGAATATTCTCCAATGTGGTTATTTTGTCTTTCGAGTTGGCGTACCCCACTTAGATGGCATAAATTTGACACCCCTTCCTGATGCATTTTGCTAACTGTGAGGCAGTTATGGGCCGAATCTACACTGGCTGCTTAATCCCCTGCACCTCTTGCTCTATTCCCAGCTCATCCTTATAACTGATAGTCTTGGTCTTACAATTAATTATGGACCAGTGTTTTTCTAGCCAGTCCATACCAATCAGTATATCATACGAGCCAAGGGGGAGCACATTTAAATCTGCTGTCATGGGTTGTCCTGCTATTTCTATTGGGCAGTTTTTAACCTTAGACATTACCTGCCTTTTTGCCCCTGTTGCCAACTGAACTAGCCAAGGGGTCTTAAACTTAACAGGCTGTAACTTACAATGTTCCACAATTCTAGGACTAATGTAACTTAACGTTGCACCAGGGTCAATTAAAACAGTTACAGCAAGGTCTAAGAGTTTACCTTCAAATTCCACCATGGTCGGCTGGTACTTCACCTGGCGATCTTCCAAAGCAGCATTAATCTTTGGCAGAGTTCATCCTACATCGCCAACTGTAGAGGCTTCATAAACCTGAGAGACCTGTTCAGCTCCTTTTCGCTGGGGGCAGTTTTTCACATAATGGGGCCCACCATAGCCCCAACATTGCACTGGGGGCCTTGTTGTCCCTTCATTGTCTATTTTCCCGGTTCGATCATTGGTTCTGGACTCACTGGGGGGCTGTAATCGAAGCGAATTTTTTTGTGAGTTTCTGCTGATTTGCCCTTGGCGAGTCCTTTGCTAACTCCATCGCGATTACCCTTGGTGCTTCCAACCAATTTGCTGCCTTTCTTATCGACCCACTTCTTACCAGGACATCTCCTTTCTGTTTGCTTTGTTGATAACAAATTCGAGCCTTGTGGATAGCCTTGTCCATCGTCTTTGGGTTGTCAAATTCAATCATTTCCCTCATACTCATCGGTAAGCTGCTAACAAACCTCTGTACTTTAGCTTTTTCTTCCCGTATATAGGGCACATAACGGAGTAGGGAGGTAAAGCGAGTAATAAATTCGTCCATAGTCTGCTGCCCCAACCACAGGTCATGGAATTCTCTTGCCTTCTCATCGTAGAAGCACTCGGTCAGGTAAAATATCTTTGAAATTTCTCCCAGGTGATATTTTGTTCGCTTACCCCTTTTACCATCTTAACCTCCTCCCACCACAAAGTGGCCTTTCCCTGTAATTGCAAAATGGCCAACCGTGCCTTGAGGTTGTGGTCGTACTCATACAGCTGGAAGTATTTGTTCATATTGATCAACTAGGCCTCCGTTGCTTCCTCATGTTCTCCGTCAAAGTATGGTGGCCTGATTTTACGGAATTCCCCTTGCAACTCTATCCGTTGCCTTTTGGATGTCTGCTGTTCGGAGGCATTATCCGAGTGTTCCTCCTCCCTTCCTTCTGATTCTTCGGGCTCTGTGTGAGGATTCCGTTCTCCTGACATTCTTTGCTACTCAGCACTGGGATTCGATGACTATTGATTCTGCCTGTCGGATAAGCTTTTGATGATCCTCTCCTGCTCCATAGTTAACCTTGCATTATCTTCCTGTAACCGGGCCATCTCATTTTTCAGTTCTTGTATTGTTTCCAAAATCACCATATTGGTATTGTGTGCTTCCTCACCCAGCTGAACCCATAACTCGAGATTGTTTCCAGAACCCGTTGCAGGCCCTTGCCCCGCCCCAAACCTATGGGACACACTATCTGTTCTCCTCATGTTGTCAGTCCTCTGTTGTTCCTGTTCTTACCACAAACCAATGTCAGTGAAAGGGTTATCACATTATCTGTTTGCTTATGCACACATTAGGAACGAAATAAGTTGTAAATACAACGTGTGTTTTTTTTTTTTGTCCTTCAGTGCCCAAAGGTCACAGTTTTTGTCCCTAGGCTCTGATACCACTTGTAACGTCTCCACGCAGGAATTTTTTTTAATTAACTTTACCTTTATGTAATCTCCCCTACCCAAGGATAACTAAGAGATTGGCTTTACTCACTCCACGTGTCCTATGGCTTAAGAGCTGATGTACTGTTATATCTTGGTTTATATAAAGTCTCATGCGTGTAATCCACGCGGCATTCGGTTAATGAACTATTTATGGTTTTTCTTTCGCTATCATGTGATACACCTTATCCAATTTATCAAGTTAATTAATTTCTGTCTGGTCTCGTGCTGTACGTGGCCGGCAGGCTTGTCCATTCCACTGCCTTGCATGGTAAATCCCGCTGCCTCGATGATGGGGATCGCATCACTCAATCCAATGGTGAAGGGGCAATATGTTTTTCGTGGCCTGCCAAGCTATACTGCCGGCGCTTTCGAAGTTGGCTCATTTGTTTCGCTGTTGCTTTCTCTCTAAGGTTCCATTCAGCTCTGCCTGTGCGCTTAGAACCGAGAACCAGCTTACAGATCCTGCCCGGACACTAGTGGATCGATCATCAATACCCCAGGTAATGACGCACAAAGGTATGGTCGCCTTACACCGCTTAAACTTTGCGTTCCTTTGTTTCATGGCTCAAGAATGGCTCTCGATGACACCGGGCTTACACTCGCAGGTAGACTTGTTATGGAAGCAGCCTGCAACCTTGAGACGGTGCTACACACATACTGGTTGGCCGTAGCGGGTAAGTTCCTCAACAAGGAAACCGAGCTTAAATTTCCCTGAATGGTTGCTGTTGTAGGCAGCATAGCTTGTTCTCATGTTTAATTTTTGTTATATGTTTGCGTATGCATAGGCATGGATGGCTACTTGGCGGCCTTGCCAGGACTAAAGAGTAACCCCATCTTTGCCCAGAACGGAACTCCAGGTATGGAAACTCTCGGACTGTGGCTCTGCATGCTACTCCAAAGATCTTTTGTTCTGCCTCGAAGGCTTTGAGTCTTTTATAACTTTTTAAGCAAGGGATTTGGAGGGTAATCTGCCCTACCCGAGCTCCAGTTTGTACTGTAGCTTCTTATGTAAATTAATCACTAGATTTTGGGGTCGACTACAGTTCTCTCTCCGCCCCTATGTTTGTATATACAGTTTTCTGCGCAATACATGAGTTGTTTAGTTCTACAGGACCGCAATTTTATGAGAAAGATGTATTATTTCTGTTAGCAGAGTTATCCTATTGTTTTTAACCTGACAGGGGAATTCCGCTCCACGGCCTCCTTGTACAGGAAATTTCAATCTCTTTAATCTATGGGCTTGAGGTTTTCCGCACATCTTATTTTCAAGTTTTTCTCTCTTTTAATGAGATGATTGTACGCACAGCTTTATGGTGTTAAATATTCATTCTATGTTTTGGTTTGCATGTAATCTTGTTTTTCTTTCCTCCTTTGTACTGGCCTGAGTCAAGCTCTTCCCCACGTCCTGTAATCCTTCCTATTCTTTTCTGAGGCTACGTGGTTTTGTGCTCAGCATGATGTGACAAGGCTAGGACGATGAGTTTGTAACCCCACCCCAAACTACGACTCCTCCTCTCTCAACTGCTAGCTTCCTAGGGTCTTCCCTCTGCTGGTCTTGGTAAGGGCGGTCTCCTGCCGCCACACTACTAACTTAGCTCATCATTACAGTATTTACCAACACTGTCACGGAAGCCTGTAGGTTTTCCTAGTTTCTCCTTCTTTAAATAAAGGGAGTTCCTAGTTTATAAATAAAAACATCTTCGTAGCTTGGCATGAGGGTTATCCCACTTTGAATACTTATGACAATTACAGAAATCATGATTTCAACCTAAGAATTTGTTTCTACTTGGAAAATACCGGCGCGACACTCGCTCTATTTCAAGCTAGTCTATGCTGCATCATATAACCCTTATATGGCTACTTAGAGTTCCCTTGAACATTTGTTATAGTTTTCGATGTCAGCCTGAGGAAATTTCCTTCTTATCTTGTATTCGGGTTCTAAACTTTTGGTTATCTTATAGGATAAATTCCTTTACAGCAAAACTATTTTTTTTGTTTTCCCTACTACATACAGTCGACACTCAAGTCTACCAGTTTGATTACATCTCGAGTATGAGAAATAGTTTTATTCCACATATGTGGTTACGCTACAGGGTATGGGTCTTTTCTTTACTCACTGTCCTCTGTCATTAATAATTTTTTAAAAGAAATTAAATAAGCTTCTCATCACCCTATCGTGTACTCTTACACTCAATTCTAAAACACTGCCACATACAGGAATTAACTACTCTTTTTCTTGAATTAAGGTAGAACCTCATACCTGTGTTGTCCTCCGCAACTGCACTTCCGCTTCTTGTTTTCTTGATATGGTCAACCTGCTTCACTGTAGCTAGTCCTCCACCCGACCATGAGATTGTCTTCCAAGACCAGTCTCCCCCCTAGCTTACTCAAAGACAATTGTCTTTGCTAGTTGCAGCACTCTGCGCTCTTACCATCTGATCCTCACCAGACTTGGTAAGCTATCCCTTTTCCCCACTGCCTGTCCTCTACAGCACAATGCTTTCCTTTTTCCCCCCTTCTCCCTTTTCCTGGAATCCATTCCACGATTAGGGAGGGGAAAGGTGGTTAGGGTTTGCAACCGTTTCTTTATTATTTTTCTTTAAATGTCTTAACTCCTTAGAAGTTACATATCATCCCTGTTACTGGGAAATTATTCCACAATTCCATTTCTGAAATAAAATAAATATTAATTAATTAATTCATGCAACAGATAATAATCATCATCCTTTCATTTATGTCCTTCTTTTAACCGAGGTAAATAAAAATATTTACAATAGTCTGGGGATATGACATGGGACTATGTAGTTTGTTTGGCATGGTTATTTGCAATGGAATGAAAGGGTGGCCCAACTTAAGGGGGTATTGCATGCAAACCTTACAATAGTCAAAGTGCGATAGATTAAGTAATCCACTTTTACTTGTTTGACATTAGGGATTGTCCTATTGAAATGAAATATGATCATGCATCCCTATTTGTTAAACTAGACTTTGCTCCTACTAGTCCACATAATAATCAAATTCTTGGCAATCAAAAGAAAGCTCTTTCCAAGATAAAGTCCTCATGAATCAAGAAAATAGGGAAATATTTAGTGTTGCTCGGTTATAGAGTATAGCATGGTGGACATGACAACCAAGGATGTGACTGGTCATGTTCATAGTAATCTGTTGATCCCAACAATCCACAAGGCCTTAAGTGCATGCAAAAGGCCTCATACCAAGAAGAGGGCTACAAGTACTTTTCCATCAAATCCATGGTATGATCAAGAATGCAAGGAAGCCAAGAGATCGCTAAAAGAGAAAACATTCAATAAAGAAAACTAAAAACCAAAAACTTAGTATAACCAAAAAAATGTAAGTGCAAGAAGAAATGAGTTAATCTCTCTTGGAAAACATAACCCCCTAGGATTTTGGAGAGAACTACAACAAAGGATAAAGCAAACTAAAAATAATATTACAAATGTTCAATGGTTAGAGTATGTGAGGCTTTTCTTTGAGCAAGTACATGAGAAAAGACACTCCTCCCATAGTAAACACATGAATGGAACTCTTCACAATGGATGATATCAAGCAAGGAATAAAGAATTTAGCAAGCAACAAAGCAGAGGACGTAGATGGGCTTCAAGTTGTCTTTCCAAAATGCGGTGTCCATCTTCTTGCCACTCACATAAAAGGAATTTTCAATGAGGTTATCCAAAACATATTCCTGAGACAATGGACTACCGATATGGTCATTCTTCTCTTTAAGAATGGAGATATCAATAACCCTTATAACTACTACACTATTATGGTCAACCCCATCAAAATGAGAGAAAAGAGACAAAAGGGAAAGTGGGTTTTGGACCTAGGCGCTCTCCCTTTCATCATTGTGTCACCCTTAGACTTTTTATAGAGAAAATTTCAAACAAACAAGGTGAAACAACCTATTTCTTTTTATGGATAAATTTAGTGTTTGAAAAATTTAGGGCTGCCATATGGACCCAACACAATGAGAATAAAAAAGCACATCACATCAAAAAGATTAACCCAACTTGTGACCATGGTAAGAAGGCATATTTAGGGGCATCTATTAAAGGAAATGCAAGGTTGTTAGTTGCAAAGCTAAGGTTGGATCACATCACTTGAGATGTGAGGCTTGTAGGTGGATGATACCCAAAGAAGTTTGGGAAAAGAGAATTAGCATGTTTTACAATAATGGTGTGGTGGAGACTAAATGACATTTTGTGATGGAATGTACAACCTACAAGGATATCTGCATTTAGCATGAAAACAGTTTAAAGGTAGACAACATACACCATCCATTTGAAGAGGATAAGATCAACCAGATTGCTAACCTTTTAGTCAAAATCCATCACAGAAAATCCAACATTGAAAGGAGTATGAAGATGAGCTAGAGTTGTTATTCTCTTGGTCCCTTGGGATTTTCAAACTCGTGGATATCATTAAAATCAATCAATCTCTCTCTTCAATTACTATATAATTACAATTGAAATAAATCTCAACTCTTTAACCCTTTATCCAACAATCTATCACTAAATATTACTTGATTACATTAAATAATTATCCAATTATATCTTTAACATCCACATAATAATTACTTTACTATCTACATATCCATAATAATTAAAGAATTCGATTAAAATTCAAAACCCTACTACTATCAAGCTAAAAACCATATAGATGCCTATCAACCTGGCATGCTCCTACCAAAAACAAGTTATATTGCAATCAATTTGTCAAATCCGGTATGACTTTAATTTTGAAATATTTAATAATTAATATATATATTTTCTAGTTTTTAAATTGCCCAATAACAATTATATATATATATATTCTAATTTTTAAATTAGCAATGACAATGAAATGCCTAATTTTATATGCATTTCTCAACATAAAAAAAAATTAAAAAAAAATAAAAATTTTAAAAAATTATTTTAACTCCCAATGGCATTTCAATTGTAATACATATATAATGCAATAAGTTAATTAATTGATTAAATGAATTATCTCTACTCGATGTTATATATATTTTTAAAATATACAATATTCCCGAGTCTATTCAACAGTACGTCATTTAATGTTGACCCACATCACTTCCATATATAATGCCACACCTTGTAAATCTTAATGAATAAGCGGTTGGTCATATTTTCTTGTCCAAGCCTTTATCTTACAAATAAATAGTAATGAATAAATTTTCAATTGTATTTTTTCATTCAATGTTTTTAAGAGAGGTAATTAATATTTCTAATTTTTTTGACTTATAAATATGGGGTAATATATGTTCATCCTTGCATTAAAATATGTATATTAATGACTGGATAGTTTTATAAATAAGATATTTATATACCTCATAAATAAATAAGCCTCGCCCTCAAGGGACATGGTTTAAGAATCTATTTTTAACCGTTCCCTCAAGGGACATGGTTTAAGAATCTATTTTTAACCTGGTCTCATTACTATTTAATGATTCGAAGAAGAAGTGGGGTAGTATATGCCCACTGTTAGATCAAAACATGTACATTATCTAATTCAACAGTAGATTGGGGTAGTATATGCCCACTGTTAGATCAAAACATGTACATTATCTAATTCAACAGTAGATATATACTACCCGGCATATTAATGACTTGATAGCCTCACTCTCAAGAGACATGGTTCAAGAATCTATTTTTAGCCTAGTCGCATTACTACTTAATGATGTGAAGAGGAAGTGGAGGACGCTTTTAAAAGAATACTAATTTTCTTTTGGCTTTATTTATAAATTTTGTAGGAATTTTTTATGGATTGTTATAGATTTTGATTATATAATACCCTAAATATTTGTTTTATAAGGAAAATGAGGGAATCTATTTAGAGTTTGCAAAATGACAAAATTATATTATCAAAATCTTAATATTTGTGGATTCTACCAAAATTACTTACTTGAGAAGGAGGAATGTTTGTTAACAAATAGATTATTAGATAAATGTTAATTTGGATATTTAAATTACATATATTTATTTGTAAATCTATTTCAATTACTTAAAATCTATTTATTATTTCATAATAAGGTTTTGTGTTAATGAAATTGGAGTAAATTTTCACTCTTATCGAATGGTTTAAAAATATTTAACAATTCAAATTCAAATGAAATAAAATTGTAATCAATTACATACATAAATTAAATAGCTAAAAATATATATATTTCACATTATCTTCATACTTAATTAGAAATTATGCCAATGAAATCTTTACAAAGTGCATACTTGTCTCGACCCTATTAGTCTAACTCTAGCTTGGAAGTTGTACCAATGAAATCTTTGCAAAGTGCATACTTGACTCACCCTTATAGTATTTTAGCTAGTTCAGACATGGCATTATTCAACCTAAACTTTTCATAATATATACAAAGGTAATGAATAAGCTTCACCCTTATAGTATTTTAGTTAGTTCACACTTGGCATTATTCAACCTAAACTTTTCATAATATATACAAAGGTAATGAATAGGCTTCACCCTTACAGTATTTTAGCTAGTTTAGACCTAGCATTATTCAACCTAAACTTTTCATAATATATACAAAGGTAATGAACAAGTTTCCACTTTTACATGGTTTTGGAGGTCTTTATAACAATTTAAATTAATCTAAATCTTAATGAGTGAATCAAAAACTTCATATTTTTAATTTATTCAATATTTTTGAGACAAGGTTTTCGGCGCATCAAAATTCATTTGTCGACTTCAACAAGTGTGGTTCCAAACGCGTAGACAAATGAATTTTGATGTGATTATCCCCAAAAACCTTGTCTCAAAAATTTGATATGGATTACAAAAGTCTCAATTCAATCATTACTCAATATTGATTAGAAAAGTTATAAATTCCTAAGTCTACCTTTTACAATGTAAAATATAATGTATAGTTAATATATAACAATTTAACCATAACAAGAGTTATAAATCCCAAGACTATCTTAAATTGAAGTTTATGATTACTATATAACATAGATATAATAGATACTTCAAACTATAATTTATAATTATCTCGTAACATATTTTATACAATTAATATATAACAATTTAAGGATAAGAAAAATTATAATATTTTAAATTGGGAAAAAATTATATCTTAAATTAAAATTTATGATTTTTATGTAACATACTTTATATACAAATGATTTTAGAAGTTTTTAACTTATTTAAACAAAATAAAATAAAAAAATTGAAAAAATTATAATATCTTAAATTAAAATTTATGATTGTTATGTATGATACTTTATATACATGTGATTTTGGAAGTTTTTAACTTATTTAAAAATAAAAATAAAATAAAATAAAACACTTGCTGCAGCATATTACACTTCTATTAAAATATTACACTTGTATTAAAATAGACAACCCAGAAATAAACCACCAAAAAAAACTAAACGTACCTTATTTTCGGGCCACAAAGTTCCCAATACCGGTGGTTTCGGGTTTATGGTAAAGCTGTACGGGGTTGTTTTCCACAGCTCCACCACTTCTAAGACTCTTAGATCCTTTAATGGGATCCAGGAGGGTAGCGAGGACCGTGATAAAATCCACGTCGGTAGGGACCTAGTTAAATATATCTCACAGCGAAGCCATACAAGTTTTGGCTGCCTCATCCTATTGAATAAGCTTTCCAAACAATCAACCGGAGCTCTGAGCAGCTGCAACCCGTTCACATCAACATCGATGTCATTGCTCAACTCTCCAAGACTTTGGAACGATTCGTCTGACCATTGTGGAACCATGCTTATTCCTCGCACCTAAATTGGTAAAGCAAAGTGAGTTAGAAACAACACTTGTATGCAATGACACGATTCTCTAAGCGTAAATTTGAACACTTCTATGCCCTGACACGATTCTCTAACAATGTGAGAACACAAAACTTAAAAGCAAAAAATAAAAATAAAAATTGAGAACACAACATCATGTCTAGAGATTGAAACACCTACAGTTGATTGGGGCCGCACATTACGGAAACAGTTGTCTGTTGCGCCCCACATACGAAACCCACACCCTAGAGGCCCTTTGTCCGCCAAATTTCTGCCCAGGTCTCTCAGGTGATCGTGAAGTTTTATACAGCCTTCACTGTCTACCTCCACAAGACATTTGTTTTGTAGAGTCCGAAGTCCCAAAGATCCTTCCCAGCCAGATCCGAACCATACTCTTATGGCTGTCTCTGCCTTTATTCCAATAAAAAAACAGGCACTATCTATGAATATTTCCTTTTCCTGGTCATCAAGACTGTCATAGCTAATCATAAGTGTATTTTGTATTTCCAGGGGAAGCACTTGGGTTAGTTTGCGCAGCCGGGCTTCCCAAACCTCACGGCTTTCAAAGCGAAGTAGCGACCCAATCACTTTGAGAGATAATGGCAATCCGTTGCAAACATCCAAAAACCTTCCAACTAATTCTTCGTAACCCTCAGCAGGATGAGGGCGGTTAAAGGAATGCCAGCAAAAAAGCTGTTGAGAATGATCACGACCCAGGCCTTTCATATGGTAAATGGAGAACTCTTCTATCCCTGCATATTTACTAAGAACACTCTTATCACGAGACGTAACTAAAATTAAACTACCATAAGGAAGGAGGTCCTTCACGGGTGATAACAGTGCATCCAACTGGTCATTACTATCCACGTCATCTAAAATGACGAGAGATTGAGAACGGGAGCAATATTGCTCTAACTTGCCTATACCTTCAGGAATGTTGCGCATTTCCAAAGTCTCTCCACTTAAGTCCTTACAGAGTTGACCTTGCAGGGAAGTTAAATTGTTTCTCACTGCAGAGTCCCTTACCTCAGCCAAAAAACAGCACCGCTCGTAATCTGATCTGTATTTGTTAAAAAACGCTTTTACCAGGGTGGTTTTCCCCACCCCACCAGAACCCGTAATCAAAATAATGGGTGGCCCTCTGTTTTGCTGCTTCTCCAATAACACCGTCCTTTCAAAGTCTTGTAGCTCTTCATCCAATCCAATTGGATGTGTTGCTACATGCAATGGTGCCAGTCTAGCCTTTTTCAGCACCTGTCGCGCTACCTCGTCGACGAGCTCGCCTTCGTCACTGGTTATTGGCAAGAGAGTAAGAACTGCATTAGTATTTGAAGCTTTGCTTTGTTTATCAGTACAGTTATGCTAATACAGAGAATGAGAGAATAGTACCAACCCTTGACATCTCTTCAGCTCGTAACCGCTTATGTGTGAAGCTCTCTTCAGTACGTCCCTCCAAAGCGCAATTCTTTCCGGAGGGTATCTTTTGTTCTTTTCATGCTGAGCAATTGCTTCAGCATACAACCCCTTTGCTCCGGCATCTGTCCATCGTACTTCAGAAGGTTCAACTTTGAAAAAAACTGGAATGACGGTGGCGTTGGACCTCAACATGCTGACGAGTTCGTCAAGACACCATCTTGACTTTGCGTATCCAGGGGAGAAAATAGCGACTTGGACGGATGCGGTTGCTATAGCTCCTTCTATTTGAGGAACTATTTTTTCTCCGCGCTCCATTTCCGGCTGGTCGAGAAACACTTGCAATCCGTGGGAATGAAGCCGTCGGTATAGATGGCTGGCGAAGTTATTTTTAACATCATCGCCGTAATGATTTAAAAAAACATCATACCTGCAATTGCTAGGGGCAGATGCAGAGCTGGAAGTGGACGCGGAATTGCTAGGCGCAGATGCAGAGCTGGAAGTGGACGCGGAATTGCTAGGCGCAGATGCAGAGCTGGAAGTGGACGCGGAATTGCTAGGCGCATATGCAGAGCTGGAAGTGGACGCGGAATTGCTAGGCGCAGATGCAGAGCTGGAAGTGGACGCGGAATTGCTAGGGGCAGATGCAGAGCTGGAAGTGGACGCGGAATTGCAAGGCGCAGATGCAGAGCTGGAAGTGGACGCGGAATTGCTAGGGGCAGATGCAGAGCTGGAAGTGGACGCGGAAGCGAGTGTGAGAGCCATTATTATTATGGATGCAACGATACACAGAATTAATGTGATATTAAACATGGAGGGGAAGGCGAAAGCCACTGTGAGAGCCATTATTGATAATATCATGTTACAGATGAAGGGGGAGGCGGAAGCGACTGTGAGAGCCATTATTATGAATGCAGTGCAGTGATCCACAGAGAAATAAGATGGCAGATTGACGAGCGACGATAAAGATGAAGGAAAACGCTGGGTCAGATTGACAAGTGAAATGCTGTTCTCTTCCTCACTGATCAACAAATGGTCGCCAATTAATTTTTCTATCGCTGATACAACAAATGTTAACATCCCAGGTCAAAAAGATAAGATTTTGATCCCGTCAGTGGGAAAACCAACCAAAGAAAAAGATAAGATTATTAGATGCCATCCGCGTGAAATCACTATCATGTGCCCCAAAGTCAAAAAGAAAAAGATGATTAGAGGAAGGATCCCGAGATTTAAAGAGGAGCCCAAAGTCCAAAAGATAAGATTTCGATCCCGTCAGTCGGTCTGGGCACAGCTAAGAGTGGACCCCGGAGATATGGCTAAATTGGAATAATAATTAAATTCATGTGGCCGACAGTTAAAAAGTTTCTGTAATCCTCATCTACCCCAAAGTGAAAGGGATTAAGCCAACATCCTTCACTCAGTCAGACGCTAGAGTCCGGAACGTCACGCAGGCCTGCACTTCCGGCCCCACCTTGGTCGGCCACTTGCTAAAGAATTCTTTGAGTAGGTTACATGTGCGTGTAACGTGGGACGGTTTAGTTAGGGTCGTCGGCTGCGGACTTTTAAAGACTATCAGTTTAATTTAAATTTATTTGTTTATTTTTTTTATACCGTGATACAGTTTAATTTTAATTTTCAGAGTAATGGTAAATATTAACCACGATACTATATTAATTATTTTTTGACATGCGACAATTATTATATTGATGGACTTGACTGATGAATTATTTTAAATTATAAATTGAAATGAGAGAGCTTATAAATTTAAATAAAAAATATGTAAATTTTGGGAAATTTTGGTTATAGTTATTAAGTTTCAAAATTTTTTAATGCATCAAAAGTTTTTGTTTATGCAAAATTTATTTTTATCATAAAAACAAATTTCAAAGAATTTTTGATACTATTTTTTTTTTTTTTTTTAGAAAAGTTAACGAGATTTCCACTAATAAAACTTATATATTTACTAATAAAACCAATATTTCATGAATACTGCAAAAATCTACTATTTCACTAAATAAAACCAACATTCTATAAATACCAAAAAAACCAACATATTTTCAAAAACTTGAACAAAACTATACCATTTAAACTAAATTCCTTTTACCACCTTTATAAAATTTAAAAATATATATATATTTAAATAGAAAATTTCTAAATAAATTTTACCTTCAAAAGACGAGGAGGATGTAAAGTATGAATAACGCTGAACGTCATGATGGACATTGAGTTACCATATATATTTTGCCATTTTTCTCATTGTTGAAAGCGATCTTTAAATAATCCCATAAGCATTCAACTTATCATTTCGATTTCTTCTAGTGATCTCCAGATTTTTATTGATGATTTTCTTTTTCAAAGGTATCTCCGAAAAATATGGCTTTAGTGATAGTGTAGTTTTCTCGTCTACATAATAATATTTATATTTATAGATTGTTTTACACATTATACAAAGTCACACCATTTTAAATTATAGCATAAATTAATAATTATTTTTAAAAGTGCAAAGATACATTAAAGAAATAGAATATGTCTATGATGTTATTGCAAAAATGTTGCAATAAAAAAAGATACCAATTTAAAGAGTGGAGGATGGAGGGGAGGAAACGTGTTTAGGCTTGCAAGAGTTTCACACTTGTGCCGATGTTGTTTGATAGATGTTGTTCAGTGTCACAATTATGCCAATGTTGTTTGATGCTTGAACAACCATTTCTCACTAAATCATTTTTTCCCAATCATACCACTATGTCAAAATCTTATGTACATATTATATCCAAGCTATAACATGCAGGGCAATGAGGAGAAACATTACCATAGGTCCTGGTGGGCACTGCCCCACAAAAAATGTAATTACACAAAGTAGATGACTAAGTCAGTATGTGTTGATAATGTGATTAAATAAAGAGTTTCTTTCACTCAAGTGACCTTCAAATTCCAAGATATTCTGTAATAGACTAAAGAAGGGGGGTTTGTTTTAGAATTTTAGCTATCTCTTTTTTAAAAATTTAAATTAATTGGGAGCCATTAATTCCACTTTTAAATTAAAATTAAAATTAAAATTTTGTTTAGCAAAGATTTGTTGGAATTGCAAATTTATGTGGTGTAGTTTACACAATCCAAGTGTCCAAATAAAGTTTGGAGACATTGTCTCCATTTATGCATTCAAAAATACAGTTTTAATAATGAAAAGTTATACATGCTATATGCATATATAGAACCAATATAGATCCATTTTGAAGAGGATTAAATCTCTTGAAGTGCATACTTTTTTTCAAGTTTTGCACTCTAAAAGAGGTTCACATATCAAGAGAATGGATCCTATGCTTGGTAAATTTGTGGTTAAAATGGATCTAAACCAAAACGTTGTTCTTTAAATCTTCTACCTTTTAGTTTTTGTTTTTTTCTTTAATAATTGTATTTATTAAATTTACATAATTTTAATGTTATAAGTGAGTTGAATTTATTTATACATAAAAAAAACATTTTAAAAAACATAAAATTACAATTTGACTAAATAATAGAACATGTTTTTAAATTAAATTTATTTATAATTAAAAATATATTTAAAACAACATAAAATCACAATTTATGGATAAGTTCCACAAGCGTACTTGGGATAAGGAGCTAGGGAGAAAGAAAAAATACTATATTGAAGAGTTTAATCCCACTCATAATCATCAACAAAAAGCGTACATAGGGGCCAATATTCTTATTGCTTAGCTAAGGACTAATTCTCATCAACTCTGTGGTGAAACAAGGCTTTCAAAAAAAGAACCTTGGGAGGAAAGAGTATGTATTTTTTTCTCTTCCTGAAAGTGGAAACAAGAAAACATTTCATTTTAGAATATGAGGCCTTTAAAGACAACACAGAAAGTTATGCAGATATTTTGGCAACTAGCTCTTGGGATAATATATTCAGTGAGGGGTTTGTCACATAGGTTATCTTTAATCTCATGGACGTTAAAATAATTGATTGTTTTCTTTCTTTCTCATATTTCCGAAAGTACTTTTGTCTTTGCACAGCTCGTGCGAGTCCCAGAATAACTAGTGACCAGTCCCAAAATAACTAGTGACGTCCCCCTCTTAGGTTGAACACGATTAAAGGTGAGACTTTATCATAATTAGTTAAAGAAATTTTTTGTAGGAGTTATCTTAAGAATCCTCGGTTGATTTAAGGTGGGAATTTATCATAATTAGTTAAAGAAATTTTGTGTGGGAGTTATCTTTAAGGTGGACTTCATCATAATTAGTTAAAGCAATTTTGTGTGGGAGTTATCTTAAGAATAGTCGAAGCATTTCGATAGGAACTTGACAAAAAATTTAGATATTTTCTGTGGTATAAAAAAATTGGTTAAGTTATGATCTAGCTGTAAATTGGTTTTAAAAAATCAAAATTAAGCCCATTTAATTTTTCAAATAAACATTTTATACCATTCTACCTAAAAATCCCCTAAGCACCTAAAGGAAATCTTTAAAATTATATAATTTATTGTAAATCTTATCATATTTATTAATATGCTAGCATCAAGAATACACGACTCGTAATCAACCTATGTAAAACCCATGTACCTTTCTTAGTTCCACGATGAAGATAACTCATTATCTTTTAATAAAATAGGAGCTATTTTCTTGTAAAAAAATTATGATTTCTATAATCGACTTGTTGCATGATCCCGCTTATTTATATTTTATTTTCAATGTCATATTGTGTAGTGTTTTATTTTCAATATCATATTACAGTGATGCATATTTACTTCTTATTTCTTAGTAATTTAAATACGTGATATAATTGTAAAACATAAGGTTATTAAGTTTTTATTAATATAAAGATTTAAATCTATTTTTTTTAAATAATGCTAATTAAAAGTGAATTTGATTAATGGGAAACTTTTATAAATAACTTAAAAAATAATTATATTTAAAAAATAAAATAATTATAATATATTCTTTTAAATGAAAATATTTAATTTAAATGAAAGTGAGTTATTTAATTGATGTGATAATTTTTTCATCGTTTTAATGTTAATATTGTTAATAATTTTTTTATGATGCTTTACTTTTATTTAATAGTGAGTGAGTAAACATTTTCCCCATTTTTAATTTGAAATAATAAGTAAACACTCATCACTCTTGATATGAAGGAATATCTACTAAGTATATGATATGCATTTATAGTTTGGAAAATTTTCATATTATTGAATTGTTTATTTTACATATATTTGTTTTGTATGTGGAATAGAGAAATTATAAATTTCAAATTCATATTAACAAAGTATAAATATAAATGAGAGAAACTTAGTATATTTAAAAAATATTTAAGAGTGTGTTTCTTTGGTAAAATTTTATAGGTTCAAATACAAAGAGGATTAAAATATATAGAACTTTATAAACTTTAAATGCTCATATATCAATTTAATATCTAATTTAACGATAATCTTAAAATTAAATTATCATTATCATCATTATTATTATTATTATTAAAAAACATTAAAAAAATAACAAACTTAATTTTAATTTAGAAAGTAAAAATTAATAAAATATAATACTAATAAAAATTATTTTGAAAAGGAATATATATATATATATATATATATATATATAAAGATTGAAAATGCAAGATAAAAAAACAGGTTTGTTGGGAAAAAAATGAAAAGAGAATCTACCAAACAATTTACATATAATAAAAATTGTTTGACATTGTATTTGTCCTTGTTAGACATTGCATTTGTCCATTTTTTTATTTACCACTTATATTTTTCCCTATTATAAATTTTAGTATGTATTTTTTTTATTTACCATCGAGGTTGAAATTTTTATCATTAAATGCTAAAACTTAAAGTCTTTAAATATTAAAGCCTAAAATTCAAGGTCTTTAAAGTTTATGGTGTGAATGGAGCCTTCTCTTTTGTGAACTCACGGGAGTTGGGAGATTAGATTGTCAAATACAATGCTCAAATATTAGATTGTTTCTTCAACACCACGCCCAATGCCTACAGCCTCGCCATTCAGATGAGCTACTATGGAAAATCAGAAACCATGAGGTTTGTTTGGATTGCTAAGAGGAACGATCTCGTCTGAGAGAATGCCAATTACGCCACTGATAAGAACCTCCTCCTCTCCGACGCAGACGACCGCGTGGTTTGATCCATAGACACTTCCAACAAGGGCATTGTGGGAATCAAACTCCAGAACAACGGCAACCTGGTGCTCTATGACTAAAATAATAAAACGGTATGGGAGAGTTTCGATCACCCGACCGACAGTCTCTTAGTGGGGAACATTAGGAGGGTGAAGAAAATGGTGAGCTGCGTTTCAGACAAGGACGAATCTGAGGGCCCTTACAGTCTTGTAATGGAAGTCGTAGGATTCGCTCTGTATGCCAAATTTCCCGACCCTCTACCTTACTGGACTCCCACCTTCTACGACGCAAGTGTCAAGGACATCTATGTCATCTCGCACACCTGCAAGAATTCGGTGAGTAGCATAACATTCCCGAGCGATCTCGAAGCCGAGAAACTGGGTATCATCAGGCCAACTTCATTGTGGCGCCAGAGTTAAGGGCACCAAAACTTTACAACTTCATCTCTGAAGAAACCACCACGACTCTCTATGGTTTCAACACCCCCATATTTAAAAAGTCTCTGTCCTTTCTGAGGTTAGACTCCCATGGCATCAAAGATCTGAGACTGTATAAATGCTCGCCCAATATGGAATTTAATAACTGGGATGTTACATACCAGCGATTTGGTTGTTGTCGAGGAGTGCCTCAGTGTGGTCTATAAGCTGGGGGGAGCTGAGAATTTCTCTAGCAAATATGTGAATGCAAGACGAACTGGAAAAATGAAATTGGAAGTGTAGGAAATGAAATTGATTGTAGGGTTGGGATCTTGCTAGAGGATCGAATGAGCCAAAGGAAGAAAAATGGCCTCTCAGGCTCGACAAATCTGAAATAGCCTTTCCTCCACTACCAGCTCCTGTGAGGGAAAAATATTCTACACTTACACAACCTTTATCGCAGTTGTCGATGCATATTATGTATTTGGCATCATTGGTTCCAACGATGACAAAAAAGGAGACCTCACTTGCTGCCTCCTTCACCTTCTTTGCTAATATAATGCACGAAACTGTAGGTGTATAATCTGCTCATTAATTTATCTATTTTGTTAGGCATAATACCCCCTGAATCTATCTATTTGATATATCTCTCTCATTTACTCATCCATGATTGACGTTAATATGAACTAATCATTTTCATTGGCAGGATTGTTTTCATTGTCAGGATTGTGTTACATCAATGAGATAAACCCTCTCAATTTACTGTGATTCTTCGAACATGTGGCCGTGTGAGAGTGGGAAGATCTACCATAAGCGTGGGCCTCTTCAGTTAAGCCAGTATGCAATTTCACACAACTCTACAGTTACTAATCACAACTCCTTATTTGGTCTCTAGATCTAGCAATTTCAACTAATGGAATAATCAATGGCTATTGAATTGTTCCATGAATTATAATTATGGAATGACGAGGCATGACATTGGGTTTGACTGGATTAAAAAATCAAAGCTAGTGCCGCAAGACGTAACCATCTCCTTCAAGACGATCGTAGGGTTCTGGATGGAGAACTGCCACTCTGGCATAACCCCAAGGAGGGCTTCGCTGCCACAATCAGAGCCAAAAACAATATGGAGCATTATCTCTACTAACTTGAGGAGCACGTTCCTGCAACCACAGAAAAATATTGCAAGGTTTCCAAAGAATTCAAGTTACAGGAACTCGCACAATGAAATTCATGGCACGCACTGCCCGAGCCACTGGTGGTCCATGAGGCGGACAATGGAGATGACTAATTGTGGAAACCGCTCGCCAATCATGGGCAATGTAGATGAATAATTGTGGAAGTCGCTCACCAAATAAATGTGAAAAACTAAACATAAAATTGTTGGCAAGTTCGTAAAACCCTTTCCACGTGTCAATTTTTCACTCGACAGGAAGACGAAAATAGAGCTCCAAGATTGGTTGGGATGAATAGTTTTTCCCAGCCAATTCCATAAAGGGACACCTTCGGTGTAATTACACGTGAATTTAAACACGTTTCAAATTAACGTTTTTTCATGTAGTGTTTTAATAAAATCGTACCAGTGATTGATCACTATGATTTTATCTTTTTTGGATGTTTTGGGGATTTTTGTTTATGGTTTTTTGAGTTGGGAAAATAGTTCTAAATGGATGAGAAATAGAGTGTTTTCTTAACAAGTGAGGAAGAGGAAGAAGAAGGCTCATTCTACAACCCAGTATGATGTGTAACCCTGTCCGTCCATCATCAAAGTTGAAATTTTTCTCACATGGACCAAAATAAAAAAATTAAAAATTAAAAAAAAAAAAACAAACAAACATTTAAATAATGTTTGCTCATAAAAAAAATTGCACGTGAAGAAATTAGATCCCTCTCAGCTCATGTTAGATCCATATTTAAGATGGATCTATGTTGGTTTAAACAAGTTGAAATGAAGGCCAATGAGCTTCAATAGAGGAACTCTAAGTTGGAAGAGAAAATGTTAAATTTCCAAAGCAAAAATTTTATGTTTAGATATATAGCATAGTTTCTTCCCCAATGGGGGTGCCTACCAAAAACCGGCTAACATTGATTTCAATTGCAGCGCACAAACGTCGACGTTAATTCTTTTCGGCTAGGGAGATAATAATGGACATGCGCAAATTGTGGATGGCCACTAAGGTGGCAGTCCTTGAGAAGGAAGCAGAGTAAAACAGTTGGAAAAATCAACCATATGCACGGCAAGAAGACGATTTGCATGAATAAATTATCCTTCGCCTCTCGATGCATCATAAATTCCCATGACATGGTGTATTACCTAGTGCATGTGGTATGAAGTCGGCACACTCTTTTCGCACTGTCGGCTTGAAGATGGATTGTATGGCTCCAGGAGGATTGGATGTCCCTGCCTCATAGACAAACATTGAAGGAAAGCTCATTAATGAGCAAATCATGCCTCATAGGATCCAAACTATAACATCCCTGGTGAAAATTCCATGTAATAAAAGTTAATAAAGGAAAAATAATAACCACGGTTGATGGGACACTTATTCCAAGCTTAATGTTGAGCAATACATCCTAGTGTGGATGTTCATTTCGGTTAATATGGCTAAGAAAATTGGCAAAGGCAATGACTAATGCTTTGGAAAAGGCAAAATGGAATTTTAGCACATTTATTTATGAAAATAATGGAAATTAGGAGAAAAAGGAGGTGAAAGGTCACAAGTTGCATGTGAGGAGGAAAATGAAGGAAAATAATGGAAAATGAAGAAAATAGAGGCGTCATTAATAAAAAGGCTTTTGAGGATTAGTTCACAAACTTTTGTCAATTCAATTTTGGAGCTCTCTCTCTTTTTTCACCCCTCAGACTGGATGGGTTGTGTTTTGGTCATGCATTCATGTCGGTTGCATGTGTGTCTCTTGTGTTGCAAGACCGTATGCTTGTTGCGTTTGTATGGTATGAGTCATGGTTGTAGTGATGTTGCCATGGAAAGTTGATGGTATGTTGTTGAATGTGTCGTTATGTGTGTGGTTGATTATGCATTTCTTATGCATGTTAATGTTCACATGTGGTCAAGTGTACAATGATTTGGTGGTTGTTGTCATGCATGAGGTCATGGTATGTGTAGTTGATATGGTCATGCATTGATGACTGAACTCTAGCTAGAATGATGGGCACATGGTTATATGCTTATGTGTTATGTTTCTATATGATGTCATGATTATGTTAGACATGTATCACGTTGATTTGTTGATCTTGCAGACGAGATATCCTCTGCGAAATATACTAAGGTATGCTAGTTTATTGTGATTTGGCTTAACTGACACGTATAACTTGTAGAAAGAAATATCAAATATGACTAGCAAGATGGTAGATTACAGTTCCCGAGAGTCTCCCTATGGATCAAATGAGTAGCATGGTGTTGGGAACTCTTCTGATTTGGAAGACACATTGAGAAGCTTAAAGGCAGAAATAAGGAGTTGTAAGGTAGACAATGACAAAATCATACAGGCACAGGAGAAATAAGTAGAGGTAAATGTAGTGATACTTCAGAGTTTTCCAGATTTGCACCGACAGGGACCACTTCAAGTCATCCATGAGCAGGAGAACGGAACTAATGGGGCATATGGTAGTAGGTCTCGTGGTGGTCATAGGTCAGATAGAGATGACACAGTGAGAGATGGCAGGTCATTGGACACTCCGGATAGGAGAGGGGATGGACACAGGCACTATTCTAGTTCTAATTCTAGTTTAGATAGGCACTATGATCGTCATCATTATCATCCTTACAGGAGTGACAGAGGATATTTGTCGTACGAGTTTAAGAAAGCGAAGTCACCTACCTCTGATGAAGAGATGAAAAAATCACAACATGTAGACGCATGGTTGCTTGGTATGAGGAAGTTCTTCAAGTTACATGATTAATCAAAGAACATGAAAGCCAGAATAGCTACATTCAGTCTCAAAGGTAAAGTAGACATTTGGTGGGAAGACGTGAAGAATTTCATATGTATTCATGAGGAGGACTTGAATTGGAGTGAGTTCGAGAGACTATTCAAGAAGTACCTATCAGAGAGATACTTTGATGACAGGGAAAAAGAGTTCTATGAGCTAAAGATGGGATCGATGACAGATGAGGAGTACACTAGCAGGTTCTTGGAGCTACTGAGGTATGTGCTTTACCTCAAGTAGGAGAAGGCCAAGATTCAGAGATTCATTAGTGGATTGTTGATTGCATTCAAAGACAGGATTGAGTTCAATGAGCCTAGATCATTCGAAGAGGCCATCCGAAAGCTAAAGCATTGCTATGAACAATCGAAATGCAGATCTAAGACTAAGGTGGACTAGAAAGGTAATGTAAAGAACAAAGGAAAATGGGACAAGAAGTGAGCAAGTCCTCAAGGTATAGGTAATAAAGAGATAGTAGTGCCATCTAAGAAGTTTAATGCATCAAACAGAGGACAAGGATTTCGATTTGAGGAACAGAATAGGGATGCAGGTTGGAAGCTTATAGAGTGTTGGACTTGTGGCGAAGATCACCATAGGAGAGATTTTCCATAGAATCAGGGTGGTAGGCTTCAGATATACAGTGCACAGGAGGTATAGACTGTTGGGGATGTTGGTCAGAGTTTGATCGAAATTGATTGCTAGTTAATGTTGTGCTAGTATCATTTCCAGATATAAATTTTTCTTTGCTTTGGTTTTCTTATCCATGAAGAGTTTATCCATGAGCATGTGATTGTCAATTCATCTAACTTGGTGAAAATTAGTGTTTTGCATGAACTTAAAAGCATGGATTTAAATGGCTGAACAGAAGAATATAAAAACACAGCAAGCACAAATCACAAAGCTCAATACACAATTTTTTATTGAAGGAGTTCACCCCTCCTTGGCTACATCTCCTTGGTCCAACTTCATAGTGTGGGCTTTTGTATTAGCTTCAATAGTGCTAAAATTGTTGTTACATGCATCCATTTCTCTTGGAAATTTTCCCAATGAGTTTAAAACATTCAAATCTATCATAAACGACTATTTTTTACTCAATTTGGTTACCAGCTGCTCTGGGAATGACCTCTAACACCTGGTGGCCCCAGGCTTCAAAAGTATTCAAGTGACCAAAAACACCTGTATATGACCTCTTCTAGCTCTGAAACCTGCTCCAATGAATTCCTAGCCTACCAATTAGCCAAAAATGACTATTCATTTTCGAAATTTGGCTGAGAATTTCCTCAGTTATGGCAAAACCATTTTTTCCTAGAAAACCTCTGCTAAATCTAGAGAGACTCCAGTGAAGTCTGCCAAGTTTGGTTGCAGTTCTGGATTTGGTGGCTCAGCCATAAATTCCGCCAACTTAATCAACGGATTAATTAACTGCTAATCTTGATTTTAGCACTAATCGCGCTTAATGCTGGCGCTGGCCCTTGGTCACGTGTTTAAGGTCACATGGGGTGGGGGCTGGCTCCCACCACCCTACCGTAGGCATCAACCTGCAGTGTAAAACCACGTGCGGCGGCCCTCCTTTCAATTGTGCATTAACCCCATTGGGCGAAAACTAAAGATTCCCCTTGCTAACTGGACTGTTCACTGGACTGCCATGTCATCATTTGGTCCCATTCTGCAATTTTTTTAGTTGTTAAGGAAAATGAATAGAAGGCCTTTTATCCTTCATCCAGAATCCATTTTTTACGAAACAAATTGCGTTGCGATCGTCTTGACAAGACGAACAAAATTACATAGTTTTCGAGCCAATATGAGAATTTTGAATTTTGAGCAAAATACTGAGCACCTGACCATTCCTCCCCACTAGAAGCCTTTTGGACCCCAAAATCTATCTTGATCATTGATTATGTTGATGAGGGGACTGTTCCCTCATCCTTCTAGTCTTTATCCATTGAAATTTTCGTAATTTCATTATTTGGAGTTTTTCATAAAAAGTCAAAATTTTCCTTGATTTCAACGACCATCTATTGTTGTCCTTGACACCGTCATGCTGTAATATTTCTAAATTTGCAGAACAACAATCTAATTTTGCAGAAAACATCTTGTTCCTACCTTGGTCAACAATCAAAGGAAACTTGGAATCTTTCTCACCTTGCACTTTGTCTCTATGGCGATTTTTTGTTGTTTTTGCCTTGTACTTGAGTCGACCCTTGCCCAAGTTTCTTCGCCATCGTAATGTGCCTTTTGGAAACCAGCAATGAACATTTATAAAACCCATGCCTTCTTTGCCAAGCTTCTTTCTCCTCTTCTCTTTGACCTTTGCAACTTCTTGCACCGACACCTTGCTTTCAGCATCGCTTAACACCAATGTTGGCTGCTGCAAATGTCTTTCATATTCTTTCAAAGGCAACTTGTTATCATTCTAAAACAACTCATTACAAATATAAGCATCTTTATGAAAAGTATGATTCAAAACATCTCTTTGTTTGATCATCAACAATGTTAAGTTCTGACTTGCATTCACTAGCCTCTTCATTTTCCCTGCATTAACTAAATAAATGTTCAGTTTCTTGTGATGAGCTCTCACAATATACTTCACCCCATATTTAATCAAATGATATTTGTGATCATATCGATGAAACATTGATTTATTGTCATACAAATATGGACTTCCCAAGATAATTCCAGAAATGTCAAGTGGAACTACGTCTAACTTGACTTTATCTACAAAGTTTGCAGTAATAGTAAATCTAAAAATGCATTTCCTTGAAACCAGTAAATTGGCATCCTTAACTATCCAACCCAAAGGGTATGGTTTATGACGTGGTACAATTTCAAGTTTAAGCTCTTTAACAAAGTCTTCTGAAATTAGGTTTTCTTGTGATCCACTATCAAAGAGTGCATCAATCTTGGTATGATTGGAGATTACTTTGACAGTGAACAACTCCTCCCTTTTGTCTTCATTTGGAGTGTTGTTGTGACTATTTGAGGAACTAGTACTTTCAACATGTTGACCTTTCAAACCCATAGCTGTAATTTTTGTCTCATCTCCTAAATCTAACCTTAAGTCTTTGCTATAGCAATAGTTTTTCCCATCTCTTTGGCTTTCAATCTATCTGGTTTTAATTCTAGATGAAGTTGCCAACAGTGGTCTTCATCATGGCCAATCTTTGAACAGTTTTTGCATGTGAGCTTTTCCTTCTCTTTTTTGATATTTGCATTCTTTTCTCCCTTCCATTTTCCTCCCTTCTCTTTTTTGATACTTGCATTCCTTTTTCCCTTTCATTTTCCTCCCTTCTCTTTTCCCTTACCCTCACTTTCACCTTTCTCCTCTAAGTTTTGTTTTCCCCTTGCCTCAAGATGTGTGGCTTGCACCCATACTTCATCTAAGTTGCTTGGGTTAAACATCAGGATAGTATGCTGCAAATAGGAATGCAAACCTCAAATATATTTCAAGAGTGTGTCTTGTGAATTCAAGTTTACTCCCAACAATAAAGACCTTTTCCTAAACTCCTGTGTATAATCTTGGACTATTTGACCTTTAAGCTGCCTAATATTCTGCCAACTTATACTGGATTTTTGCATATAGGCTAATGGATAAAACTCTCTTTTAATTGCAAAAACAAATTCAACCCAAGAAATGGATATCTTACAATGGATTCAAATTTCCTCTTGAGTCCTTGCTTCCCACCAAACTAGTGCAACTCCTTCTAGCCTCAGTGAAGCCAACTGGATCTTTATGTCATCCTCTTGAAGGTTTTGAATTCTACAGTATACCTCCAACTTTCGAATCCAATTGTCCAACTTTTATGCATTCACTTCTCCATTATACATGGGAAGTTCGAATTTTCCAATTTCAGTAATGGAGTTTTTCGTTTTGGGGTTTTGGAATGAGCACGGGCAGTGGTAGTAGTGGAAGATGATGTTGTGTGAGATGGTGAAAATGATGAGGAAAATGATGAAGATGGTGGAGATGGAGGTGGCTTTCCACCATTCCCTTTGGAATCCTTCTTCTCATCTTTTTTGTCCTCTGAGCTTCCTTCTCCATGTGGAGGTTTAGAACTCTCTCCAACCATTCTAGTGTTCCTATCTTCATAGACGACTTTAACCATCTCAGTCAAAAGTGATTTCTTAAATTATTCCTCTTCTGAAGAGGGACCATCATGCTTTCTTTCTCCAAACATAATGGCTATGGATTCAGGCTCAGAAATTCGTACTGATTGTACCTCTTCAAGGACTTCGGCCTCTTATGCAATTTGTGCCTCTTCTATCTCAACTGATGGCGATGGAACTTGAGGTGATTCAGGTGCTGCCTTGAGTGGTCCTTTGGGTGAGGATGATGCTTTCTCAGCCTTCTTCCTTCTTTTCCTAATCTTAGGACTAGCTCTCAGTAGCTTCCCTTCTCCTCTCTGCAACTTCAACCTTGTAATCATAACAACAATTGCAACTATTAAACCCTTCAAGCAAATCAAGCAAGAAACCTTATGCTCTGATACCACTTGATATGAAATTTATTGCTAGTTAATGTTGTGCTAGTATCATTTCCAAATATAAAATTTCCTTTGCTTTGGTTTGCTTATCCATAAAGAGTTTATCCATGAGCATGTGATTGTCAATTCATCTAACTTGATGAAATTTAGTGTTTTTCATGAACTTAAAAGCATGAATTTAAATGTCTGAACATAAGAATATAAAAACACAGCAAGCACAAATAACAGAGCTCAATACACAATTTTTTGTTGAAGGAGTTCACCCCTCCTGGGCTACATCTCATTGGTCCAACTTCATAGTGTGGGCCTTTGTATTATCTTCAATAGTGATCAAATTACTGTTACATGCATCTAATTCTCTTGGAACATGTTCCAATGAGTTTAAAACATTCAAATCTATTATAAATGACTATTTGTTTACTCATTTTGGTTACCAGCTACTTTAGGAATGGCCTCCAACACCTAGTGGCCCTAGGCTTCAAAAATCTTCAAGTGACCAAACAAATCTGTAGATGACCTCTTCTACCTATGAAACCTACTCCAATGGGTTCCTAGCATGTCAAATAGCCAAAAATGACTATTCATTTTCAAAATTTGGCTAAGAATTGCCTCAGTTATGGCAAAACCAATTTTTCCTAGAAAACCTCCACTAAATCTGGAGAGACTCCAGTTAAGTCCATCAAGTTTGGTGCCAGTTCCGGATTTGGTGGCTCCGCCATAAATTCTACCAACTTAATCAATGGATTAATTAACTGTTAATCTTGATTATGGCGCTAATCGCGCTTAATGCTAGCGATGGCCCTTGGTCACGTGTTTGAGGTCACATGGGGTGGGGGCTGGCTCCCACCACTCCGTCGTCGGCATCAACCTGCAGTGTAAAACCACGTGCGGCGGCCCTCCTTTCAATTGTGCAACCAGTGGTCTATTGGTAATCCACATGGAGTGGGGTGTGGGAGGTCGTGGGTTCCATTCCCCCTCCCTTTGCTCTTCACATAATTTTGCGAATATTAAATATATTACCATAAATACTTTAACTGAGCCACCCGAAAAATTTCGTTGACTTTGATTTGATTTGGTTTGGAAATGTGGAAATTTATAAAGTTTATAATATATGCGGGATTGTAATTAATATATATATATATATTAAAAAAAATACAATTTCCACATAATATTAATCATAAACTCATAATTCCACCTTGGAGCCAACTAGGCAATTTCACCTTCTCTGAGCCAAACTGGGAAATACGGAGGTGACACTTGTCACAACCCCATTGGGTGAAAACTGAAGAAGATTCCCCTTGCTGACTGGACTGCCATGTCATCATTCTATCCCATTCTGCAATTTTTTTAGTTGTTTAGGAAAACGAACAGCAGGCATTTTCTCCTTCATCCGGACTCTGTTTTCGACGAAACGAATTGCGTTGTGATCGTCTTGACGAGACGGATGCAGCCATACAATTTTTGAGCCAATCTAAGAACTTTTAATTTTGAGCTAAATACTGAGCACCTAATCAGAGTGTTCCTCCTATCTATGCAGCATTAGATAATAGACAAACAAACCATCATGCATCTATTATTGAGATGGACAGTAAGCTTTGTGATCAAGTTGTTTTTGTTTTGATTGACCCTCAATCTAATTATAGTTGTGTTAGTCCTGACCTGGTGAATAAATGTTGTTTGAATAAGGAAGTGCATGCAGAGTCTTGGCTAGTGCAGTTGGCTACAGGTACAAAGAGATGAGTTCACCATTGGGTAAGAGCTTGTGCACTTGATTTGAATGGTATGCCTACCACAACACATTTGAATGTATAACGTTGGGTTCATACAGTATGTTGTTGGGCATGGATTGGTTGTACCTTCATAGAACCAAGGTGGATTCTTATGACAAAGCTATTGAGTGTTTGGATGAAAATAGAGAACCAAGAGTTTTGTGGGGTAAGAAGAAAGCGACATCAGTTAGGATGGTGGTAGCTATGGAGGCAAAACATAGTCACAGGAAATGGTGTGTGTTATTTGGAGTGGAAATTTCTAGTGACAACGGTAAGGAGGTTGAGGATGCATATGTTTTGAGCAAGTACCCAGTTCTACAACAGTTTCAAGATGTATTTCCTAAGGACATTTCGGAGTTGCCACATCATGGGGGAGGTAGACTTTTCTATTGAGTTGGTGCCAGCAGCAACTCTTGCATCAAAGGCACCTTACAGGATGAGTACACCTGAGTTGGTAGAGTTAAAGCTGCAGTTGAAGGAAATGTTGGACAAGGGATACATTAGGCCAAGTGTATCACCTTGGGGCGCACCAGTATTGTTTGTGAAGAAGAAGGATGGTACTCTCAGATTGTGCATTGACTACAAGCAGTTGAACAAAGGGACCATTAAGAACAGGTATCCATTACCGAGGATTGATGACTTGTTGGATTAGTTGGAGAGAGCAGCAGTGTTCTCAAAGATTGATTTGAGATCCAGATATCATCAAGTACGCATTAAAGAGGAGGACATTTACAAGATAACTTTCTGTACCAGGTATGGGCATTATGAGTTTGTTGTAGTTCCATTTAGTTTGACTAATGCTCCAACTACATTTATGTTCTTGATGAATAGTGTGTTGCAACCATATTTGGATAAGTTTGTTTTTGTGTTCATTGATGACATATTGGTATATTCTAAAAATGAGGAAGAGCATGTCGAGAATTTAGCAGCAGTGTTAAGGGTATTGAGAGAGAATCAATTGTATGCTAAGCTCAGCAAGTGCAGTTTCTTTCAGACTGAGGTACACTACTTGGGACATGTGGTTTCCAAGGATGGCATAGTAGTAGATCCAGATAAGATAAGAGCTATCATGGAGTGGGTGACTCCTAGAAATGTAGATGAGGTGAGATCCTTCATGGGGTTGGCAAGGTTATTACTGGAGGTTCATCGGTAACTTATCGCGGATTTCTTATCCTATCGCATCATTGCAGAGAAAAGGTAAGAAATTTAAATGGACAGAGAAGTGTCAGGCTATTTTTGAGCAGCTCAAGCAGTTGTTGACACATGACATAGTTACCGATCGAACGAGAAAGTGAACTGGTGCTCGATTTTTTGAGGTAACAAACAATCACCCGATTTTGAAAAGTGGTGATGCCAGAATACAATTTTTTTTTAGTATATTTTGGCACTTCAAATTTTTTTATGTATCAAGTATGAACATTTTTTTCGATGTTAGTGATTTTCATGCTGATTTTGAAAAGTGTTGATGCAGCATCAACACATTTTTTGAATGTTAGTGATTTTCATATTGATTTTGAAAAGTGTTGATGCAGCATCAACACATTTTTTTAGAGGGCTTATTTTTGACACTTTAATTTTTTTTTATGTATCAAGTGTGAACATTTTTTTTGTTAGTGATTTTCATGTTAGTAATAAAACACAAAAAAATAATAATAAAAACATGACAAAAAAAATCAAATAAAAAATATATCTATATCTATATATATATATATATATATATATATATATAAACAAAAACAAAAAACCTATAAAAATGTTAAAAAAAAACTTTAAACATAATAAAACATAAAGGATGACAAAAATAAAAATAATAAAAACATGTTAGTAATAAAACGTAAATATATACAAAAATAGAAAATAGAAAAACATGACAAAAATAATCAAATACAAAAAAATATAAAAAAGGAAAAGAAAAAAACAAAAAATCTATAAAAACGTAAAAAAAAAAACACCAAAATTAACTCGTAAAAAAATAAAAATAAAAAAAAAAAAATAAAAATAAAATTGAACAGAAAATTAATGAAAAAAAAAAAAAAAAATTAAAAAAATAATAATAAAAAAAATTAAAAATGATTTTTTTTTTCAAAAAAATATATATAATTTAAAGAAAACCCAATTGATCTATGCAAAAAAAATATAAAAACATTTTTTCTAAGTTAAAGAAATAAAAAATAAAAATCAAAATTAAAATTAAAATTAAAAATTAAAAATTAAGTTAAATTAAATAAAATTAGATTAAATTAAATTAGATTAAATTAAAATAATTACCAAAAAAAAATTAATTCAAAAAATACAATTAATTAAAATAAAAAATAAAAATAAAAAACTATTTAAATTAAATAATTTAAATAAAAAATAAAATTTAAGATTTTTTTTTTTTTAAATTAAAATTATAAAAATAAAGAAATAACATTAAAAAAAATTATAAAAAGATAACAACACTATATATATATATATATATATATATATATATATATATATATATATATATAATATAAAAAATCAAAACAATAAAAAAAATTAAAAAAAATTAAGAAAAAAACATTTAAAAAAAACAATATAAAAAAAAAACTTAAAAATACACAATTTAAAAATTAAAAACAATTTAAAAATAAAACAATTAAAAAAAATAATTAAAAAAAAATAAATAAATAAACAATTAAAAAAATTAAAAAATAAATAAATAAACAAACAATTAAAAAAACAATATAAGAAAAATGAAAAGAAAAACAATTAAAAAAAAACATATTGAAATAAAATTCCCCTTCCTGACCCCTTGTCACCCCCGTCCTCTCCCCCGCCTTCCCTCACCCCCCTCGGTCCTCCCCTCTCCCCTCCTCACCCTCAACCCTCCCCTCTCTCGCCTCCCTCCCCATCCTTGGCCCTCTCCCTCGATCCCCTCCCATCTCGCCTCCCTCACCCACCTCCTCTCCTCATCCCTTCCCTCCCCCACCCGGCCCCTACCTCACCCCGCTCCCTTTCCCTCCTTTACCCCTCTCCCCTCCCCACTCGAGCCCCCAGCCAGCGGCCAAGAATCCGCAGGCCGATTCCCATCCTCGGCCCTCCCTCGATCCCCTCCCCTCTCGCCTCCCTCACCCACCTCCTCTCCTCATCCCTCCCCTCCCCACCCGGCCCCCACCTCACCCCATTCCCCTTCCCCCCTTTACCCCCCTCCCCTCCCCACTCGGGCCCCCAGCTAGCGGCCAAGAGAATCGGCCTGCGGACTCTTGGCCGCTAGCTAGGGGCCCGAGCGGGGTAGGGAGGGGCATAAGGGGGGGAGGGGGATGGCGGTGAGGGAGATGGGTGTGGTGGGGGCTGAGTGGGGGTGGAGAGGTGGGTGAGGGAGGCGAGAGGAGAGAGGGGCGGGGTAATGGCATTTTGTAATTGGTTTTTTTTTGTTTTTTTTTTTTTTTTAATTTAAGTTTTTTGTCTGTTTGTTTGTTTTGATTTATTTTTTTAATTTGTATTTTAATTTTTATAATTTTTAAATTCAAATACTTTTTATTTTAAGTTTTAAATTTAAATATTTTAAGTTTTAAATTTGTTTATAATTTAAATTTTAAAATATAATTAAAAAAAAAAAGTTATTTATTTTTTTAATTTTATTTTTAATTTTATTTTTTTAATTGTTTTGAATTTTTTTGTTTTTATTTTTATTTTATTTTTTTGATAATTATTTAACATTTTTTTAAATGATGTTTTGATTTTTTAAACTTAAAATAATTATCTTTTTTTAATTTTTATTTATATATTTTATATTAATATATATTTTTTATTTGTTTATTTTTTTGTATTATTTTTTTTATTTAAATTTTTCATTTTTACAAGTTAATTTTGAATATATATTTTTTTATTTTTATGGTTTTTCTTGTTTTTTTTTTGGGTTTTTATATATAATATGAAATTTAATTTATTTTTGTCATGAATCGTCCCCTTACCACCCCTGGCCAATTGGGCCTCGGGGAATTTTTTTAAAGGTTTTTATTTTTTTTTAATGTTGTATTTTATTTTTGGTAATTTTTTTTTTGTTTTTATTTTATTTTACTCTTTTTTTCTTTTTCTAAATTTTACATGGTATGGTTTTTTTTTTTTTACATTTTATAGATTTTATTTATTTATTATTATTATTTTTTTAATGTCGTTATTATATATTTTTTTTATTTGATTTTTTTTGTCATGTTTTTTTTTTAATCCAATATTTGAATTTTTGAATTTCTATATATTTTTTATATTTCATTTTTTTGTCATGTTTTTTTTTATTTTATGTTTTATTACTTTTATTTATTTATTTTTTGAATATTTGAATTTTTGTTTTCTTATGTATCTCTCTCACACACATACACACTCTTATATATATATATATTATTTTTTTGTAGGATATGTGTCGATGCTTGTCTAGCAACCCGATCCCATTATGTGCAATTTGATAGTTGATTTTAAATTTTTCGTTATAATGAATCAAGTCTGCCCCACAATGTCTTAATTTCATAGTTGGTCTTTAAGTTTTCATTACAATGGGTTGAGCTCACCTACACTGTGTGTCAACTTGATAGTTGATTTTTAAATTTTTTCGTAATGTGTCAAGTTGTGTTAGGCTAAGATTTCAAAATACTTTTAGCATTTAAAAAAATTACTCTTGGTATAATAACTCTTTCATTCAAGTGTTCATTTTTAAAGTTTTTTCAGTCATAAATTTTTTCCATAATGTCATGCTTAAAATATTTTGAAAATTTAAGATTGTTTTGTAGTCATAATCTTTGGTTTTAATTTAATGGTTGAAAAATTGTCAAGATTTTTAATGTTCTTCTAAGTTGTGATATTTTATCTTTAACGTTATAGCTGAAAACAATTATAAATATTTTTTCCTAGCACCATGCTTGAAAATTGTTGGAATTTTACGGTTTTTCAAAGAAGTGATATTTTAAATTTAATGTCATGCTTAAAAATCGTTGCAATTTTAAGGGTTTTCAAAGACGTGATATTTCATCGTTAATGTCATGCTTGAAAATCATTGGAAATTTAAAGTTTTTCAGAGTTACAATATTTTACTTTTAACGCCATTCCTAAAAAGTGTTGAAAATGTACCCTGCTAAAGGAAAAAAAAAAAAAAAAAAAAACCAAAAAAAAAAAAAAACAAAAAAACAAAACAAAACAAAAAACAAAAAAAAACAACAACGTTATTCCGGCATCAACACCTTTCGATTTCAAGGTGTTTTTTGCACCAAACAAAATGGCTTTTATTGTGTTTTACTGTTATTTTTTAAAAATATTGAAAATTTACTCTGCGAAAAAAAAAAAAACCTACTTTATTCTAGCATCAACACTTTTCATTTTGAAGGTGTTTTTTCATGTTTTTTGGGATTTTTGGGCTCGAGTACCCATTTTGAGGTAAAACAAAAAAACTACTTTATTCTAGCATCAACACTTTTCAATTTCAAGGTGTTTTTTCATGTTTTTTTGGGATTTTTGGGCTCGAGTACCCATTTTGAGGTAATAGTTCCCGTTTGATCGGTAACTATGTTGCATGCACCAGTGTTAAAGATTGCAGATTCAGACCAGGAGTTTGTAGTATGTGTAGATGCTTGCAAGGGAGGATTTGGTGGAGTCCTTATGCAAGATGGACAGGTGGTATGCTATGATTCACAAAAACTGAATGAGCACGAGCATAACTACCTCACTCATGATCTTGAGTTGGAAGCGATCATACATGCATTGAAGATTTGGAGGCACTATCTTTTGGGCCGAAGGTTTGTGTTGACGAGTGATCACGACGGTTTGCAGTATCTATTTGACCAACCGAACCTGGATGGTAGGAAGGCCCGGTGGTTGGCCACGATCAACGAGTTCGATTTTGAGATCAGATATATCAGAGGTAAAGAGAACATGGTGGCAGATGCTCTTAGCAAGTGAATATAGGTAAATCACTTAGCAGCTATAAGCTCATATGGAACAGACTTATAGGATAAGATCTTGTAGGTAGGTCAGCAGGATGATAGGTATATGGAGATTGTGCACATGATGCAGTAGAGTATAGGTGGTGGTACAGGTACAGGTGATGGTACAAGTATAGGTACAGGTAGTGGTACATGTATAGGTACATGTACAGTTGATGGTATAGGTACAAGTATAGTTGATGATACAGGTACATGCACCGGTAGTAGTAAAGGTACATGTGCAAGGGCACGAGATGAGGACTATCGTCTCACAGCAGACGGATTGGTTAGATTTAGATGAAGGATATATGTGTTAGACAATAGTGAGATCAAGAAGGTGATATTGAGAGATTTTCATGTGAAACCATATTCAGGTCGCCCAGGATATCAAAAGACACTGACAATAGTGAAGAAATTCTATTATTGGCCTAATTTGAAGAGAGACATAGCAGAATTTGTGGCTAGGTGCTTGGATTATTGGTAGGTGAAGGTAGAGTGTAAGCATCCATGTGGACTGATACAGCTGATTGCGATTCCAGAGTGGAAATGGGAGGTCATCAAGACCTTTCTAATGGTATATCACACTCTAAAAAACTCCTCCCAAACGAGAAGTTATGGTCATTTTAAGATAAACATTAGTTAAGGGCCTAAACTATCGGGTCAAACCCACAAACACCAAATTTATTAAAAAATTCACATCTTATGGGTGGATCTATGGTTCAATGATCAAATCTATGGAAAACAACAACCAAATTGCATGAGAATTAACACATTTAACATTTGAGCATATCTACTCAAATCAGACAGATCAAATGGTCAGATAAATAAATGAATGACAGAAGATGTGTCAAGTTGCTCGAACTTTAACCTTCCTAATGAGCCTCTCCCATATTGACATGTCACAACTATTGATTGGATGACATGGTAGTGATGTGTCCCTCCTGCAGAGCCAACTATGATGTGGAAACAAAGATGATGTGGCAGAGATCAATTAGATAGAGGAAATGGCATGGAAATGAGGATGATGTGGTGTTGATAGGGCTTAACATATCATCAGGATGGTGATAGAAACATGGCATGGAATCTCTAGGGACTTCCATGTGGTAAGGACAAATGGAAGTTTTTAGTTGGTCAAACAGTCGAAAATGGGTGACGCATGGCACCCCTCACAAGCTACCATGTAGAATGATGACATCATGTCAACATCATCATGTGGTCGACCATGGACCCCTAAAGACACAGTCATATGGCATGGTCATATGGTCACCTAAGGGAAAGGCCCAAAGGATTGAGGAACAATGGTTAATAACAAGGTCACATCGAACATGGTCATATGGTCACCTAAGGGCAAGGCCCAAATGACCAAGGTGCAAAGGTTAAGAACGAGGCTATGTTGCATGTCAACCTTGTATGATAAAAGCCTTGGTCTACAAGTGAAATCATTGGTTGACTCTCATGAGCTCAGGACCACACCCTCATATAAATATATATGACCCAGGTTCAATATGAGACACATTAAATTCAACACATATACAACTTTAATCATAGGTTCTAGGGTCAAGTGTTGTGACGCTGATATATTTGCAAAGTTGTTTCAATGTTATTGGTGGAAGGGACAAGCCCTCATGTGGTTGTGTTTCTACATAGAATGTATGGTTATTGATTCGAATTTGGGTGAGCCACGACAGATTGATGCATGAGTGAGCTATGGTTTTGGACACCATGTGTGTGTATGTGTGTGTGTGTGTGTATATATATATAGGTAACAACTCACCACGTAGTTTAGTTGGCCATATGGCTTGGTTTGTTTGTTGAAGGTTATGGGTTCGAGTTTAGTCAAACTCGATCAATTTTTTTTTATATATATATGTGGTTATTGGCAAACTTGATTTGATCATTCCATCGAACAATTAGACATTTTGTAGAGTTTGTAAAATGTTTTTTGTAGAATGAGCCTGGATTATGCCATTCTATCGAATGATTAATCTTTGTATAGTTTTGTACAATTTTATATGGGTCTATATTTTTTTTAGGGTTTTTGGGCTCCTTTTAAGGCTAAATTGGATTCTAGAAGAGGCGCGATGATCAGGGTTCAGTTTTTAACAATCATATAGGCATGAAAAATATTGATGATGCATTTTTGATGTTCAGAACCAATAATTATGTGTTTTGGGATTCATGAGCAAGTTGTATTGAATATTGTGTATATGGCCATAACAAGTTCCAAGAATGGTTTTATGTAACGAAGTTGATGTGTAGGTGGTAATAGGTTACAGATAGGATATGAAAACATTATAACAACAACAATATGATCAATTTTAAGACTTTTATTGATTGAAGAGCAGGTGGATCTAGTTTGAAATGTTATGAACAGTGGTCCACACGGAGTTGATGAGGGAGGTGGGTACCTCCACTAAGTTTGGTGCCTCAATCAGATTGAAACCTACAACAACTCAAAGCTTGCTCATTTATGAGGTTGGTGCCTCAATCAGGTTGTAGCCTATTGAAAGTGGTTGTTTGCACATTTTTGAGGTTGGTGCCTCAATTAGGTTGTAGCCTATTGCAAGTGGTTGCTTGCACATTTTTGAGGTTTGTGCCTCAATTAGGTTGTAGCCTATTGCAAGTGGTTTCTTGCACATTTTTGAGGTTGGTACCTCAATTAGGTTGTAGCCTACCACAAGTAGTTTCTTTCATATCTTAGGGGTGGTTGCCTCTAGCAGATAGGTGCCTGCAAATCTATGTAATGTATTAAAGAAGAAGAAGAAGAAGAAGAATTTGTTGTTTCCTATCGTAAGGGTCTCCACACAAAAGCTTGTGTGCCCTTGTGATGATATGATGATGGCTTCTTCATGAATGTGATGCTAATCGTTATGTACATTAATACATGGTTAATTATTGATTAAAAGTGTTAAAATCATAAGCTTGTTGTTGCATTGATTCAACCCCCCCACCCTTGCCAATCCACAGTGTAATCTTTGGTCTAACACGTTGTTCTTTAATGGTACTTAATGGTAATTTTTTTAAAGCTTAAAAACCACTTACTTCTTCTATACTTAATGGGTAAAGTTGTTCGATCTTTATGCATAAGTATCTCAATATCTGCATAGTGATAAACCCAACTAAAATATATTATGTGATATCTTTTCTTTCATTTTCAAAAGAAGATCAAAATTAAAATTGTTTATTTCAATTGACTATGTAGGCTTAATCTTACTTAATTCTTAAAAATCAAAGGACACAAATTAAATACATGTGCTTATACTTTAATTAAGATAATTGATTAATGTATTTATTCTTTAATTAGTATAGTTGTTTTTTTTAATAGTAACTAGTGAATCGGTAACTTCGAAGGATTGTTTCGGGCAAGACCTAGGATCAAATCACAACGTATGCCACTATTCACCTCAATATCAAGATATTCAAATTTTCCTGCCCCTTTGAGCTTATAAGAATTACTTGTCACAATTTTCAACATGTTCAAATTTTTGCCACACAAGCTAACATGTCTTTGAAGAATAGAACTTACGTGGAAGGTGAATTAAATCTCTCGCTACCACTCGAGTTATTGTCCTTTGACATGATTTGTATAGTAGTTATTAATGTATTTATGTTTTTTAACATATAAATGTATATTATTTCATCTTTTAGTTTTTAAAACAATATGAATATGGTTATATTATGATATTTTAGGTACTAAACAATTTGACTATATATACATTTAATTTAAAAATAAAATTAATATCAATTAACATAGAATTTTACGATAAGTATTAATTTTTTTAATTAAATTTAGAATTTTAATTTTATATTTAAATAATAAACATAATATAAAATTTAAATGTGAATAAATAATATGTCAAATAAAAACAAATCTATAAAAATAAAATATTTTATTAATCTTATAATCATTTATTTATAACAATATTAATCAATTTTAAAATATGAAAGGCACAATCTAACTTATGAAGAAATGTCATTTTTCGCCGGAGTTTAACAATACAATTTCAAACAAAATTGTGATTTTTTATTATTTAAAATACATTTTTAAATGCATAAATGGAGTTAGCAGCCTAAAAAACCTTAGTGAACTTGAATTCTACATATTAAACAATTTAAACTCAAGCTTTTAAAATTATCCATGGGATTTTGGTTAAAATTAACTAGAAAAATACCCAGAAAGGCCATTTCACCTATTAGTTAGACTACACGAAAGATGAAATACATTTTCCCAAAATCACTCGAGCACATCACATAACATCAACCTAAAATAAAAACCCTTCGTTTTTCATATTCCATTTCATCAATTACATATTAATATATTAAATCTAAGCACATCACTTAACTTCGTTATAAAACAAAAACTTTCTATTTTTCATATTCCATTTCATCAATTATATATTAATGTATAAATTTATCCATGCTAGTAATATATTTGGTTTTATAATTGTAATGTTTAAAGTAACAATACGAAATTAAAAAATTATTTATAAAACAAAATTCAAAAAGTTAACGTGTGTGAGAGAGAGAGAGAGAGATTTATCCCTGTAGCCACGGTGTCACCTTGAGATAGTGGTCGAGCATTTGATTCCATCTAGAGAGACCATATTAAATGGTTTCATGACTCATGCATACATAAGTGGATCAAATCCAAACCCCATGTCCTCCTTTATTTTACTAAACCCAAAGGAGTTGGATCCAATGGTGGAAAGAGAGGAGTTTTTCACCATTGGGAAAGGTTCAATTCCCATGAGGGATTCCCTGCAGCCATGGTGGTAGCTTGAGGTAGTGGTAGAATGTGTGGTTGCATGCAGAGATACCATATTAAACAATTTTATGACCCATGCACACATAAGTGGATCAAAACCCATCCCCATCCTTTCAAATTTTTCCCAAAGGGTTTGGATCCAATGGTGGAAAGTGGAGATTTTTTCACCATTGGACAAGGTTCAATTCCCATGAGGGATTCCTTGGAGCCATGGGGACACCCTGAGGTATTGGTCGAACACGTGGTTGCACCCAAAGAGACCATATTAAAAGGTATCGTGACCCATGCACACATGAGTGGATCAAAGCCCACCCCCACATCCTCCTTTTTAATTTCACCATTGGGCAAGGTTCAATTCCCATGAGGAATTCCTTGGAGCCATAGGGGAATCTTGAGGTAGTGGTAAAATGTGTGGTTGCACCCAGAGAGACCACATTAAATTGTTTCATGAGACATGTACACATAAGTGGATCAAAGCTCACCCCCATATCCTCCTTTTTTTATTTCACTATTGGGCAAGGTTCATTTCCCATGAGGGCTTCCCTCTAGCCATGGCAACACCTTGAAGAAGTGGTTGAACTTGTGATTGCACCCAAAGAGACCATATTAAATGGTTTTATGACATGTGCACACATAAGTGGATCAAATCCCACCCCATGTCCTCCTTTCATAATTTTTCCAAAGGGGTTGGATCCAGTGGTGGAAAGTGGGGAGTTTTTCACCATTGGAAAATGTCAATTCTCTTAAGGGCTTCCATGGAGCCATGGGGGAATCTTGAGGTAGTGGAAAAACATGTAATTTCACCCAATGAGACTATATTAAATGGTTTCATGACCCATGCACACATAAGTGGATGAAATCCCACCCCCATGGCCTCATTTTTAATTTCACCATTGGGAAAGGTTCAATTCCTATGAGGGATTCTCTGGAGCCATGGGGTCACCTTGAGGTAGTGTTAAAACATGTGATTACAACCACAAATACCATATTAAATGGTTTCATGACCCGTGCACACATAAGTGGATCAAATCTCAACCCCACATCCTCCTTTTTAAATTTCACCATTGGGTAAGGTTCAGTTCCCATGAGGGCTTCCCTGGAGCCATAGGGGAACCTTAAGGTAGTGGTCAAACGTGTGGTTTCACCCATAAATACCGTATTAAATGGTTTCATAATCCATGCACACATAAGAGTATCAAAGTCCACCCCCATGTCCTCCTTTTTAAAATTAAGCCCAAAGGAGTTGGATCCAATGGTGGAAAGTGAGGAGTTTTTCACCATTGGGTAAGGTTTGATTCCCATGAGCACTTCCTTAGAGCCATGGGGGAACCTTGAGCTAGTGTTTTAATTTGTAGTTGCATCGAGAGAGGCCATATTAAATGGTTTCATGGCCTGTGCATACATAAGTGGATCAAATCCCACCCCCATGTCCTCCTTTTTTTCTTAATTGAAAAAAAATACTTGACAAGCCATCAAGGAAAGAACTGAAGAAACCCTAGTAGCTTCATTGACAGTTTCAGGTTCTAGAGGGCCTGACCCTCTACCTCCTCCAGCTTATCTCAATATTAATGCTTTCAATGCATTGATTGTTGGTGGTATGAGGTTCCAATGCTCCAATCTAGCCCCGATTTGTGATGGAATTGGATGATGTCCTAAATTTTATGGTTCATGCCAATAAATACTGTGTAATGGCCCTTGGGCTAGTGAAGAGAGGCCTATTTGGATATTTTATGGGCTTATGGCCCTCACCGTACACTTTGAATCTATGGGTGGATAAAAACTGGAGGCCCATGATTGAAGGGCAACTTTTTGTTTACTTTTGTGGGAAGGGGGTTTTCTCATTCCTCTTTGAAAAGAAAGCAAATCAAGATGTAATTTTTTGAAGTGAGCTATATTTTATGGGGGTTCAGGGTTTGTATCTAAATTGATGGAGTCGAGATGTCAACCTAGAAAATGATTTTCCATCAACTGTTCCTATTTGGGTAAAATTGACATGTCTTCCCCTTCACAATTGGAATGTAGAAACCTTTAGGAACATTGGAAATGCTATAGGCCGTCATATCAATTAGGTAAAACCACACGAGAAGGTATGCAATATTATTCTAGTATGTTTGTAGAAGTGAATCTTGATAAGGGACTACCAATGGCAATAAATCTCAAACTAGATAATTGGACTCATTATCAGGAAATGGATTATGGTCAACTACCATTTAAATGTAATAATTGTTATGAATATGGGAATTTTTCCCAAAGATGTAAAAAGGCTAAAGAAATAAAGAAAAATAATGAGGAAGAGAACAATGGCAGCAACCAAAAAGAAGAAAGAGTGCGTCAAGAAAAATCAAACCATAATAAAACAAGAACGAAAAGGATTGGGACCTACAGGCCCTCCCCCTCCAAGGAAATCGACTGCCAAAGTTGAAGAAGTATCCTCTAGCAAGAAAAAAGGTTTGATAGGGAAACAATTTGATGCCCATAATCAGGCAGATGAAGAAGGGGTAATCCCCGATCCACTGCTCCAAGAGATCTAACTAGTCAACTTCCAACGTGCGAGTTATGAGTATCAAAATGACATGCCTCCCCTCATATATATTCCAACTCAATAAAATTTAGTCCTGGAGGAAGAGGTTGCATTAGAAGACGAAGAAGTATTTCATTCCCCTAGAAACACCAAGAACCACCAGGGATCTTCAGTTTATGGATTTACAGATGAAAAATCAGAGGGTGAAAAGGTAATCCATGAAAAACCATATAAGAAATCTAGCCACCACACTAATAGAGATGTTAGAAAACATAGTTACCGATGAAACAGACTATTACCTCGAAACGGGTACTCGAGCCCAAAAACCCCAATAAACAATTTTTATTTTTGGATTGTTTTTTCATGTTTTTTTTTAGGGTAAATTTTCAACATTTTTTTTAAACGGAAGTAAAAACCATTTTTTTTAAATGGATGAAAAAACACCCTTAAAAAAATTATTATTTCTCGAATAACAAAAAAAAAACAGGTTACAATTTTGACACTTTTTAGCAATGGAGTTAAAGAGAAAATACCCAGACTTTGAAAAACTGTAAAATTCCAACAATTCTCGGACATGATGTTAAAGATAAAATATCATGTCTCGAATCCTGATAATTCCAACTATTTCCATTCATGTTGTTAAAGATAAAATATCTTGACTCTAAAAAACCTTGAAATTGTAATTGTTTTCGACCATAGCATTAAAGATAAAATATCATGACATAGAAAAACATTAAAATTTTGACAATTTTTCAACCATGCAATTAAAACCAAAGATTATGACTACAAAAAAATCTCAAGTTTTCAAAATATTTCAAGCATGACATTATGAAAAAAAATTATGACAAAAAACTTAAAAAATGAACACCCAAGAGTAATTTAAATTTTAAATGCTAAATCTATATCGATTTTAAAATCTTAGCCTAAGACAACTTGATATATTGCAACAAAAATTTATAAATCAACCATCAAATTGACACGCGATGTAGGTGAACTCGACCCGTTGTAATGAAAACTTAAAGACCAACCATGAAATTGATACATTGTGCAGGCAGACACGATTCATTATAACGAAAATTTTAAAATCAACTATCAAAATGGCCATAATAGGATCGAGTTGTTAGACGAGCATCGACACAGACCCTGTAGAAAAAAAATGAAAATAAAAACCAAAATAAAAAAATAAATGTATAAAGAAATAAAAATGAAAATACAAAAGAAAACAAAAATTCAAATATTGAAAAAAAAAAACAATATACAAAAAAAAACACAAAAAATAATACAAAAGAATTTTTTTTTAATATTAATAAAAAGAAAAAACAATGAAAAAAACACAAAAATAATAAAAAGAAAGCAAATTTTAAATATTAAAAAAAAATCAATAAAAAAATAAGAAAAAAGAAACTATAATATTATAAAAAATTAAAAACAGTTAAAAAAAAAAAACCAAAAAAAAAAATTACATAATAACAAGAAATAAAGCATAAAAAAACTTAAAAACATGACAAAAAAATCAACTATAAAAAAAGGACAAAAAAACCTTAAAAAATGTAAAAAAATACATAAAATTAACTTATACATATAAAAAATTAGACAAAAAGAATAAAAATTTAAAAGTTGATTTTTTTTTTTAAATATCATAAAATAAGTAAAAAAAAACATAATTTAACAAAATAAAAATAGTTTTTTTTCAATAAAAAACATTTTAAAAAATACATAACTAAAAAATAAATTGAATTTAAAAATAAATAAAAAATCAAAATAAAAAAATCAAAACAAAACAATTAAAATTCAAATAAAATTAAAAAATTAAAAATAAAATAAAATAGAAAATCAAAATCAAAAATCAAAAAATTCACGCCACCCATCGACGGGGGATGGCTGCAGGTGCGAGCAGGAGGCAGGTTGCAGGGAAATTTTTTTTTATTATTTTTTATTTTTTAACTTTTGTTTTAAACAAAAAATTGTTTTAATTTTTTTTTTTTTAATTGTTTGGTTTTGATTTGTTTTTTTTTTTTTTAACTTAAATATTTTTTTTTTTATTTTTTTTTTAATTTTTTGTATTTTGTATTTTTCATTTTTTTGTTTTGATTTTTTTTTTTTTTTTTTTTTTTTTTAATTTTATAATTTTAATTTTTTTCTTTTTTTAACTTAAAAAATCGTTGAGGATGTATTTTATTTTTTGTTGTTTAATATTCAATTTTTTTCTTTACATTTTATGCTTTTTTGAAATATTTTCCTTTTTCTTATTTAGTTTTTAATATTTTTATTTATTTATTTTTCGTTTAATTTTTTTAATTTTAAAATTTAATTTTGTTTTATTTTTACATTTTTTTGTGTTTTTTTATATATTTTTTTATTATTTGAGTTTTTTTGTCATGTTTTTTATTTTTTTTTAATGTTTTATTACCAACATGAAAATCACAAACATTTAAAAAATATATCCACACTTAATACATTAGAAAATTTAAAGTGTAAAAAATAAGCCCTCTAAACAAAAAGGGTTGATGCTGCATCAACCCTTTTCAAAATCAAGATGAAAATCACTAACATTTAAAAAAGGTGTTCATACTTGATACATAAAAAAAAAAAAAAAAAAAAAAAAAAAAAAAAAAAAAAAAAAAAAAAAAAATTATAGTGTCAAAAATAAACTATTTAAAAAAATGTGTTGATGATGCTTCAACACTTTTCAAAATCAAGATGAAAATCAATAACGTTTAAAAAAAAATGTTCATACTTGGTACATAAGAAAATTTAAAGTGCTAAAAATATGCTAAAAAAAAAGTGTATTCTGGCATCACCACTTTTCAAAATTGGGTGATTTTTTGCTACCTCAAAAAAACGGGTACCAGTTCATTTTCTCGTTTGATTGGTAACTATGTTAGAAGTGCACATGCATAAAATGATAAAGATTTAGGCTCTCAAATGTCATTGGAAGAGGCCTTTTAGACAATCTATCAACAAACCCAAAACAAGGACTCGAGGTTGGAAAAAGAAGCAACACCTGCTAAAAAGACAAAATTAAGGAAGGTGATATTGCAATGTCACAAAAGATTGAAGATTATAGTGCTTCCTCCTCTCTGTCCTTTTCAAAAGTGTTAAAGAAAAACTTAGGTCCCTCCCCTCATTCAACAAGAGGTAGTAAAGACAACAAAGAAGGAAACTCAAACTCCTAGAAATCTCCAAACTTCTACGATTTACTGGTAGTGTCTTTTACTGATTCTTGATCATGCTCTATTTTTACATCAACTTGTGTAAAGAGTTTGTGGATGTAATCCCACATCCCATCAATTAGTATGTGTTGTAAATTTTGTCAACTTTTGCAATTTTGTTGATGCATTATATACATAATGGTTTAGATATCAAAGAAATCATACTTTTTGATCCACTGGGCATTCCAAGGATTTGTGTGCAAGTCAAATAACTGGAATAACCCCTCTTTTTGTAATTGTTGCATCCACAACATATATTTTTTACAAATATAATATTTTACTTATGGTTAATATTTATGTATGTATGTATTATTAGCATGGCCAACCTCCAACTCTCTATAATCTATCTTTTGAAAGAGGCATAGAGTTGTTGTAAATTAGTTTTTTTATAATCAATTTTTTCATAGACCAATTATTGATCCCTTAACTTATTGTTTATTAAATTGGTATACACTATTTGTTAAAAATATGTTTGGCCTGAGGATTATCAGCAATTTCCCTTTAAATGGAAATTCTGCCACGAATATGTCACTTTTCAAGATACTGTAAGAAGGCTCAAGCAGACAAAGGGGAGGATTCAATAGTAGGGCAAGAGGAGCAATGGAAAACTCAAAGAAGGGGAGGAAATAAGGGAAACTGACAATAATGAAAACCCCAACCCACGCAAGGAAGAAATGTGGCCTTGTCTTTAGAAAACCCCTTTGAGGTCTTGTAGTCTCAAGAAGAAAACAACAAGGAGGAAACAAACCATGAGAAAAGGCAAGGGGCCCTTGAAGAAGAAGTTACAAATGCTAAAAAAGAAGAAGGGGAAATCAAAGATCCTTACAATGATGTAGAAATGAAGCAACAAGAGAACACCAAAACCCTAGTTATGGCTCAAAAATAATTAGAAACTCAATACCAGAGGATAATGTTGTAAGTTTTTTAGCCAGATTAGGAAAAGAAGTCGAGAAAACTCCAAATAAGACAAAGAATACCAAAGGAAACTCCTCAAGGATAACGACTGCAAACAAGGCCCAAACCCTAAAATGGGATGATAAGATCAATAGTCAAGAAACACAGAGTAATAAGAAAAATAAAGGAAGCCCCAGAAGAAGATGACGTGAGAATCAGAAGTAGAAAAAAAAGAAGTTGGGAAATCAACCAGTAATAACTAAGATTCTCAATCCTTAGCGTCCAAATATAGGAAGAAACATAAGTGGGAGGCGGAAAATAAAATAACCCTGCAAAAAATGATGAAAATATTATCATGGAAAATAAGGGGTTTGGGAAGGCCCTCAAAATCCCTATCAGTTAAAGGTTTAGTAAACAAAGAGCGATCTTTGATTCTTCATCTTCAAGAAACTAAGCTCGAAGAGATAGAAGCAGTAAATAAAACATAATCTTTCTGGAGCGACAGTACCAGAATAGTGCAAAGCTCCTATGGGGCTTGATCTAGGTGGATATTGGTGGCCACCCACTCATTCCACTTGGACCCCCACCATTGTTTCTTTTCATTTTCCTTAATTGTAGCACAACTTAATATTTTTGGCAGTTTTTTTGGGTCCTAAACTTCCGAAGTCGTTCTGAGGGACTAAAAGATGTTTTTAGGAAAAACTGAGAGACCAGAAAAGTTCCAAACTTGTTTACGAGTTTGTTTTTAGCCTCCTCTTCAAAATATTTGAAAGGAGGTATTATGATAGCCAAATGGAGATTGTATACGAAATTTATGACCTTGGGAAGTCGATGTACCAATTTACCCAAACGAGACCCATAGTTTTGGCGCTTCATCTCCGAGGGTTAGGTTTTTGGATTTTTATGGTTTTCCATTAATTCTCAAGAATAAATAGGCCTTTTAGCCTCATTGTAACATAGTTTAGAGACATGTAGCCACCACATCCCTTCTCAGAGATAAGCTACCATTGCCCGAGCTAATTTATTTCTATTATGTATGTAAGCATATTTTAGTTCTTTTATATTAATGAATGAAGTGTTATTTCTGTTGCAACTTTGTATTTATGGTTATGTATGTATTCTATTGCGTACCTTTTTAATTTCGGATTAGTGGTATTAGAGTGGTCTGCTCTTTCTCTATTTTTCTTTGCATGTCCCCAACGAGGTTAGGGTATAAGGAGTTAGGGATCGAATTGGTTTAACCTTTGCAAGACCAACCTTCCAAACCCTGATGGCCTCCCATGGATGAAGAAAAGAAATACGAGGGGGTAGGAGATCCTTTCAAAATATTGCTCGAAGAATCCCTCAAGCGACATAGGAACACAATGATGGAAAACTTTGCCCAGACCCTTCGGCGGCTACCCATAGGCGACACATCTCCTTCCAGCAGCCACTCTGGAAGCACCACACCCTTTAAGGTACAAGTTAACTTTGACATCCTTGTATTTGAAGGTAAAATAGATGTGGACGTTGTAGTTAAATAAATATGCTAGAAGGATATTTTTTGGTTCATGATTTTTCCAACCAGGAAAATATTACTTTTACACTCCTCAAAGTCACCCCCCACATCAAGGACTGTGGGAAACCTACTATGAGAAGAGGGACGAGAGTACACCCTCACTATTTTTAGCCACACCCACTTAGAATCCTTTTTGGGATGCCATCAAGGAGTAGTATTACCCTATCGGGAGCTATGAGGATAAATACATAAAGTGGACCATGCTGTGGTAGGGAAGGGACCAAGATGTGCCAAAGTTCACAAATATTTTTCATACCTTTTGCACGAAGTTGGGTATCAAGGATTTTGAGTGACGTTTGGTCCTTAAGTACCGCAACACAAGTACATCCAAAATGATATGGAGTTCATGTACATCTCCTCGCTCAGCGCAGCCTATCGATATGTTGTCAAGATCGAGTAGAAATTTAAACAAAAGAAGCGAGACTTTGGATCTGTGAATTCGAAGCAAGGGAAAGGCACCTCGAAACCGTAGAAGAAAGGAAAAATACAAAGTTGGGCAACCTAGGACAACCCGCCGAAGCCGCAAGAAAAGAACCACACGACGAAGACAAAGGACACATGGAAATGGTGTGAGTTCCATAAGAGCCCCACTCACAACACAAGTGAGTTTCGGGCCAAATAGTCATTGGTGGCTAAGATGAAGGCTTTTGAATCATATGCATGTTATAACTCTGAGTCAGAACTCGATAAATGGAATGAAAAAGGGAAGAAGATTATTGATGTGGAGCCTAGTGCCATTGTTTCCACCACCAAGATCCAAATGAATGAGCTCGAAAATCCAGAGGATGGGGAGCGCCTCTTCCACTCACAGATGTGTGTGAAGGTTTCTCCGCTGCAATTCATTGTCGACATTGGGAGCAAGAAAAACCTCATTTCAGCAGAGGTCATGAAGCGGTTTGGCCTACCTACCACAAAACACCCGCAACCATACAACATCAGGTGGCTTCACCAAGGATGAGATCTTTGTGTCATCCAACAATGTCGCCTTCCCTAAAACATCAAGCCCTTCACAGATGATGTACTATGTAACGTTTCTGATCTTGAATTTTGTGATGTATTATTAGGAAATCCATACTTGTGGAAGCGACATGATGTGTATGAGTCTAGGCCTCGCACCATTATTATTACTTTGGGCAATAAATTGTACAGGATACTGGAGGTAGCACTGCCTACCACCCTCTCTTTGATCACTGGGAAGCAATGTGGTAAGATCATTTTCCAGACCAGGAAAATTGTTTTCCTTATGATTCACCTAAGGGAAGAAGATGATTGTGGCCACAACCTCTAGACAGGGCTCCTATGCACGACAGCATCAGATGGACAAGGTCATGGAGGAGTACAAGGACATTTTCACCTACCCCCAAAGGGGTACCTCTACACTATCAGGTCAAGCACTCCATCAGTCTGACCCCGGGAACACTGCTACCCAACGGACTGATCTATCAACGATATGTTCTGGAGAACAATGAAATCAAGAGGCAGATTTAGGAGTTGTTGTAGAAAGGGCACATCAGGCCAAGTTCATCACCATGTGGGAGCCCGATCGTGTTGGTACAGAATAAGGATGGGACCTGGAGACTTTGTATTGACTATTGGGTGTTGAACAAGATCGTTGTCCGGAATAGGTATCCAATCCCACAGATTGATGACCTTCTAAACCAGCTCAAGGGAGCCAAATATTTCAGCAAGATTGACTTGAAGTCTAGTTATCACCAGGTAGCAATTGAACCATCCAATGTGTGGAATATTACCTTCAAATCCAAGGAGGGCCTTTTCGAATGGCTGGTCATGCCTTTCAGGTTGATGAATTCCCCCGTAATTTTCATGAGGCTAATGGAAGACATCTTGCGACCCTTCACCAACTCATTCATGGTGGTGTATTTGGATGACATCCTAATATTTAGCCATAGTTGGGCAGAGCACCTCCACCATATTTGATAGGTCCTCCCAACCCTGCAACAACACAAGTTGTGTGCTAATTTGGATAAATGCACCTTTGGTATGACCCATGTTCAATATCTAGGGTACATCATTGATGAGCAAGGTGTGCATGTGGACCCAGCCAAGATAAAAGTCATTAGGTATTGGCTAGCCCCAACCACACTAACAGAGCTCAGCTTTCTAGGTCTTGCCATTTTCTACTGCATTTTTGTGTTGGGGTTCTCTCATATCACTTGGCCTTTAAGTCAAGTCACCAAGGGTAGAGCAAAAGAAAAGTTATTTTGGTTTGAATCCTAACATAAGACATTTGCTGAGTTGAAGTGTTTCCTCTGCTTTGCACCAGTGCTCACATTACTAGATCTGCGGCAACCATTTGATATTGAGACAGATGCCTTTGACTATGCTATTTGTGCAATTCTTACTCAGCAGGGGCATCCAGTGGCATATCACAGTGAGACACTTTCGACATAGTCCAAAAGTACCCCACCGATGACAAAGAGATGTATTCCATTATGTAGGCCTGCCAACAATGGAAGAATTAAATTCTGGGGAAGGAAACGGTCATCCACACATACTATCGATCCCTGCAGTTCATACAAACACAAAGGAAGTTGCAGAACGATCACCACTAGAAGTGGTCCACATACCTACAACAATTCCCTTTGAACATTAAGTACAAGAAGGGTGACACCAATAATGTTGTAGAATGCCTCAGCCAACCGCTAGTCATGGCACTGAGCATTGTGCTCGACTCTTGTGGGCATGAGACTTTGGGGTTCCCACATCTTTACAATAGCAATCTAGAGTTCGAAAACACATACTAGACACTCCTGGAAAGTAACAAAGTTCCAAGATTGCATTGTTATGCCACTTGGGGCACCTTTGTGTTCCTTCAAGCGAGCGTGCCAAGATGATTTGGGAGGTGCACTACAGTCGGGTTGCTAGACATTTCTACAACATATGGATCTGAAGTAGAAATGTCAATTGTTATTACTATTCTACTGCTAAACTGGATATGACAGGGATTTGCTTGCAATTATTTAAAAAAAATTGAGAACTCGCTAAAACATAACAACAAACCTATGTTTTTCAAGAATTGTATGATAAAATGGTATTCCAGTTTCAACAACAGTAAGAAAATACTACTTTCCCTGAAAGTTGTCCTAATGCTCTAAATAGTTAGTTTCCATATGATGTAGGGCATTCTTGCAAGCATCTTATAACTTTCACATAAGTACCCATTGAAAGGTTGAGGCAGTATCAAAATTAAAAATCCAAAATTATAAAAGTGTTATTAACAAATGTATTTAACCATGCATTTTGATCCCCCAACAGGCACTTGTTTCAAGATTCCATTTTGAGGCTTCCTTGACATGGGTTTTCCATCAGATTGATAATTGTAGGCATCACTCCTGATCCACTTTTGATAATGTTGGTAGGAGGAATGAAGAAATCCATTGAAAGGGCAGGCACACTGAAAAACCACATCGTCAATTGTCCATGTTTCTTCCATTCTTGTTCTAGTATGGCTCATTGAACGCTCTCCAAATTTAAAAAGAGTGACACTTGATTGAATTGAATGAGAAATCATCACACCATCTATTGCTCTGTAATTGTCGATAATTGTTTCTATGTTGGTTTCCTAGTGAACAACGTCTATTCCAGTGGCATGAATCTGTGTGAGATGGGAATATTCCAAATATACAAGGAGGCGAGTTCTTTGACTGAAATATCCAAAAAAATACATGTCTGATAATTTCTACAAGTCCATCACTCCTTTCATGCAGAGTTGAAGGATCAGTGACAAGATTTAAAATGAAGCAATCTTCATCTCCAATTTTCTTTTCTCCTAAGAAACGAGCATTTGCAAACATTATTGTTCTTGTTATAGGATCTAAACCCCAAGAATATAAAGGTCAACAAGAATAAGGACGTGCATCATCACCAACAAGTTAATCTAAGCTGCATAGTTACCATGGTCCTAAGCTCATTCCCATGATTAGTGATTTGCATTTGAAAAAAAATTGACATTGCTAACAAACATACATGCAGTCTTGTTCTAATATTTTTCAAGTTTAACAAAAACAACCGAATATTAACATTTGATTTTGATACTCAAAAAAATTCTACATGGTTCATTAAATTCAAAAGACCCAAATATAAAATAAAAATCTACAAGGTTGATTAAATTATACATTCAGTTTACCATTGCTTGAAATTAGACAAAATTAGAATTTTCATAAATAATTCACCTTATGCAGTGATTGTTGTACTAGGATCTAAACCAGAGTGGAAAAGGGATTAACCAAGCATAAGAACGTGCATCATTATAAACATGTTAATATGAGATATTATAGAAGAACCACCAATTAACTACGTTCGCAACAATCACCATAAAACTAACTTTAGCAGTTTGAACTCCCTTCTTTTTATTTTTTGCAACCGCTCATGCTAAAATTCTCAACTCTTAACGTAATCACAACCTGATCTGAGAGCCTATTCTGCAAACAACAATGCATAATCTATTTGGTATTTCTCATTGGATGAAACTGCAATCTAGGCCATAATCTGCAAGCACTCATATGAAGACATCAACCTTTTGTTTTCTCACCCTAACTGGGAATCTAGTCGACAACCATTTGTACTATTTCTGTTAACTTAATCCTAAAACCTAGTACCTAGACTACATGAACACTCGCACCAATCTTACTGAAACTTAGCCTGATCATAGAGACTCGTGAATCCTTGCCAAAATTGTGTCATTCAAACCACCATAACCAAGAAAATCGTCATTTACCAAAATCAACCTTTGCGTTAAACTCTCTTTGCATGCAAGCATAGAAAACCCCTGAATTTTCTTGAATTCTGGGTAGCTGGTGAAGCCCATTATGAAACCACAAATTTTATTGAATTCTGAGTAGTTGGTGAAGCCCATTACGAATGTAGTTGTACAAATGCTTTTAAATTCACTATGTTCTCAATTTGATCCTCATTCTAGGCCTACTCTACATGTATTAGCCTCATAACCCCGGCCAAAAAGGTCTCATTCAAAAAACCATACCATACCAAGACAATCATCCTTCACTAAAATCGATCTTTATGTAACCTACTTTGCATGCAAGCATAAAACCCAAGAATTTATTGAATTCTCACTAGCTGCAAAAGCCAATAAAATGCAGTCATATTAATGCATTTACTTACTAGACTTGCAATTTTCTCTTCATCCTAGGCCTAAACTACATGATTTCGTACTAAAACAATATGACTTTCACTGAATCACAAGCTGATTTTTAAACACATTCTGCAACCAAAAGATCCTCATTCTTGTGCCATCGGAATAGACAAACCTGAAGATCCCTACGCGGAGGCCGAGGAGGACCCTTGGCAGCATGTGAACCAAGCTAGGGTGTGTGCTGCCAAACAATCTTCCCATTGCTTCCATCATGCACTTTGCTCCCACCCAAAACTAACTCCACTAACCACGTATTAGGAATCATTTGCCACAATATAAAGAATCTAGTTTTGCTAGCCTTTAATGAATAATTTCGACAAGATTTTTTTGACACCTAATCAAAGGGATTGGGTGTACAGCTGTAATTAATGTAAATAAATAATAGAAAAGATAGAGAGTCATCGAGAGAGATAATCGAACAGTCTCTCCCTCTTGCATATAATAATGAACAACCTGAATGAACAATATGAGTTTTGATTTGAGGAGTTACCTCCTCGTCTGACATGGTAGCAGAGCAGGCGCCATTTTTTGGCTTCCTTTTTAATTTGTAACTCCTATTATATTTTGCCTTTGTTTTGCCTTTGTTTTGCATCTTTTGCAGGCTGACATTTCTGTTAAATCCCTATGAAATCTCATTTATTGTTTAATACATTCGTTGAAGTGCGTTGCATTGGAGCTAGCTGTTGAAGTCAAAGGTGTTGTAATGACTTGGATTTCCTCCTGCTTTGAGTATGGTATATATACCCTTCCGCATTGAAGAACCATATATCCTTTTTCGTATTCACATATATCCTATTTCGTATTCCCTTGAGCTGGATCTCAAGTATTATAAACCCACATATATAAATATCATCAGGTCCACTTTTTAATCACATATCGCGCTCTTGCCCGATCAATACGCTGCATGTTTCTGATGCGATCATACCCTTCATTAAAAACCCGCTCGGCACAGTTCCTGAGGTTTCACTTTATCTGGCTAGTTCTCCACCATTGATCTCAACCTCC